>OX451741.1:1390808466-1392008466 GCA_948472305.1 Vicia faba | reverse complement strand
TGATCCTGACTGAGTATGATATCCAGTATACTACATAAAAAGCTATAAAGGGGAGTGTACTAGCTGACCATCTAGCTCATCAAGCCGTCGAGGATTACCAATCTATGAGATTCGACTTCCCTGACGAGGACATCATGACATTGGACAACATTGAAGGTAACGGACCGTATGACGGACCTGAACAAGGATCCCGATGGACCCTATACTTTGATGGTGCTTCAAATGCACTTGGCAACGGTATCGGTGCGGTACTCATTTCTCCAGAAGGTTGCCATACACCCTTCACTGCCCGACTGTGCTTCAGCTGTACCAACAACATGGTTGAGTATGAAGCTTGCATCTTTGGTCTCAAGGCTGCTATAGACTTAGGAATCAAATCTTTGGTCATATTTGGGGACTCGGCTTTTGTTATCAGTCAAGTCAAAGGAGAGTGGGATACCAAACATCCTAATCTTATCCCATACAAAGAACATGTCTTGACATTGTTGCCTCATTTTGAGCAGATTACCTTCGAGCATTTCCCGAGAGAAGAAAATCAGCTAGCAGATGCCCTGGCTACAATGTCTTCCATGTTTAAACTCAACTGGGATAATGAGGCTCCCCAAATTACCATCGAGCGAATGGACGGACCGGCGCACTGTCATGAGATTAATACCGAAGAAGTAGTGGAACAACCCTGGTTTCATGAAATCAAAAGGTATCTCCAGACTCGAGAATACCCTGAAGGAGCTTCCACCAATGACAAAAAGTTCTTAAGGAGATTCGCTGCCAAGTTCTTCCTAAGCAATGGCATCCTTTATAAGCGCAACCATGATTGTGTTCTACTTCGTTGTGTGGACAAGGTTGAAGTAGAGTTGATCATGACCGAAATACATAGTGGCACATTTGGCACCCACTTGAGCGGACATACGATGGCTAAGAAGATTCTAAGGGCAGGCTACTACTGGTCTACCATGGAAGCTGATTGTCATCAACATTCCCGTACCTGCCACAAATGCCAAGTCTATGCCGACAAGGTACATATTCCTCATGTTCCTCTCAACATTCTGACAGCTCCTTAGCCATTCGCAATATGGGGCATTTACATGATTGGAGAGATCAAGCCTACGACATCCAATGGACATCGCTTCATCTTAGTCGCTATTGATTACTTCACCAAGTGGGTCGAAGCAGCTTCCTATGCCTCTGTTACAAAGAATGTGGTTGCCCACTTCATCAAGCAGAACCTCATATGTCGGTATGGTATCCCCGACAGGATCATTACGGACAACGGTACAAATTTGAACAACGCTATGATCACCGCTCTGTGCGAGCAGTTCAAGATTTATCATCACAATTCATCTCCCTACTAGCCGAAGATGAACGGTGCTGTTGAAGCTGCAAACAAAAATATCAAGAAGATCATTCAAAAAATGACAGTCACCTACAAGGACTGGCATGAGATGTTACCGTTTTCTCTACATAGGTATCGTACCACGACATGTACTTCAACTGGGGCAACTCCCTTTTTGTTGGTATATGGCATGGAAGCTGTTTTACCTATGGAAGTTCAGATTCCCTCCTTGAGGATTATGAAGGATACCGGTTTGAGTGAAGAAGATTGGATTCAGACCCGGCTTGATCAACTTAACTTGATCGATGAGAAGCGACTTACTGCTGTTTGTCATGGTCAGACGTATCAAAAACGGATGATCAAGGCTTTCAACAAGAAAGTCAGACGCCAAGTATATCAAGTTGGAGATATTGTAATCAAGCGAATCATATTGCCGCAAAGTGATCCCAGGGGCAAGTGGACTCCTACTTACGAAGGACCATTTGTGATCAAGAGCATCTTTTCTGGTGGGGCAATGATTCTGACCACCATGGACGGTGACGACTTGCCACACCCTGTGAACACAGACATAGTCAAAAGATACTACGCATAAAATGACCCGACAAGTTGAAAACCCGAAAGGGTGACTTGGGCAAAAATGGGCATCCCGGTGAATCAAAAACCCGAAAGGGCAGTTCAAGCAAAAATTAGGGATAAAACAAAAAAAATCGGTACACCCGACAAGTTGAAAACTCAAAAGGGCGACTTGGGCAAAAAAGGGTTTCCTGGTGGATCGAAAACCCGAAAGGGCGGTCCAGGCAAAAGTTAGGGAATTAAAGCGTATGACTATGTCTCGTCGGATCACTTTAAGAACAATCTCTTCACCAACAAGCTCCAAGCTTCTGATCAATCCAATCATCTGCGGATGAAGCAACGAATGGACAAATACTCAGAGTTGTGAAGGCTATAGCAGAATGGGAACCCCATGGAATTGTTACACATAGCCATCTTTCTTTTTGTATAAATTTTTTCTCAATTTTTATGGTAACATTCTCTTACTAGGATGTATGTCTCCTTTGTACAAAGATACTTACAAAACTTAATACAAAGATACTTCAAAGTGCAAAAATTTGCTTGCCTTCTTTTTTACACTTATGTTTTATTTGAAAACGTCCAATGTTTCGTTAAATATGCATATGCATTTGAATATAATCACTTCTTACAAATAAAACGAAATTGAGAAAGGATAATTACTGATAGGTTGAAGGTGTAGGAAGATATCTTTGTGCCATTCTGGAAGAAATCCCCTACAATACATCATTCAGATCCTCAACAAGCTAAAACCTCGGAGTACTTGTCCTCAGCGGAGTTAAGCTTCAAGATCCCCAGCGGAGCCAGTGCACTCTAAACTTGATTCCCCAGCTGAGTTAAGTTTCAAAGTTCCCATCAGAGTTCAAACTCCTGATCCTCAGTGGAGCCCGAAGACCCTGAAATACCTATCCCCAACGGAACCAGAATATTCTAAACCTTCTTCCCCAGCGAAATCAAATTTCCAACCACCAAACCCCGGTGGGAACTTTTCAACTTCCCCCAATTTCCCCAGCAGGCTATCTTAAAAATCTGAGAACCAATCATATAACAGTTAATTTCTTGGCTTACCCCCAACTAGGATGCTTCCCCAATAGTTTGGCATACAACCCAAAGCTCCCGATTTCATCGGTCGAGTAAACATTCTCCCCACAGAGTTATCTCCCAACAGATAGAAGATTCTTGGTCTCATAAGTTTTAACTCCCCGATAGAGATTTTCAGAGTTTTCCCTATTTCCCAGGAAAGTCATGAAGGATTCTCATTCCCCGCAGAAGTTGTTGAAGCTCTTGTTAATCCCCACAAGTCACCAAGGATTTTCAATCCCCAGCTTTGGTCCCAGGATTTCTCCTTCTCCAATAATCAGAGATCTGTAATCCCCAAGCAGTCAACAAGGTTTTCTCATCTTCAACAAATATTTTTGAGTCCTTAGCATTGGTCAAGGATTTACTTTCCCCGACAGCAGTCAAAGATTTCATTATCTCTAGTTATCAAGGATTTATTTTCCTCAGCAAGACAGCTACTCAGCTTACATGCATAACCATTACATACATATATCATAAACATTGATGAAACACAGTTCATTGCATCATACATATCATGCAACATAACTTTGTGTTTTAGCTAACATTTTACCCTTTTCAGGATAAGATTAAAAGGCCATCGTTAACAATTTTGCAGATACAGTACGGATACACCCCAGACACGGAGGTCATTCTATTACTCATTCAGAATTTCAAGTCAAAATACAGTACGGATATACCCCAGACACAACGGTCATTCTACTTCTCATCCAGACTTCAGCAATCAGATACAGACTAGATACGCTCCAGACAAGGCAACCATTCTATCTCTCATTCAGATTCAACTATCAACTACAAGTTCAGATACGCTCCAAACACGAATGCCATTCTGGCCCTTACACCAGCATTTTGATTCTCCCCAGTGCAGTCGCCACGGAAGTCATTCTGTCACTTATTCAGATCCCAGTTACAGTTTCAGATACACTCCAGACAGGGAAGTCATTCTGCTACTCATACAGATCTTAACTTCAGATACAATCCAGATACGCTCCAGACACGGTTGCCATTCTATCACTCATTCAGAACTTATCCTCAGCACACAGTTGCTCCATACATAGATTTTTCTCTGTTACCCATTCAGAATACATATACACTCCAGACACGGCAGTCATTCTGATATTCATTCAAAGAATCAAATACAGTTACAGCTCAGTTACGCTCCAGACACGGACGCCATTCTTTGACTCATATAGACTCAGTCTCCAGATACAGTTCAAATGCATTCCAGACACGGATACCATTTTGATGCTCATTCTTCTGACCTACAATATTGCAATTCTACAAACATTCTTGGATGGCATCTTTAAACCCATCTCCAGCAAGATTCCACCATCTCCAAATGGCATCTTTAAGCCCATTTCCTCAGCTATATTTTGACGAGTGCAAATTTACAGGAACTCTAGTGTCCAATCCTCTTTTACCTTCGAGTCGTAAAAGGCAAACTTGCCAATCTAACTCTTCAGGTTCAAGAAGATTGAACAGGGGCAGCTGTTGTACCCCAAAATTTTCCCTCCCATTCTTCAAGGCCTTTCTCACAAGGATTCTCAAGGTTCAAGCTTGCACAAGTACTTTGGAATTTTCCAGTACCAAAATTAAAAGGAAACTGCCAAAAAGGGAGAAAACAGATAAAAATATGATTTTGACAAAATTTGGAGAAATACAAGTGTTCTTTGTTCCAGCTCCTTCGATTGGCCTTTTGGCCTCTTTTGATACAGGCTTTGGTTGCATCCTTCGACTGGGCGTTGGCCTCTGGCGCGCTGGCTTTGATTTACAAGGCAGGAGTTTCCTACATGCCACCTTCGATTGCATCTCTGGCCTTACTGGGTTCACAATGCCATGACTGCCTATTGCATGTTTCGTTTGGATGTCTGATGCTTGCATGCCTATACAAACTTTCCCTCCATGCTTTCCTTGACTCATAAAGTAATGAGTAGTTACATACAAACTTTCATTTGAGCTACAACTTGAATGAAAAAGGAATCCCCTTGCTAGCATGCACAAGGTACAAAGCCTCTTATAACTTCCTTCGATTCCAAGGTAAAAAGCTCTCTTTTGGTGTCCTTCGATTTGCACTTTTTTGCCTCATGTATGCCTCTTTCGAATCTGGACATTTTGCCTCCTGCATGCCTCTTTCGTTTGGGCATGTGGCTCCCTTCATGCAAGTCTTTGTTTGAGCATTGACCTTTTGTGTGCTTGCTTGGAGTCACAAAGTTTAGACCTCCTCCATGCAGGCTTCGACAAGACATTGACTATGTTTGTACTAGCTTCGACTGGACAACATTTCTCTTTAGTATGCTGCATTTCCATCCTTGACAAACTTCAGCACATGGTTGATGGCCCCTTCAAAATACATATAGTGTTGGACTTGAGGGGCATACATATGAGTCCCTGTCGAAGGGTACACCTTACTAGTCCATTCGAAGGACACATTTGGCCCTTTTCAAAGAAGCATACATGATCCATTCAAGGGACACGTCTCGGAATCCCATTCGAAGGACATGCTTGAGGGCCCATTCGAAGGATTTATAAAGCCCACCTTAAGGCATGTTTTGGTTACCCATCCAAGGGACACACATTTGGCCCCTTCAAACGATGCACAAAGGTGATTCGATCGAAGGACACTTGTTGGAGGAAAGTCAAACAATATGTTTGGAAGAAGAATCTGGTCGAAGGAGGGTCAAAATGAAAGGATGAAATATTCGAAGATGCTTGCTGCCAAGTTCAGGCATGGTACACTGGCCAAAACTGCTTCACAACAGTCTTGAAACACTGCCCCATTCTTGCACCAAAACAGCATACAAGCATTGTCCCTCGAAGGCTACAAAGAGCAGTTTACTCAAATTGTTCAAATTATTTTGTTTTCCCTCCAAAAGCTTCAGCCAACTTTTCCTATAAATAAGAGGCTCCAACACATGTTTAAGAGGACTTTTTTTTTGGCCAGAGGAACGAATCTTCAAAAAATTCTCAAACACCATAAAGCTCTCAAACACTTAAACACTCATCAAACACATACCCAGAATCCAAACACTTATCCCCTTAGAATCTGGAACATCCTTATACCTTGTTACCCTTTGAATCCAGTAGGAAGAACCTCACACTTGTTCTTCTCTTTCGAATCCAGTATCAAAGACATAACCTCTGGTTCCTCCTTTCGAATCCAGAAGCATTCAAGGAAACCACTTAAAGGCCCAGCACACGTTCCAGCCTCAAGCAAGGTAAGTCATTCTTAACCTTGAACCCTTCATTTCTAGCATAACATGTAAATAAGCTTCCTTTTCGTTTCAAACATGTACGTAGTGTTTGTTACCTTTTCGTTTCCACCCTTTTAGTTTGTTTTTATTGCCTCTCCTTTTGGTTTTGTTAATTGGTTTATTACAAATGCTTTAAGAACTAACCTGGCCCTGAGGTAATGATAGCATGGCCTTAGGCCATGTTGCTATTTAATATCTCAAACGAAATAAACAGGAGACATGAGTATGAAACGAAGCCCCAGGCTTCCTCACTGACTCCAGGCCCAATCGAAGGAGGCAGAAAGGAAGATTACATCTTGCACAGATTCCAGGCCCAGTCGAAAGGCACAACATGCTGTCCCACTGGTCCCAATCGAAAGGCACAACAGTTGACCGTGAGGCCTCAATCGAAAGTCATGCCTTCACCCTTTTCAGGCCAAATCGAAGAGAGCCAAAAAGTGCAGAATCGAAGGGTTTTTTTGCCTCAATCAAAAGGCCCTCATTTTTCTTGCTTTTATTTTATTTTTGCCTTTATATTTTCATGCAATTCAATATGGTTGTAATAGTGTAGGATTTTATCTTTCTGCGCTTTATTACTTTTATATGCTTGCTAGTAAATAGGATATGTATGGCAAGATAAAGTCAACAAGTAGACAATCACTTAATCAAAAACAAAAATGCATGAAAAAACAAACACAATGCACACTTGCACCCCTAGGGTTACAATCCACTTATTGCCTTCAAAAATGGGCCATGGTATGCATGTCAAGTGCTTTGGAAAAACAAAAAGATCATAGTCCCTCGATGACGCTATCTGAGTTGCCTAAACAAAATGATCAAGTCCCTCAAGAAAATTGCCAAAAATACTTGACACAATTGCTATCATGGTCTATACGATGACCCGCGCCTGTCCCGTTTAACATCCTAAACACAAGGTTGTTCACCAAATACAATGGCGAAACAACACTATTAAAAGGGTTAAAAACATAAGAAAGATCTTTGAGTAAAATAGGGTAGATAACTCTTAGTTACTTGATCAAAAACTTGCAAAAACATCCTTGTTATCTTCAAAACACACTTCTCCACACAATTTCAAAACCCTATTTTCAAACATTGAAAACTTTTCAAAAGACAAAAACACCTTTGTATACATTCAAACAAGAATCATTACAAAGGTTGCCACAATGATGGCCTCTTTTCAAAACATCATTCAAAATCGCACACAAAGCACCATTTCAAACAATTGAAAAGAAAAGCAAGTGATCTAATAAGTAACTAAGAGCCCATGGATAACCATGGATAGAAAGGGTGCTAATACCTTCCCTTTCTATAATCTACTCCCCGAACCCAAGAAAACATCTCAAAGGTCTTTCCTGTGCTTTTTGGCCTTTCCTTAGGATAAAATAAAAAGTCGGTGGCGACTCATGCTAAACCGAAACATTTGCGAACATAAAACGCGAAATCCCAAGTCAGTTCTCCCACCGTATCACAAGGATGAATAGGCATATGGCGTCCTTAATCGGTCAGTCGATGGGTTCTTCCCCGCCAGGTGGGTCACGAGGGAAGGACATGACATCCTCGATGAAGATGGTGAGCCGATGTTCGAGTCGCGCCCGATCAACACCAAGGCACTCATCGAGTGTCGCTCTTACGGGTAATTCGTGGATCTCTTAGGTTTCTGCTCGCTTGATTTTACTATATTTTTACTTCTTGACTTGACTTCTTTTGTTTTTCCATCGAGGCTGACCCGAGGATACCATTTTTGTTTTTGCAGGTAACATGACGGAGCATCGTGAGATATTATTGAAACTAACCCAAGAGAAAAAGAGCAATAAGAGGTTTGTGAAGTCGCACCAGGCTACACGCATGGGTTCAGTCTCTGAACCAATCAAGGAGGGATCAAGTAGGTCGTCGGGCATCCGCGATGCTGATCAGCAAGCTGCTGTTTTGAGCAAGAAAAGGAGTTGCCCAGAAGGTGGGGTCGCTGATGTGACTGGGGGAGGGGAGACTTCCCGAGCCTTCAGCCTCCCGCCCTGTTTCTTGGAGAAGGATTTCTTTGAGGGCTTCCCTCTGACTGTGTCTAACAATAAGTCTGACATCATAAGATGACTCGACGAAGAGGGTCGAAGGAAGTATCTGGCTTCTAGTATGGTCGGGATGATGAAGGTGGTGGAAATGGTTATGGTCCTTGCAGGTAAATGGGCCAGCTCCTCTGGTCAGGTCAAGGAACTAGAGTCAGAGAAAGCGACTCTTCAGGCTAAGACACTTTTAGCTTTCCAAGCACAATCTGGGGGCAACTTCCTGATTTTCCTTTCAAGGCAGATAAATTCAGCTTGGGTTTCACTTCGGCTAGTCAAAAGGCTGTGCGTCGCTCCCGGGCTGGAGGGCCACCAGTGAAGATCACCCATCAGGGAGTCAATGCTTTGAAGGATGGTGAAGAGGAGAGCAACTTGGAAGACTGGATTTTCCCTATTGTTGACGGAGGATTATGCAATTGGGAGGCAAAGGACTTTATTCCCATTACTTTCATAAATCAGTAATTTATCTTTCAAACATTTCTGTTGGTTTGTAATAATTCTTAAACAATTCGTACTTCTTTTTCAACCCTGTGTCTTACCCGAGGCACAAAGGTCCATTTGTAAGGGTTCTTATTTTTCATCTTTATATGCCATTTAATGAATCATGGACGTTTTCACATATAAACTTTTGTGTTCATTTTCTTTCTTTTTGCATTTTATTTGTTTAAAGGTGGCTATCCCTTACACACACCCACACTCACAAATGCAGGTACCTTTCCATTCCGGATTCCATGGGTAACAATTCTGCTATGACCTTCAGTGACTCTGAAGATCTGGTCTACCATGCCAAATACGAAGTTGATGAAGACTGTGAAGTGTCAGGAGAATTGGCTAGGCTGCTACAACAGGAAGAAAGGGCTATTCTTCCTCATGAGGAGCAGTTAGAGACAATCAACTTGGGTACTGAGGAAGACAGAAAAGAAGTCAGAGTGGGTGCCAACCTAGAGCCAAATGTCAAGGAGCGCTTAATTCAGCTATTGAATGAATATGTTGAGATCTTCGCCTGGTCCTACGAAGACATGTCGGGACTTGATACAGACATTGTGGTACACCATCTTCCTACAAGAGAAGATTGTCCACCAGTTAAACAGAAAGTTCGCCGCATGAGGCTCGACATGTCTGAAAAGATCAAAGCAGAAGTTATGAAGCAGTTCAATGCTGGATTTCTTGCTGTTACTTCCTATCCACAATGGGTTGCTAACATTGTGCCCATGCCTAAGAAGGACGACAAGGTGAGAATGTGCGTGGATTACACTGAGACTTAAACAAGGCCAACCCTAAAGATGACTTTCCACTACCGCACATTGATATCTTGGTTGACAATACAGCTCAGCACAAGGTATTTTCTTTCATGGACGGATTTTCAGGTTACAACCAGATCAAAATGGCGCCTGAAGACATGGAGAAAACTACTTTTGTTACACAGTGGGGTATGTTCTACTACAAAGTGATGCCATTCGGACTGAAGAATGTCGGGGCAACCTATCAACGTGCCATGGTAGCTTTATTTCATGATATGATACATCATGAGATAGAAGTCTACTTAGATTACATTATAGCCCGATCACAAACTGGAGAAGAACACCTCGACCACTTGCAAAAGCTGTTTGTCAGGTTGAAGGAATACAAGCTCAGATTGAACCCTAACAAGTGTACGTTCGGAGTCCGGTCCGGTAAACTCTTGGGTTTCATTGTCAGCAACAAAGGCATCGAGGTTGATCCTGCCAAAGTGAAAGCTATACAAGAAATTCCCGCCCCTCGCACTGAGAAGGAGGTCAAATGTTTCTTGGGACGCTTAAACTACATTGCAAGGTTCATTTCTCACCTAACATCTACCCGTGAACCAATCTTCAAGCTGTTGAAGAAAGACCAGGTAGTTAAATGGAATGATGACTGTCAAGTTGCTTTCGATAAAATCAAGGAGTATTTGCTAGAACCTCCTATCTTGATGCCACCCATCGAAGGAAGACCGCTAATCATGTATCTGACCGTCCTAGAGAATTCAATGGGGTGCGTATTGGGGCAGCATGACGAGTCTGGCCAAAAAGAGCATGCCATTTATTACCTTAGCAAAAAGTTTACCGACTGTGAAACAAGATATTCACTGCTCGAGAAAACTTTCTACGCTTTGGTATGGGCTGCTCGCCGGCTAAGGTAGTATATGTTGACTCATACCATTTTGCTGATATCTAAGATGGATCCAATCAAATACATCTTTGAGAAGCCTGCTTTGTCTGGAAGAATAGCTAGATGGAAAATGATCCTCACAGAGTATGATATACAGTACACGACCCAAAAAGCTATAAAGGGGAGTGTACTAGCCGATCATCTGGCCCATCAAGCTGTTGAAGATTACCGATCCATGAGGTTTGACTTCCCCGACGAAGACATTTTGACTTTGGACAACATTGAAGATTTCAGACCATATGACGGACCTAAACAAGGATCCCAATGGACCCTGTACTTTGATGGTGCTTCCAACACACTTGGCAACGGTATCGGCGCGGTACTTATCTCTCCAGAAGGTTGCCATACTCCTTTCACCGCCAGACTTTGCTTCAACTGCACCAACAACATGGCCGAGTATGAAGCTTGTATCTTTGGACTCAAGGCTACCATAGACTTAGGAATCAAATCTTTGTTTGTATTTGGGGACTCAGCTTTGGTCATCAGTCAGATCAAAGGAGAGTGGGACACTAAGCATCCAAACCTCATCCCTTACAAAGAACATGTCTTGACATTGCTACCACATTTCAAGCAGATTACCTTCGAGCATTTCCCGCGAGAAGAAAATCAGCTAGCGGATGCTCTAGCTACGATGTCATCCATGTTTAAACTTAACTGGGATAATGAGGCTCCCCAAATCACCATTGAATGGATGGACGAACCCACACACTGTCATGAGATTAATACCGAAGAAGTAGTGGACCGACCTTGGTTTCATGAAGTCAAAAGGTATCTCGACACTCAAGAATATCCTGAAGGAGCTTCAGTCAATGATAAAAAGTTCTTAAGGAGATTCTCAACTAAGTTCTTCCTGAGCAATGGTATCCTATACAAGCGCAATCATGATTGCATTCTCCTCCGTTGTGTGGACAAGATTGAAGCTGAACAGATCATGGCTGAACTGCACAATGGCACCTTTGGCACCCACTCTAGCGGTCATACGATGGCTAAGAAGATTCTAAGGGCGGGCTACTACTGGTCTACCATGGAAGCTGACTGCTATCAGTATTCTAGAACTTGTCACAAATGTCAGATTTATGCGGACAAGGTACATATACCTCCAGTTCCTCTCAACGTCTTAACAGCTCCTTGGCCATTCGCTATGTAGGGAATTGACAAGATTGGAGAGATCAAGCCTACATCATCCAATGGACACCGTTTCATTTTGGTGGCCATTGATTATTTTACAAAGTGGGTCAAAGCAGCTTCCTTCGCATCCGTTACAAAGAATGTTGTTGCCCGCTTCATCAAGCAGAACCTCATTTGTCAATACGGTATCCCCAAAAGGATCATCACTGACAACGGTACAAACCTTAACAATATTATGATCACCGCCTTGTGCAAGCAGTTCAAGATTTAACATCACAATTCATCTCCCTATCGGCCAAAGATGAACGGTGTTGTCGAAGCTGCGAACAAAAATATCAAGAAGGTCATACAAAAGATGACAGTCACCTACAAAGACTGGCATGAGATGCTACCGTTTGCTCTCCACGGGTATCGTACCATGGCTCGCACTTCAACTGGGGCAACACCCTATTCCTTGGTATATGGCATGGAAGCTGTTTTACCTGTCGAGGTTCAGATTCCCTCCTTGAGAATCATGAAGGATGCTGGTTTGAGTGAAGACGATTGGATCCAAACCCAACTTGACCAGTTAAACTTAATTGACGAGAAGAGACTTATTGCTGTTTGCCACGGTCAGACGTATCAAAAATGGATGATCAAAGCTTTCAACAAGAAAGTCAAGCGCCAAGTGTATCAAGTTGGAGATCTTGTGATCAAGCGCATCATCTTACCGCAAAGTGATCCTAGGGGAAAATGGACTCCTACCTACGAAGGACCATTTGTGATCAAGAACATCTTTTCTGGTGGGGCAATGATTTTAACCACCATGGACGGCGACGATCTGCCGCACCCTGCGAACGCAAACATAGTCAAAAGATACTATGCATAAGAGACCCGCTAGGTTGATATACCTAGGCAAAACAAGGGAATCCCGGTGAATCGAAAACCCAAAAGGGCGGTTCAGGCAAAAATTAGGGATAAAACAAAAATCTGTACACCTGGCAAGTTGAAAACCTAAAAGGGCGACTTGGGAAAAAAAGGGTTTTTCGGTGGACTGAAAACCCGAAAGGGCGGTCCAGGCAAAAGTTAGGAAATTAAAGCGTATGACTATGTCTCGTTGGATCACTTTAAGGACAATCTCTTCACAGAAAAACTCAAAGGCTTCTGATCAATCCAATCATCTTCGGACGAAGCAACGAATGGATAAGATATTCGGAATTACGAAGGCTATAGCAGAATGGGAACCCCATGGAATTTTTTACACTTAGCCATCTTTCTTTGTATAAATTTTTCTCATTTTTTACGACACCATCCTCTTACTAGGATGTCTTCCTCCTTTGTATAAAACACTTATTCAAAGTAAATACAAAGATATCTCTTTCAAAGTACAAAAAACTATTTGCCTTTTTCTTTACACTTGTGTTTTATTTGCAAAAATGTTTAATGATTCATTAATGAACATATGCATTTGAACATAATTACTGTTTACAAATAAACAGGATGAAAAAGAGTAATTACTGACAGGTAGATAGATTAGGAAAACGTATTTAGGCTATTCCATGAGCAATCTCTATAGCACGTCATTGAGATCCCCCAGCGGAGCCAAAACTTTGGACTACAGATCCCCAGCGGAGATGAGACTACCAACTACCAATCCCCAGCAGAGCTGAAACTTTCAACTCACAGCGGAAATTATCTAGTTTCTCCAGGTTTCCCCAGCAAGTTGTCTTGAAACCTAAAAAAAAAATCAACCAGTTAACAGTTAACTTCTGTTTCTCCCCAACCTAGGGTAACTTCCCAGTAGTCCGGCGTACAACCCAAACTCCTGAACTCCCCAGCGGAATAAGCTTTTCCCCATGGAGTTTTCATTACAGGACAAACTTTTTCCCACAAAGTTTTTATTGCTTCTCGACAGAACGAAGACTCCCGTCAGTAATCCCCAGTAGAAGTCTTTAAAATTCTCTAGATTCCCCAAGCAGATTCCTCAAGAAGTATATGGCATTATTCTCACAGCAGGAATCCTCAGCAGTCAAGGGTTTATTTCCCCCGACGGCAGTCAAGGATTTATTTTCCTCAGCAATACAGCAAATTAGCTTACATGCGCATACATTACATCATAAACATGGATAAAACACATTTATTGCATCATACATTTCATGCAATATAACTTTGTGTTTCGGCTAACATTCTATCCTTTTCAGGATAAGGTTAACAACTATCTTTAACAGATATTCAAAGATTACTGATACAGTATAAATACGCTCCATCACGGAAGTCACTCTGTCACTCATTCAAATCTCAACTTCAGATACAGTACAGATACACTCCAGACACGAAAGTCATTTTGATAATTAATCTAATTCAAAGTCAAGATACAATCCAGATACGCCCCAGACACGGTTGCCATTCTTCCACTCATTTTGATTTTTTCCAACTCAGATACACTCCAAGACATGGAAGTCATTCTGTTGCCTATTCAAGATACAACCCAAATATGCTCCAGACACGGAAGTCATTTTGTCGCTCATTCAGACTTAATTTCAAGGTATAGTACAGATACACTCCAGACACAGAAGTCATTCTGTCATTTATCCAGATTCGAATTCAGATACAGCCCAGATACACTCCAGACATGGAAGCCATTATGTCGCTCATTCAAACTTAATTTCAAGATACAGTACAAATACACTCCAGACACGGAAGTCATTCTGTCGCTTATCCAAATTCCGAGTACAAATACAGTTCAGATACGTTTCAAATACGAACACCATTCTGATGCTTATTCTGTCGATTTACAACCAAACATTCTTGGATGGTATCTACAAGCCCATCTCTGACAAGATTCTGTCACCTCTTGAATGGCATCTTTAAGCCCATTCCCTCCACTACAAATTGACGAGTGCAAATTTACGGGCACTCTAGTGTCCAATCATCTTTTACCTTCAAGTCACGAACGACAAAAATCGTCGATCTAACTCTTCAGGTTCAAGAAGATTGAACAGGGGCAGCTGTTGTACCCCAAAATTTTCCCTCCCATTTTTCACAAAAAATCACAACCCTAGGGTTTCTCAAATATTCAAGATTGGCTCAGGAATTGATCAGACAGATTTTCTCCTTTGGCAGTAAATCAGGAATTAGGGTTTTTCTTGCATTTCTCAAAAGAATTGAATTCTCAGAAATTCAATTGACTGTCACATGTTTTCATGCTATCTCAAATTTACTGAAAAGACAGTGTTTGTTTGAACCAGCAGTTAACCAGATAATTTGCTTCTTTAAAAAAAACATTCGTTTATTTATGAAATAAACATTTGCTTGTTTATGGAATACACAGTGCGTGTTTTGATTGGAATACAATTGCAAGATTACATAGTTATTGGATTACTTGGAATTTAAGTTATCTTGATTGGAATTATTGGAATGCAGTTCAATTATCTTGATCAGGGAACCTTTAAGAATCAGTGAAGACACAAAGAAAGAATTACAAGTTACTAACAATAATGGATTTTATTGAACATCAGAATACCTCATAAGACTTTCTTTCATTTATTTCAAAAATTGTTACAATACAATTTATTATTTAAATGCTTTAAGTTTTACAACTTATTGTATTTGAAAAAATAAATTAGTACAATTATTTGAGTATTCCTATCTAAATTTCAAAGGAAAAATCTAAGCCTAAGAATGACTAAGCTTCCATTGCTTCCATGCATGCCAAAGAATCTTCTGCTTCCTCTGCTTTGCCACCATCCAGTTTGCGCTCACATGAAAGAAAGACAGAAAAGTAATTAGCAGTTAATTGGACATGGTTAAGAATTTTCAAAAGAAAAAATGTGTTCATCATTAAAGTTTGCAATTTGGAATCAGAGGGCTATTTTTTAATTCATCACGTTTTTATTTTTCTATTTTGCAAATCACAAGAAGATTGCTCTTCTTGGTTCACAAAAATAAAAATAAAAATGTAAGCAAAGTTGTCCAAATAAAAAAGAATACAAGCAATTTATCCAAATACAAGCAAAACTACCCAAACAAGTGAAAATATACAAGCAGCAAGGCACAAACAGGACCAAACAGGCAGCAGGCGCGCAAATTGCCCAAGAAATACAACAGCATAGCCAAACAGGCAGCAGGCGTGCAAATTGCACAAGACAGCAGCATATCAGCATACCAAAATGCAAACAAAATACAAACAACAAGAATAAGGCAACATAAGTAGACAAAAGGGCACCAGCAAGAAGAAAATATAAAACTAAGTCAACAAGCAAGAGGCTTGTTCATAAGCCATTTCATAATTTTCCATTTAAAATTGCAAACTTTTCAGAAAAAGCACTTGGCTTAGGGTCATTAAGAGAGGAAGAGGAAAGAAGTCACCTAGGGGATGCTGCCCTACTGTCACAATTGCACTAGATTTGCTAACAAACAAAACTGCAAGGAAAAGAGCCTAAGGAGAACATGCCAAGAGTATTCAAAATTTGGTGGTTTCCCACCATTTTGAATAAGCTGTAAAACAAAAGAAGCCAATATAACAGTAGAAAGAGATCAAGAGAAGAGGAGAACATTTTGTAAAAACCAATTCTCAAACCTCAACAGACAAAAAAATCTCCAAGTTCTCACAACCTTTAAGAGGCATCAAACTGTCAAATATACAAAATCCCAAACTCATCAAAACTCCCTGCATCAACCCAAAACAAAACCTCCAAACCAATTTTCAAACCTATTAAACCATAACCAACATCCCAAACAGTTCAAAACCATTGCAAACTGTTACAAGTTTCAAACATACAAAAAACACAAACTGCCATCTTCCTCAACCAACCTTCAACTATAACCAAAACAAAAAAAAAGCATTTAAATCCCAAAACTGCAGAAAAATCCAAACCTGCATAACCATCTTCAAACAACCAAAACTGCATAACAAACAAACAACCAGTTCAAACCAAGTATCAAAACTTCCATCAAACACAACAAAACCATCAAAACTCAGTTCAAACATAAAAAACATATAACTCAGTTCAAACATCCAAAACATATAACTCATTTCAAACATCCCAACCATTTCAAACTGTCAAAAACCATTTTCAACAAAACCTGTTAACCAATACACCAAGCCTGTAACCATCAAGTCTAGTAACCAAAAATCCAAAACAACAAAATTGTCAAAAGGAAGTCCCAAACATCCAGTAAAATGACATCCCAGATAATCAAATCACCAGCCATTGGAAACATCCAACAAACTTACAAGAGAATCAAATTAGAAACAAACATCATCCTCATTCAATAAAGAAGATAGACAAAGAAAAAAGTACCAAAAGCGCGCATTTTTCGTCATCATCTCTTCCTCCTTGCCAAGCCCATCACCAGGGAGCACCTCATCCCAATCTCACTATCCTCTCACAGAAAAGCCCCAAAGGTATGGATTTTTCGTATCCCTTCAAATTATTTACTGCATCTCAGACATATAGCACAATAGGTTAACAGAGAAAACATGAATAAGACAGAACCAACAACAAAAACTCGCTTAAAGATCAAACAAAATCGTAACAAAAAAAGAACATAATCATACCCTTTCAGAAGTAAAAACATTAGCGCTTGGGATGTGAGAGGGGGGATGCTCCGGTAACAAGGGTGAGAGGAAGATCAGAGAATGCATGTCAAACCCTTTAGATGATTTCTTTTCAAATTAGGGATTTCCAGAAAGAATAACGTAAACCAGGTTGAATCAAAGGGGTAAAGGGACATTCTATTCGCGAAATTAGGAAGAGAATAGGGATGGTTAACGAGAAAGATGAATGAATTTGAGAGAAGTGAGAGAGACGAACAGAGCAGCGCCGCTGTACCAAGGGAAACACAAACCCTAATTTTTTCCGTTTCCTCTAATCCGAAACATTAAGCAAGCTTAGGAGATTTGGGCCAAGTATTTTTCACAAACCCTTAGGCCCACACACGTTTCCTGGTTCCCACCCCCCTTTGCCTTGTTTTTTGTTTCAGCAACCTTAAGCCCATTTGCTTCCCCTTTAATTTGTTTTTATTTGTTTTAAAAATTACTAATAATGTTTTTGTACAATTTTTTTAAGTCTTAAAAATCTTTTTCCCACTATTTTCTTCTTTTATAACTTATGTTTATTAATTTGTTACATTTAATAAAATACCAAAAAAAAATCAAGATTTAGTTTAGTTAAGTTTCTTTCTTTAAACTTTTCTTTTAAAATTAATAATTAACAAAAAATATAATAAAGATTTTTTAATTTAATTTAAATCATTTTCTTATTAGATTAAGTTTTATTTTTCTTTTTTTAAGTAAATACATTGCATTTCATACTTTATTGATTTCTTTATTTCATAAATTGTCATAGCTTCATATTGAATCGCACATCAATTCGATTTGGTTGTATTATTTGGACATTGCTATTTTTATGTGATTCATCCCCATTTGTAATAATTGTACCCCCATTCCCAGATACTTTTGTAATAGCTTAGATTTTTAATTCCCGCAATTTATTGCTTTCTATATACTGTGTAGTAATTAGGCATGTATGTCAAGATTCAAAAATCAATCGCTAGATGACCTAATCCAAGAATAAATAACTTGAAATCAACACACTTCTCACACGTGCACCTCTAGGGTAACCTCGCTTGTCGCCTCGGAAATACAATTATGTCCCTCGAATATGATACACTCTAGCAAATGACCCTTCAATAAACAAAGATCGTAGTCCCCCGATGACCCTCGATGTTGCCTTCGATAAAACGATCTCGTCCCATACAAAAATTGCTAGAGCGTCTCACAAGTTACCTTCAATGGTTGTAAAATTGACCCGCGCCTGTCCCTTCACATCCAAGGATGGGGCTTCTTACCAAATTAATGGTAAGATAGCACCATTAAAAGGAAGAAAAAAGAACAATTTAAGACCTTTCGAGTAGATAGATTCGCTCTTAGTTACTCGCTTGCTCACGACAAAAACTTTCACGCCTACACTTCATTTTCAAAACATTTTCAAAAGATAAAGCGTTTTTGTATACGTTCTTATAAAGACGAGAACCATTACAAAACCTCTTTTAAAAAAAAACTTTTCAAAACACGATTCAACAAACACATCTTTGAACCATTTTTCGAAACAAAAATTTGTATACGTTCTTATAGAGACGAGAGCCATTACAAAGATACTTTCCAAAATACTTTAAAAAACCACACCACAAGCACACAATCAAACAAAAGCAAGTGACCTAAACGAGTAACTAAGAGCCCATGGAAAACCATGGATGAAAAGGGTGCTAACACCTTCTCTTTTCATAATCTACCCCCCGAACCCGAGAAAATTCTAGAAAGGTCTTTCCTGTGCTTTTTTACCTTTCCTTTTGGATAAAAGAAAAGTCGGTGGCGACTCTTGCTAACCTCACAAGTGCGAACGAAACGCAAAACCTCAAGTCAGTTCTCCCACCGCATCACAGAGGCCATGTGCAAAGTTTCACTTCAAAATTCTCAAGAAATCCAGATAAAAACCCAAACCCTAGTTTTGATCAACACTTCAAGAGACTGATGAATTATCTTCAAAACTTCAAATCCTCTGGGCATCATGCCTAATTCCTTGTGCAAAGACTTTTTAGATACCCATGAGATGTTGTAACTCCCCAAATCAAGACTTGTATATTGGCCAATAGCCTTGCTCAACAAAACCCTAATTTGACTGGTGAATCCAAAGAGTGATTCTCCTTGTAGTCAAACACAAACTTCAATCCTCTGATGATCCATAGAGATGGATGAAACATCTTGAGATATGCAATAACTTTTGAGCTTGAAAGATCCAAAGGTTTAGATAATAAGATTTTTCTTGAGCAACTTGTCAATGCAAATAACCTTCAAGGCTTGAGGAAGACTTGATAACCAAAGTGCTTTGATCCCATCACAATGTATGAATGCAATGCAATATGATATTTATGATGAAACATAAGCCTAAATCAAGAGGTAAATTTTGGGGTACAACAACTGCCCCTATTCAAATATCTTTAACATGATAAGTGAGAAAAGTGATAACTTTCGAGCGTTCAGGGTTGAAGATGATTGCATACGAAAGAACTCAAAAATTTACACTCTTACGAAGGAAAGAAACAGAAGAAGAAAACCCCCAAGTCAGGCGTCAGAATGAAGCTATAACGTAGGTTGAAATAGAACAAAAACAAAAAAAGAGTAGACATAACTAGACTTCCGGACAAACGTGCTAGGGCAAAAACTGGGCTTCAAAAGGGGTGAGATAAAACTCAAACTACAGAGTAGGCGAAACAAAACTCTGGAAAAGAAAGCGTACGCGAGTGAGGAGGCGAAACTCTGAGCTCGACCCAAGGTGAAAGTGGCTAGAGTGCGTGATTCTAGGGGAATTTGCTAATCTCAACTAAGATAGACAGTATGAGGGAACTGAAAGAATCTCAGAGATGAGGAACAGAAGCGAGATAAAACTCGACTCAAAAAACAGTTAGACGAAACTAAACTAGATGAGTACCAGGACGAAACTGGATTTCACGCACGGGTAATGAGGAGAAACTCGACCCAAAGCAAAGTGATGAGAGTGCATGTTTCTCAAAACACTTGCTGGTCTCAGATTAATGGATAAACAGTGAAGAAAACTAATAGAAGAATCCAAGGAATAAAAGAGACCGATTTCAAACCAGGGACGCAGTATGAACACTGCACTCGATAAATGAACATCGTCAAAGAGTCCAAGATAGGAAAGCAAGATGAGACGAAACTCGACTTAATAACTAGTCAGGCGAAACTAAACTAGATGAGTACCAAGACGAAACTGGATTTCATGCACAAGGTGAGGAGGCGAAACTCGACCCAAAGCAAGGAGATTAGGGCGTACACCTAAAAACCTGCTGAAAGCGAATATCAAGACGAAACTGGTATTCAAAAAGGTGCATCCATAGAAATTGGAATGAACCGGAGAGGGTAGTGAAGACTAAACCCGAGAAGACCGTGCCAGGGTGTTGGCTCCTAAATTTGACACCCACATTCTATTATCATATAGATCATTATTATGAGTCAGAAGAGTTTCCTACATCAGAGGGCTTCGATCAGCTGGTCACATCGAAGGCTCATCAAAGAATGATAACATACTTAGAGAAATTCCTCTAAGTTGGAATCATGTTGTCTTCGATGTCGAAGGAGCAACCTTTCGACCAAGATCCCTGATGCCCAAGATCGAACGGTTTGAATTTTGAATTGTTGGAGGGAAAACGGTTCCCAACAGTTACCAAGCGCAACGTGTCGTGCACGTAGGCGTCGAAGGTTGTGAGCATGCCATGTGGTGTCATCATGAAGCGGAGTGACTGCCCAGCAGTTACTTAGGATTCTTTTTTAGTATAAATATTAAGTGTTCATGAAGTTATTAGAGGTGTTCATCATTGTATACAAGTCACTCATTTAGATTCAAGTACCCAGCGTGAGAGAAAGAATCATTGAGAATGTATGTGTGAAACACCATTTACCTTAATCAAAGTCTTTTACATTCAAGCAATTTATCGCTTTCACTCATTTACTTCAGTCGAAGTCATTTATTTAACAACCCTTTAATGCTTTTATTTACTTTATCAAACTTTTCTCCATGCAATTTATTTAAAGTGTCTCTACTCTACTTGCATTAATCACCATTAGGATTAGTCGAAACTCTTTATTGCAAAGCCTTTAAACTCCAAAAATCAACCATGTCTTAGGATCAATCTGATCGATCCTGCGAGTCACCAAATAAGTAACCTTTTGGAAGATTAGCGGTTGTTTACCATTTTTCACGGCAAACAAATTGGCACACCCGGTGGGACCTTGTGTTGATTTTTTTACGTTTAATCGTCTTATATAAAATATCCTTCTTTTTCGAGAGTATTGCATGTTATTGAGAAGTGGTAGAATATACACCAACGAAACCAATACTAGGAGAAGAGTTAGAGAAATGGCGAATCCGCCAAACAATGGAGAAATCCCACAAACAAACGTGGGAGCAACGATTATCCCAACCGTAAGTGAAGTGGTAACCGCTGGTTCAACGCCAGCAGTAACAATTACACAAACGGGGCCATTACCTCCATTTACAGGCCCCAGAATGCCCTTGGGAACTCCCACACCTAGGGGAAACCAAGGAACCAGACCATATGTTCCCCCAGGTTTTTCGACAGTCGGGTTAAATCGAGAACCACACTACGGCATGCCAACTTCTGAATTGGCTAGCCTGACAAACGCTACGTCTACCTTTTCAGACCCTTTAGTGAGCGCCTCTTCGCCACTCCAAGGCTCTGGGGTTGGTATGGTGAACAGGGGTAGGAACCAACTCTTAGGAGGAACGTCCCACGTAATGCCTGGCCTTACGAATGCCTCGACAACAGTCTTGAGGCAGCAAATGGACGAAAGCAACCACGACATGGTTCAAATGTTGGCGTAAACTTTAAGTACAGTGCTAAATACTCTAATACAGAATACCACCCAGTCGAATCAGCAAATGACAGCGCAAATGTCGCGTCTGGCTGATTTTTCAGGGTACCCCAACAAATTCGACAGCCCCAAAGGGCACAGATAAGGGGAAACCAAGGCATACTTCTAGAGGAAGAAACCACTATTAACCAAGTCCAGCAGCCTGTCGAAGAGAACCTTAGGGTACAACTGGAACAACCCGAGGTCGAAGAGCCGAGAGCCATAGCCCCGGAAATAAGGATGGTTAGTAGAAACCAAAACGCTGACGAAGTAGTTCAGCAGATCCAATACCAGAATGTTGGTTTGGAGAATAACTTGACAGCCATGATTGAAAGAATCATGATGCAAAACGGGATGAATACGGGCTTCCGTAGGCCCAACTTCACATCCCCGCTGTCGGAATATGTGTTACAAACGGACTTGCCTCCTAGATGCAAAGTCCCTAAGTTCACTAAGTTTTCAGGGGACACAACAAAATCCACTGTCGAACATGTGGCAAGATATTTAATCGAAGCGGGAGAAATCTCAAACAATGAGAACCTAAGGATTAAGTATTTCCCAAGTTCCCTAACAAAGAATGCGTTTACTTGGTTCACAACTCTCCCTCCCAATTCGATCCACCATTGGACTCAGTTGGAAAGATTGTTCCATGAGCAATTCTACATGGGACAAACCAATATAAGCCTGAAAGAGTTGGCTAGTGTAAAGAGGAGATTCGTTGAGCCTATAGACGAATACTTAAATAGGTTTAGATTGCTCAAGGCAAGATGCTTTACACAAGTGCCAGAGCACGAGTTAGTCGAAATAGCCGCAGGAGGTCTAGATTATTCCATTAGGAAGAAATTAGACACTCAGTATCTGAGGGACATGGCCCAATTGGCCGATAGGGTTCGACAGGTAGAACGCCTTAAATCTGAAAAGGCCAGGGCGACGAAAAATCATAAAAGAGAAAAGATAGCATATGTCGAAATGGACGAAGAAGATCCAGAAACATTCAACGAACTTATAGCCGTCGAAGAAAGTGAGGTTGATTTGGCTGAGTTAAAACAAGGGCCACCATACTCTTGCAAGTTACTAGTCCCCTCAAGTGGGAAAAACCCCACTGGGTCTGAAAGGGCCAATGATAGGTTCCCTAAAAAGACATACAATTTCGATATTACGAAATGTGATGAAATTTTTGATTTACTTGTAAAAGATGGCCAAATGATAATACCCCCAGGGGTAAAAGTGCCTCCTCTTGACCAAAGAAAGAAAAGAGGCTATTGTAAATATCATAAATTTCTGGGCCATAAAACATCTCAATGTTTTCTTTTCAGGGATCTCGTGCAAAATGCTATCGAAGAAGGGAGGTTAAAGTTCGCTGATAAGGCCCCCGTGAATGTGGATTCGAACCCTTTACAGGAGGAAGCCCACTATGCTGAACCTTCAGAGGTCAATGTGATCGAAGCTTCCAGGAGTCAGGTGAAAAGGCCAGGGATAACTATGGTTGAAGTCACCAAAGATCATATCAATATGCCAATATTTGGCAGTTTTTCTGGGAACCTTTCTAGAAAAACAATCGAGGCAGTCCAAAAGGCCGCTGAGGGCCTAAAACTGGAAACAGGTGGAGTCTCAAAATCTGGAACTAAACCCACTTCCTAATTGGCTGCGATGCAAGGCCAGACAAAAGCCCTGGAGGCTCAAATGAAGCAAATGACTCTTGCTACTAAAGACAACATGAATGTCAACATGGTCAAAATTTATGAATCAAAAGTCTTAGAGGAAACTATCAGGCAAGAGCAAGCAAACAGGACAGCGTTCCCCCTAGAGAACGAAAATCTGGCAGAATTCTTACAACGATGCCAGAAGAAGAAATCAAAAGTAATGTTGTGTCCTCGATGCAACTCTATTTTTGACAAGAAAGCTGCTGAACACATCAAAGGTATGAGAGCAACAAACAAGAAATGGAGCAGAAATGCCCAAAAAAGTACAGGCTCTGATGTTCGAAACGATCCTAGAAGAACCTATCAAAAGGGTTCAAGTCAGGAAAAGAGGCCACTAACTTTCAGGCCTCCAACCAATGTGCCAGTCGATACATGGCTCAAAACATCAGGTCGAAAGAGACCCAACGAAGAAAGGTGGCACCCCTTTGAAGTGCCAAGAGGTTCATCTTTGATACTCAAGAAAGAACCTCATGTAGGTGACACCAAAGTTGCTCAAGTATCGAGTAACTACAAGGGAAAGAACCCAATGTCTCGATCCCAGTGGAGAAGGTACCAAAGGCGGCGCAAGGCTGAGAGAGAGGCTGTCAAAGAACCAAAACCAGAGTCAAGTTCGAATGTCCCCCGGCGAAAGCAAAGAAAGCCTTTGGAGAGGGAACCAGTAACCAATAGATTGGTATGGTCTGATCAAGACGAAGCTGGTGACGAAGGTAGTCTCGAGTCCGATGACACATTAGACATCATGGTAAATATAGTTTCGGTCTTGCCAAGAGAATTCGACCGCCAAATGGAAGTCGAATCAAACGACTGGGAAGTCGAATAAGAGATGGCCAAGCATAGGCCAGTATGCTACTTTGTCATGGGTAATGGCTGCACTGAAGAGAAAAATGGTTTCTTCGAACCACCAACTGAGGCGATGAAGAGTCACCTAAAGCCTTTATTCATAAGGGCAAAGCTCGAAGAAGCCACTGTAAACAAGATCTTGGTGGACTGTGGGGCGACTATCAACATAATCCCCCACTTCATGCTAAGAAAAGTAGGCAAGAATGATGAAGACATTAAGCCTCATAATATGGTCCTATCGAACTACGAAGGTGGAATAGGGACCACCATGGGTGTGATTCAACTAGACCTCAAAGTGGGATCCATCCTTCGACCAACCATGTTCATGGTCATATCGGCAAAACCAAATTACAACCTATTGTTAGGCCGAGAATGGATACATGGTGTCAGAGCAGTACCATCATCGATGCACCAAAGGTTGATATTATGGCGTCCCGATGGGATTGTTGAGAATGTAGAAGCAGATCAGAGCTACTACTTAGGCGAAGTTAATCACCTAGGGAGAGCTAACTTCGACAAAAATTTGGCTCACATTGGGCCATGTCCAGCACCTGACTTCGACATGGCGCCATCGCCAAATGCTTTTTGTTCCTTGTACCTGCATCCTAATCATGGGTTTCAATGGGATAAAGAAGACTTGTCCCACATTGATTTCAGTGGGCTGACTGACATCCAGCCAACTGGTTGGGGAAGCGAATTCAGTGATAATGACTGATTCACAAGTGTTACAATGAATTTCGGCTTACGTAGCCGAAACAAGAATGATAGCGGCTCTTGAAGCCGAAGTAAAATATATGGCCACCAAGGCCAATGACCAGGAGCCACCAGATATAGGTCCTGGAAAAGATTTCGACCCAGAACCTCTCGATATCATGACAGAGGGAATGCAGGAACAAAGGCTCGACGCCATCTACGACGATGAGCCTCTGGGCTTCGAAAAGGGCCCCTTGGCGAACAACATCAAAATGTTAGCACAGGATCCTTTAGAAGAAATCGATTTGGGCGAAGGGTTAGATAAAAGACCCACTTACATCAGCGCCAGAATAGACCCAAAGCTCAGGATTGAAGTGATCCAATTACTGAAGGAGTTCAAGGATTTCTTTGCATGGGATTACGACGAAATGCCTGGACTCGACAGAGGATTGGTAGAACTTCAGTTGCCAATCAAACCTGGAAAAAAGCCTGTCAAACAGACTCCAAGACGCTTCGCTCCAGAAATACTGTCGAAGATCAAAACGGAAGTCGAAAGACTGCTGAAGTGCAAATTCAGACGAACTACGAGGTACGTTGAATGGATTGCAAACATTGTGCCAGTGATTAAGAAAAATGGTACATTGAGGGTGTGCGTAGATTTTAGTGATCTGAATGATGCAACACCCAAAGATGAATATCCTATGCCTGTGGCGGAAATGCTTGTCGACTCTGCCGCTGGCCACGAGTACCTGAGCATGCTCGACGGTTACTCAGGATACAATCAAATTTTCATTGCTGAAGAAGATGTGTCGAAAATAGCTTTTCGATGCCCTGAGGCCTTAGGCACTTACGAATGGGTAGTAATGACTTTTGGCCTAAAAAACACTGGGGCGACATATCAGCGAGCAATGAACTCTATCTTCCATGATTTTATTAACAATTTCATGCAAGTATATATTGACGATATTGTTGTAAAATCTGTTTCCAGGAAGAATGAGAAAGCATGGTCTGAAAATGAACCCTTTGAAGTGCGCGTTCTGTGTGAAAGCTGGAGATTTCTTGGGCTTCGTCGTCCACAAGAAAGGAATCGAAATCAACCAGAACAAGACGAAGGCAATCTTGGAAGCGAAAGCGCCAACGAACAAGAAGGAACTGCAATCTCTGTTGGGCAAGATAAACTTCTTGAGGAGATTTATATCTAACCTAAGTGGAAAAGCGCAAGCCTTCTCACCCTTACTTCGATTGAGTAAGGAAGGATTCGAGTGGGGGCAAGAGCAACAAGATGCCTTCGAAAAGATCAAAGGGTACCTCACCAAGCCACCTATTTTGGTGCCTCCTTGTAGCAATAGGAGTATGATATTGTACATAGCTGCATCTAACAAAACTTTGGGAAGCATGTTAGCCCAAGAAGATGAAAATGGAGTCGAAAGACCCATTTATTACCTTAGCAGAGTTTTGAACGATGTAGAAACTAGATATAGTGAAGTTGAAAAATTATGTCTATGTCTTTATTTCTCCTGTACAAAGCTCAAACAATATATAAAACCAGTTGATGTGTATGTTTCGTCCCATTTTGATGTTTTCAAATACATGTTGTCGAAAACCATCTTGCACAGTCGAATTGGCAAGTGGGCGTTAGCATTAACTGGGTATTCGTTGACCTTTATGCCTCTTAAGGCAGTAAAAGGACAAGTGGTAGCAGACTTTATAGTCGACCACTCAATTCAGGTTGAAAATATAAATTACTTGGAGATAGAACCCTGGAAATTTTACTTCGATGGTTCCAGCCATAGAGATGGAACAGGAGTAGGGGTCTTAATTATTTCTCCAGGAAAAATTCCAACAACATTCAAGTACAAGATAGAAGGTACTTGTTCGAACAATGAGGCTGAATACGAAGCTCTAATTATTGGCCTTGAAATATTGTTGGAATTGGGGGCAACTCGAGTCGAAATAATGGGAGACTCAGAGTTAGTCATTAAGCAAGTCACAAAAGAGTACAAATGTATAAGAGAAAATCTCATTATGTACTTTGTGATAGCAAATCGTTTATTGAAAAATTCGAATGGTTAATATTCGACACATACCTAGATTGGAAAACCAAGTAGCCAATGATTTGGCACAAATTGCATCTGGGTATAGGATTTCAAAAACGAGATTACAAAGAGAAATCGAAGTCCGAGAAAAAATAACAACAACCAACTTGTCTCTAACCGATTTGGAATCAACAAGACTAGGATATGCCGATCAAAAGAGTTTCGAAATTACGTTCATAGACAATTTATCGGAGCAAGACTGGAGGAAACCCATTGTAGATTACCTGCAAAATCCAGCAGCTTTGACAGAACGGAAAATAAAATGTAGGGCGTTAAGTTACGTACTCATGGGGAATGAGTTGTTCAAAAAGACGCCTGAAGGGGTATCATTAAAATGCTTAAGCGAAACCGAAGCATACATAGCCCTTTCGACTACGCATGCTAGAGCATGTGGAGCTCACCAAGTAGGTCATAAGATGAAATGGTTGTTGTTTAGACAAGGACTATATTGGCCTACTATCTTGAAAGATTGTGTCGAGTTCGCGAAGGGTTGCCAGGAATGCCAAGTACATACTGGTATTCAACATGTACCAGCAAGCGAGCTTCATTAAATAGTGAAACCTTGGCCTTTTAGAGGATGGGCGTTGGATCTTATTGGAGAGATTCGACCAGCATCATCAAAGAGGCAGAAGTATATACTGGTAGGCATTGATTATTTCACTAAATGGATCGAAGCTATCCCTTTAGTCAACGCAGACCAAGAAAATGTCATTGAATTTATTCAAAAGAACATTATCTACAGATTTGGAATCCCCGAGACTATAACAACTGATCAAGGGTCAGTGTTCACTGGTCGAAAGATGCAGGAATTCGCCCAAGAAACAGGCTTCAGACTCCTAACATCAACACCTTATTACACGTAGGAAAATGGTCAAGTCGAAGCAGCGAATAAAATAGTGATTGGCCTGAACAAAAAGCATGTGGGAAAGAAGCCAAAAAATTGGCATAAAACATTAGACCAGATCTTGTGGGCCTGTCGAACGTCCCCAAAGGAAGCCACATGTACAACACCATATCGGCTAACTTACGGTCATGACGCAGTACTGCCAGCAGAAATTTGTCTTCAATCAGCAAGGGTTCAAAGACATCAAGATATTCCCTCTGAGGTTTATTGGGATATGATGTTAGACGAATTGGTAGATTTAGATGAAGAAAGACTACGAGCTCTCGACCTACTGAGAATTCAGAAGAAAAGAGTGGAAGACTCTTACAATAAGAAAGTAAAACCTAAGGCATTCTCGCTTGAAGAACTAGTTTGGAAGGTAATTCTTCCTATGGATCGAAAAGATCGAAGCATGGGAAAATGGTCACCCAAGTGGGAAGGACCCTTCAAAATTATTCAAACTTTTTCTGGTGGAGCATATGAGGTCGAAGAGTTAAGCGAAGATAAAAGACTCTTGAGAGTAAACGACAAATATTTGAAAAAATATAAACCTATGCTCCAAGAGATCAAAATAAATAATAATTAATGATTAAGGACCATAAAGCCAAAATGGAAAATAACATTGATAAACCAAAATGGCTGCAAAAATTACGAAAATTACAGTACATGGTCAATAAAGTACAGAGCAAATTAAAAAGGGATGGAAGCTTTGAGACAAAGATATTTTGCTCGCTGTAACTCCAGTCGTTTGTTGCACAAGGCATTCGCCTGAGAGATTTTGGCAATCTGGTCATCTAGAGCCTGGGCCCTTTCAGCGAACTCTAGGCCTCGTGCAACTTCATCTTGGCTCTCCGCGTCTGAAACAGTCGAAAGAAGTTCTTCCTTGCGCTTAATGTTAGCGTTTAACCTGGCTTCCAACTCCTCGATCCGTGCCCGTATAGAGGCATTATCCTGATCAATGGCTTTGATTTCCTGTTGCTTGGACGTTTTCTGTTTCGACAATTCTGCAATTCGAGAAGTCGATTCAGCTACTTCAGTCCAAGCAGAAGAACTCTTGCCTTGCAGCGTTTCGAGTTGGCTGTTGAACCCCCTTCGAAGATTGTAGTCCGCAGAGACTTTGTCAATAATGGAGTATAACTCCAAGATGAAGCTGGAAATCTCTGGAGAAACAGCAAGCAAATCGACTGCACCCAAGATAGCCCCCAAACAAGATTGGGCAGTAGGATCCCCCTCCAAAGCTTTCATTAGGTCCCTCTTGAAGAATTGAGCTTTAACTTTCTTCAAGACCTCATCGAGAGGAGAAGTCGAAGTAGACTTCCCAGATGCAGTAGAAGCATCATGACTAGGGTCAGATGAATTTTCCCTGCTCTCGACGATGGCGTTCAGGTAGCCAATTGGATCATTTTGCTTCAAGAGGGCCAATTCCTCTTTAGACCTGGGCTTTGTCGAGGTAACCTTTTATGCGGCAATGGTGGTTTGAGGCTGAGCATTTTCAGCAGCATCGGTGTCAACATGACCCTCTTCATCATGTTGCTCTTCTGTCTCGTTGACCACTTGGACTTCTTCCTGGTGGTGCTTCTCAGGGGCACCCTTTATCTCAGCAAGAAACTCATCATCCACCAATTCCTCTACGCGTTGTCTGCTATGGTCAGCAGAGTCCTGCGGCTCTGAAGTTTGATTCACTTCGTTAGAAGAACTGACGAAAGAAGAAGGATTGTAGGTGGGTTCCCTTGCGCTGTTTACGAAGGTACCGGAACCTTCGACAGGATGCCCAGCTGGCGCTGAAGTTCCAGCCGTTTCCTAAAAATAGAAAGGAAAAAATATTCTGATTAGAGAGACGTACAATCGAAGGTGATCATCGACACTTAAGTTAAAAGTGGTCGGAGGCATTACATGTACAGGAACCTCAACCCCAGGGCTGGAGTTGTCGCTCTCAACAGGATTACTGAGCAAGACATTTAGCTCCTCCTCCGTGGGTTCTTTGATGATCACAGGGGGTGGCCTGGGTTTATTCCATGTGACTTTAGTTCTCATCACAGGTCGAGGTTCAAGGGCAGGGGCAGCCTTCTTCAGCCTTTTCCATTTGAGAGGAACAGGAGGAGATTCCTCCTCTTCGCCACTCGAAGTTTCGACCGTTAATATGGGTCGCTTCTTCGGCGCAGGTTCCTGAAAACCCCAAACGGAGTCGATTTAAAACACATCATTGGAAACCAAGATGTTTAAAACCAAAGAGGGAAACAAGGAAAAAATTGTTACCTGTACTGGAGGCCTTGCAGAGGAACCTCCACCCTGATTGCTGTCTGTGGCCTTCTTAACCACCGGTGTTCGAACAACTGAAAGAAAAACGTTCACAAGTTATATTTGACAGATATAAGTTGAAATGGAAAGACAAATATAATTTGAAGAGGGAACGTACATTTCTTTATTTTATCAAGGACCATGACGAAGGACTTCTTGAGCTCGTCTGCAAAGTCCTTCTCGTCGAAGAATTCTTCGATGTAATACCTCTTCCACCAGTCTTCAAAAGCTGGTGAACAGAGGAAGTTGAGTTGGTAGTCAAACAATGATAGTACGGTCCGACCAACCTACCTACTAATATGCCTAGTAGCGGCATCTTCAGAGTAGTCAGTAGAAAAGAACAACAATGATTTCTCCCGAGGATAAATTGGAGAAGGAAGCGATTGGATAATGCCAAATTGTCGAGAGACAAGATTCGGATGGTAGGCAATCAGGCTCAGCTGATTCTTTGAACTCTTGAAAAGCAACGACATTATCCTTGGAGTGAGAAATGCTTCCCACATTGTTGTATGCTCTTCGAAGTGAGGATCCTCTGTTGATTTAGGATGGGGTATGGTAAACCAGCCTGGACCACACTTTCGACCAGCGAAAGGGGCCATGGTCGAAGTAAATTCCTTCCTCCCTGCAAACATCTGAATGAAGTTTGCGAAGGTCTTTTGTAGTTCCAGTCCATCCTCAGCAGGAGTCAATAAGGCAAGCTTGATGCCTTCGAAGTGCCTTCTAGGTATCTCAGGAGCCTGTTCATTTATTTGAGTCTTCTGGGGTAGAAAAGACTCGAAAGTGGCATTCAACCAGAGTTGAAGTAGCCAGGAGGGACCAGCAAGCAGCAGGCTGGCTCTATTTTCGATTACTTTTAATTGAGCCGCTCCACTGCTTATCGACTCATACAAGTTTGCCAATATTAATTCGGCCAAACAGATGTTTTGGCCGTGATGAAGTTGAGTAGCAAGGGTAACCATCTTCTTCATCACCTGCAAGGATTTCATGCAGAACACGAAGCGCGACAGCCAAAGGGCTAGAAACGCGATGTGCTCTACATCAGTCACCACAGCCGTCGATTTGTCGTGGTAATGGTTGGTGTAAGTGGTGTAGGTGGGTTTGGTAGCAGAAAACCCAATCTGGTCTTCAAACATTTCCTCTGGGTCGAAGTAGTCCCCAGTTGGTCGAAGACCAGTAATGGCGGCCACATCGAAGAGGGTGGGCGTAACCATTCCACAAGGTAAGTGGAAAGTATAGTGAGTGTAGTCCCAAAACAGCAATGAAGCTACCAGCATGTCAGGACAGTAGTTAAGGCCAGTTTTGGACAACATGACCAGGTCATAAATGCCCATGCCTTTTCAAATCGAAGCCTGGAACTTCTCCATCTTAAGGAGCCAAGCGGTATATTCTGGTGTAAGACTAGGGCTAGATCGAAAAGCCCTAACCCACCTGTTAAAAAACCGAAGATCTATTTTCTCTTTCGCAGGATCTTCAGTATCATCTTTTGCTTTCTTTGAGCACCCAATAGGTTTGAGTGCCGCATGCGCGGGGAAGAAACCCTCAATTTTTGTGGGGTCAGTAATGCATGTTGAAAGAGGACCTGACATGGCAAAAAATTGGTTGGAATATCCAACGGGAATCAGCAGTTGAGAGCCATAGATTTCGCGTCCAGCCTCACCCATGGGTTCAGGAACCCTTCGCATTCCCATAGAATTAACTATTGGAGCCGTTGAGAAAGTTTCTGGTTGAGCAGTCTTGGAGAGATTGCTGACTCTTGGGGCATTGGGAGCACGAGTGCGTGAAGCCATTTTTTGGTTTGAGATGAGGGTGGATGAAGAATAAAGATTACTGGGTTTGGAGAGGAAGAGGCAAAGGTTTGTTTGCAGAAAATTTCGTTCGATCGAAGGTTTGGATGCAAGAAAGCGTAAAGAGTCCAACTGAGGCACTTAGTGCTATTTATAGTGATTGAAAAAATCACAGGGCTCGAGGTCATTTAATGCCACATACGAGAGTGGGGCACGTGGCGCATATTTAGCGCTGTAACCATTCTGAAAAACGAAAACGTTGCAGCATGCTTCCTCGATTTCAGAGAATGGTCATGATGACAGCGTGTGAAAGGCCATCGTGCGTGCGAGGTGCCTTATTGAAGTGACGTCTTGGGAAAAGTTGAAATGATGATTTTTTTTAGGTTGTCAGATGGTTGGTAGGAGACGAAAAGCACACAAACTAATTTGTGGCTGAGAGTGAAGGACAGGTGTCGAGTAGAATATCAAATAATGCTTTTTTCTTCTAAGTGTCGAAATAAGACATTCTTGGGGGGCAATTTGTTGGCTCCTAAATTCGACACCCACATTATATTATCATATAGATCATTAATTATGAGTCAGAAGAGTTTCCTACATCAGAGGGCTTCGATCAGCTGGTCACATCGAAGGCTCATCAAAGAATGATAACATACTTAGAGAAATTCCTCTAAGTTGGAATCATGTTGTCTTCGATGTCGAAGGAGCAACCTTTCGACCAAGATCCCTGATGCCCAAGATCGAACGGTTTGAATTTTGAATTGTTGGAGGGAAAACGGTTCCCAGCAGTTACCAAGCGCAACGTGTCGTGCACGTAGGCGTCGAAGGTTGTGAGCATGCCATGTGGTGTCATCATGAAGCGGTGTGACTGCCCAGCAGTTACTTAGGATTCTTTTTTAGTATAAATATTAAGTGTTCATGAAGTTATTAGAGGTGTTCATCATTGTATACAAGTCACTCATTTAGATTCAAGTACCCAGCGTGAGAGAAAGAATCATTGAGAATGTATGTGTGAAACACCATTTACCTTAATCAAAGTCTTTTACATTCAAGCAATTTATCACTTTCACTCATTTACTTCAGTCAAAGTCATTTATTTAACAACCCTTTAATGCTTTTATTTACTTTATCAAGCTTTTCTCCATGCAATTTATTTAAAGTGTCTCTACTCTACTTGCATTAATCACCATTAGGATTAGTCGAAACTCTTTATTGCAAAGCCTTTAAACTCCAAAAATCAACCATGTCTTAGGATCAATTTGATCGATCCTGCGAGTCACCAAATAAGTAACCTTTTGGAAGATCAGCGGTTGTTTACCATTTGTCACGGCAAACACAGGGTGAAACTGAACTACAGTCAAGAATGGACACTCAAACAAACAAAAGATCGACGCCAAAAGGATATTGGTATGGGGAGGAAACTGAGATAATGAGGACGAAGACCTCACTGGGGATATAATCTAAAGTAAAAGCAAAATCACTAGGGATAACAGAAATAATGATGGCTTATGTTCTGATGCATGCTTAGATTCCTTTTATATAGCGCAATGCTCCATATAATGGAAATGCTACGCGTTTTTAGTAGATGCAATGTAATGATACATGTTTAAAAGTTTCACTGGGGAATGGCCAATTGAGAAGCCAAAACCACAAAGTCATAATCTGACATGACTTGCAAAAATAAATTGCAAAATCCAAAGGAGAGGATAAAATATGGGGATCTACTGGGGAAGTAACCTCATAGAGATGAAGCTTCACAGGGAATAATAGCCGAGCAACCAGTAGAAACGGGCCACAAACATTGAGGGGAGCTGTAAAAATAAATTGCAAACTCCAAGAGAAGATCAGATCGACACTGTAGCTTCTGGAGAAGATCGCTTATATAAAGATCAAACATTGAGGGAGAAGATCAGGGCAAGACTGTAATCTCTGGAAAAGACAGCGCACAGTCGCGTTGAGTGATGACACCAAAACAACAAATCTGACGTAAAGGGGTGAAAACCGTTGGTGGGGGAGTAATGCTCTGCTTGGGAGAAGGGACTTCACTGGGGATACAAAATTTTGTTGAAGATTTTCTTGCTGGAGAAAGATTCCTGGAGTGCAACCAATGAACGGGTCATGCAGATAGTCACACAGTAACGACCTTACTGGGGAATAGGAGAAATTTTTTAACATAAGGATGCCCCGTTCAACAGATCGGCTGGGGAAATGAGAGGTCAAAGCGAGGGATCTCTGTTGGCAATTCTGTTGGGAAACCGAAACTCCTTCAGAATGTGAGTTCCTACTTAAATGACCCCCTGGGGATGGATGAAATATTCAAACTTGAAGTCTTAGATTGAAGCTTTTGGAAAGAAGATCCCTGGGGTAAAAACTTTGCTCTGGAAACGAGACTCCACTGGGGAAAAGAAACTTCACAGGGGAAAAGAAAAGTCTTACACATACACGGGCTTTGTCTAGAAAGAAGAAAACCAAACATTCCCTTCCTGACAATCATTAAGCTCTTTACAGGTGTTTCAATGTGTGAACTCTTTTTCGATGTTTAGACAACCCTTTTGCATACAAAAAGATGTTTATTTTTTAGAATAACAGACCTGATGTGATGATTATTTATGCCTCGAAGTTGAAAACTTTAACAAAGTGTCGCATCTCTGTTGTGAACGAATCACTGGTTAGAGTGCAAAAATTTTAAAACCCTTTTTCTTTTTGACAAACGAGTCAAGATGCGGGTGATAAGATACCAACATGAATATGCAGTGCATATTTGGGAATTTAGGAAATGTTATCCTGTTGCAGTATCCTTTCGAGTTAAACCCTAGTTTTAGTTAGGACTTTTAAAGGTTGTAATGTGGCCTGGTTCGAGGTTCTTTTGAAAAAAATATATTTCAAGGCTCAAGTTATTTGGTGCCCACCCCCTTCGTGATATTCCCCTATCTTAAGTTCAATTGACTTATCACAAGCATTCATTTTTCAAAAGATTTATAATGATTGATTGATCATGACAAATCCTCCAACATGATCTTCACTTATCTTCTGCAGCTTTTGTTCGTCTCTTTTTGATGTTATTGTTCCTCTTATTTTGATGAAAATTTTATTTGAACAATCTCTCTTTCTTTTTGGCCTTTCAGGCTCTCTTTTCCCTAACTTTTTCCTGGACCAAATCTTTTGAATTTCAACTCTAGGAGTCCAGCGGGATGCCCTAACTTTTGCCTAAGCGACTCGTTTTCAAGTTTCGACTTAACAGGGCTTTTTGTTTCTTTCTTATTCATACTTTCCTCTTTGAACAAGTCAATATGACTTTAAGTCTTTGAACTTTTCTTTCTTTCCCTTTTTTTTGAAGAAAACAAATGCCTCATTCCTTGGTCGGCGAGAGATGTCCATTATTGTATCGATTCGATCTCGACCTCAGGGCTTTGTGAGGAGATGAACATCGTGGTTTAGACACGCATTTCCCCCTTTTTAATGATGTGAAGGACAAAATGCAGTGATCCTCAGAGGGGTCATTCCTTCTGAAATTTGAATGCTTGGGCAAATCAACTGAACATCTACCCTGCCCCTGGTTAAAAAGTTTTGTTTTGTTTTTTTTAACGGAAAAGAAACTCCTACTTCGAAGGCTCAAAGGGGTTAACGAGGGTCTAACTCCCTTATATCTCCGGTGTTTGGGGATTGAAACAATGCTTGTACATCGTCAACAAGGTTCTACTCAAAAGCATACCACTACAGTCATCGTTTTTATCTAGACTCCCTCCTCCAAACTTTTGGCTAAGCAAAAGAATCGGCATAGTTGGTATCAAAACGCCCGAAAAAAAATCGATTAAAGAGTGATACTGGATGAATTAAGTAAAATGAAACAATTTTTTTCAAAGCAAAAATATTCAACGCTTCAGGACTAACATTCGGCCATAAACAAAATCCTATATGCAGACAAAGCCAAAACAATCAATCAAGATAACTCATGAAAATGCGGCAAAGAAACGTAATAAAAGCCATTATGGGGAAGAAATATCTCCAACTAGGTTCGCCGACCTGCCGTAATCTTGATATTACCCTGACCCATGACCTTTACCAACAACACGGAGTTGTGAAACAAAACGGCAAGGCACCCGCCAGTAAAGTGAAAGAGAAGTCCATCAAACAGAGAAACAAACATGCCCCTTGCGTATTAGATATTGCGTTTGTTATCCGTATTTCAAGCGATCAACCAACCATAACTCATATTACCATTTCCGTGTAAGGCCCACGAAGTTTATATGCATATGCTTATAAAAAATATTGGACGTTTTTGCAAACAAAATAGTAAAAAGGGAGAAAAGAAACGCATACGCATACTTGAAAGAAGATATTTTATTGATTTTGAGAGATCAGCTTGTGAAAAAGGTGTTTACATTTAGAAGCAAGTAATTACAAAATCAAAACAAACAAGTGTTTACAAATGGCAGTGTAAAAATGTGAATATCCATCAAGTCCCAACTCTGCTATAACTCTTATGACTCTCATCTTCCTTCTTTTAGACATATTGTTCTTAGATTAGCCTCGAGCTCATGCCAGGAGATGGATCGAAGGAAGGAAACAAAGGAACTCAAGCTGAACGTAGTCATTTGCTTTAAGTCCCTAAATTTTGCCTGAATTGCGCTTTTGGGTTTTCGATTCACCAGGACACCCTCTTTTTGCCTAAACCGCCCTTTCGGGTTTTCAGTTTAGCGGGTTTTTATTATTTTTTTATGCAAAGTATTTTTTAACTACGTCAGCATTCACAGGGAGAGGGAAGTACTCTCCATCCATAGTCATGAGCATCATCGCTCCACCAGAGAAAACTTTTCTGACCATGAAAGGACCTTCATAAGTTGGAACCCACTTGCCCCTGGGATCTCCCTGGGGAAGAATTATCCTCTTTAGATCAAGGTCACCTGGCTTGTAACACTGTGGCCGTACCCTCTTATCAAAATCTTTCCTCATTCTTTGTTGATATACCTGACCGTGACATACGGCCGTCGATCTCTTTTTATCAATAAGTTCCAACTGATCCAGTTGATTCTGTACCCATTCACTTTCATCTAGCTCAACATCTCTCATGACCCTAAGAGAAGGAATCTCGACTTCTACCGGCAATACTGCTTCCATGCCGTAAACTAATGAAAATGGGGTTGCCCTAGTCGAAGTACGCACCGTGGTACGATAACCGTGCAAAGCAAAAGGCAACATCTCATGCCAATCTTTATAGGTCACCACCATCTTCTGCACAATTTTCTTGATATTCTTATTGGCCGCTTCGACAACACCATTCATCTTTGGTCTATACGGGGAAGAATTATGATGCTTGATTTTGAAAGACTCACAAAGCTCATTCATCATCTTGTTGTTCAAATTAGACCCATTATCGGTAATGATCTTCTCGGGCACTCTGTAGCGACAAATAATATTATGCTTAATGAACCGAGTTACCACCTGCTTGGTGACATTGGCATAGGATGCTGCTTCGACCCATTTTGTAAAATAATCGATGGCAACCAGAATGAAACAGTGCCCGTTGAATGCAGTCGGTTAAATCTTGCGGATCATATCAATTCCCCACATCGCAAACGTCCAAGGGGAGGTCAAGATATTCAAAGGTACTGGCGGCACATGCACTTTATCAGCATAGACTTGACATTTGTGGCAAACCCGTGCATGATTATAACAGTCGGTCTCCATGGTAGACCAATAATAACCTGCTCGCAAAATCTTTTTAGCCATGGTATGCCCGTTGGAATGGGTCCCAAAATCACCTTCATGTATTTCCTAAATGATTCTAGCCGCTTCTTTCTTGTCAACACATCTGAGCAGTAAACCGTCATGATGCCTTCTATACAACACACCACCACTGAGAAAGAACTTGGCTGAAAATCTTCTCAAAAACTTCTTATCTGTGACAAATGCCTCTTCAGGGTACTCCTGTGTTTCAATATATCGTTTAACGTTATAAAACCAAGGGTTACCATCTGGTTCCAAACTGGCCTCAAAACAGAAAGCTGGCTCACTCAAACTTCTGATAGTAATAGAATGTGCCTCATTAGCCCACTTAACCTTGAACATGGAGGACAAAGTTGCCAGTGCATCAGCTAGATTGTTTTCTTCTCTGGGAATATGCTTAAACATGATCTCTTCGAAGTACAGAATCAACTTCATAACATTCTCACGATATGGAATTAGGTTCTGATGGCGAGTTTCCCAATCTCCATTAATCTGGCTGATAACAAGATTGGAATCCCCTTAGACTTTCAAAAACTTGATGCGCAAGTCGATCGCTGCTTCAATGCCATAAATGCAAGCCTCATATTCGGCCATGTTGTTAGTGCAATCGAAACAAATGTGAGCCGTGAAAGGAATGTGGTATCCCTCCGGAGAAGTGATAATAGCTCCGACACTGTTGCCCATGGCATTGGAGGCACCATAAAAAACAAGCGTCCAACATGATCCTGACTCGGGTTCTTCGTCTGGGCCTGGTATGTTACAATCCCGAATATACACAATTTACTCATCTGGAAAATCAAACTTCATCGGTTCATAATCGTTCATGGGCTGATGAGCAAGATGGCCGGCCAATACACTACCCTTAATTGCTTTTTGAGTGGTGTATTGGATATCATATTCAGTGAGTATCATCTGCCAACGGGCTACCCTGCCTGTAAGAGTTGGCTTTTCAAAAATGTACTTGATTGGATCCATTTTGGATATCAAGTAGGTGGTGTGAGTTAACATGTATTGCCTCAAACGTTTGGCGGCCCAGGCAAGCGCATAACAAGTCTTTTCCAACAATGAGTATCTCAACTCGCATTCCGTAAACTTCTTACTCAAGTAGTAAATAGCATGTTCTTTCTTCCCTGTCTTGTCGTGCTAACCGAGGACATAACCCATTGAGATTTCCAACACGGTTAGATACATGATTAGTGGTCTTCCTTCTACTGGCGGCATGAGTATCGGAGGTTCCTGAAAATATTCTTTTATTTTTTCAAAGGCTTTCTGACAATCCTCATTCCATTTCGCTGTCTGGCTTTTCTTTAACAATTTGAACAAAGGTTCACAGGTGGCTGTGAGATGAGAAATAAGTCTAGAAATATAGTTTAACCTTCCCAAGAAACCACATACTTCCTTCTTTGTCCTTGGCTCAGGCATTTCCTGTATCGCTTTGACCTTGGCTGGGTCTACCTCGATACCTTTTTCACTCACAATAAAACCCAACAGCTTGCCGGATCTCACCCCGAATGTGCACTTATTCAGATTCAACCTTAGCAAGAACTGCCTCTATCTCTCGAACAATTTTTCCAGATGAACAAGATGTTCCTCTTCCGTGTCAGACTTGGCAATCATATCGTCTACATATACCTCAATCTCTTTGTGAATCAAATCATGAAAGAGAGTGACCATGGCGCGCTGATATGTTGCCCCGACATTTTTTAAACCAAACGGCATCACTTTATAACAGAAAGTTCCCAAAGGCGTGATGAATGTTGTCTTCTCCATATCTTCTGGAGCCATCTTAATTTGATTGTAACCCTAAAAGCCATCCATGAACGAGAACACCTTGGAATGAGCAGTATTATCAACCAACACATCAATATGCGGAAGAGGGAAATCGTCTTTGGGGTTGGCCCTGTTCAAATCCCTGTAATCCACGCACATCCTGACTTTACCATCTTTCTTGGGCACAGGCACAATATTTGCAATCCATGGCAAATAATTGTCGACCTTTAAGAAATTTGCGTCCAACTGCTTCTGGACCTCCTCCTTGATCTTCTTGGACATCTCTGGATGAGTTCTTCAGAGCTTTTGCTTGACAGGGAAACAACCTTCTTTGAGCGGTAGTCGATGCACCACTATGTCTATATCCAACCCAGGCATATCCTCATAAGACCATGTGAAGAAATCAGAATACTCACGGAGTAGCTCAATCAGTCTGACCTTTACACTTTCTTCGAGATCTGCCCCTATCTTGACTTCTCTTCTTACCTCTTTTGTGCCAATATTCACCACCTCAATTGAATCTTGATTCGGCTGGATAACTTTCTCTTCTTGTTTTAACAATCTCGCTAATTCCTCAGGAAGACCACAATCCTCATACGCTTCCTCTTCAGCTTGATAAATAGGAGTATCAAAGTCATAATGAGCCATATCAGAGTCGTTTTCAATAGAATCGGTGGTGGAAGTGCATCTGCATGAATGAAATTTTGGCGTTTTTTAGTGACAGTGTGTGAAAAGAGAAACATTGCCATTTAAAATAAAAAGAAAAAGAAGCAAAATTTTGAATGCAAAAACGTCCTTTATTTCATGATAAACTTGAAAGTAAACATGGTGGCCCTACACAAATGATCCACTACGCCTTGGGCAGAGCGTTGGAATTATGATATGATTATAAAAGAAACAAGAAAATTACTCCTCAATGCTTGAAACTTGGATAACATCCACAAAAGTCCAATTGTTGAGTGTCTGGCCTAGAATACTCGGACGAATCCAATCTTTGATGTTGTAGCCATCATCCCTCTTGTCGCCAATTGCATTGACGTGTCCTTCTTGAGTAGCACAAGGACAGGAAAACTTCACAGGAGTAGATAAACTAGATGCTATGGGAGTTGCACTCTGCTGACCTGGGATAAAACCAAGACCAAACTTATCAAACTTCGGAATAACATCCAGCACCTGACCCCAACCTTCAGGGTTACCATTCTCCACCACAGCTCTCGCATCCTTGAGAGAAGACATAACAGTTTTTAGTTTCCTTTTCTGCTCCAGAGGAGGAAAATTGACAGCATGAACCGTCTCAAACGCCTGAAACGGAGTTTCATGAATATCGCTTTCAACTTCAACATAACGGAATGATGTCAAATGACTTACGATGTACTCTTCCTCGCCGCATACAGTTATCACCTTTCCCTCTGCATGATACTTGAGTTTCTGATGAAGAGTAGAAGCGACTGCTCTGGCTCTATGAATCCACATCCTCCCCAACAAGCAACATTATGCTGGTTGTATATCCATCACAAAAAATGTAGTCGTGAAGGTGTGAGGACCGACCTTGATTGGTAACTCCACCTCTCCAAATACCGACCTTCGATACCCATCAAATGCCTTCACCATCAAATCACTTGGGCGCAGCTCAAGTCTAGAATAATCAATCTTCATCAATGCTGACTTGGGCAATACATTTAAAGACGATCCGATATCTACCAAAACCCGGGATAAAGTAGTGCCCCTGCACTCCATTGAAATATGCAACGCTTTGTTATGGTCTGGTCCCTCTGGAGGAAGATCAAAATCTATGAAGCCCAAACCGTTCCCGACAGATATGTTAGCACAAACATTCTCAAACTAATTGACTGTTATCTCATATGGCACAAACACATTCTTCAACAACTTCATCAAAGCATTTTTGTGAGGTTCTGAATAAATCAACATAGACAAGATAGACATCTTGGAAGGAGTGTGGCTCAGATGATCAATTATGCTATAATCACTCTTTCTGATAATTCGCATCAGCTCTTCAACCTCATCGAGAACCGAAGAAGTCACTGGTATCAGAATTGGTTGAGTCACATTGGAAGGCGTAACCCTGGGATTACCAATCGTTACCTGTTGTTTTCCTTTTTCCCTTATAGAAGCATCTTCCGCATCTTGCACATTGGAAGGACCAAATACTCTCCCGCTTCTAGTCATTCGACCCACACCAGAAAAGTTATGGACTTCCTCTTCATCTCCTTTAGCATGTTCTTCCTCAGACAAACGAGCATTAACCTCCTGCTTTACCCCATGTTAATAAACATCGGCACCGTAATGCCACATGACCTCCTTCTCACTGGTATATGGCATGGGACCAAGTACCGTAATCATCAGAGGGGGTGCCCTTGACGAGGCAAGAATGCGCGCATGGGTGTAAGGAATAAATATCACAACAATATCTTCTTCGGTAACACTGTGGTAGCTCGGTTTTCTATCAAACTGCAGGGAACCTTCCTTCATCAACAACTGGATACTGGCTTTTAAATCAACACAGCCCTTTGGTTGCTCTCTACACTTGGCACACTATGAGGTACAACCTGGGAAAATAGAATTGTCGAGCAAATACTTCTTAACACAGCCTAACAGAGTAGTTACTTGTTCTACATCCATGATCAAATTCAACACTTCACCATTATCATCAATCATATCAACACCCCCTCCATGCCTAGGCATTAGGTTCTGAGTAACATTCAGACCAGTCATTGGAGTAAACTTAATCGCCTTAGCATCCAACAAGTCTTGTACTTTACACTTCAAGGAAAAGCAGTTGTCAGTAGAATGACCAACCCCGCCTGAATGGAATTCACATCTTGCATTAGCATCATAGTTAACAGGGAGCCTTGTGGGTGGCGGTGGCATATTTCTCAAACTGATCAGCTTCAAATCAAGCAGGTGGTGGAGCACTTCAGTAAGAGTTACTGGAAAGGGATCAAATTTCCTTGGCTGTCTCTGTTGTTAATTATTATACTGACGAGGAGCATCTCGCTGCCTTTGTTGTTAAGGCACTGTATTCAGTCTCTGCTGCGGAGGAGCATTAACAAGAATAGAAACAACATTGATTTGTTGATTTTGACGATCCTCTCTTCTTCCTCTATGAGAGTAGACCGCACTTGCGTCGCCTTCCCTTTTCTTAGGGTAAGTGTTGAATGGTTTCTTACTGCCCCCTGATGAGCCGCTAGAACCTCCAATCTGAATCTTCCCCAATTTCAAACCTACTTTAATTCTTTCACCAGCCATAACCAAGTCTGCAAATCCTACCGAAGTACTTCCTATCATCTGTTCATAGAATGGCCCTTGCAGGGTACTCATAAACATATCAATGAGTTCTCTCTCCATGAGTGGAGGTTGAACCCTTGCAGCCAACTCACGCCATTTTTGCGTGTATTCTTTGAAAGATTCCTTTGGTCCTTGTGACATATTCTGTAATTGAGTGCGATTAGGCACCATATCCACATTGTACTGATAATGTTTGACAAAATCCCGAGCAAGATCATTCCAGCAACGAATATGAGTTTTCTCCAGCTTCATGTACCACTCCAGGGATGCCCCAGATAGGCTATCCTGGAAAAAGTGAATTAAAATCCCTTGATCCTCGGTATGCACCGACATCTTCCGGAAATAAGCAGTTGCATGAGTAATAGGACACGACGTTCCGTTGTACTTTTCAAATGTAGGAGGCTTGAATTTTGGAGGAACTTTCACCCCAGACACTAACCCGAGATCATTAGCATCCATACCAAGGACTCCTTGCCCTTCCACAGCCTTCAGACGCTCTTCCAACAAACGATACTTCATATCCTCAATCTGAACCCCCGACCCTGAACGCCGCACACAAAACTGATCTTCATCCTGGTCAAAGTCGTAATCCTGTTCCTGATAATTCCTCATACCGCCTTGATTAACTCTTCTGTTCCCCACAAGATGAGGTCTAGGAGACGGAGGAAACTGTCCTACGTTGCGCACAAAAGGGTTTCCCGGTATCCCGTGAAAATTTCCAGTAGGATGATCTTGCACATCCCCCAATCCTACATAAACGTCCTGATAGAGCCCTTGATTTCCATCATCCCCTGGATAGCGACACTGATTGTTGACAATAGCAGCTAGTTCTTCCTGTCGGCGATTTACATTGGTGATGACCTCCATGAACTGAGTCATCTGAGTAGCCATCTGGGCCCTTATTTCAGCGAGTTTAGCTTGAACCTGTTCCATCTGTCTTGGCAAGTTGTTTCTGGTGGAATACCGATGAGTAGTCGTCTTGAATTCTGAATAAGAAAAGCAACATAATAAGAAAACCGTCTTGAGATAACCTGTAATGTTATGAAATGCATGATATGCATGATATGTTTGTCATTTCCTGGTATCCAAGAGTCCTTTTATTCATCAGTCACGGCGTGCAACCATACAATCAAAAGAGAAAGGATAAAAAGATGAACACTTCAATTATTTACAAACAAAAGAAACGATGTCCAAGTGACTTCGGACAACTAAGAGTAAAATGATAAACAACTAAATACATGCCTTAACAATAAAGCAAAAAAGAACTAAATAATAACAACAATCAATTGGTCCCTTCCAACAATTCTGGGGGTGACCAAATATACCAAAAGTAAATAACAACACTAAATCTCCGGAACTAAACATGCTTCAAGATGTTGACAGTACTCTTCAAGTCTGGATTTCTCCTTCAAAAGTTTAGATGTGACTATTTTACTTTCTTGGAACCGATCTTCCGTGACACGCTTTTGGGCTACTTCCTTCTCAAGCTGAGCCTCTTTGTCTTTGAGCTGTTTCTCTAAGTTCTAAATCTTCTTCCTGTAGCTATTCTCAGATATCTGAAGCTTCTGACACTCTTGCTGAGTCTTACTCAATTCTTCTTCCATTTCAGCATGAGATCTCTTCCTAAACTGGTTGTATCAGAAGTTTCCCCTTGAGCTTCCTTGAGTTTGCGAGCTAAGTTGGCCCTTTCTTGATCTTCCCAATAAAGTTTCATCCCTGCCTCACGGTCTTTTGCACGAAGCTGAATGTTCTCAACATGAACCTGGGTGAACATATCGGTAGGCACCGTGTTACTCGGAACAGTAGGAGGTTGCTCGTATAGAGGAGCCGACCTTGCAAATGGTAACCGCATGATCTTAACCCTGGCTTTAACCCACTCCAGGTAAGGAACTCTAGAAATAGGAACCTTCTTGCCCAAAGTAGTTCTATCCTTCTTGTGAATCCCTTTCCAAGCACTTGTCACTCTTTTCAACATCACTGGATCATTTCCTCTAGAAAAATACACTGATTCAGACACCTCCTCAACCTTTGGCGGTCCATCCATTGCATATCCCAATTGACGATAAGCAAGCACATGATTATAGTTGATGCACCCCTTAGTTCCTATGAGGGGAACATTAGGGAAATTTTCACAGCTAGTGATAATACTTCGTACTTCCCCCATGTCATAATTCCACCGGATATCAAATGAAGTGAGGTTGACAAGTCTTGATGACCATCAGAGAGAATGCCTGGTATCCACAAAAGGGACACTTACTTGTAGATGCAACTTAAGCCATTGATACAGCATCGAATGACATAAACCTACATTACCACCTTTTCCATGCCTGGAATGGATGGTATAAAGAGTATCTGCCAAGCGCGTCGGTATCAGGTTCTTGTTTCTAAAAACACAGATAGTCGCCAAATCCATAAAATTTATCCTGTGAAGGAAGAGGATGATCCCGTATATCATAAGAGAAAACAGAGAACTGAAGTCACTCCAATCGCCTTTCTCTGCCCAGTCTTCAACTTTCTTCACTAAGAAAGCCAAATAAAACCTTGTAGTACCTTCACTCGACTTCCAGTTGTCTTTCACCTTTTTCCAACTCAAAGGAAGAATTTCAGCAACAACTTTGAACCTCGGCTTCTTCGATACTTGGACAAAAGGAACTTCATCAGACAACTTGATATTAAGTAGGTACGCGTACTCTTCTAGTGTGGGAACCAGTTGATAATATTGAAAAGTAAAACACCATAATTCCTTGTCATAGAATTAGAAGAGAGTGATCAAAGCCATTGGGTCAACTGGAGTGTTAAGGATTAGTAACAAATTGTCATAATTTTTGTTGAAATTACTCAGAACATCAACCTTCAGATAAGAACTCAACCTCTTCAATTTGGACGCATCACTGGTAGGAATCTGATAAGCAAAAGTATGCCTAGTGAGCTCTTTAACACAAACTGAATCAAACTCAACTGGAGGGAGACCAGCCATTTTTGATGGAAAGAAGACTCTTGAATGTCCCTGGAAAATGACATGCGCATGCTAGTTATTATTATTTTTACATTATTTTCTTTTAGAAATAAATATGCTATGATGCAACATGACAGGATCAAAGTTTCACACTGGATCATGGCTGGACCGTTATAGAACAACACCACTCAAGATCGAAATAAAACCCCAATGCTTCAAAATTATCATGGGAACCTGAGTCACCTTCACAACACAAAGTCACCAACAATACCTGTACCTGTAAGAAAAGTTTTCCCGCCCCTCTCACGGGTGTAGTCTAGGTCAAGGTAAGGTTAAAAGCCAAATCAGAGTACGAGAGATCGAATGTCGGTATCATCATACAATAACACCTATCTGAACTACCTCCGAAGTCATGGGTCTCATGGTCAGGTCTACAAAGCATCCGCCCCGTAGTTGCCATGGCCACTCTATTTCTAGTTCTTATGAAATTCACTCATAGCCTGGGTATGAGGCCTTTTACCTCATGGAACAACCCACCCACCAAGAAAACCAGAATCCAAACAGTCCAGCCAAATCCAGTATGCAGAAAGTAAAGCGCACATAGGATGCAATGCAAATAGATAAATATGCAAAACGATAAAAATGAACACCCAAAAAGAAAACAAACAAGAGCTAGGATCGACTCCGGGATGGACCAGCAAAAGGTCAATATGTCCCGAGTGAAGTCGCCAGCTAAAACTACGCGGTCGGAACCCGTCATCTGGATGTTAATGAAACATCAATGAAGTCGCCACCGAACGTCTTTTATCCTGCCGAAAGGGAAAGGTAAACATAGAGAAAACTTGGAAAGGGAGAAATCACGGTCTTTCGACCGAGAGATCGGGTAAGGGAGTCTGTTATGCGAGGGGAATATGTTAGCACCCCACACGCCCGTAGTACCCTACGGTATCCACTCTTGTTGTCTAATCTAATGGGCGTGGTCAAATCCTATGTCTATGGCTTAACACTGAAAAGGGAATGCATGCAAAAGGAAAAAGAAAATAATGTAGGGAAAATAAAAGTTGTGCTCGGTTGGGCCCTACCTCAATGCCTACGTATCCCTTTTAAGGAATCAGAGCAGCCATAGTTCGGTTTACATATTTTGGTTGGTTTCTGTTTTTTAGTTAAGACAAAAAAAGTCAAGATGGCAAAACATAAAATAAAACAAACAAATGAGATGGTAAAACATCGGTTAAAAAAAAAACAAAGTAACATGGCAAAGATGATGAAACATCGATAAAACGAATGACAAAACATCACACCTAACAATGATATTGAGAATCAAAGTAGGATAACGAACATGTGTGTTGTACCCCAAAATTTGCCCTCCTATTTTTCCACAAGAAATCACAGCTTCGGGTTTTCCCTGACTTTTTTCAGATTGGCGTAAGAATCAGTCAAACAGACTTTTTCTTATTAGTCTATCCAAATTAGGGTTTTTAATGGACTCTGAACAGTTCAAGCAGATTATTAGGTTTTGTTTGAGTTTTGGCTCAGGGTTTGATCAGGCAGGCGCTTATGTGAAAATTAAAACAAGAATCAGGGTTTTGTGCGCATAGTTCTCAGAAAAAATTAATTCTACAGTTCTTTTCAGTTTATTCTGAGATTTGGGCTGAGGTTGTTAATTGAGAACTTACAGTGTTTGGTTTAATCAGTAAAGGCAAAAGAATATGGATGTTTGTTTGATTTGACTGTGCAATGCTTATGGCTATTTGAAATGCCGGGTTTATTATTGATTGATGCTAAGACCACAGTGTTTATTAATTGTTTATTTATTCTAAGTTAGAATAATTGGGATTTATTTCCATTTATTATAATTTAAGAATTATAAATAATTCAATAAACATTTGAAGAATAATTAAAAAGGATTAAACTTTTATTGACTTTTAATTATGAAGTACAAATGTTATTTGAATACATTTACAGTATTTACAAATAATATTATTACAAATAATTAAAATAAAATAAAATTACATCCTAAAATTATCCTAAGTTTTCTAAATCTTCATCTTCTACTGACGCTCCCCATTGATCAATTAATTTTTACCTACAAAAAAGAAAAAGAAGAAAAGTCAAATGCAGATAAAATTAAAAGCAGACAGTTAATCAAAAGGTTCATCATTAAAAGTGACTGGCCGGAATCAGTTTGCCCTCTCTGCAAATCACAAGATTGCTCTTGGTTCACAAAGAGGGATAGAAATATACTTGCAAATAAAGTATGAAATGCACAAAGTTACAATTGCACAAATCCAAAAATTGTCAACCAAGTACAAAGGCAAACTAAACTGGCCAGAATTGCCAAACAAACTACAAAGTCACAATTTCAAACTAAGCCAAAGCTGTCAAAAACTGTCCAAGAGATATAGAAAGATATCAGGATATCCACAAGTACAAAAAAAGCTGTCAACAATATGCAGGAAAGCAGGAATTATGCAGAGGAAAACAACTAATGCAAGCAAATATTCAAAATGTCATCACTTTCCAGCCTGCCACTTTTCAGCATAGTACAGTATAAGCAATAAAAATGCTTTTCTGTTGGAGAGAGAGAAGAGAGAAGAGAAAAAGGCTTACAGGTTTAGGCTTGAGAAAAAGATATAAACAAGCATATCTGAACACAGTAAAGGAAGGCAGAATACATAACAAAATAACAAACCAGCTCAAAGCCCGAAAACCATCAACCTACCTCAAACAACACAAATCCTGTCAAAACTGAAACCTAAACTCAGTTCAAAAAAACAAACATATCAAGCCTTCAAACCAGAAGTCCTCAAGCCTGAAGCCTGCATTAAAAGCCTCAGAAACCAGACCTGTTTCAAAACCAACAAGCCAAGCCTCCAAGCTTCAAGCCTTCACCTGCTAAACTACATCAAAGCCAGAAAAGCCATCAACCTGCATAAGCCTAAACCATCAACCTGCATAAGCCTTAAACCACCTGAAACCTGTGTTAAGTATACCAAGCCTCAAACAGAAGCCTGTAATTTCACCTGCATAAGCCAAGCCTGTGGCCTGTAACCAAACCTTGAAACCCTTCAAACCAGAAAAAAAAGCCTTTGCAATCAAAGCCAAATAAGCCATCCAAACTGATACAAGCCTATACCAGAAAACTGTAACACAAGCCTGTACCAGAATCTAAGCACACAAGCATTCAAGGCAAGCTTAGGATCCCACAAACCAAAATCAAAATAACCAACTGAAGCATCATAACCAACAAAAACCCTCAGAATGATTTCATCATAGGGTTAGGGCAACAATACTCAGAATCTAGGCACACGAGCATTTTCAACAGCATATCAAGCATCTCAGCAAGCAAATAAGCAAAAGAAGTGAAACAATAAGCCAGGCATCTCAGATAATCATCATTGAAAGGAGCAAGCATACAGAAGATCAAGCAAGCAATCAAAGGCAATTGAGGCAAGCAATTAGAAGAGGGAAAGAAGTGACTAAACTAAAGGTTTTCAGAGAAGCATCATCATAAAACCACAGAGGGTACTAGACAAACCAGGGAAGGCCACAAAGCCCACAGCTTCATCACTCCTCCGCCTCCGGCCACCCTAGGCGCCTCCAAACCACTGTCCTCCTCCGTCTCCAAAAGTCAAAGGTAGTGTCTCTTTTTTTTTTCCTTTCACGCACCTCAAACAGAAACAATGGCAACATAATAATCAAGACACAAATAATAACACACAGAATCAGAAACAAATGAAAACATGTAAGATATGAAGCACGAAACCCTAACGCGTTAAAAATAGAAATCGAACCTTACAACTATTGCCTGAGTGATCCATGGAGGGAGAAGGAGGGATGATGGCGCTTGGTGGCCATAGACAGAGAGAAAAGTCAGAAGCTTGAAAGAACGAAGGAACAAAGAAGAAGATGAGCGCCATTTGTCCACTGTAACCCTAATCCCAAATGAACAAAACACTGAAACCCTAAACAAAGTTTACAAAATGTCTTGGGCCTTGCCCCATTCGCTTGCTTAAGCCCATCAGAATCTGGAAGCGTACCCCCCTTTTTTGTCCCTTTTTCTTATCAGTTCCTTTTTGTGGTTTGGGCCCTACAGGCCCATCAAACTTTTTTCTTTTTATTATGTTCTATCTATTCCAACTAACATCCTCTTTTACTTATCATTTTATTCTTTTTTTTTATAATTTTAACTAACATATTTTATTTTTGTTTATAAATTAAATAATACATTAACTCCTTTTTATATAGAACTTTCTTAATTACTTTTTATTTTAGTTAGTTAAAAAAATACATAAGAATTAAATTTGGAATTAAATGACTTTTTTTTTGTATATATAACATTAACAAAATACATAAAAAAATAGAATTTCTTAAAACATTTTCTTTTCTTTAATTAAAACTTTTTCATGCATAAAAATATAAACTAAAAATACGTCAATATTAATTTTCTTGAAATATTCTTCTTTTCTTAAAATCTTTTGTTTGTACATATTAACAAAAAGCATAAAAAGATTGAATACTTTTTTTTCTTTAAAACTTTTGTTTATACATATTAACAAAAACACAAAAAATGATATCAATACTTAATAAATACATCTTTTCATCACTTGTAAATAAATCACATACACTTACACAAATACATTTGCTTATCTTTTATTCTAAAACATTGATACATGTTATATTGAGAATGCGATTCGATTTGGTTGTAAATGTATTTGGACACTACTCTCCTAATAAGTCTCATCCCCATTTGTAAATATTTGTACCCCCATTCCCGGATACTTATTTGTAATAGCTAGACTTTAAATTCCCGCAATTTGTCGCTTTCAATTATACCATGTTTAGACCTAGGGTTTGTATGTAAATAAAATCAACCGCTAGATAACCTAATACAAAGACAAAGGTATGACAATTAATATACAATTCACACTTGCACCCCTAGGGTAATCCCACTCGTTGCCTTCCAAAATGGGCCATGCTTGTACGTTGAGTTTCTTTGGCAAAACAATTCAAATGATCATAGTCCCTCGATGACACTTTTGAAAGTCGCCTAAAAAAATGATCATAGTCCCTTCAAACAAAATTGCCAGAGACACTTGGCACCATTGCATTCATGGTCCATACGATGACCCGCGCCTGTCCCGTTAACATCCTAACACAAGATTGTCCACCAAATACAATGGTGGAACAATACTGTTAAAAGGGTTAAAACATAAGAAAAATCTTTGAGTAAATTTAGGGGTAGACAACTCTTAGTTACTTGATCAAACTTGCAAAACAAACTTGCCTACTTTTCAAAACCCACTCCACAATACACTTTCAAAAACAAACTTTCAAAAACATTTGAAACATCTTTTCGAAAAGACACACACCTTTGTAAAACATTCGAGTAAAGAATTGTTACAACCGTTGCCTAGACAAGGCATCTTTTTCAAAACATTTTCAAAACACACACACACACCACCATTTCAAGCAATCGAAAATCAAAAGCAAGTGATCTAAAACAAGTAACTAAGAGCCCATGGATAACCATGGATGAAAAGGGTACTAATACCTTCCCTTTTCATAATCTACCCCCCGAACCCACGAAACATCTCAAAAGGTTTTTCCTGTGCTTTTTAACCTTTCCATAGGATAAAATAAAAAGTCGGGGGCGACTCTTGCTAAATCGAACAAGTGCGAATACAAACGCAAAACCTCAAGTCAGTTCTCCCACCGTATCACAGAACTGGCGACTCTACTGGGGAGAATTTTAAAAGTGGGGTTACCTTAGGGTTTAGATCACCTTTACATTCTTGCTTTGATTGTCTTGATTGCTTTACTTTGTGGGTCCTTGTTTGGGTTTATTGTAAATCCTACACCCGGATTTTGGGGCACCTTCTTAGGTAAATAGCAATAAAACTGTGAGGGAACTGTGAGGGGTATACCGACACGGTTGAAGCAGTAAGCTATGTTCGTGTGACATATTTGTGAGTACCGGTAACCCTTGAGTTCAATCAAGGAGAGTACGGGGCCGCTGAGTGATGTCATGAAGCACTAACAAACTCTTAGAACCTTACTTGACCATCCTAGCCTTTTTAGGGGTAGTGAGATGACCGACTTTGGTGCAGTCCGAAGTTGGTAGATACTCGATACTACACTCATTGAGGGTTGTTTTCTTGGAATATTTTGGTCGCCAGTTAAGTGGCTAAACCAAAACAATGAACACAGAAAACAATCCAATGATATTGAGCTCCTTAGAACCCAGTTTCTATTTTAGGACAGGATGAGCCAACTAACTTCAAGAGGGTACTTACCTACAAACCCCATACAAGCCTAAACCTAAGGACTTGTTTGCTTTGTGTGAATATGATTGCCTGTATATACACTCAATTGCTTTTGCATGCATGTACATAACATCATGACATCATACCATAACATTTTTCACTAACCACTTCAAGGATCTCGAGGGTTCTTTTGATGCAGGGTTACGTTGAACCAGACGTCTACCAAAGGGCAAGAGGTTTCTCCTCTAAACAAATGCCATCAAAGATCAAGTGCAACAACTTGAATCAGGGGCTATGACCCACTTGACATGGTGAGCTTGATTCTTGTGGAAAGACATCCACCAGTGCAAAGTTCTCCAATCAAAGATCAAAGTTCAAGCTCTAACATTCTCTTGTGTTTACCCCAAGAAATCCTTGAAAACATGCATCCACATATCATGCATTGCATCATGACAGTTTTTCCTTTTCAGGTTTCCTTACTCTCCTACTGTTTATTTCAGTAAGAGATGGCTCTAGAAAGGACTGTCAAAGATATCCAGGACCAAAATGCTCAACTTCAGGAAATGTTCTTGAACCTGTCTCTGGGGCAAGAAGAAGTGAAGGCTCTCCTCACAAAGGGTTTGGTCCAGGAGAATTCAAACAATGCCAGGAGTGATCAGCTGGGGGAACTGCAGTTTGATTTGGCAACTTTGAGGATTCAGGTGATGGGACAACTGGTGGGCCAGATGGCTCTCATCCAGGACTTGTCTCAAAGACAAGAGGAACTCAGAGTTCTCGTCAACCGATTGCTTCGGGAAAACCAAGTGGGGAAAACATCTGAGGTTGAAGAGCAAGTCACCACCCAACCCCCCTCCAAACAAGAAGACAAGGGGAAAGCTCCTCTGCTTGCTTCAGGGTCACAACCCCATCAACAACCTCGTCAGCGTCAGTGGGGTAATCAGCGTAAGCAAGATACGTCGGGAAGACAGTTCACTGAGACTGACATACCGTCATCTCTGATACTAGAGCGTTTGTTGGAGGTCAATCTGACTGCTTTGAGGGATCCTATTCGGAAGCCCAATACCTCCGCTCCTAATTATCATCCCGACGCATTTTGTGTATACCACTCCTATAGCACGGGACATGACACCGGCAACTGTTGGGCCTTGAAGAACAAGATTCAAGATCTGATTGACATTGGAGTGCTGAGGTTCATGCCAGACGGCGAGATGAAAATCTTCCGTTAAGGAGTTCTCCACCTGGAGTGACAAAGCTCAAACTGAGAGACTCTTGTTTTCATTTGAATTTTCAAAGTTGTAATTTCTTTTATTGTTCAAACAATTATCTTTTAATGTCAAACTCTGTTTCATTAATGCATTGCATATGTTTGTCTTGAATTCATCCATTCGTTTTCACTACTCTTATGCTTTCTTTATGATATTTAACTCTTGATAAAAAGCTGCAAGCCTTTAGAGGGTGGATGACGAAACAATACCATGATCTCATACAATATGCTTTTGAACAGACCGTGCTGATGATGTACAGGCATTTCTTTCAATTCCCAAACACTAGAGTTATAAGGAAGATAATCCCTAGTCAACCCCTTCGAGCCAAAGAAGTAGGAGTTTTCTGTTCTAAACAAATTGAAACCTTTGATATAAACCTGGGGCAGGGTAGTCTCTCAGTTAATTCAAAAAAAAAAGGGATGCGCATTGAAGTCGCAAACTCTCAGTTCGTAACACAACGAACGACATCAAAAAAGAAAGACATTCCTTTGGAATCAAAAGACAGTGATGGTTCCCTATCACATAGGCAGTCAATCTCTCAAAAGAGAAAAGCCCACCAAGCCAAAACCTGTAAAGGAGGCTTAAGAAAGCTGGGGCATCCCGCTGACTGTGATCTCGAAAACAAGAACAGTCAGGCAAAAGTTAGGGATAACAAATCAAAAGAAAGAGGTCATTAAAAATCCTCAACAACATGAAAAAATGTTGCAAAAGAAAAAGGAGATGATGACTGTCTTCCAAAATTCAACTGGTGAACCATCACCCAAAAAGTCGTTCCAAACTCAAATAGAGTGCGACGCACAATTAACTGAGCTTAGGATTGAAGAACATCACGAAGTGCGGGTGGGTACAAATACACTTTGGGCCTTTATCCTTTGTTTCTTAAACCGTGAACCAGGCCACGTTACAACCCTTCAAAAGTCCTAATTGAAGCATGGGTTAGTTCGAAAGCATACCGTTACAAAAGGTATCCCGACTCCTGTAAGGCCTTGCTCTAAAATCTTGTGTTGATTTGTCTTATAAAAAGTTTTCTGCTAAAAAACGTGTTTTTCAAAACTTCGAGACAAACATAAACTTTGAATTATTTGAATATCGTTGTTTGCACATGGCTATTTGTTTAACAACAGAGAAATTCACACAATGAATGTTCGGAGGAATGAAAACTCTCTCAGTGAGTAAAATCACTTCAAAAAGGATGATATTTCCAACGACAAATCTCCTATCAACAAGGGGCATGACATGTCACCATCCAATTAACCTGGGGCAGTCTAGTAAAGGTTTCAACAGATCTTTCAAAGTTCAGTTAACCTGGGGCAGTCCAGTCAAGATTTCAACAAAATCTCTCAATTACAGAGTAACCTGAAGAGACTCCTTTATCACCACTTGGGGCATTCGAATGTCAAAAGTGTTCAACAATTCCTTCATCACCTGTTGGAAGATACAGTTTCAGATACGCTCCAGACACGGTAGCCATTCTGTCACTCATTCAGATCCTAGTTACAGTTTCAGATACACTCCAAACAAGGAAGTCATTATGCTACTCATACATATCTCAACTCCAAGATACAGTTTCAGATACGCTCCAGACACGGCAGCCATTCTGTCACTCATTCACAATATCAGACCACCGCGAAGCCTGGATTACGACCAGATAGTGGTACCTCCTGAGAGCAAGCCGTGAAACCCAGATTCGACCGGATAACAGCTTAGCAAGTTATTGTGAAACCTGGATTACGACCAGATAGCAATACAAGTCTCTGTGAAGCATGGATTACGACCCGATAGCAGCCAAGAATACTACGAAGCCTGGAGTCGACCAAATAGTGGTATATCTTTAACACAAGCCGTGAAACCCGGATTCGACCGGATAACAACTTAGCAAGCTATTGTGAAGCCTAGACTACGACCAGATAGCAATACAAATTTCTGTGAAGCCTGGATTACGACCAGATAACAGTTAACCCTCAAGAATGAAGACTCCCATCCTTAAAACCTCAGAAGATTGGTATACTCCCAGTTTCTGACAGTTAACAGCATGAAGATTCTCATCAACTCAGAAGATCGGTATACTCCCAATTTCTGACTCCCAACAGAATGAAGATTCTCATTCTCAAAGTGGCGAATTTCTTAAGTTCCAGATTAATACCTGTAGCAAGCCAGGAAAATATCCGTGGACGACTGATTGTAGATCAACACCTGAAACAAGCCAGGAAATCATCTACATGAAGAGATTGAAGATCAATACCTGTAACAAGCCAGGAAAACTATCTTTCCTTCTTAAATCCAGGATGTAGTTTTACACGGACTCATCATGAAGCAACCCTACACAGGTTCCTTCTCAAATCCAAGATGCAGTTTTACACGGACTCATCATGAAGCAACCCTACACCGATTCCTTCTCAAACCAGATGCAGTTTTTACACGGGCTCATCATCAAGAAACCTTACACCAGGATCCCAGATCAATACCTGCAGTGATCAAAAGTTTCTTGCAATCCCCAGCGGAGCTAAAACTTCCAACTATCAATCCCCAAGCAGAATGGAGGCTCTCATTCTCAATTCCTCACAGGATATTCGAATATTCTCTAGTGAAGATCTCCTCAAGACAGGAATCCCCAGTAGATTGGCATACTAAACAAGCTCTTGATTCCCCAACAGTAGTCCCAGGACTTCTTATCCTCAACAATCAAAAGATTCTTGCCCTCCCTTGCAGTAGTCAAAGATTCACTTTCCCCGACAGCAGTCAAGATTCTTTTATCTCCAGCCATCCAGGATTCATCTATCCTCAGCAAAATAGCTCATCAGCTTACATGCGCATTCATCACATTCATATCATAAACATTGATATAACATACATTACATCATGCATCATGACATTGCATACAACTAACTCTTTACCTTTTCAGGAAAGATCAGTCGACAGACAAAGATAATCATCTTCTAAAAGTCTTTCTAGAAATAGTTCAGATGTGACCCAGACATGGCGACATTCTGATACTTATTCCAGAATCATTCAGATGCAGTTTTACTCGGACTCATCGTCAGGAAACCCTACACCGATTCCTCCTCCACTTCAAGACTTCTGAAAACAGTTCACGGATTCTTCCCAACAACGGATGTTAATCTATCGCTTGTTCAGATTCTTCAACCTTTGAAAACAGTTTACGGACGCTTCCCAACAACGGATGCTGCTCTATTACTTATTCAACTTCAAGACTTCTGAAAACAGTTTACAGATTCTTCCCAACAACGGATGTTAATCTATCGCTTGTTCAGATGCAACTTCTGAAAACAGTTTACGGACGCTTCCCAACAACGGATGCTGCTCTATTGCTTATTCAACTTCAAGACTTCTAAAAATAGTTTACGGGTTATTCCCAACAACGGATGTTAATCTATCGCTTGTTCAGATGCAACTTCTGAAAACAGTTTACGGACGCTTCCCAACAACGGATGCTGCTCTATTGCTTATTCAATTTCAAGACTTCTGAAAATAGTTCACGGGTTCTCCAGTAACGGATGTTAACCTATCGCTTATTCAGATTCTTCTCCAGACTTCTGAAAACAGTTTACGCATTCTTCCCAACAACGGATGTTAATCTATCGCTTGTTCAGACTCAACTTTTGAAAACAGTTCACAGACGCCTCCCAACAACGGATGCTGCTCTATTGCTTATTCAACTCCCAGACTTTTGAAAACAGTTTACGGATTCTCAAAACATGGATGTCAATCCATTGCTTGTTCAGACCTACAGTTCAGAAATGTTCCAAAACATGGATACCTTTCTGATACTCGTCCACTCACCAATGACATACAGTTCAACAATCACCTTCAGATGGCATCTCTAAGCCCATCCCCTACCAGCAATTTCCAGATGGCATCTCTAAGCCCATCCTCCTACCAGCAATTTCCAAATGGCATCTCTAAGCCCATCCCCCGACAAGATTCTGTCACATCTCCAGATGGCATCTTTAAGATCATCACCAAATGGCATCTTTAAGCCCATTCCCTCTATCATCACATCACCGAGTGCAAATTTTTCGGGCACTCTAGTGTCCAATCTCCTTTTACCCTCGAGTCGCGAAGGGAAAACTTGCCAATCTAACTCTTCAGGTTCAAGAAGATTGAACAGGGGCAACTGTTGTACCCCAAAATTTGCCCTCCTATTTTTCCACAAGAAATCACAGCTTCGGGTTTTCCCTGACTTTTTTCAGATTGGCGTAAGAATCAGTCAAACAGACTTTTTCTTATCAGTCTATCCAAATTAGGGTTTTTAATGGACTCTGGAACAGTTCAAGCAGATTATTAGGTTTTGTTTGAGTTTTGGCTCAGGGTTTGATCAGGCAGGCGCTTCTGTGAAAATTAAAACAAGAATCAGGGTTTTGTGCGCATAGTTCTCAGAAAGAATTAATTCTACAGTTCTTTTCAGTTTATTCTGAGATTTGGGCTGAGGCTGTTAATTGAGAACTTACAGTGTTTGGTTTAATCAGTAAAGGCAAAAGAATATGGATGTTTTTTTGATTTGACTGTGCAATGCTTATGGCTATTTGAAATGCTGGGTTTATTATTGATTGATGCTAAGACCACAGTGTTTATTAATTGTTTATTTATTCTAAGTTAGAATAATTGGGATTTATTTCCATTTATTATAATTTAAGAATTATAAATAATTCAATAAACATTTGAAGAATAATTAAAAAGGATTAAACTTTTATTGACTTTTAATTATTAAGTACAAATGTTATTTGAATACATTTACAGTATTTACAAATAATATTATTACAAATAATTAAAATGAAATAAAATTACATCCTAAAATTATCCTAAGTTTTCTAAATCTTCATCTTCTACTGACGCTCCCCATTGATCAATTAATTTTTACCTGCAAAAAAGAAAAAGAAGAAAAGTCAAATGCAGATAAAATTAAAAGCAGACAGTTAATCAAAAGGTTCATCATTAAAAGTGACTGGCCAGAATCAGTTTGCCCTCTCTGCAAATCACAAGATTGCTCTTGGTTCACAAAGAGGGATAGAAATATGCTTGCAAATAAAGTATGAAATGCACAAAGTTACAATTGCACAAATCCAAAAATTGTCAACCAAGTACAAAGGCAAACTAAACTGGCCAGAATTGCCAAACAAACTACAAAGTCACAATTTCAAACTAAGCCAAAGCTGTCAAAAACTGTCCAAGAGATATAGAAAGATATCAGGCTATCCACAAGTACAAAAAAAGCTGTCAACAATATGCAGGAAAGCAGGAATTATGATGAGGAAAACAACAAATGCAAGCAAATATTCAAAATGTCATCACTTTCCAGCCTGTCACTTTTTCAGCATAGTACAATATAAGCAATAAAAAATGCTTTTCTATTGGAGAGAGAGAAGAGAGAAGAGAAAAAGGCTTACAGGTTTAGGCTTGAGAAAAAGATATAAACAAGCATATCTGAACACAGTAAAGGAAGGCAGAATACATAACAAAATAACAAAATAACAAACCAGCTCAAAGCCCGAAAACCATCAACCTGCCTCAAACAACACAAATCCTGTCAAAACTGAAACCTAAACTCAGTTCAAAAAAACAAACATATCAAGCCTTCAAACCAGAAGTCCTCAAGCCTGAAGCCTGCATTAAAAGCCTAAGAAACTAGACCTGTTTCAAAACCAACAATCCAAGCCTCCAAGCTTCAAGCCTTCACCTGCTAAACTGCATCAAAGCCAGAAAAGCCATCAACCTGCATAAGCCTAAACCTGTTCGAAAGAAAGGAACTGCACGTTTTCTTCTTTCCATTTGGATTTGTTAATTAAAAAGGATAATCAGTATTCAATTAGGTTTTATTGGGAATTAACAGACAAATAGCACAAATGTCCACCTACAGCCGTTCTAATCTCCAAAATGACTCTAGGGTTTCTTTAATCCCTTGGACAGATTTGAATGAGCCTCAACCTAGCCCATAACCCCTTTTTTGGTAACCTAAACAAAAAACACCTTTGAACTTAACTGATTTGGGCCTCAGCGCCCATGATCCCTTATTTCACACCTTGTTCTTAATTCTTGCACCACCTTTTGTTTTAACTAATTAGTTTCTTTAAGTTTTATTGTTAATAGGTTTTTTTTAATAAATAATCACATAGTTTTAGATAAAACCCAATTAATTAGTTTAGTTTTATAATTTATTTAAATCTTGATATTTCGTTTTTTAGTTTGGTCAGCATTTTAGTTAATTTTGTTAGTTTTTTTTAACTAGTCTTTTATTGATAAGTTTGTAAGTTATCTCTTTGAATTTATTGCCCCTTATGATGTTCCTCCCATGATACATGTTGGTTGAGTTTGTGATAATTTCAATTTAATTCCATGGCTTCTCTCTTGGTTTTCTTTTAAAATCTTGGAGTGTTTATACTTTTAGTTTTAATCTTCATGTTGCTTGCAAAATCCAAGGGAATTGTTTAATTTTTGTCGACTTCATGTCATCAAAAAAACATCGTGTGAATACCCTTATTCATCCTCCGTTTATTATTTCGTTAAAAACTTAAGATAATTTTCCCAAATATTCAATTTTTCAAAACTCACACCTTTTAAGTCAAAACTTCGACATTAGGTCGTCGTATCTTCAAACTTGCCCACACCTATTTTTAGCCAAATGAACCATTTTAATCAAACAAACAATTTTAACCAAAATAGATATTTAAAAAGGTTCCTATAGAATACTATAGATACATTGGGTGCTAATACCTTCCCATTGTATAACCAACCCCCAAACTCTAGACCTCTTTTCAAAAACGCCTTGTATTTTCATTACTTTTAAAGTATTATTTTACATTGCATATTTTAGGGTTTTATTTCGCTCTTTTCCCTTTTCCCTTGGAAATAATAAAGCGCGATGGAGACTCTTGCTTTTGTGAGACGAATTAATTAATAATTCGATCTCCGATTTACCCCGCTACATTTTTTATCGCTATAGAATTGGCGACTCTGCTGGGGAAAGATTGACCTCATGCTGGTCCATCCCTAAGCGGGTTAAGCCTAGTTTGTCTTATCTGTTTTATTTATTTGATTTGTCTGATTATGTGTTTATATTGGGGTTGTTTGGTTTTTTTTGCAAAGGACGAATCTTATACCCGGATTAAGTTACACTTAAGGATAGGACGGGCGGTATAGTCATGTTAACTTTGAGGGAGTAATCCCGAAGAAGGAGGCATGAAATCCCCCACTCAGTGGAAGGCCCTTTTGAACGTAATATTTGTTTACCGAGTAATCAGGAAGAAATTATTTTTTTTAACCTGGGAGCCAGAGAAGCTGAGAACCGTAGAACCCTAACCCATCTTGGCCTTTTAGTTGTAGCGCGGAGATTATAACGGAGTAATCCGTAAATAATTGTTACGCGATGCTACGCTCGGATGAGTTTCTCTTGAGAATATTGCTAATTATTGAGTAATCAAGACGTTGGTAATATCCGAAGGAGGAATGTAGACTCTGGGAACTCTTAGAACCTTGTCTTACAGGTGCGATTAAACCGTTAGTACATACCTTGGGGTGGGCTTTACCATTGACTCCATGCACGAAACGTTGAACCTTTGAACCCCATATTTGTGAACTTGTGTGTAACTGTTGCATTATCATTCATCCATGCATCCATCAACATTTTTTGTAAAAAACATGTTTTTCAAGGAACTTAAGAATGATTTTTGCAGACATCTTAGGTACTGTTATTATGGAGTTTGGAAGAAGAAACACCCGAAGTTAATTCTAAGTGATCTTTAGTTCTTAGTTTTATTTTTACTGTTGTCATTTTGTAAAACTCTGTAAAAGGGCTTCATGTTCCAAAGTTTTAGTTTACTGCTTTATTATGGGCCTCATGTTCCAAAGTTGTAATATACTGCTTTTATTATTGGGTTGTTGTCCCAAAGTTGTAATTTATTGTTTTGTTGTTCCAAAGTTGTAAGTTGTAATTTACCGCTTTTGATTAATGAAATGAGTCTTTGTTGTTCCAAATTCCTCTACCATTGATGTGTGCAAAATTATTGAAGTTCCTTGAAAAAACTATCAAAATGAACGATCATTTGCATCGCATATCATGCATCATCCAACATTCCACTTCACATGTTTTCTAGAGTCTTATCCTTGTTTCTTTTTCCACTCTGGTAGATTGTCAAGCTGTCTCATCGGTACGATACCCGAGCCAATCGTCAGAGGAAGATGGAAGATCTAGAACAGGAAAACCACGAGCTTCGTGAGGAGGTCGATACCCTTCGTGTCGGTATGGAGAAACTAACTGCGCTGGTGGAAAGTTTGATGGCTGCTCAGAATCAACCATTGACTGCAGCTGCTGAGATTCAGACTTCAACTACTGTGGTTTCTGAGATTGTCACCGTTCTAACATCTGTGACTCAAATCAACTCTCCGCTTCAACATCAGATGCCAAAAGGTTTTCCGTGGGGAATGCCTTATAACTTTGTGCCAGAAGGGTATCAGCCTGTCGTACAACCTTTGGTTCAACCTACTGTGTCTGTTCCTCAACCGGAGACAACTAATATGCCACCTGTAATCCCGTCTGTGGCACCTTTCCCTCAACCAGTGATGACAACTGTCGCTCCTGTGGTTCATTCTATGCCATACATGAATGAACCTGCTTATCATGCCGAGCCTGCTGAAAGTCTGGGTCTTTTCGATAGGATGGAGGAATTTCAAGACCAGTTTCAAGAGATGCAGAGGGAGATCAGAGCGTTAAAGGGGAAAGATTTGTTTGGAAAGAATGCTCATGACCTGTGTTTATTTCCAAATGTAAAGATTCCAGCCAAATTCAAAGTACCAGACTTTGAAAGGTATAAAGGTGATTCGTGTACGCGGAGTCATTTAACTATGTATGTGATAAAGATGTCTACATATTCTGATGATCATAACTTGTTAATTCACTACTTTCAAGACAATTTGACTGGTGCCACTCTAAAGTGGTATATGGGTTTGGACAACACTCATATCTGTAATTTCAACAATCTTAGTGAAGCTTTTGTTCGCCAGTATAAGTACAACGTCGACATGGCGCCGGACAGAGATCAACTCCGGGCGATGTCCCAGAGAGACAAAGAGTCCTTTAAAGAATATGCCTAGAGGTGGTGCGAGATTGCTGCTCAGATTTATCCCCCTCTTGAGGAGAAAGAAATGACAAAGATATTCCTGAAGACTTTAGGTTCCTTTTATTATGAAAGAATGATTGCCAGCGCACCCAGTGACTTCACCGAGATGGTAAGTATGGGCATGCGGTTGGAAGAAGGGATTCGTGAAGGACGTTTGGTTAAGGAAGGAAGTCCGTCTAGCAGTATCAAGAAGTTCGAAAGTGTTTTCCCTAAAAGGAAAGAACAAGATGTCAGTGTAATTTTCCCTGGGAGACCAAGGAGAGGTTATTCACATGTCGCGGCAGTCACTCCGGCTGTCCGCCCAACATTGGTGACCCCAACTCATCAAACCCCACCAATTCAGCAACGACCATTTCAATAGCAGCCTCGACAACAGGCTTATCAATTTAATAACCAGAATCGTTCACCAAGGAAACCGTAATTTGATGCCATTCCCATGACTTACACTGAATTGTTCCCTGCTCTGATCAGAAAGAACCTCATAACGAAGAAGCCTCCTCCTGTCGCAACGAATAGTACTTCTCCGTGGTACAAGGTGGACCAGTTTTGTGAGTATCATCAAGGGTCGCCGGGGCACAACATTGAAAATTGCTTTGCTCTAAAGGCGGATGTGCAGAGATTGATTAAGAACGGTATCTTGTCTTTCAAGGATGTTAACCCGAATGTTAGAGATAATCCTTTGCCTCGACATGGGGCATCATCAGTGAATATGGTGGAAGGTTGTCTGGGAAAGTTTCGAGTTTTTCAAGTTGAACACATAAGAGATTCGTTGATCAGGTTACATCAGAGCTTAAGAAGACTTGCCTTTTTTAGGCATCATCATGATTATGATGTTTGTGAATTTTGTTCAAGAGAAATTGATTGCCCTATTGTGAAGGAGGATATTCAAAAATTGTTAGACCAGAGGGTTATCACTATTACATATGACAGAGATCCGGTGGATGAAGTGAATGTTATAATACCACAATTCAACTTGCCTGAACCAGTAGAGATCGTTTACGACAGTCAGACTGCACCTGTTGCTCCTTTGATCATTTATCCACCTGGTCATGTGCCTTACAACTCAGACCAAGCTATACCGTATAAGTATAATGCCACAATGATTGAAAATGGGGTAGAAGTCCCTATACTAACAATGCAATCTTTTGTTAACATCGCTGATGTGAGCAGAGTTACGAGAAGCGGACGTGTCTTTGCAGCAGTACCTTTGAAGAGACCAGAAGTTCAAGTCAGGAGGCCCATACTGGCAGAAATTCCAGCGAGAAATGTTGAACCCAAGGTTGAGGTAGGCCGATCCAATAAACCTATCCCACATCCCGATGATGATGAGATTCTGAAGCTCATCAAGAGAAGTGAATACAAGATTGTGAACCAACTATTGCAAACTCCTTCCAAGATTTCTTTGCTTGCTTTACTGAGAGATTCAGGTGCCCATAAAGAAGCTTTGATGAAGGTCTTAGACCAGGCATTCGTGGATCATGATGTGACGGTTGACCAATTTGATGGAATTGTGGGAAATATTACTTCGTGTAATAATCTTGGTTTTAGTGATGAAGAGCTTCCGGAGGAGGAAAGGAACCATAATATGGCTTTGCATATCTAAATAAGTTGTGGAAATGATACTTTATCAAGTGTGCTGGTAGATACAGGTTCTTCGTTGAATGTAATACCCAAAACTACATTATCTCGACTCTCATATCAAGGTGCTCCCATGAGACCTAGTGGGGTAATTGTCAAAGCGTTTGATGGTTCTAGGAAGACTGTCATTGGTGAAGTGGATCTTCCTATAATAATTGGTCCTTATACTTTTCAGATCACTTTTCAAGTAATGGATATTCGTGCCGCCTACAGTTTCCTATTGGGTCGTCCATGGATCCATGATGCAGGGGCAGTCACTTCCACGCTCCATCAAAGATTGAAGTTTGTAAGGCATGGAAAGGTGGTAATTATTGGTGGAGAGCAGGCTATGGTGGTAATCCATTTGTCATCTTTCTCTTTTATTGATGCTGATGAGGATGTTGGAACCCAATTCCAAGCTCTATCTATTGCTAATAATGAAGTGAAGAAGCAAGGGACATATATTTCTTCTTTTGAGGATGCGCGATGAGTGGTTGAAAGTGGTTCGGCTGAAGGTTGGGGCCAGGTGTTGACTTTGCCTGAGAACAAGTCTGGAGAAGGTCTTGGTTTTCGTCCCTTGTCTACAAGAGTCAAGCAGGAAACAATTATCCGTCTGATACAAGAGGTTTTCTGAAGTGCAGGTTTTATCCATCCGACACCTCCTGAAGTTGATGCTATAATAGGAGACGATTCTGAAGAGGATTTACCCGACTTTGTAACGCATGGAGTGGTTTGCCGGAACTGGATTGCTGTTGATGTTCCTGTTATGATGCACATTTCTGAGTAATGTTTTGTTATTTTTGGAAAAAAACTTTCGCTCTGCCCAAGGCGAAGAGTATTTGTGTCGGGCTATGTTGAAAATAAATCCTTTTGCTCTGCCCAAGGCAAAAGAGAAAATGTCTGGGCTCTTTGTTTCAAGTATTGCCAATCATGAATAAAAACTTTATTTTGTCCACTACTGTTTTATTTTTCACTTTTTCTCGGAAATAGTAATGAAACTTAATTGGTAGTAATAGGAAAATATAATAATCTTTTGTTTCATATGTACAACATTCATATTAATCGATTTCTAAAATAAAGCATAATCATATGTGCAGATTAATCCATGACTTAACCGTTGAAAACAATGATCCTATGCCCCCTCCCAACTTTGAATTCCCTGTGTTCAGAGTCGAGGAAGAAGATAGTGAAGAGATCCCTGATGAAATTTCCCGTTTACTTGAGCATGATGAAAAGATTATTCAGCCGTTTGAAGAGCATATAGAGATGATCAATTTGGGTAATGAAGAAGATAAAAAGGAAGTTAAGGTCGGAGCATTGCTTATCCCAGAGGTCAAAGAGAAAATGTTGGAGCTTCTCAGAGAGTATGTTGACGTGTTTGCTTGGTCCTACCAAGACATGCCAGGTTTGGATAACAATATTGTGGAGCATCGTTTGCCGTTGAGACCTGAATGTCCACCAATTAAGCAGAAGTTGAGAAGGACTCGTCCCAATATGGATGACAAGATCAAAGAAGAAGTTCAAAAACAAATTAATGCAGGTTTCCTTGTTACATCAGTCTATCCTCAATGGTTAGCCAATATAGTTCCTGTTGCTAAGAAGGATGGCAAAGTTCGGATGTGTGTAGATTATAGAGATCTGAATCGAGCTAGCCCAAAGGATGACTTCCCATTACCATACATTGATGTATTGGTCGACAGTACCGCAAAGTTCAAAGTCTTTTCTTTCATGGATGGTTTCTTCGGTTACAATCAAATCAAGATGGCACCAGAAGATATGGAGAAGACAGCTTTCATTACACCTTGGGGAACATTTTGTTATCGGGTAATGCCGTTTGGTTTGAAGAATGCTGGTGCAACATACCAAAGGGCCATGACTGCTTTGTTCCATGATATGATGCATAAATAGATAGAAGTGTATGTAGATGACATGATTGCCAAATCACAAACTGAAGAGGATCATTTGGAACATTTATTGAAGTTATTCCAGCGTTTGAGAAAGTATAAACTCCGTCTAAATCCCAACAAGTGCACTTTTGGTGTTCGTTCTGGAAGACTTCTAGGTTTCATTGTCAGTCAGAAAGGTATTGAGGTAGATCTTGATAAAGTCAAAGCTATTCGGGAAATGCCCGCACCCAAGACGGAAAAACTAGTAAGAGGATTCCTTGGGAGACTGAACTATATTTCTAGATTTATATCTCATATGGCTTCTACCTGTGGGCTGATTTTCAAGCTTCTCCGAAAGAACCAAGGATGTGTGTGGACAGAAGATTGTCAGAAAGCTTTTGATAACATCAAAGAATATTTACTTGAACCTCCCATATTGATTCCTCCAGTGGAAGGAAGACCTTTGATTATGTACCTGACTATATTGGAAGATTCCATGGGATGTGTGCTTGGTCAACAAGATGAGACTGGAAGAAAGGAGCATGCCATATATTACCTGAGTAAGAAATTCACAGACTGTGAATCTCGATACTCAATGCTAGAGAAAACCTGTTGTGCTTTAGCTTGGGCTGCTCGCCGTCTGCGCCAGTATATGATTAACCACACCACTTGGTTGATCTCCAAAATGGATCCGATCAAGTATATCTTTGAGAAGCCCGCCTTATCTGGAAGAATAGCCCATTGGCAGATGTTGTTATCTGAATATGACATTGAGTATCACGCTCAGAAAGCAATCAAAGGGAGTATTTTAGCCGATCATTTGGCTCACCAACCAATTGACGATTATCAATCCATCAAGTTTGATTTCCCAGATGAAGATGTTATGTACTTAAAGGCTAAAGATTGTGAAGAGCCGTTACCTGAAGAAGAACCTGATCCCGAATCCCGTTGGGGTTTGATATTTGACGGAGCTGTGAACTCTTATGGAAATGGATTTGGGGCAATCATCGTCACTCCCCGAGGTACTCATATCCCGTTCACGGCAAGATTGAAGTTCGACTGTACGAACAACATGGCTGGATATGAGGCATGTATTATGGGTCTCGAAGAAGCAGTGGATCTAAGGATTAAGATTCTTGATATTTACGGAGACTCGACATTAGTAATTAATCAAATAAAAGGAGAATGGGAGACTCGTCATCCTGGTTTGATCCCTTACAAAGATTATGCTAGAAGATTGTTAACCTTCTTCAACAAAGTGGAGTTACATCATATCCCTAGAGATGAAAACCAAATGGCTGATGCTTTAGCTACTTTGTCTTCAATGTTTCAAGTGAATGGTTGGAACGATGTGCCTACAATCAGAGTTATGCGCCTCGAAAGACCTGCTCATGTGTTCTCAGTAGAAGATGTCACCAACGATAAACCATGGTTCTATGACATTAAATGTGTTATTCAAACTCAAGAGTACCCGCCCGGGGCATCCAATAAAGATAGGAAGATGTTGAGGAGATTGGCAAGTAGTTTCTTCCTCAATGAAGAAGTGTTATATAAGAGGAATTACAACATGGTCCTACTCAGATGTGTAGACAGACCTGAAGCAGACATGCTGATGCAAGAAGTACATGAAGGATCCTTTGGCACTCATGCCAACGGACATGCAATGGATAAGAAGATGTTGAGAGCTGGTTACTATTGGATGACGATGGAATCAGATTGTTGCAAATATGTGAAGAAATGTCATAAATGCCAGATTTATGCGGACAAGATACATGTGCCACCGACCCTCCTCAATGTTATCTCTTCACCTTGGCCTTTCTCTATATGGGGAATTGATATGATTGGAATGATTGAACCCAAAGCTTCAAATGGTCATCGTTTCATCTTGGTAACGATCGATTATTTTACTAAATGAGTGGAAGCAGCATCTTATGCTAATGTAACCAGACAGGTGGTAGTCAGATTTATCAAGAATCAGATCATTTGTCGATATGGCATCCCGAGCAAGATCATCACTGATAATGGTTCGAATTTGAATAACAAGGTGATGAGAGAGCTTTGTGAAGAGTTCAAGATCGAACATCATAATTCTTCTCCTTACAGGCCGAAGATGAATGGGGCTGTTGAAGCTGCTAACAAGAACATCAAAAAGATTGTCCAGAAGATGGTGGTAACTTATAAAGATTGGCATGCAATGCTTCCGTTTGCTTTACATGGATACCGTACTTCAGTTCAAACTTCAACAGGTGCAACCCCATTTCCCCTAGTTTATGGTATGGAAGCAGTACTCCCCGTGGAGGTTGAGATTCCGTCTATGAGAGTGTTGAAGGAGGCTAAAATTTCTGAGGCTGAATGGTGTCAAAGTAGATATGATCAGTTGAATTTAATTGAAGAAAAGAGATTGACAGTGTTGTGTCACGGTCAATTATATCAGCAGATAATAAAGAGGGCTTTTGATAAGAAGGTTCGACCACGCGAGTTCAGAGAAGGTGACCTTGTGCTCAAAAAGATATTATCTTTCCAACCTGATTCTAGGGGCAAATGGGCTCCGAATTATGAAGGACCGTATGTCGTTAAGAAAGTTTTCTCTGGAGGTGCCATGATTCTCACAAATATGGACGGTGAAGATCTCCCGCGCTCCGTGAACGCCGACGCAATCAAGAAGTATTACGCCTAGTTTCGAGTTGACAGTTTGCTAAGTTGAAAACCCGAAGGGGCGGCTTAGGCAGGCTTTTGGTCAGACCGGCTGTGGCATTTGAGCACATTTCGGAATTCGAAGTTGTTAGGGAGAATAGTGATCATTGTTTTTGTGTAACCCTTTCTTTCATGTACTATTTCTCAAACTTTTGTAAACCGTTGGAGTCGCGTTGTTAGCGAACTACCATCTTATTAATGAAATTTGAGCATTTACCTTTTGTGGGCAAAATTTTAATTTTACGGCAATATTTGAAACAAAGTTATTTAAAGTATTCTTATTTTAAAAATGTGTCGTGAATAATGAAAGGAATATTAACAGTTGTTCCGAGGATGGTCAAGCCATGAAATGCAAAACAATACAGTAATTTATCCTTGTATGATGAACATGTTTTCTTTCAAAATCGTCACGAGGTGTTGGTTGTGTAAACTTTTGTTTCTAGTGGTACTAAGTTTGGTGACTCCCCAGCTTTTCCAGTTAAGCTTTGTTTGAGCAGATTTCTGAAGTGTGGTACGCTTTGTCTCATGCCGGTAGTCCATTGGTGTTAGAAGATTGGTTTTGAATACTTTTCTCCCCAGAATATTTGAGCCTTGTAGCGTGATACGCTCTGACGTTGCTTTGTAGTTCCAGTTCCAGTTATTTTCCGTCTTTTTAAGATTGGCCGAGTATCTATTATTTTGTGATATCTTATCATCTTCAAGATATTCCGTCTGCCTGTTTCGTCAGCATAACATTCATTCATTCATTTACACTTATATCACGCATGCATATTCACATTTGTCGTTGATGTTGGGTCGTATACCTTGTTTATGTTTATTAAGACAATGTACATGTTCTTTCCAAGTAGAATGTTAGCTTAGGCAGAAAATGTGCTTCCTTTCTAAATTCCCCAACTGAGCTAATCCTCGTGGATGATTTTTTTGATTTAGCCTTCCTTGTCCATTTCTGGATAGGATGAATCCCCAATCAAGTTATTTTCTCATTGGGTGGAGTCTTGTTTGACTGTTTTCTCTCTGGTTTATTCTTGGAGGGAGTTGTTGTCTCTTGCATAGGCTATCTCGTGGTTTTCTCCAAGCTAGGAAACCTAGACGAATGGGGCATTTATTTTTCACATTTAAGTATTTGATCTCCTCGGGAAGGATCTATTCATGGTTCCCTTTGACGAAGATTTTATTCTCTGACAGTGTTATCGCAATTTTCTTCTGAATTATTCTTCGGAAAACGGCAAGCGGCGGTCTCTTCATGAGCAACTTGTACGTTATTATTTTTTGGAAAACGACAAGCGACGGTCTCTTCATGAGCAACTTGTACGTTATTATTTTTTGGAAAACGACAAGCGGCGGTCTCTTCATGAGCAACTTGTACGTTATTATTTTTGGAAAACGGCAAGCAGCGGTCTCTTCATGAGCAACTTGTACGTTATTATTTTTTGGAAAATGACAAGCGGCGGTCTCTTCATGAGCAACTTGTACGTTATTATTTTTTGGAAAACGACAAGCGACGGTCTCTTCATGAGCAACTTGTACATTATTATTTTTTGGAAAACGACAAGCGGCGGTCTCTTCATGAGCAACTTGTGCGTTATCTTGTTTTTGGAAGACAGCAAGTGGCAGCTTCTTTATTTGAGCAACTTGTATGTCATAATATTTTTTGGAAGACAACAAGTGGCAGCTTCTTTATTTGAGCAACTTGTATGTCATAGTACTTTTGGAAGACAGCAAGTGGCAACTTCTTTATTTGAGCAACTTGTATGTCATAGTATTTTTGGAAGACAGCAAGTGGCAGCTTCTTTATTTGAGCAGCTTGTATGTTATTGACATCTTTGAACGACAGCAAATGGTAGCTTCTTTATTTGAGCAGCTTGGGTATCTACAACCATATTATTATTTCAGCATTAATTGGTATCTCTCCGGAAATCTCGCAGAGAAGTTTGTTATGAATCTTTATCTTCAGAAGTCGGTAATCCATTATCAGCAAATTTGGTACATCTTTTGTCTATCTTTGACCTTGAGTTGTGAACTAACCGTTATTTTGGGTCAATAATCTATTTTGTGGCCTATGCAAGATGCCTTCTTTGTTAGGGTCAGAGGTCGTATCCTCTCAAATTTTTATTCGCCGTCAAGAGTCTATCATTTGAAGTCGATGGCTCATTTCCCAGTAGTGTATAATCTATGTTCCTGTGGTTTGTTGGTGTTTGGTTTCTCCAACATTATCTTGTCTCATACAATATCATTCTCTGTGAATTTAAATACTACATTCATATCACAAACATAATGGCAGTATCTTAGGGCAAAAATTGCGTATTATGTATTTAAGTACCTTCAATCTCGTTGAGACGAAGATTTTAATCTTCATATCTCGGGATAGAAGAAACTTAAATAGGGGCAGCTGTCATACCCCAAATTTTGACCTAAGATACCACCTCCCATCTGCATTATTACATAGCAAGCGTTCACAAGCGATTCAACCTATTTTTGCCAATTCTCGAGTCAGATTTCAAAAATTCATAACTTCTTCAAGTTTCGACATTTTTTTAGTGGTTCTTTTACATATGATTCTCCTTTGCAACAACTACAACTTTTCTTTACAAGTCAAGAGATGATTATGCTTTGAAAATCCACCAAAAAATAAAAATATTAGAAATCATTGTGAATTTGGTGAAATTTAACTGGTTTTGCCTGACTTTATTAAATCATGATTTTTTTTCATTTTTTATCATCTTATTTTTATTCTTATTTTCATAAAAAGAAAATCCAAAAAAATATTTAGTTCATGTCAGTTTTACTTTATCCAAAATGTAAAAAAAATTTAGTTTTGTTAGTTTCATTTAATTTATATATTTAATTCATTGATAATTCCAAAAAAATCACAAAATACATATACATTCTTTTGCTTTTTACATTTTTTGAGTATGTAAGTCCATTTTGTGTTTCTTTAGTTGCAATTCAAAAATTCGAAAATATATTGTTTGATTTTTCATTTATTTTTATTTCTTTTATGATTAATTTTGGTGTTAATTTTGATTATAATTCCATTTGAAATGTTTTTAGGTTGAATTATTAATAGATTTTAGAACCAATTTTAATATCTCTTTTATTTCACTTTTGTATTTTTCAGTTTAGTTTTTACTAACAGTTTATTTTATTATTATTGTCATTACTATTATTATTAGTATTATAACTATTATGCTATGTCCACAAATCTGTCCTTATGCTGCAAAAACCTGCACAAGTAATGCCAAGAAAAACAGTCACATAATCTCTGCTGCCCTGTTATAAGACCAGCACATCAGTCCAGGAATTGCATCAAATAACACACACCAAAACCTGTATCAAAAAGCCATAAATTAGATCATCACATTTGTTCAAACTCACCAAATTTTCCCTCCCAAAACCTCATTCTTATTCACTATAAAACAGGCAGATATACAATCGAAAAAGGGGGTTCACAAAAGAGAAAAAACACAAACTTGCAAGCAGGATAGCCTGCATAACTCAAAGCCTATTTTGAACTGCAAGCAGGATAGCCTGCATAACTCAAAGCTTGTTTCGAACTGCAAGCAGGATAGCCTGCATAACTCAAAGCCTGTTTCGAACTGCAAGCAGGATAGCCTCCATAACTCAAATCCTGTACACACAGCAAGCCTAGTCAAAAATACCAACAAACCATTCCACTCAAAACATAAACAATAGATCCAAGCCTACTTTCAAAGAAACCACAAACTATAAACAGAAGCAAACCTTCTAACCTGCCATGTTGAACCGAATCTGAACCATACAAACTCACTGCAACTGAACAATCATACACCATATCCACTATGAACCTACAAGTTTGGATTGCACAAAAAACCAAGCTCCAATCATACCAGCAAACTCGCACCAACACCGACGTATAGCTCACAACAATAGTGCTAGAATTTTAGGAGAAAGGGGGAGAAAAGAATCTGCAGAATTTGAAGAACAATCAACATTTATTCTCTACAGTTTCAGAAGAGATCAATTCTATTACAAGATTTTCCAACAAGATTTTTAGAAGAGCAGAAGGAATTAAAAGAGCATATTACCTCATCTCTGGATTTCTTTATTATTTCATCGTCAAAAATCGAAATCATCAGACTTGCTCTGATCTTGTAAGTCTCCCTACTTTTTTTCTCAAAATCTGTTACTATGCTTATTATAATGATGTATGTTGTGAATTAGTTGTCGTTGCTGCAATTTTTGTTGTTGATGTTTCAATAAACCAGAACCCTTGAGATTGTTATTGTTGTTTCTCTTACCATGAATATTTGTCGCCTTGTTGATTTGATGTTTAACTGCATGAAAAAACCAGAAGCAGTGTTGTTGTTCGATTTCGATTTAGAAGAGAAAGAGATTGAAGAGAGAGTTCGAGAGGGAGATCGAAGAGAGAAAAGAAAAGAGTTCGAAAGAGAGTTCGAAAGAGAGATTGAAGAGATAGTTCGAAGAGAGATTGAAGAGAGAGTTCGAGAGAGAGATCAAAGAGAGAAAAAAAGAGATTTCGAAAGAGAGTTCGAAAGAGAGATTGAAAAGAGAGTTCGAAAGAGAAAAAAAAGAGTTCGAAAGAGAGTTCGAAAGAGAAAAAAAAGAGTTCGAAAAAGAGTTCGAAAGAAAGGAACTGCACGTTTTCTTCTTTCCATTTGGATTTGTTAATTAAAAAGGATAATCAGTATTCAATTAGGTTTTATTGGGAATTAACAGACAAATAGCACAAATGTCCACCTACAACCGTTCTAATCTCCAAAATGACTCTAGGGTTTCTTTAATCCCTTGGACAGATTTGAATGAGCCTCAACCCGGCCCATACCCCCTTTTTTGGTAACCTAAACAAAAAACACCTTTGGACTTAACTGATTTGGGCCTCAGCGCCCATGATCCCTTATTTCACACCTTGTTCTTAATTCTTGCAACCTTTTGTTTTAACTAATTAGTTTCTTTAAGTTTTATTGTTAATAGGTTTTTTTAATAAATAATCACATAGTTTTAGATAAAACCCAATTAATTAGTTTAGTTTTATAATTTATTTAAATCTTGATATTTCGTTTTTTAGTTTGGTCAGCATTTTAGTTAATTTTGTTAGTTTTTTTTTAACTAGTCTTTTATTGATAAGTTTGTAAGTTATCTCTTTGAATTTATTGCCCCTTATGATGTTCCTCCCATGATACATGTTGGTTAAGTTTGTGATAATTTCGATTTAATTCCATGGCTTCTCTCTTGGTTTTCTTTTAAAATCTTGGAGTGTTTATACTTTTAGTTTTAATCTTCATGTTGCTTGCAAAATCCAAGGGAATTGTTTAATTTTTGTCGACTTCATGTCATCAAAAAAACATCGTGCGAATACCCTCATTCATCCTCCGTTTATTATTTCGTTAAAAACTTAAGATAATTTTCCCAAATATTCAATTTTTCAAAACTCACACCTTTTAAGTCAAAACTTCGACGTTAGGTCGTCGTATCTTCAAACTTGCCCACACCTATTTTTAGCCAAATGAACCATTTTAATCAAACAAACAATTTTAACCAAAACAGATATTTCAAAAGGTTCCTATAGAATACTATAAATACATTGGGTGCTAATACCTTCCCATTGTATAACCAACCCCCGAACTCTAGACCTCTTTTCAAAAACGCCTTGTATTTTCATTACTTTTAAAGTATTATTTTACATTGCATATTTTAGGGTTTTATTTCGCTCTTTTCCCTTTTCCCTTGGAAATAATAAAGCGCGGTGGCGACTCTTGCTTTTGTGAGACGAATTAATTAATAATTCAATCTCCTATTTACCCTGCTACATTTTTTATCGCTACAATTATGCATGGTATGCAATGCATATGATTATTTTTACTTCATTATTTAATATTTCAAGGGATTTAAAGTTTATAGACATATTGCAAACATCAAAGTAATAAAGCTTTTGAAATACTGAAATTTTTTATTATAATAATTCCAAAATGGATTACAAGTTTCAATGATCCCAAGTACAAGAGGAAAAATACAATCTAAAATCCTGAGAAAAAGAACTGATAGAGATCACTCTATACGCTGGCGCTTCCCCGTGAGCCTGACAATCTGAGCCTCCAACTTCTGGTTTTCTTCTACATGTCTGATGGCAATATCTTTCCAATCATATGAATAAGGAAGTAAGTGATCAGCACCTGATTGAGGTTTAGGAGAAAATAAATCCCCTTGCCTCTCCATAGACTCTACTGCTCGACTCTCAAGGATCTCAATCAAGTCATCTTTATCCTTCAGGTCTGCTCTGTAGGCACTCTCTAAAGTCTGGAACTTGTTCTTTTAAGCATCCCTTTTATGTTGCATCCTAACCAAAGCAAGTTGCAGCTCTTACAAATCATCTAATAAGGGAGGAGTGGTCTTCACAAACAAATCAGGCATAAGTGTCTCCCGGGTATACGACATCTTTAACTGAATGGCTCTTGATCGGATCCACTGAAGATATGGCTCCAAAGAAACAACACCCCTAGGTCCCAAATCCTTCCTACCCTTCTTATGAATGTGACGCCAGGCCTTCGCAATCTACTCCCTAGATTCCCTATGGTCTTCCCCTTCCATAGAAAGAAACTACTCAAATGAATACTATTTGGTTTATCCCTCATCGGATAACCAAGCTATCACCGTGCAAGAACATGGTTATAGTTAATTCCTCCCTTTGTACCAAGAAGTGGTACATTGGGGAAACTACCACAACTGTCAATAATCTCTATATCCTGATAGGCTCGATGATATCAATCAATATTCGAGTGAGTAAGTGCCATGATATTAAGAGCCCAATGAGGTTCCTTCTTGACATCCCAAAAAGCATCAGACTGAGGCATATGAGAGATAAATAACCGGTACAACAAAGGCGTGCAACAGATAATCATCCCCCCATGATAAGAATTCTGAAGATGAATAGAGTAATAAGCATCACCCAACAGTGTAGGAACTCGGTTTCCAATCATGAAAATCCTGATAGCATTAATGTCAACAAACTTGTCCACATTAGGAAATAAGAACAATCCATAAGCAAGAAGAGAAAATATGGCCTCAAAAGAAACTGTACTCTTCATTCTGGAAAAGTAACGAGCTTTCTCCAATAAGAACTGAGCTGGTAATCCTCTAATCCCTCCTTTAGTAGTCATATGGGCTTCTACCTCAGACTTCCCCAGAGGGCTCACCCTCCAAACCAGTAAAAGGAACACGACCAGTAATAGGTAAATCCAATAGGTAAGAATACTCCTCCAGTGTAGGCATCAACTGATAGTCGGGAAAAGTAAAGCAATGATACATCAAATCATAGAACTTGACCATTGTCGAGAGAAAACCCTCCTTCATCTTCAACTTCATAAGAGGTATAATGGATCCATACTTCTTCCGAAAGTCTGTAGAACACTCAATCTAAGGAATTAAACTAATCAACTCATCTATCTTGGGATCCTTGAAACTGTATTTTCCGGTCTTTCTCTTTCCAGAATCCATGGTTAGAAAGTACCTGAGATATCCACAAATAGTCAACCTTTAAATCCCTTGAAATATGGTTTCTTCAAAAGATGCTTATGAGTGCATGGATGCATGATGTAATAATCACACACAAGATCACACACATAGGGTTCATAGGTTCAACGTCACGAGCATGATGTCGAAGGTACTACCCATAAGGTGTTGGTCTAAAGTTATCACTTGCCGAACAAGGTTCTAGAGGTTCCCAGAGTCTACATCCTTCCTTCAGATATTACCAACTTCTCGATTAACTCAGTAATTAGTAATATTCTCAAGAAAGACTCGTCCGAGCATAGTATCGCATGACAAGTATTTACGGATTACTCTGTCATAGCTTCCGCAATACACCTAAAAGGCCAATATGGGTTTGGTATTCTACGGTCCTCAGTTTCAGGAGGCTCCCAGGTCGAAAGTAGTACGTCTTCCTGATTACTCGGTAAATGACACTACAGTCAAAGGGGCCTCCACTGAGTGGGGGATCTCATTCCTTATATTTTGGTATTACTCCCTCAAAGTTAACATGACTATACCGCCCATCCTATCTTATAGTTTGCCCAAGTCCGGGTATAGGACTTATGAGTAATCACCAAGCACCCTGAAAACCAGGAAAATCCAGACAAATATACATATAACATATAACATAAAAAATAGTAATAACACATATACAGATATAAACAAAGATAGGCTTAACCCACTTAGGGATGGACCAGTAAGAGGTCAATCTCTCCCCAGTGAAGTCGCCATTTTTCTGTAGCGGTAGAAATGTTCAAGACTAAGCCATTGGATTGACTAGACTTTATACAAATTAAAATAAAATCTCCACCGCACTTTATTGTTTCCAAAGGAATGGGAAAAGAGCGAATAACCCAAAAAGAGGGGGAAAGATTCAAGGTAAGGGGGTTAGTTATGCAAAGGGAATGTATTAGCACCCTAAACATCTACGGTACTCTGCAGGAGCCTCTTTGTAAAAATCTGTATATTTTGGCTATAAAAACTGTTGTATATAAAATAGATGGTGGAGGTGAGAAAAGAAATATATTCTTTTTTATTTTTGCACCAGCCGCGGTTGTGAACCTTTAGTGCCTACGTACCACCTTTAGTGCAATAGGGGATCAGGATACACGTAGTTCCTTTTTCAAAAATTTAAAACCCACATGTGTTGGTTAATTTTATAAGATAAAACATCATCGTCATTATCCGTATGGAAAACCTACCTACTACCCACAATCATGAGAAAGGAGAATTTGCATCATCTCAAAGTGGAGGATATGGCTTGGATTTTAAAATCAACAATGCCTCACTCAACACCCAAGTGGAAAATATCTCTCTTCACTAGAAGTATAGTTGTTTGCATCACTAAAGGGATTTGACAAGAGTTTAATCTTTTAAGAAAAGTTTTAAAGATAAAAAAGCCAAAGTGGCAAAATGGTTTGAAATGAGATTGATTGACTTTTAGTCTTCTCACAAAAAAAATGTCAAGGTATTATTAAGTTGATTGGAGTTTATTTATGAAAATATTTTGAAAATTCATGGACATAAGTCCAAGTTTATTATGAAAATGGTTCAAGTTTAAAAACAAGAAAAGTTTTCAAAAATGGAAAGAAGATTTTTGAAATTAAAGAAGATGGGAGGAGAAGAAGAGACTATCCTAAAGCATAAGGTAAAAGCTAGGGATAAGAACCATCTAACCAACAAGAAGCCAATACTTGGCATTATGAGCCAAGATAGAATTCCCATTCTTTGGATTGAAACCAAGCAAGCAAAAATACTAGACCTCTTGAGAGAACCAAACTTCAAGTGTATTAAGTCTTCATAAAACTGGGCAGAGTAACGGATATATACGGGTGAATTCCAGATTACAAACAAAGGGTGTAATCACAATAACCTGCACAAAAAAAACCCAATGTCTTGAGGTAAACCTCAAGAGCTCCAGACAAAAATAATCAGATAAGATCATAAGGTTTCCAAGATAGGCCAAGGTTTCTAATTCTAAGTCCAAGAAAAGTCCCATGCTCCATAATGCCAAGGATAGTAACCAAATAGTCCAAGTACCATTAAAGAGTTTTTAGGGTTTATGTTGATTATTAAGTATCTTAAGAAAGGAAAAGAAAAGCTCAAGTGAGCAAAGTAAAAATGACAAGAAAATAAATGCTCAAATGAGCAAAGATGAAAATGGCATGAAATTTAAATGCTAAAAGTAAATAGTACATAAAGCATAAAAAAAGAAAAAAAGTATAAGGTAAAACAAGTCAATAATTAGTGGTTAGTTGGATGACCATCTTGAAACTTTCATTTCGAACTCATTAGAGGATTGGTAGAACCAAAGCCTCCACACAACAAGTTGCATTTGCTTTTTTTCAAGTATATCATCCATTTGGAATTCTCATCAGTACCATTTAATGATCAACGATGTTTAAGTGATCCGCATTGACCAAAGATGTTATAGATCCATTAGAGGATTGGTAGAACCAAATCCTCCACACAATGAATCTCAAGGTTATTGGATCAAAAAGATCAAATTAACATACTTGGGCTTGCAATCATAAGTTTGGGCCACGAATGATCATTTATTCGAATTGGGACAAAATTTAGCGCTATGTTAAGCAATCGTAAGTGGACTTATATAGAAGTCACACCTATTTTGAGGCCGGTCAATAGCAATTTATGCACCATTTATTTTGAGACATGATATAGAGATCATGCTCCAATAACACCTAGTGCAATAAAAAGGGGATGAGATGAAGAGGGATAGGGGAAAAATATACAAACCACATTTGAATTAAATTTTAATCAAACTATTATTAAAATCATTCGTCCATTTCTGTGGAGTTAAACTCAACACCATGGATCCAATGATGTTAATAAAGTTCATGATCCAAAACCTAACCCAAAATCAACCAGAAAATGGTCACAAAATAATATCACATCTTAATATATACAAAAGGATAAAAAATAATGTTTAAAAATAGAAAATAAAGAGAAAAATATCAACTATGCTCAAATTAATCAAAAAATAAAAAGTAAGACCATAGAAAAATCAGAAATGGATCCAAATATTTTTATAAAATTTTTGGTAATTTTTAAAAGTCAGAAACTATTTTTAAACTATTTAAAATTGCTCAAACAAATAGAAAATAGGTCAAAAATAGTAAACGTCAATATAAAATTCCATAAAATTTTCAAAAAGTAAAAAATATGCAAAATAACATTTATGAATTTTTCCAGAATTAAAAAATGTCAGAAAGTATTTTTTAAGTAATTAAAAGAAAGCAAATGATTCAAAAAAATACAAAAGATATCAAATATCAAAATAAAAATATGAAAAAAATAGTCATGAGATCAGAAATAATTCAAAGTATTTTTGTGAATTTTTTCATAATTTTTAGATTAAAAATAAAAGAGTTATGAATTTTTGAAAATTTAATCAATAAAAATATAAAATCAGAAAATAAAATAAAACCAAAAAGATGTGGACCATCAGATCTTAGTCAAAACGCGTTAGTAAGCTGATCCAGTGGACCAGACGCGCTGTGCTTGATATGGACTTTAGTGAGATACGCATAGGATCCGAAAAAGGACCACCAATGAAATCAAAACGTTTGGCACTCTATCATTGGCTGAGACGAGACATGTCATCATCTTCGACCTCCAGACACCCTGCAATGGGGATTTTGTGAGATTCTTCAAATGGAAAAATTAGAATCCCAGACTAGTATCATTGAACTCGTCTCTTTAAGACGATTCTAACACCACCATCGCGCCAAATTTATATAAGGTATGGAGAGAGATATGAATCAAAAACTCAGAAAATAGCGAGCACCTTCAATTTGATATTTTTTTCTCAATTCTCAATGGATTTAAAATTGTAAGCAGCATTAGAATTAGGGGAAGGAGTATAATAGATTAGTGCTTGATTTGGATCCAAATGGTGGAGAATTCTACCTTTTCGAAGTTCAAGGAAGAAGCTCTGAAACTGGACTTCTGTAGCTTGAATTATGGCTCGTTTTGATTGGTTTAAGTGCTGGAGAGTTTTTATGATGCTTAAGGATGATGAATGCGCAAAGAATTTTGGAAAAGGGAGCTTAAATCTCAGAAAATGAATTCAAAAAGGTTGGGTTCGTGTGAGGTTTTGGCAGGGTGTTTTTGGCTCTCAAAGCTTGAAGAAATGAATGGGGGATGACCCTCTATTTATAGGGAAGTGAATGGGAATGAAAATAGGAAGAAACAAGGAAGTTTGGATGGAAATTGAATGAAGGTCAAGCACGAGTGAAGTGTGACGTCATTTCCATCAAAACTCAACCAAATCTTGCGTTTTGGGGTGCTAATCACTTCTAGAATGTTTTTTAATCAAGTTTAAATAAAAAACACACATAAATCTTGTGTTTAGAAGTCACATTATGGATTTCAAAATTCTGACTTTGTGGAAAATTCAGTTTCAAGTTACCAAATTCAAATCCATGGCATTTCAAACTCAAGGGGTCTTAGGGCATGATTCTTGATGCTTTAGAAAGATGAGGTTACAAGATTTGCAATGGAAAAAGAATGGAGTTAAATGGATGCTTGAGCTGAAAGTTGCATTGAGTCAAAGTTGAAGAAAAAGGGTTGACTTTCCATACTTAGAAATATTTCAAATTCTTCTTCAAAAATGACCTATAATCTTTTGCATCCAAACATGGCCTTCCACTTGAAATTTTCTCTTGACCGAAAGAGATGGAATGAAGTAGATCTCTTGAATGACATTTTGAAACTTGAACCACTCAAAATCTCCAAAAATTGAGCAAGTTATGACTTGTTGAAGTTGGCCAAAAATCATGAAATGACCTATAATATTTTGAATATTTAAGGCAACCTCCATCTATTTTCCCACTTTGCACATAAAATAAGGCTTAATGTTCACATCTTCAAGATCATTATGGAAAAAGAATGGGCTCAAGGTGATAAAAATTGACCAAGTTATGATCATTTGAAGTCACACATGGAAAATTGGGGATTCATCTGAAGGACTTGTAATCTTTCTTCTTCATCAAGTTTCTTACACATGAAAAATCCTTGGAACTTTTAAAGTGATTTGTTGATAACCATTTTAAGAGAAGTATGTCTTTGGAATCATTCAAAAATACCAAAATATGAGCAAGATATACTCCTTTGAAGTTCAAAACCCTAGCTTCTAGATCAAGAAAATGCCTTGAGGAACTTTGACAAGTTTGAACAAACTTTTTGTACCAATACTCTTGATTTGTGAATATAAGTTGTTGAGCATGGTAATTAGGACTCATAGAAACCAAAACCACTTCCATATCTTGAAATTTGAGAGAACTATGCCCTTGTGACCAATATGAACAAGGCCTTGTCCAAACATAACAACTTCTCCAATCAACCCCTTATACTTTTGAGTCAAATATAATAACCTTGAAATGTGATGAACCAAAGCAACCTTTCCATGCCAATTCTCCCAAAACCAATCCAATTGTGAGGTTTGAACTTCTCAAGCTTTTATTGGCTAGGGCATGGAAGTAAACTCATGAACCCATGGAGTAACTTGTTAAATCTCATTGCCCTTACCTACATGGACAACAAGCAAGACAAGCCAACATTGTATTTTATTAGTTAAGTGAAGAAATAAAAACAATATTCATGATCACAAAAGGAACATAGGTCAAGGTGCTTGATAATCCCTCAAAAGGAGCAAAACTCAAAGTAGGGAGGGGAACCAAGAATCCTAGTGTGATTTTGTTGTGAGTGGATCAACATGGTATGATGAAGGGATCTTAGGGGCAAAAATTGGGGTATAACAGTTATCTATTAAGGCATTAATCGTCAAATATTACTCCGTATAACCCTCGAGAGGCAGTCCAACAACGACTCATCCTGAAACATCCCCACACAGGCTCTTTCTAATATATTTTCAGGTAACGGTTAATTCCATTATCCCTAGCAAGTTACTGTGAAGCCTGGACTTCAACTAGAAAATAGTAACTTTTATCTCTCCAATACAGAGATAACTCTTTAGCAGAGCCTTGGACAACTGAAGTTCCTAGACTCTATTCCTCATAGAGTTTTCTTCAAGCAGGAGAATAACAGAAATCCATATTCCCCAGCTGACTCCTCCATAGACAGCAGGAACATGAACCTCCAAAAAGACCATGTGTGAAATCAGCATATACTTTGGATGGCATCTTTAATACCATCTCTGACGATTCTCTGTCATCTTCTCTAAATGGCATTTGTAAGCCCATTCCTGACATCATCAACCAACAGTATTACTTCATGTGAGTGCAAATTTCTGGGCGCTTTAGTGTTCAATCATCTTCCACCTCCAGATCACGCAAAGCAAACAAGCCAATATAAATCCTCAAGTTTAAGAAGATTGAACAGGGGAAGCTGTTGTACCCCAAAATTTTCACTCTCATGTTTCCCAAGGTTTTTTCTCTTATATGGGTGGTTACAAACACTTGCCTAAAGAAAATTAAAATTTTGAACGTTAGCAAAGTGTCTTTCGATTGGCAATTCAACAATGTCCTTTGATTGGTATCTAAACATTATCCTTCGATTAGCATAACGACAAGCTTCGACTGGGCTCCTAAAACCCTTCGACCAAGCATTGGCCCATCAGCTTCGATTATGCGTTGGTTCCCCTTCGAACAAGCCTTGGTCCAAGCTTCACAGGCAAGAATCCCCTACAAGTTTGCTTCAATTCACTAGCAGTGAACTCCTGCATACAAGCTTCGATTGGATGCTGAATCTCCTTCGATCAAGCTTATTTCACAAAGCTTCCTCATCCTTGCCTTGGGTTCACAAGGAAAATACCCATCTGATTGCCTTTGATCTACAAGGAAAAAAGCCACTTTCACTGGTCTTCGATTCATAAGACAAAGGGCTGCTTCAGACATGCCTTCGATTCACAAGGAAAAGGCCCCCTCTTCAGCTTACAAGGCCAAGACTCCTTCAGATTTTCCTTCAATCCACCAGGAAAAAAGCTCCCTTCGACCCACAAGGCATTGGCTGCCTTTATGCCAGCTTCGACTGGGAAATGGTCCCCTTTGAAACAGTTTTTCATACTTCGACATGCATGGTAGTCCCTTCGAAGGCGCATTCTTGAGATCCCTTCAAAGAAGTATTCATTTGTCCATTCGAAGGACACATGGTTACTGAATACAAGCTTGTCTTATGATAGGTCTTGGTCCTACATGTGGCCAGGCCCAGGCCTCTTGTGCAATGGCATTCGAAGGTGGTGACAAAGGAGGTTTAGTTTGGCCAGAATGAAGTTTTCGTTTGAGTTGTTTGAATCAAGCAGCTAGGGCAAGTAGATAGACTCAATAGAAGAAGCTCTAATAAGGAGGTTTCTGAACACTTCGAATCAAGACCCTAGTCCAATCAAAGAGCATTGCTGGAAGGCATTCGAAAGACAAAGCTGTCCAGGTTCATTCAAGATTCCAAAGAGGCATGAATATTTCAAAAAAAGGAAGTCTTTTAATATGTCTGATTCTTGTCCCATGGCTTTAAAAGCCTAGTTAAATGGATGTCCCTTGTCATTTTCATGCACCCTCACACTCCTATAAATACAAGGCCTAGGACACATTGCAAAAGGGGGACGAAAAAAAGGAGAGACTAGCTCATACCCGTACACGCTGCCTTAAAAAAGTATACTAAATTATAAAAAATCTTATAATTCGAAGCTAGTATTGCAGGTATCCCCAATCCACACAAATGTTAAATTTGCACTCCTGAGGCTCCCAAGAGTCTATTCTAAGCCCATCCATATCCAGAAGTGCCAAATTGAAGCAACCCTTAAACAAGGGTACCCACACCTGAAGCCACAGATTCATACATCACTGTTGGTAAGAACTGGTAAAAAGATCAAACTTTACATTTGCATGATATATTAACACTTGTAGTTTATTCGATTTGTATTCAAGATTAAGGACCTGGGTTCGACACCCAGGTCTGCATTTGTTTTGTTTATAACATTTGTTGAAGATCCAGCCTCAATAGACCAACGCGCGCAGGATCGAAGGACCTGGGTTCGATATTCAGGTCCTGCATCTTTATTTGGCTAATATATGTCTTGCATATTCAAATTGAAAGGCAGCATCCACCCCTGGATCGAAAAGCAAAGCATCCCTTCTTGGATCGAAAAAAAATCATATTCCCCTCTGGATCGAAAAGCCCCCATTCTTCCCTGGATCGAAGGACAATCTCCTTCCTGGATCGAAGGGCAATCCTCTTCCCTGGATCAAAGGATTTTTCGTGTATTTTTACTTTTCGTTTTTTTATTTATTCTTAATGGTTTTCCTCTTTACAACAAACATCAAATCAAAAGATCACAAAAAATTAGGTTCTAGTCCTTTTTTTATTAAAATTAATTTTGTTAATCAATTATTAATTACTTTAACATTTTTTTTCTCAAAAAAACAAACAAAAAGATTTTTTTTCCTTAGGATTTAGACGTCCCTTTTAATTCGTTTGCGCATTTATTTACTTTCGCATTTTTTTCCATCTTATTGTAAGTGCTTCCCAGTTTGTAATAGTAACTAGGATTTTACTTTTCGCATTTCTATAATGTACCTCTCACAAAGCCATGTAATAGCGTAGGATTTACATTTCCGCACTTTACACTTCTTCACTTTAAATTACTGTATATACCACTGTTAGTAACTAGACTTGTATGGAGAGGCTAATAATCAAACATTAGCAAACCTAACAAAAAAGACAAAAATAACTTAATACAACATAATTGCACATGCGCACCTCTAGGATACTCCCACTTCGGTTGCCTTTGGAAATAGTCACAACTCTCGAAACATGAGAGATTTTAGTGGCTACCCTCCGGTTCAAAAAGACCATAAGTCTCTCGATGACCCTTTCGATGTTGCCTCGGTAAAAATATGATCTTAGAGCCCTTGGGTAGTTACTAAAACTTCTTGCCTAATTTCCTTTGTGACTATAAAAACGTCCCTTCGAATGTCCCTCAAACATCCAACGATATGGCTACCTACTCACTAATCATAGGATAGCACTGTCTAAAGGATATGAGGAAAAGAACAAATCTTTCGAGTATAAGTAGATAGTTCTTAGATGCTATGCTCAAAACAAACTTTTTACACTTACACATTTCAAAAACAACTTTCAAAAACAATTGCTTTGTTAACACTCTTGAGGACTGATACAAGATTTATCATAAAGCAAATCGCCCAACTAAGACATTTCAAAACATTTTTCAAAACACACAAAGCACAAGGTATTTTTAAAATAAGCTAAGCATCTAAGAGACTGTAGAAAACTATGGATGGAAAGGGTGCTAACACCTTCCCTTTCCATAATCTACCCCCCTTACTCAGAAAATTCTTGAAAAGGTCTTTTTCTGTTCTTTTCACCCTTTCCTTAATTTGGATAAAAGAAAAGTCGGTGGCGACTTTTGCTTACTGCAACATTTGTAAACACAAAATTCAAAACCAGTATAAACAGTCGGTTCTGCCACCGTATCACACCGTGGCTTCTCCCTTATCAGGTTTTCTCGATGTTTATCTTTCCTTCCATGTGGGATAAAAGACGTTCGACGGAGACTTCATTATTTGATGATTTTCAGCCGGTTGTTTCAGCTAGCGACTTCATTAGGGAGAAATTGACCTATTGTTGGTCCATCCCAGAGTCGATCCTAGCTCTTATTTTCTTTTCTTTGGGTGTTTACTTTTTTTCTTTCAGTTTATTCATTTGTACATGTTTATCTGAGCATATGTTTGTATTGCATTTTATTGCTTTCTATATTGGTTATTTGTTGTGCTTGATTCTGGTTTTCCATGTTGGATGAGTGTTACTATTGAGGTAAAAGGCCCAGTACCCAGGCCAGAGTGAATTATGACACTAGGAATAAAGTGGGGGTATGACGGCTATAGGACATGGTCTTATTAATGAAATCATGTCATATACCATGCTCGGATGAGGTTAAAATGAATTACTATCGACACCCACGTCTGTGGGTAAGGTGATAACACTTTTATGGTGGGAGAACTGACTTGGGTTTTGCGTTTGATCACAACTATTGCGGTTAGCAAGAGTCTCCACCGACTTTTCTTTTATCCAATAAGGAAAGGGTAAAAAGAACAAGAAAGACCTTTAGAGATGTTTTCTTGAGTTCAGGGGGTAGGTTATGAAAAGGGAAGATGTTAGCACACTTTTCATCCGTAGTTTTCTACGGGCTCTTAGTTGCTTACTAGATCACTTGCTTTGTTTGAAAATGTGCTTTGTGGTGTGGATTTGAGAATATTTTGAAAACGTCTTTGTAATGATTCTCGTCTCTATAAGAATGCGTACAAAGTGTTGGTTTCGAATATAGTTCAAAGAGATGTTTGTGGAAGATGTTTTCGAAAGTGATTTTGAAAAGTGTCTTTGTAATGATTCTTGTCTCTATAAGAATGCGTACAAAGTGTTTTGACTTTTGAAAATGTTTCAATTGAAAGTGTTGGTGTGAAAATGTTTTTTTTAGTTATGATCAAGCAAGCAATTACGAGCGTACTACCTACTCGAAAGGTTTTTTTTTCTTTTCCTCCTCCTTTAGATGTTTCTATCTGTGGGTTCCCCAAAATTTTCCCTCCCATATTTCTCAAAACATTGCAAGAAAGATCTCCAAATTGCTCAAAGTAGTCCAAGGGTTGGCCATACAAGCTCTCTCCTAAGGCAGTCTACTAAAATTAGGGTTTTGTGTTGCATCAAGATCCTTGAGTCCAAGTGACCCCAAGTGCTCACCAATGTCCTAATATGTTCTCAAGATCATCCATGTCAAGTTTCAAGCCTTGAAGAGGAATTTTACTCAGTCAGTTGCTCAAAGGTCCAAAAATCGACTGTGCTAGGTCAAAAGTCAACTGTGACCTACATACAGTCAAACTTCAAGATTTTTTGTCAACATCCTCATTTTTAAGTATATTTCATCATTTTATCAAGGGTTGATCATGATTCATCAAGTATTGCTCACAATTCATCAAGATTCAAAAGTTGCTAAATTAGGGTTTTGCAGGAAAAGTCAACTCAACTTTGACCAAGCATAAATTTCTCATACTTTATGAGAAATGACCCATACAAATATCATTTTGAATAGGATGCAATTCACTACAATCCATATTCATATCCCAAGATCAAAATATGCACTCACAAGAAGTTATGAATTTGGACATTATAGGTCATTTTGAAAAGTCCACAAAAACAACTTTTTGTAAAAGCTTCTAACTTGAGCATGGAATATCAAAATAATATGAGACCAACAGGGTTGATTAGAGGACATCTCAAGATTTCTAAAAAGTCCAAGAACACCTCCAGAAGTTCAAAATTGAGGAAGTTATGCATTGTTGAAGTTGGACTTTTTTGCAAAATTGCCAAAAGTCAACTATCCCCAAAACTTCGAATTTCGCCAAATGGGCCCATTCTTTTTCACTTGTTTTGAGTTTGCATTATTTCCCACGTGCTCTATCCTTGGCCATGTGTCCATATCATATTTTTATTATTTAATTTGATTTTTATTTGAATTAATTCATTTTAAACCAAATTAAATCAAATAAAATAAAAAATATTGATAACCAAAGATCTTTTGATGATTTCAGGTTTCAATGGACAACTTGCACCACATCAAACTCGTACCAAGGCATAAGTGTACAAAAAGATGTGATTTGGATCAAATTTGGAAGGTGGTTAAAGGAGGATAAAATCAAATATTCAATCATCAATGGAGGAAGATTTGGACAAAACTTGCAACCCTAATACATTGTGCATTACATAAGGGTCGTGTGCAGACCAAAAGGGAGGTTGGAGATCAGTTCTAGAGGCAGAACCGAATTGGAAAAAATTAAGAAAAAGTGTGACTTCGAAATCAGTCATAGAGGCATCCTCAAGGCTTGGCAAGTATCTCAATCTCTTCCTGGCCATCTCCACAAGCGAAAGCAACCAAGACAACGCGTTTTCAGACCTCCCAGTGCGCTGTAAGTCATCTACAGATTCACTATGTTCTTGATTTCACATTTTCAAATTTAGGCATTGTTAATATGAAATAATTGCATATTATTAATCCACACATCATTTGCAAGCTTTTTGTAATAACCAATTTCATTTATATGCTCTGTATCATGGATCACCATTGCTAGGGTTTTGCGTTTTGTTTTAGGGACTTTCGTTTCAGGAAAAATTGGCCCTAATAATGGGCATGGTTGCAATCAGAAGGAGATGACAAGTTCAACCATGGTCCTAGAAGCCATTTTCATGGCCGGTAGAAGATTTTTGAACAAGCACGACTTGTAGTGACGGCTAGCGTCCGTAGCTATAAGTGTTGCAGGGTTTTAGCAACAAATGGAGGAAGGGGATGATGCGTTGTCACCCCCCTGTTGGCCTGTTTAAATTCCGTGCCAAAATTCCACTAATGCATTTGTTTTCTTATATTATTGTTATTTTGTATTTTGTTAACAAATAGAACAACATAGCCCAGCGGTCACCACGTTAGCGTTAAGGCATTCAGAGGCTGGAGGTCAGGGGTTCGATCCCTGCCTCCAACATTTGTTATTTTTCCAGTTTCTTTCAGGTAATCATGTGCACGCATGGGCCAGATTTCCACCATGGACATTCATTATCAAAGCGCCAGATGGCCAGATCTAGTGGCCAAGCCTTGAAGGCACACCTTAAGCCAGTCAACGCTCATGCATTGGATCACAAAAAGTCATAATGGATCAGCATATTTGGGCCAAATCTCTTGCTATTTACACCCTCCAATACCAGGCCTATTCTCACTCTTTTTTAATTTTGTTTATTTAATTTAATTACTTTATTTTATTTAATTAATTTACTAACCAATAACAAATTTTCTTTTTTATCAAAAAAAATCACCAAAAACATTTTTTGTCCAATTAAAATTCTAGAACTTTTTTATTAATAAATACTAATTAATTAATTAGGATATTAATTAGGTAACCTTAATTTATTTTTGTAAATAAATAAAATCAATTAGAAATCATTAGGTTTTAACATAATTTAATTATTTTATTGTCTTTCCTAAATTAACAAAAAAATCCAAAAACATGTCGTTAATTATTTTTTTCATTTAATTAATTTAATAATTAATTTAGTATTTAATTTTAGGATTTAATTTCTTTTCTTAAAATAAAAACAACAAAAAAGCATTTTCTTTTAAAAGGGTCAAAACCCTAATTCGCATTCGATTTAATTTCCCTCGCGCTTTATTTTTCTTTATCCAATTGATATATCTGCTTCCGGTATGTAATAATTAATTAGGATGTTTACTTTTTACCGCTTTATTTTATTTTTAAAGGGTTGTTTTTGGCGATGTAAATACCCGACGCCTTGTAATTTAATTTCCGCATTTTATTTATGCAAATATTCAACTGATAGATGTTTGATAATAGGGTTTGTATGACGAGAATGAATGCTTAATCTAAAATCAAATTAGATCACCCTAAACATGTGCAAAGATAAAAATAACTGAAAACAACACAATTGCATATGTGCGCTCCTAGGGTACACCCCACTTGGTTGCCTTCGTACACGGTCATTAAGTATAGGTTGTTTTAGAGGTCGCCCTCTTGTCTAAAAGATCATAGTTGCCTCGGAAAGGTTGCCTCGGATATCATTGCCTCGAATATATGATCTAAGACATTAGGGTTACCGCTAAGGCGTCCTAACATTGCTTTAGTGACCGTAAGTCCCTCATTTGAATTGACCCTAAAACTCCAACGATGATGCTACCTACTCACTAATAGTGGGATAGCATTGTCTAAAGGAAATTAGCATATAACAATTCTTTTTTCGAGTGGGTAGATTAGTTCTTAGATACTTACTCAATCCAAACAAAATTTTTCACACTTACACTCTTTTACAAACAAAGTTTTCAAAAACACTTCATTACACTCTTGAAGACAGACGCAAGAGTTAAATCGAAGTTAAAACAAAAAAATTTCAAAACCCACAAGCACAAAGAAAACAATTTTGAAAATGATGAGCAAGTACCTAAGAGCCCGTAGATAACTACAGATAGAAATGGTGCTAATACCTTCCCTTTCTATAATCTACCCCCCGTACTAAAAAATAATCTCGAAAAAGGAATTTTTCTGTGCTTTTTTCCTTTCCTTGTTGGATTAAATAAAAGTCGGTGGCGACTCTTTCTTACCGCGACACTTTTGCAAAAACAAAACGCAAAATGCGAACCAACATTCCAAAAATAGTCACTTCTCCCACCGTATCACACTATCTTACTATTGATTGATAAGAAGCCCCATCGTTGGATGTGAAGGGACGGGCGTGGTTCGTTTGTATAGTCATAGAAGGCAACCTATGAGATGTTTTAGCAATTTTCGTTAGGGACTAAATCGTTTATCAAAGGCAACATCGAGGGACTTTGAGGGACTATGATCTTTTATCGAGGGTCTTTGCTAAAACGCCCATATTCAAGGGACATGACTATTTCCCGAGGCAACAAGTGAGATTACCCTAGAGGTGTATGTGTGTGAATGGTGTGTTTGGTTGCATCCATTTTATCTTGATTAGTGTGGTCTACTTGTTGGTTTTATCTTGCCATACACCCTAATTTCTAACATTTATGAAAGTAATAAAAATGCGAAAAGTAAGGTCCTCCGCTATTACAACCATATTGAACAACAAGAAAATGTAAAAAAAATAAAAATAAAAGAAGGGAAAACAAGTTCTTTGATCCAGGAAGTAAGCACCCTTCAATTCAACCCTTTCTTGCTTCTTTCAATTTGGCCTGGAAGTTAGCATGAGTGTGCATCCTTCGATTCACCCTTTTTCTGCTTCTTTCGATTGGGCCTGCAAAGCAGTATGAATATGTATCCTTCGATCACACCCTTTTTTTATGCTTCCTTTCATTTGAGGTTAGATAGCAGCCTGAGGCGAAGCCTAAGGCTTCGATTCACACACCCTTCCTCCTGTTTTCTTTCGTTTGGGATTTAAATAGCAGCATAGGCTGAAACCATGCTAATATTGTTTCATGGCCAGGTTAGTTCTTAAAATATGTTTGATAAACAAAGAAACAAAGTGTTGTACCCCAAAATTTGCCCTCTAATTTCTCAAAGGACCAACCTGGACCCTCAGGTTTGCTTTCATCCAATTTCAAGCCTTGAATTACAAATTTTCCAAGAAAGTCATTCACAAGGGCAAAATGGTCATTTGCACACTAAAAAAAGTCAAACTTTGACTTTTGGATCAAAATCAAGCTTCAAGAATCATATTTCATCAAGACACGTTGAAATATGAAGTTTGTTTCATCAAAAAATTCAAAAAGGTCAAAATTCTAAATACTTAAAATTTTTCTAAGTGTTTAAGGAATATGACAGGCTCAGAACTTCTGATCAGATTTTCACCATGATGCAAGTTGATTCTGGCAGAACTTCTGATACAATAGTTATAGATTTCAATGAGATCTAAAACATTGCAGAACAGAACTTCTCCTAGAAATGCTGGGATTTCAAGTTATAACTCCTCAAAGACACGTCCACGAAACTAAAACACTCAGTAAATTCTGGGCACTGTCAAAACAGATTTTGGTCAGAACTTCTGGGCCAGTTTTCACAAAGATTAAGTCAGAGTTTGCAAGGGTAATTCAAAGAAGGTTACAAAGAATGCTACAAGCGTCCTGGAAAGTCTGAGAGCTCCTTTAGAACATGCTGAAGCAAAGGGATTCAAGGATCAGAAGTTGGATGTCTATTCTAAGTCACGCTGAAGCTGAACTTATGATCCAGAACTAAGAAATGATGCAGAATATCACGTTGCAGGATTTCGGGGTTGATCAATATCATCATCATTTAATGCTCACAACTACTTTTGAGTCTTTATCCAAAAGATTTCCCCACGCGCGGCATAGAAATACCTTTACTGTTTTGGAAAAGCAAACTCTTGTACAAGAAGTGTGTTGGGCCCTTGCGTTGCTTTTGCTTTTGAGTTTAATTTTCCTTAATTCCTGCTTAAAAAATCCAGCTTAGGCGCTGCTAAGACGGCTAACCGCCCTACCTATTTGAAGTTGCTTCAAGAGCAAGTCAGCGCCCAACTTATGATGGTGGTGCCCATTGACCTCTCCAAACAACTAAACATTTTCCTATAAATTAGACCTTATTACCAACTGTAAAGAGGGGAGAATTTTGAGAAAGAAAAGCCCTGAACCCCTGCTAAAATTCTAAGAGTCCAAGAACTGCAAACACAACATACAAAACATGTTAACTTCTGATCTCTTGTATTCAAACTCCATTTGTTCTCAAATGTTTCTTGACTAAAATCATCCATACAGTTTCTGATTCACGTATTAGAAGCTATCCTAACTTTTGTGTTCATACTGCAATACACTCTCCATCCACCTCCACTTCAAAGAAGTCAGAACATCACCCCTTGGCTGTTCCAGAAGTTGAAAACTTCCAGCCTACTGAGTACGTGAAGAAGCTGCTCAGAACATCACCAGAGTTCAAGACCAAACTCCAGTTCACAGAATCTCTTCCAGCTGCAAGACATCCTGATTCTGATGTTGTACATAGTCTGAGGTTTCATATACTTTCCTGCCTAAGTAAGGAGTAAATCAGTTCAGAACTTCTTGAAGAAATTAGAACTTAGAGTTTGGATTAGCAAATTCATGCTTGACTCTGATTTATAGTTCTGATATCTCTCATTTCTGAAACACTATGAAACATGCCATAACTGTCATATGCGCATCTTCTGTTTTGTTGAGAAAAGACCAAGTTGCAAATGTTCTGACTAGCATGGAGAGGGAGACCAAGTTCTTCCAGTGATATCAGAACTTCTGAAATCTTCTTCGTTCCCAGCAGACCCATAATTTCTGACTTCGCCTATTTTTACTAATATGATCTTTATTTTGCAGCACGCCAAGAGTCAGAACTTCTGATCTCCTTTAGTCAGCAATAGCTGATTCTATTTTATTTTTCCTTACTGTTTTTTCTATCACTTCTATTTTTACTAATCAAAAACACCAAAAACATTTTACATTTTTACATGCTTTATTTTATTTCTTAAAACAAAAGATCAAAATATTTTCTTAAATAAAACTTATTTCTTTTCTTAAACAAAACGAGTCCATTTCACATTTTCTTGTACATTCTTATCCATTCAATATGGTTGTAATAGTAACTTAGGATTTAATTTTATTTGCAATCCCCATTTGTAAATCTGTACACCCCATCCCCCTAATGATTGTAATAACGTAGGATATTTACTTTCCGCACTTTTTATTGCTTTCATGTATTACTAGTAATTAGGGTGTGTATGCCAAGACATGAAATCAAAAAATAGATCACCCTAATTAATACTAAATTCATGCAATCAAACACATGTTGCACACTATCACCCTTAAGGTTAACTCCATTTATTGCCTAAAAAATGGTCATGTTACGCATGTGGGGTGTCTTAGCAAAAACAATCGAAATACAAGATCATAGTCCCTCGATGACGCTATTCAAAGTTTCCTTTCAAAATGATCTTAGTCCCTAAAAAATAAATGCTAAGATACCTCACAACATTGCGAATCTTGGCTATATGATGACCCACGCACGTCCGGCTTACATCCAAAGATAAGGTTGCTTACCAAATCAATGGTAAGACAACAATGTCAAAGGAAAAGAAAATGAACAAGAAATAAATTTGAGTAGGTAGATTGATCCTAATTACTTGCTCCCTCTAAAAAAAACATCCTTGCTATTTTCAAAACAAACACCAACACTTTCAAAACAACTTTCAAACTTGAAAACATTTTCAAAGGATAAACACTTTGTATACATTCTTACGAACGAGAATCATTACAAAGTTTTCCTAAACGATGGCGCCTTTTCAAAATACTTTCAAAAACCACACAAAGAATAATTTCAAACGAAAGTAAGTGATCTAGCAAGTAACTAAGAGCCCATGGAAAACCATGGATGAAAAGGGTGCTAATACCTTCCCTTTTCATAATCTACCCGCCGAACTCAAGAAACAATCTCAAAGGTCTTTCCTATGCTTTTTCACCTTTCCTTTTGGATAAAAGAAAAGTCAGTGGCGACTCTTGTTAACCGCAACATTTGCAATCAAAATGCAAAACCTTCAACTCAGTTCTCCCACTGCATCACACAAATCCAAAAGATTAGCAATGAAAACAAACTGAAAAAGTGGAAACAAAAACAAACCAAAGGATAATAATGATGTTTGAAACAAAATGAAATGGTTATTTGCATGTCATGTTTGAAACGAAAAGCTTAAGGTTAAGAGAACTTACCTTGCTTGAAGTTGGAATGTATGTGTTAGACCTTGAGTTGCTGCCCTGGGTGCTCCTGGATTCGAAGGAAAGAAATAAGGTTGGTGTTTCTAGTGCTGGATTCGAAAGAAAGAGCAAATTTTTAGGTTGGTGTTTCCATGGGTCCTAGATTCGAAGGAAAGAAACAAGTGTGGTGTTTCTTTGACTGGATTTGAAGGCCAAGAGTGGAGTTGTGTTTGTTGTTTCTGGATTCGAAGGAAAAGAAACAAGTGTAGTGTTTCTTTTGCTGGATTCGAAAGAAAGAACAAAGTGTGTTCTTTTGATTCTGGGTTTGAGAGTGTGTTAAGTGTTTGATGATTTTCACACAACCAAAGTTTTTCTAGCTACCAAAATCCCCCCTAAGATGTGTTGTGGAACATCTTATTTATAGATGAAGTTGGCTGAGATTTGAGAGGGAAAATAAAAGAATTTGAACAAATTGAGTATGTTATTTTTGTAGCTTTCAAGGTGCAGTATTTGTATGCCAAATTGGTGCAAATATATGAGCATCATAGCAGGACGACTGTGCAGCAGTTTTGGAGCGTTGTGGCCAGTGTAGCAGGCTTGGACTTGGTAGCACATAATACTCTGGCCAGCAAGCATCTTTGAATATTTCAACCTTTCACTTTGACCACATAAGTCAAACCTTCGAACAGACTTTTCTTCAGACAACAATATTTGATTTTCACCAAAGGTGTGTCCTTCGAATGGATCATATATGTATCTTTTTGAAGGGGCCAAATACGTATCCTTCGATTGGACTATATGTGTGTCCTTCAAAGGGATCACATGCAATTATTCAAATGGGCTAGTAAGGTATATCCTTCGAATGAGATACCTATGTATGCCCTTCAAATACACCAATACATGTCCTTTGAAGGGGCCACCAACTATGTATGTTGAAGGTTTTCAAGGGTGGACATAGCCAATGCCCTGTCAAAACCTGCATGTAGGAGGTCACTGCTTTGTGACTCCAAGAAAGTATACAAGAGGTTATTGCTCAAATGAAGGTTTTCATGAAGGGCTAATGTCCAATCGAAAGCTGCATGCAGGAGGTCGCTGCTTTGTGACTCCAAGCAACATACAAGAGGCCATTTCTCAAACGAAGGTTTGCATGAAGAGCCAATGTCCAATCGAAATCTGCATGCAGGAGGTCATTGCTTTGTGACTCCAAGCAACATACAAGAGGCCATTTCTCAAACGAAGGTTTCCATGAAGAACCAATGTCCAATCGAAAGCTGCATGCATGAGGTCTAAATGCTCAAACGAGGCTTGCATGCAGGAGGTCCATGCTTTATGGATCGAAGGAAATCCTTCAGAAGGCCATTGCCTTCTAAATCGAAGGAAAGCTGAAGGAGGCCATTGCATTGTGCCTGCTAGCATGAAGGAAGTCTTGGTTTTGTGAATCAAAGGCAAACATGTAAAGGGCCAATGGTGTAATTGAAGCTTGCATGCAGGAGGTCCCTGCTTTGAATCAAAGGAAGCTTTCAGAAGGTCATTACCTTCTTAATCGAAAGAAGCCAGTAGGAAGCCACTAACTTCTGAATTGAAGGACACCAACAAGAGGCCCGTCCCTTTTGAATCGAAGGAGGTTGTTTCAAAGGGAAACAAATGCCCAGTCGAATTTTGTATAAAGCAAGCAAACAAAAGGCCAATGCTTCAATCGAAGCTTGGGAATTTGAAGTAAGTTTGAAGAAGGCCAGGTGCTCAATCGAAACCCTTGAATCAAGCCTGCTCGAAGGAAGTTAGATTCCTAATCGAAGCAAATTTGTGATGTCTTGACATAGTAGAAATTTTGTGAGAAAAATCTTTGAGAAATGAGAGGGAAAATTTTGGGGTACAACACATCCGCTCATTCACCTCATGCATCTTCATGCATCCATAATAGGTACTCAGAAGGTACTCATAATGGGGAATCCTTATTCAGACTTGGTATTTTCTTTTCAGAACTACAGATCTTGACTTCTCACCGCTCCGTGATCAGATTCAAGTTATGGAACAACTTCGTGGGGAATTGGACGAGATAAAAGAACAAATGGGGTTTTTGATGCTAGATATGCAGGATTTGGTCTGTGGGCAAGAATTCTTGAAAGAAGAGAATACTCAGTTGAAGGCTCAGTTGAATTTGGTTATGGAAATTTTGGGGACAATGTTGAAGAAAGAAGATGGTTATATGCCTGCTATAATAGGAGTTACCATTCCTCCCCATAATCTGGAGACTCTTTCAACTTAGGGAGTATCTCCTTCACAACCTTGCATTCCAGGATCTTCCCATCTGCAACCAGTTTTCGTTTCCTAAGAGGACCCAAAGGGTAATGTCCGTCAGCAGAGGCTAAAGCAGCCTAAATGATAATTTGATCCTATTCCAATTTTGTATGCACAATTGCTTCCTCGCCTGCTAGGATTTCATTTGGTTAAACTATGAATCTTCACTATGTACGAAAAGCTCCCTCATGGCTTTGACGATACTGTTAGGTGTGAATTTTATTCTATGCACCTGGTCATGATACTAAAGATTGCTTAGCTTTTAAGCATCAAGTCTAAGATTTTCTTGATACATGGACAATTCTCTTTGCTCCCGAAGGTCTGAGCGTGCAAGTCAATCCAATGCCAACTGCTACAGAGAATAGGGTTACGTATTCTCCTCTTCAAAGTTCAATCTCACGACCTGAATCACATCATCTACAACCTATTCTCCCAAAAATTTCTCACCAACAACCGCTTACAAGTTGTGGAAATCAATTGGTTAATCAAAGTCAGAATGTTCCTCATGTTCATCCAGTTTGGTATGCTCCTCAGCAACAAACCTATCGACAAAGATGTATGCAATAAGGTAAGCAAAGGGATAGGAAGCCAAAGAGGGTGTTCGACATTGTTCCCATAACTTATGGCCAGTTGTTCTCTCAGTTGCTCAAGCTTTCCTTGGTGGATCCCAAGCCACTGAAGCTTGTCATTCCTCCTTATCCTATGGATTTCAATCCTAATATGAAATGTGATTACCATGTTGGGTAACTAGGCCATTCCATTGAAGATTACAGGGCCTTCAAAGAAAATGTGCAAGACCTGCTTGATGCAAAGACAATCAATTTTGGGCCAGCCAGTCAGATTTGAGGTCTCCTTTGACTCAGTAAATGTCAAGACTGCCAAATCATCGTCTGAAGTGACCAGTCCATATGGAGACTAGTCTCCTCAACATGGAAATTTCTAGTTTCATTTGCAATTCTCATTTGTAATCTTTCTTGTTTTGGTTCAGTACTTTCTTGTATGCAAAATTTGCTTATTCCTGAATATTAATCATAATGCATTGAATATGTTTGTCTTGAATTAATCCATTCGTATTCACTCATTGATGTATTTATTTGCTTTTTGATACTTAAATCTTGTTAAATAAAGCAAAATACCTCTGAAGGGAGGATGGTGAGTAATATACCAAAAATTTCAAACGGTGTGTTTTTTAATAAAACCTTGCTGACGATACAGGCCTTGTTTCAAATTCCCAAACACCGGATATATAAGGGAGATAAACCCTCATCAACCCCTTTAAGCCTTAAAGTAGGAGTTTCTTTTCTGGAAAAAAAACCTCACATTTAACCCGAGGCAGGGTGGATTTCAGTTAATCTAATTGAGCGTTCAAAACTCATCGGGAGTGTGCATCAAAGGATACAACAATGGTTATCCTTCAAAAGGTTGAGAAAGAACAAAACCGTAATGGTTAGCCCTCATATCAGCAGTGTGCATTAAAGAGAGATATATCCTAACGGGTATCTGTTACACATCAGGAGATCAACAAATGACGATACCATAATGGTTATCTCTCATCTATCAAAGACTCAGGCAGCCACAATCACTTCCAAAGTCGAAAATGACTTGAAGTCATATGACTGGTTCAAAAAAAATTGAAATGATGAAAGAAAGAGACAAAAAGCCCCACTAAGTCGAAACTTGAAAAAGCAAGTTGCTTAGGCAAAAGTCAGGGCATCCCGCTGGACTTCATAGTCAAAGTCAAAAGGAATTTGTCTAGGCAAAATTTAGGGAAAGCAAAAAGCGCGAAAAGTGAAAAGGGATTACAAAAAAAATCCTCCACAAATAACAAAGTTGTGTGTCTAGAAACACCAAGAATCAAAGAGGTGGATGACTGCCATGTCCAAAAAAAACCTCTTTGATTCCTCAACCATTGTAAACTCTTCTTGAGAGATGAGTACTCGTATTGAGTTAACTGGATGTAGGAATAGAGAATATCATGGAGAATGGGTGGGCACCAAATATTTTGAGCCTTAAATATTTTTTTCTAAAACTGTGAACCAGAACACGTTACAACCCTTAAAAGTCCTAACTGAAGCAAGGGTTAATTCGACAGCAATACTGTAACGAGAGTACGGTAACCTGACTCCTAGGAGGTTTGCTAATTTTTGAGTTGCTATCACTCCATCCTTTTACTATCTTTTGTATAAATTTTTTTGATGTTTCAACATCTTTTCAATAAAAGTTTTTAAACTTCAAGACAAACATGAGCTTTGCATTAGGATTATAATTCTTAGAATAAACATTATTTGCATATGAACAAGTGCTTAAACATCAAGTAAGTTTGCATGATGAGCATCAGATGAAAGTTTGATTATCTTAAGGGACATATTGCTTCAGGATACCATTGAAAGGTAAATCATTTTGAAAAAATGATCTTAATTTAGGGCAGACCTTCTATTGACTCCATTGAGTAAAAGAATACCAACTTGAGAAATGATTTGAAGTAGATTGCAAAAGTTGATTTCCAAGAGTCTTTGTCGAGCAGTGGCGCATTACTTTCAGTTGATCTTAAGGGGACAATTTATTCAAGTATCTGATCGGAGAACGGGACAATTCAAGTCAAGAAGTATGGTTGTAGCCTACTTTCAAGTTGTAAGTCGACCACCCTAAGGCTGTGTTGTCTTTGAAATTCCATGAGCTTCACTTTTCTCCTTGAGCATGAGATGAAGGAAATTGTGTGTTGAGACTCTGTTAAGCAGAGGAAAGCATGTTGAATACTCTGTCGATTAGGTGTTCAGCCAATCTGAGGCATTCAAATTGGGATTTTATCCCTCAAAGTGCAATCAAACTGAGGCAATTATGTCGAGATTTGACAAATCTCTTTGAGAATTTGTTAATTAGAGGAGAATCCTTTCAGAATCTACAGATGCACGAGAATTTACTCGAGCATGGTTGAAACTGTTTCTAACTTTGGTCAGCCAGTAGCCATATGCTCCAAAGTTCATAACATTGGGTTGTTTATCTTAATGGTACAAATCTCAGAAAGTCTTCTCGAGGCAATTTGCTTTAAAAGCCGTACAAGCTGGGGCAAGGCATTATACATGGGCATTTTCTCCCCTTCAAGGGCTGATCAGATTAAGTCCAAGTGCAGGCTAAATAATTTGTGTACTTGAAGAGCATGTCAGAAGTCAGGATCTTCATCCTCAGCTCATCAGAGACTTAAGTCCATTTATTGATGTTCTTCCATCAGAAGTTAGGATCATTATCTCCAATTGAAGTTCAGATTGTTATCCTTAGTAGGATACGGGCAGTAATGCAAAGATCATTTGAGGTTGTTTACCCGTGCAAGACGTGATGGAAATGTCGTTTTCTAGGAGGACGCCCCTCCCTATTAAAGGATCCGCTGCTAATTGAATAAAGTATGTCTACTAAGGGGTTTCTCTTCAGAGATCTTTATTCCCCAACAAAGCATTCCTCATTTCTCTGCAGGAGGAGAATGTTCCTCCTCCCTGGAAATTTAGAAGCTAATCAAAGTCAAGATGATTTCTTTTCAATGGACTGCAATTTATTTTTGCAGCAGCTTCTCAAAAGTCTACTTGCCAGTGGCATTACTCCTCGGAGTTGACATGATGAAGTTATAATCTTGCATCGCAGTTTTTACCCAGTGGTTGGTAATTCAAATTGTTTATTCTTCAGTGAAGTTTGCCATTCCAAACATGAGGCATATTGCCATGTTTTTTCTTTTTACAAGTATTGTTGGTCTTTTGTGACAAGAATCATACTAGAAAATGAATCAAGAAGGGTCTGTATATGACCAACATGAAGATTTATGTGGAATGGGATCCAGTTTCTCCAGTGAATGCTCACTTCTACTAAAAACAAAATTATCCGTCCTCAGTAAAGGCGTACTTTCGCCCAGACATAATTCTTTATCTCTAGTGAAGATATACCTATATGTAATCACCATTGAAGTTAACACTCTTAATAAGAGTTTTTTTAAGAGTTTATCTCTTCCAGAGGACTGATCTCATAAGAAGTGCATTTCAGCACGATTCTGTGTAGTCTTCTTCTTCAGCGTAGTCTACTCTTTTCTAAGAATTACTTCTATGGACTAGATACCTTTGTTATATCCTCTTGATGTCGATACCCTGCGTCTCTGTGGTTGGAATTCCCCCTCCCCTTGTAAGGTTGTCATTCATCGTCTCTATGAAGTTTATATCTTTTCCCCCCAGGGAAATTTTGTCCAAGTCAGGTTTTCTTGAACAGGTGTCTGATCAACATGATTATTACGCCCCGATGGAGAAAATCTCCTGTTTATTTTGGAGTGGTGTGCATAGATGAATGCCATCTAGGGTTCTTTGACCCCCAGTGATAGAGCATTGCTGAAATATTTCCTCGGTGGAATTCTTAACCTCAAGCTTACGATTCAAAGATGCTTTCCTCTTCTCAAGTAAAGATTGTTATCTATAACAGTGGTATCCCCCGTATGGCCTGGGTAGAATTATTTTTCAATAATTTCTATGACTCCTCAGCCGAATTCACTTTTGTTAAGGACTTGCATCAGAAGGTCCCAGTTACAAGCAAGATTCTCTTTATCCTTGGAAAGAGATGTTGGATTTTTCCCTAAGAAGTTGGGATTTGGATCAGAATTCAAAACCTTATTTGAACTGCAATTTATTTTCGCAGTATTTACCCCAGTGAAGGCGCATTCTCGCCAAAGTATTCCTCTTTCTCAGAGCAGTTTATTTCTTTCCAAGTTTTTCTTAGAAGAAATGTTTTATTCACAAATCAATGATTCTTGATATACTCCCCTCGAAGTCAAAATTCCACGGTTTTCCCAGTGAGGTTTACACTCATTTTCCCCATGAAGTATGTATTCTCCTACTCAGTGAGGGATGCACTCCCTATCTCTCCAATGCGACTTTCCTATATCGGAGTTCTTAAAGAGACTCATGTTTACCTTTGGGAGACTCTAGTTTGTTATCTTCATGAGGACGACCATCCTCCGCAGTAAAATGATTTCTTCTCCCTAGTATAAAACTTCTTGCCGGCTTGAATCTTGTAGAGGTGGCTACACCCAGTGCAATGGATATTGTTGATGTTACCATCCAAGGCTTTTGGCTCTCTAGTGTAAGAGGTGGTCTTTAACCCCAACCGAAGTCAAATTTTGAGGATCTGTCGGGGTAACTTACCTATCATTCCCCAGTGGAGCAAGCTTTCTGGAGAAAGTTTCATCTTCTCCCCAGTATGGCGCACATGGGAGCGCTAATTATAACTCTTTCATCCTCGTTGATAAAAGATTTTGTTGAGATATCCCCAGTGGAGTTTTTGTCCTAGGATGTTTGTTTCTTCCCCAAGTGAAGATTTTTTACCCCTCGGTGGTGTTATCCCCAATGTGGTCTGAGTAGAATTATTTTTATTTAAGAATTTCTATACCCCCAATAGAAGTTATCTTCGTCCAGAAGTTTCCATCCTCAATGAAGCTCTCCTTTTTTCTAACTAAAGATAAATAATTTGTTCCCCAGCAGGTTGAATGTTTGATCAAAATTCAAGATTTTCTCTTAAAATGCAATTTATTTTTGAAGTATTGCTCTCCAGGAGGTTACTTCCTCAATGTTATCAATCTTTAGAGGTTGGTTGTTCGCACTCATTCTCCCCATTGAAGTTCATATTGCTTTTTCTCTACAAAAGATAAGATATGTAAGATAATTGTTCGGAAGATCATTGTCTTCTCAAGCAGCCGATTATTGATGGGCTTTCCCCCAGTGCATTGTTAAACATGCATCATTATATTGCATCTACAAAAATGCGTAGCATTTCCATTGTATGGAGCAATACGCTATAAAAAAAATTCAAACATACATGAGTATAAGCCAATTGTGTTTACTTGCAGTAGCTAGAATATTATGCGCTCAAATTTGAATTATCTCCACAGCAAGCCTAACCAGTTGGGTCATTGGTATCTTCCATTTTCCCAATAAGTTTGTGGTTTGCGGTTGCCCTTACAAGCCTTTGGTTATTTTACCTATGTTTTCCGTTACAATTAGAGTGCGAGTAAGAGTCGGTGTATAGCCTTTCTTGCTTCTCAAGTATTTGAGTATCCATACTTGGTGTGTGGTAATTCAGATAATTGTCGCTCTTGAAGATTTACACCCCACCTCTGGCCTGAGGGATTTTGCAGTTCTTGCGTATTTGCAAACTTTTAAATCCCAAAGTGTGTTGGCAATCCTTGTTTAGAGTCCCTACAATTAGTTTTTTTTCTAATCACTAGTCCACCGTAGATCGACATTCTGTTTGGGTTCAAAACAAACGTGATTTCCCAGTAAGGTCTTTTCCCAAGAGTCCTCTTTGGTTAGTCTTTCTTCTTTATAAGGTTTGTCTTCGCTTGACGTCCTCTTTTCTTCAGTAAGTTCACCTTCGCCCGATGTCTTTCCATTCTAGGTCCACCTTCACCCGGTGTCCCTTCTTGTTGGTTTAGGTTCGTCTTCGCTCGATGTTCTCTTTTATTTGGTAAGTTCACCTTCACTCGGTGTCTTTCCAGTTTAGGTTCACCTTCATCTTATGTCCCTTCTTGTTGGTTAAGGATCGTCTTTGCCCGACTTTCTATTTTCTTTGGTAATATCACCTTCGCCCGCTGTCTTTCCAGTCTAGGTCCACCTTCACCCGGTGTCCCTTCTTGTTGGTTAAGGTTCGTCTTTTCCCAACGTTCTCTTTTCTTCGGTAAGATCACCTTCGGCCAATGTCTTTCCAGTTTAGGTCCACCTTCACCCTGTGTCCCTTCTTGGTGGTTAAGGCTCATCTTCGTTCGATGTTCTCTTTTCTCCGGTAAGTTCACCTTCGCCCGATGTCTTTCCATTCTAGGTCCACCTTCGCCCGATGTCCTTTCTTGTTGGCTAAGGATCGTCTTCGCCCGTTATTCTCTCTTCTCCATAATTCACATTTGCCCGGTGTCTTTCTGTCTTAGGTTTACCTTCGCCCGATATCCCTTTTTGTTGGTAAAGTCTGCCTTCGATTGGTGTTCTATTCAGAGTCAATGTATATTTGTATCCCCAGTAAGTTTGTTTACGATTGGTGTCCCTTCGTTAGAGCCTTCTTTGGTCGGTCTCTATCTTGTGTATGTCTAACCTTGACCTGACATCTAAAAGATTTACTCAGATAACTACTGCAATAAAAAAAGCAAGTAAAATAGAAGATACAAAAAATCAAAAATATAATAATGTCTGATTGGCTTTGGAGTGCAAATTTTCAGGTTCTTTTAGTATTTAATCTTATTCCACCTTGAATGTTTGAAAGGCTAGCGCCAATCTCACCTTCAGGTTGAAGGCGATTAAATAGGGACATCTATTACACCCAAAAATTCCCCCCCTCCCCCCAATTTATTTTATCTGGCTTAGGCTTTTGCATTCACATCTTTTCATTAGGTCATCTGCACTAACATAACATGCATTTTACATTGAATAAAGCACAAGGGTTCAAAAGTCCAGCCAGTGTGCAATGAAACGATTTTTCATAAACTTTTTCCCATTAACTTTTAATAAATAACCAATCACAAATTCATCTACTATCTATTTTTTAATTTTTTAATTATTTCATTCAATTTTTTTTATAAACATTTAATTTTTTTTATTTCTTTAACTCATTTATTTAAAAATGTTAACCCATTTTTTAACTAACCACTAACTTAGATACCCACTTGGAGTTGGCAGACTTGTTATTTAAAACCCTAGGATAAGAAGGGACTTTAACATGGGCATACATAACAAGTCTGTCAACTCCAAGTGGGTATCCGAGTTAGTGGTTGAGAAAAGAAAGTCACGGGATAAGGTCAAGGTATCTGAGATTATGTCTGAGTTGAGAGTAAAGTGTTTTGTGGGTATCACCATAGATAAGGTATAGAGGGCTAAGAACAAGGTTGATTAAGTGGTTGAAGGGGATGCATTATATAAAAACTCCATGTTATAGAGCTATGCTGCAGAGTTGAAAAAGCAATATACCGGAAATACAGTGAAGATAAATGTTGAGAGGCCACTGCCATATTTTCCACCAAGATTTGAGAGATTTTACTTTTGTTTTGATGGATGAAAGAAGGTATTTGTTAAGGGTTATAGACCTTTCATAGGAGTTGATAGGTGCCACCTCAAAACCAAGTATGGTGGACAGTTGTTGGTTGTTGTTTCCAGATATCCAAATGACCAGTACTACCCATTTGCATTTGGTATAGTCGAGACAAAAACTAAAGATAGTTGGAGATGGTTTTTAGAGTTATTTATTCAAGATATTGGGACAAATAGGAAGTATTTTTTTATATCAGATCAACAGAAGGTACTTAGTATATGTTGCTTCATTCTACCTTTGTTCCAAATGAACTGTTTATTACATTTAACTATGATGTTGCTTTCCATATGCTCTTACTGCATGGACTGATTAGTGTGTTTGAAGACTTTTTTTAACAAGTTGAACACATAAGTTGTCTTAGGAATCTCTATGCTAATTTCAAGAAGAAGTTTGGAGGTGGATCTGCAATAAGAGACCTACTAATGAGAGCAGCAAAAGCAAAACACTACAAAATATGGAAGAAGAAGAAGATGTCTAAGCTAAAGGTATTGGACAAAAAGGCATGGGAATGGCTTATGGGAGTCCCTATAAAACAATGGTGTAAGCATTCTTTTAGCTTTTATCCTAAGTGTGATGTATTAATAAGCAACCTTAGTGAGTCCTTTAATAGCACCATTTTAAAAGTTAGGGACAAGCCTATTCTCACAATGTGAGTGGATAAGGAACTACCTAATGAATAGGGTTGCAAAAAATTTAGTTAAGCTAGATAAATGGAAACATAGTGTAATGCCAATACCTAGGAAGAGACTTGATAAGGAAGTGATGTTGAGTGGTCAGTGGCTGCCAACATGGAGCATGAGTCAGATGTGGTAAGTCCATCATGCATTCAATGGGCTGCAATTTATTGTTGACTTAGATAAAAAAAACTTACTCATGTTGCTTTTGAGAGCTAGTTGGAATACCCTGTTGTCATGTTGTGGCAGCCATACAATATCAAGATTTGGATCCTGAATTATATATAGATGATTATTACAAAAGGGATGCATATAAGTTATGTTATAAAAATGGTGTAAGCCCAGAATTTGGATCTTGAGTTATGTTTTGAAGAGATGTTGCCCTCAATGTATAAGAAGGGACCTGGAAGACCAAAAAAAAAGGTGGAGGGAGCATGATGAAAATGGCTCAAGGATGAGAAGGCCTGGTGTGTCATATAGGTGCACAAAATATGATAAAATTGGGCATAATTCAAGGAAATGTCAAAGCACATAACAAGACAACAATACATTGAAGAGAAAGGTAAAAGTCATGCTTTTAATTGTTGATTTATTTTTGATGCAAAACTTGTGTTCTGACTATCACTTATGTATGCAGAGAAAAACACCCAAAACAAAGGGTGAAACATCAAGACCTGAGAAACCTGCAACCGAGGAAGAGACGGTTGTAGTTGAGAATGAGACAATTGCAGCTGAAGATCCTCTCCATGATCCAGAACTAGATTCTATAATTGATGAATAGGTTTCCATTGATGATGAAGATTCTTGGCCATCACAAGTTACTCAAGTGACTCAGCCTGCAGATAATGAGGATGCTTAGCCATCACCAAATAATATGTATTCTTGCAAGAGATATCTGGTTAGCAAGAAGAAGAAATCACCAGCACCAAAACCTGCTAAGAGTAGTGAAAGGCTGAAGTCAATCTTCAGGCAACAGAAAAGAGGTGGGGTAGGTTCAACACCTAAAGCACCATTGGAAATTTATGACTTTTCACAATTGGAAGATGTTGTCCCTAAGTTAGGAACTCGTGTGTGCAATATGAAATCATGGGAAGAAACTTCTAAGAATGTGTATGAGTAATGTCGTGTGTTTCAAGTACATATGATAGTTTTATGTCATTTTGGAAGACACTTATATGTAATGTCAATTGTTATCTTATGATGTCATTTTGGACAAATGTATTATGCTACTTGTAATGCCAGTATGCTAGTTGTAATGTCATTTTGGCAAACCATATTTTCTGTAACAACTACTATGGCATTATGCCTTTATTTATCAATGAGACCTAATGTATTTCCTAACAACTATTGTCATTTGTTTTGTTGTAAATCTATGGAAAATATTCCTTTATTTGGACCAAGTTCTGTCATGTTATGATGTTATGAAATGCCTTTATTTGATACAATTTTTAACAAAACTAATGCATAACAAACATTTATAACTAAAACTTTGTGTCAATCACTAATTCATTTCAAGTCAAACTTTTTGTTCACAAATGATTGTTACAATACAACAATAACACATAAGATTACACTAACATTTTGCCAAAATGAACCCACAAACATATAATATTATGCTAACATTATACCAAAGTAAACCCAGGAACATACAAGTACAACAACTACAAAAACTAATCTCTTCCTTGTGCTCCCCAACTTATTCTTCAAATCTTCCAGCTTGTTCTTCAAATCTTCCATCTCCTTCGAACTAATTTGGGACCCAAAATCTCTTCCAAATTCCTTCTCGAAATCTTGCTCAAATTGTCTCAAATGCTAAATCATTATATCACAGCGACTTCATCCATCATCGACATCTACAATTTATTTCCTATCAATTGAGCCAAAGTATTCATCATCCCAATAAAATTTATGGCAGTCTTCTTCTTTCCCATAATATTTGCACTTCCAATATTTTCTCCCTGGATTTACAGCATATTTGGAAACGAAAACCTTCACTGACATTTTGTGTTCACATTTAGGAGATATTCTGGCATTTGATGACATGCTGTTCTTTGAAATCTCATCCATTACTCAGAGAAACATAGTGAGAAGAATGAAGAAGAAGGACACGATGAGAAAGATGAAAAGGAAGAAGAAGGAAACAATGAGAAGAACTAAAATTTAGGGTTCATGTTAATTTAAATGATAAAATATTATAATATAGATAAATAAATAACATGTGAAATATAAAAATAGATTTAATTTAAATAAAAGTCATCTCACCAAATCCACGTAAGCCAGTTGGTTGACATGGTTTAATGAAGGGTGAAAATAATGGAATCTCAAAATGACAAGGTGGGAATCTAAATTTTGTTTATAGGTATTTTTTCTTCAAAACTCACCCAAATGGCAAGGGGGAACTGACTATTAACCCTATTTAAAATTTCTAATATTAGAAGTTTAAATATTTTTTAGGTAGAAGAAATTGTCGTCTTGAGTAATTATTTCAAACAAATTTTTCATATCATTTTTTTGGGATTTAACCACTGGTATAGTCTGATTTGGGGGTCAGTTTTGCCATCAAATGGTTTCATCCCCATACATCAAGTGGTTCCAACCCCATCTCGATCGCAGTTGGGAGGATTGAATTGTGGTTCTCCATACCAAGTCCAACGCCAATCACCATTGGACCAACTAACGATTGTTTTGAAATGGTGCAAGATAAGATGTTTTGATTGTTATTATCTCACTCAGGGCCGATCCCGACTTTTTAGAGGCCCTGGGAAAATAAAAAAATGGACCCCTAATAAATTTTTTTATTTTTACTCACCTCCAAAATGAAGAAGAATCTTTGAGACAAGACCAAAAAAATTGAAGTCTAGGTTGTTTCTAACAATAAAAAGAATTTTCAATATGGAAAAAAGAAGTCATCTGCAAATCATTATAGAATTCAAAATCACAATATAATTAACTAAATTAAGAATGATAATCTTTTAAAGGTTTTAGTTGCTCTAATTTGTAGACAACATCCACCAATTCAAAGAAATGAAAGTGGTGTTTTCTCTTGCTTCAATTACGAAAAACCAATTCATATGGCTAAAAAATATAGGAGAAATCCTAAACCATGTCATGGCCTAATATGCAGGTTTATCTAACTGGTAAGAAATTTCTTTCTATGATAAAAAATTAATCAAAGCACAAATGATAATAAATTTAATTTCATCATAAAAATTTAATAATAAATAAGTTAATTGTATGATAAATTTTAAATATTTAATTATAACATATAAATAATCTCTAAAATTTATTTTAAACTAAATTTTTTAAAAAATTATATGGGTTATAAAAATAACCATCGAACCGCGAATATTACGCTACCAAAGCAATGACAGTATTGTCGGGCTATAAGATACAAGTTCTTTTATTGATTTTGCTAACCAATATATATTTTATTATTTCAGTATTATAATTTCTTAACTATACCTCACCTAAAATTGAGGCCCCCAACTTCTTGAGGCCCTAGGCTCTGGGTCTGCTTGCTCGGGTCCAGGGCCGACCCTGATCTCATTATACTTTTGACAATTTTTCACGTAGTAACATTGTCAAAAAAAATATGAAGCTCCAATCTACATCTTCATGCTCTGATATCATTGAAATGAAAGAGATTTTAAGTTGAATTTTAAAAGTTCGAGGAGAAAAATTGGAACAAATGATGATAGAGAAACTAAAATTAAAATATCATATGACATGTTGATCAAGTATTTAGATAATCATATTACCTGAATTATTAATACCATATATCCATCAATTATGGATAATATAAATGATATTTCATTTTTTAAATAACAATTTTAGCACCTACAAATGATATTGTTGATATATTGAACAATTACATTATGACATTGATTCCAGACGATAAAAATATATACTAAATGTTGATAATTCGTGTTTACTCAATAGAAACAATAATAGTCTTGATGATATTCACATTTTTGGTATTTCAACAATGTTATTGACAAGTATTGCCCAATAGTTAGGTGCTACTTGACTTAAATGGTGAATTATATAGTTTTGACAAAAATTATATCATAAAATGGTATTTAATAAAATGCTTTTTATCTTTAGATCGTCTTTAATTTCATATGACCCTAAAATTTCATTCACATTTAATATAAACAATTTTTTAATTTTGTTTCATCTACAATGGCTAAAATTGTAACTTAAATTAGAAGAAATTCCAATATCAAAATGATTTTAAAGCCGAGACTCTGTACCTATGTGTTATTTTTCATGCTCTACCATAATTAGATTTGACTTTTTCTCTTTACAATTAAATATAGGTGAATATGGAAAATTTGTTACTACTTACAAGTGAATTTATTATCACCAACAATTTTTTGTCTCATTTGTGGTGATTATCAAGATATGTGGAGTATATTTTAGATTTATTTCAATATTCTAAAAGTTATAATATATATCAAATTTATTATATATTATATTTTAATTTTATTTCAATTAATTATTAAATGAAATAATTAACTTCAGTGTATCGCATGAGTCTAAATACTAGTTTAATTTATGGACTTAGTATTTAAAGTTCCTACACCATTTCTTATATCTTATATTTATAGGTTCGCGGGTAAACTCTTAAAAATTTACGAGTCTAAAAAGTAAAAATGAGTAAATTTGCGCATATAATTATTTTTTGATAAATTGAAGTAGTCTCGCACAAACTCGTATAGACTCACGACTCTATGGCTACTTTGCAAGTCTATTAATTTTTATGATTTTAAAAAAAAAAAATCTAAAAAAGGCTCAAATTCCCCAAAAGAATTATTTAAAAATAAACCTTATTTTTTTTTGTACTAGAAATAGAAATTCTCCCTCTAGTCTCTTCTTTCAGCAACATATCTTTCTCCTTTTACTAACGATGTAGTCAAGTTTGTCTTTTTTTTTATGTGTTCGTATTTGTTGTCGTATATCAATCATTTGTTGTATAAGTATTATTTTGTATGTTTCACTGGAATGCTTCTATGTTTGTGAATGAAATTGAAGTTCCTTTGAATGGCTAATTGGATTATTATTTGTTTGTTTATAGACTTGATTTTTTATTTGTTTAGAAATATTGAGTTGAATTACTATTTACTTTGTAGGTTCATACAAAGAGAAGAATTAGGTTGCGTAAAAAATGATGAATAACTTTGTTTATATCATGTATAATTTGAAGTTGAAAAGTAGAAAAGGAAAAGAAAAAGTGTTCTTCTTTCATTTGAAGATATTCATTCAAATGATAAATGGATAACTGAAAATCGTTATGTGAAAATGTGCAAACTGGAGTTAATGTTGAGCAAGATGATGTTACTATTAACAATATTGTAAAAGTTGATGTTGTTATTACTAATATTATGCAAAGTAATGGTGGTTACAATGTTGAATTAGGTGGAATTGGAACTTCAAGCAATCCAACTTTGGTTAATTATGAAGAAGTTGTTTCAGCTAGGTAAAGTTTGATGATGACAGCCAAGATACATACAAAGATGATGGTGATAATATTGGTGGGGTGATTTTACTGGAGATTTTGATATTTGAAGCCATTAACATACGTGTTTTATGAATATTTTGCTTTACGTAGTAGCCAATTAAGAAGAAATTAGTAATTTAAGTCTTTATTATCGAGTTTTTTGTTATGAAATATACATTTAAAATTTGATGTTAATTGGTGTTATATATATATATATATATATATATATATATATGTGTGTGTGTGTGTGTGTGTGTGTGTGTGTGTGTGTGTGTGTGTGTGTGTGTGTGTGTGTGTGTGTGTGTGTGTGTGTGTGTGTGTGTGTGTGTGTGTGTGTGTGTGTGTGTGTGTGTGTGTGTGTGTGTGTGTGTGTGTGTGTGTGTGTGTGTGTGTGTGTGTGTGTGTGTGTGTGTGTGTGTGTGTGTGTGTGTGTGTGTGTGTGTGTGTGTGTGTGTGTGTGTGTGTGTGTGTGTGTGTGTGTGTGTGTGTGTGTGTGTGTGTGTGTGTGTGTGTGTGTGTGTGTGTGTGTGTGTGTGTGTGTGTGTGTGTGTGTGTGTGTGTGTGTGTGTGTGTGTGTGTGTGTGTGTGTGTGTGTGTGTGTGTGTGTGTGTGTGTGTGTGTGTGTGTGTGTGTGTGTGTGTGTGTGTGTGTGTGTGTGTGTGTGTGTGTGTGTGTGTGTGTGTGTGTGTGTGTGTGTGTGTGTGTGTGTGTGTGTGTGTGTGTGTGTGTGTGTGTGTGTGTGTGTGTGTGTGTGTGTGTGTGTGTGTGTGTGTGTGTGTGTGTGTGTGTGTGTGTGTGTTTGAATTTTCTATTGAGTCGTACGAGTTTGCGAGTCGAGTCTACTGACCATGTACGAGTCTGAGTAGACTCGCGAGTTTGACAATCATGCTTACACCAGCATTGTATCCATTGTTCACAAATACTGTGAACAGTGACATTAACAATGAAAAGTGACGTGATGTGAACGGTGACATGAACACTGGTACCACAAAATTGGTTAATTAAGTGTAAAAAGTTGGCTAATATAGTTTATAGTTTGGTTAATAAATGTTTAGATATTAAGAATAATTTTTTAGTAGTAAAACAAATTTGATTAATGAAGTGTAAAATGTTGTTTAATAAAATGATAAAGTTGGTTAATAAATGTCAAGATATTAAAATCATTTGTTAGTAGTAAAACAAAATTGGTTAATAGAGTGTAAAATATTAGTTAATTAAGTGATAAGGTTGGTTAATCACACAATCTTGGTATCAATCGAACTTAATCCAAAAAAAATTAAAAAATATTTTTATATTTTAAAAAAGTTAATAAAACATTATTCACCGTATTGGTGAGCAATGAATATAGTGTAGTGTATGTTTTGGGTGTAAGATTATCATTTTTCTTTAAAGTATAGGTTTTCTCAATTTAGAGCCTAAAAACACATGTCGATAAAAAAGTTTCAAGTAAAAAAATAGATGAATAAAATCAAATTTTGAAAAAATTAAATACACTCGACTTCAATAGAAAGGAGCATAACACAACTCAATAGAAGGTTGACTCACGAGTATAGTCATTCATTTTATACTTTACTCAATTGTGTTATATACCATGTTTTACTTTTGTTGAGAATATAATTCCTTGTGTTGAAACATATTTCTTGACAGAGGAAGATAGTGTCGAAATAGATCAGTGTGCCGAAGTTGTGTGGTTGTTGAAATGTCGAAGGGGTTAGCCTCCACAAGAATTTTAACTTAGCCTTATTTTGCAATTTTAGGTTAATTAGGTTAGTTGGAGTTTTCTTAGTAAGCAAGCAAAGTCAACCTATAAATAAGGAATAACCCTTATCATTGTAACATACATGCAATTGCATAATTGATAAGTTTCAGTATTGGCAATAGAGAGAAACCCTGTAGATATTCTCTTCTTCTTCCCCTATTTTTTACTGAAACCCTAATTCTCTTTCTTACCTTTATTCTTAAATTCATCTTTTTTGTCCTTCTTCCATAATCATTGTACAACTAAATCATCTTGAAACCAAGGTTGGTTGATTCACTCGAGTAAAAGAGTGAAGAACTAGAGGTGAATTCAATTAGTGAGATTAAATCTTGTTCATAAGGATTTACTCAGAATTATCCATATGTTTGGTATAATTCCAACATCAAGTATCTAGAGCATTGGTTGTGTGATTCTTGGGAAGCATAATGCAATGAACCATTCGAACGAGCATTTACTAGCGAGTATTCTGATTCTGAAAGTTGACAACTATGAGAATTGGTGTAAGGAGATGAAGATCATTTTTTGTTATAAAGATCTTTGGGATCTTGTGAAGGAAGGAGTAAAACCACTTGAAAAAGATACGGTAGATGAACAAGAAGCTTAACACAAAGAATTGAAGAAGAAGAATTATAACAGTCTATTTATAATTCATCAATGTGTTAGTCTAGATAATTTTGAAAAGCTGAGTGATGTTGAATCAACGAAAGAAGCATGGTAAATTATGAAGAAATTGTTTGGAGGCGCTAAGAAGGTGAAATAAATGAGGTTACAAACTCACAAAAGAATGTTTGGATTGCTTCAGATGGAAGAAAATGGAAATATAACTGATTTCTTCACTAACATTATGAAATTGGTGAATCAAATCAAGATATATGGAGAGGTGCTGACACCAAGATTAGTTGTTGCAAAGATCTTGAGGTCATTGGCTCTAAAGTTTGACCACGTGGTAGTAGCCAGCGAAGAGTCAAAAGATTTTTCAACATTGACAAAGGAAGAGATTCAAGGGACGCTTGAATCTCGTTGTTGTACTCTTGCTAACCGCAACATTTGCGATCAAATGCAAAACACCCAAGTCAGTTCTCCCACCATATCACAGAACTGGCGACTCTGCTGGGGAATATTCTAAAAGTGGGGTTACCTTAGGGATAGATCATATTTACTTTCTTACATTGTTTGATTGGTTTGCTTTACATTATTGTTCTTTGTTTGGGTTTGAATCCTCTACCCGGATTTGGGATACATTATAGGTAAGTAGCAATACATTATGGAAACTGTGCGGGGTATACCGACACGGTCTAAGCAATAGCTATGTTAGTGCGACATATTTGTGGGTACCGGTAGCCTTTGAGTTAATCAAAGAGAATACGGGGCCATTGAGTAATGTCATGAAGCATTAATGAACTTTAAGAACCTTTACTTGACCAACTTGGCCATTTAGGATGTAGTAAGATGACCGGCTTTGGTGTAGTCTGAAGTTGGTAGATACTCGATACTACACTCATTGAGGTTTGGTTTCTTGGGATATTTCGGTCGCGATTAAAGAGGCTTATGCTGAAACAATGACAAAGGAAACAAACCAGTGATATTGAGCTCCTTAGAACCCGGTTACTATTACTAGGACAAGTTTGAGCCAACTAAACTTCAAGAGGGTACTTACCTATAATAATCCATGCAAGCCTAAACCTAAAGACTTGTTTGCTTTGTTTGTATATACATACTTGTACATAACATCATGAACATCATAAACATCATACATATCCACTAACCATTTCAAGGATTTTGGATTTATCTTTGTTCTTGTTTTGTAGGATATGGATTCTCTTCGCAGGAAAACTATTCAAGTCAATCTTGTAAGGATCCCTCCACAACTTAAGGAGCTAGCTTCAAGGATTCCTGAAAACTCTCCATTCACCGAGAGACATGGTCGCTTACTCAACTTGGTCACCTCAACAAAGATGAGGACATGATGAAGGTGCTCTTTCAGTTCTTTGATCCTTTACACCATTGCTTCAAATTTCCCGACTATCAACTTGTGCCTACTTTGGAAGAATTATCCCAACTATTGAGGATTACCATTCTCAATCAACTACCTTTCAATGGTACGGAGAGAGACCCAAATCCATAAGAGATTTCTCAAGCTCTTCACTTTCACTCATCTGATATCACAACTCATTGGGAAACAAGGATTTGTGTCAAGGGCTTCCTAGCAAAGTTCGTGTTTGAAAAAGCCCAAAGCTGTTGGAATTCCTTGGATCTGAAAGCCTTTGAGGAAATTATGGCTCTCCTCATCTATGGGATGGTTTTGTTTCCAAATCCTGACCAACTCATAGATGTGAACACCGTCAACGTCAAAATCTTCATATCCCACAACCCGGTGCCTACATTGCTATGAGACATCCTACACTCTTTTCACACTCGCACAATAAGGAAAAGAGGTGTTCTTATGTGTTTGTTGGCTCCTAAATTCGACACCCTTGTTTTATTAATGTCAGCCATTAAAGCTGAAGGATGTTTTCGACTAGCTAGGTCTGTCGAAATGCCCATCGAAAGATGGCAAGGTACTTAAAAGATTTCTTCCAAGGGAGAAGTTGGTTGCCTTCGACGTCGAGGGAGTTTCTCGTCGAAGATGCTTCTCGACGAAGGTGTTCGATGGTTCAGAGTGGAACGGTTTGAAATTCAAGCGTTTGGAGGGAAAACGGTTTCCAGCGGTTACCAGGTGCAACGTGTGAAGATCTGGAGCGTCGAACGTTGAGAACGTGCCAAGTGGAGTCATCTCGAAGCAGTGTAACTGCCCGACGGTTACTTGGGATGTTTTAGTATAAATAGTAGTAGTCATGTAGTTTCTCGCGTGTGTTCACAATTCTATACAAAGTCACTCATATAGATTCGAGTACCCAGCGTGTGAGAAAGAATTGTTGAGAAATGTATGTGTGAAACACCAACTTTATTAATCAAAGTCATTTACTTTTCCAGAAATTTACTTGCTTTCTTCTTTACTTTCCTGTCGAACCCTTTCATTTAAAGCCTTATTTATTTTACCAAGTCCTTTCTTCATGCAATTTACTTAAAGCCTCTTTATTTTATTGTCACTTAACCCATAGCCAATTTAATCAAAACTTCAAAATCAACCTATGTCCTAGGATCAATCTGATCGATCCTGCGAGTAACCAAATAAGTAACCATTTGGAGGATCAGCGGTTGTTTACCAAATACCAAGGTAAACAAATTGGCACACCTAGTGGGACAGTGTGTTGATTGTTGAAAATAATCTCATCTTTTCGAGGAGTGTTGTATGTTATTGAGAAGTGGTAGAATATACACTAACGATAACAATACTGCCAGAAGAAGGGAAGAGATGGCGAATCCGCCAAACAATAACGAAATCCCACAAACGAATGTGGGAGCAACGGTTAGTACGACCGTAAGTGAAGCGACAACTGTTGGTTCGACACCAGCAGTAACGGTCACAGCAACGGGGCCATTACTTTCGTTTACGGGCCCCAGGATGCCTTTGGGAACTCCCCCACCAAGGGGAAATTTAGGCACAAGGCCTTTTGCACCACCAGGATTTATGCCACTCTATGGTATGCCAACTTCTGAATTGGCTAGCCTGACGAATGCTACGTCCACTTTTTCAGACCCTTTAGTGAGTGCCTCTTCGCCACTCCAAGGTTCTGGAGTAGGAATGGCGAATAGAAATAGGACCCAACTCTTAGGAGGAACGTCCCAAGTAGCCCATGGCCTTACAAATGCTTCGACAGCAGTCTTGAGGCAACAAATGGACGAAAGCAACCATGATATGGTGCAAATGTTGGCACAAACTTTGAGTACAGTGCTAAACCCTCTAATACAAAACACTACTCAATCGAATCAGCAAGTGACAGTGCAAATGACGCGTTTGGCTGATTTCTTTGGAGTACCCCAACCCATTCGACAGCCCCAAAGGGCGCAAGTAAGGGGAAACCAGGGGATATTCTTAGAGGAAGAAACCACCATCAACCAGGCTCAACAGCCTGTCGAAGAAAACCTTAGGGCGCGATTGGAGCAACCCGTCGAGGAACCTAGGGTAATAACCCCAGAGGTAAGGTTAATTAACAGAAACCAAAATGCTGACGAAGTAGTTCAGCATATCCAATACCAAAACATGGGTTTGGAAAACAATCTGGCAACCATGATCGAAAGGATCATGACTCAGAATGGGATGAACATGGGCTTTTGAAGGCCCAACTTTACATCTCCATTGTCAGAATACGTGTTACAAACAGAATTACCTCCTAGGTGTAAAGTCCCCAAATTCACTAAGTTCTCTGGGGGGACAGTGTGTTGATTGTTGAAAATAATCTCATCTTTTCGAGGAGTGTTGTATGTTATTGAGAAGTGGTAGAATATACACTAACGATAACAATACTGCCAGAAGAAGGGAAGAGATGGCGAATCCACCAAACAATAACGAAATCCCACAAACGAATGTGGGAGCAACGGTTAGTACGACCGTAAGTGAAGCGACAACTGTTGGTTCGACACCAGCAGTAACGGTCACAGCAACGGGGCCATTACTTTCGTTTACGGGCCCCAGGATGCCTTTGGGAACTCCCCCACCAAGGGGAAATTTAGGCACAAGGCCTTTTGCGCCACCAGGATTTATGCCACTCTATGGTATGCCAACTTCTGAATTGGCTAGCCTGACGAATGCTACGTCCACTTTTTCAGACCCTTTAGTGAGTGCCTCTTCGCCACTCCAAGGTTCTGGAGTAGGCATGGCGAATAGAAATAGGACCCAACTCTTAGGAGGAACGTCCCAAGTAGCCCATGGCCTTACAAATGCTTCGACAGCAGTCTTGAGGCAACAAATGGACGAAAGCAACCATGATATGGTGCAAATGTTGGCACAAACTTTGAGTACAGTGCTAAACCCTCTAATACAAAACACTACTCAATCGAATCAGCAAGTGACAGCGCAAATGACGTGTTTGGCTGATTTCTTTGGAGTACCCCAACCCATTCGACAGCCCCAAAGGGCGTAAGTAAGGGGAAACCAGGGGATATTCTTAGAGGAAGAAACCACCATCAACCAGGCTCAACAGCCTGTCGAAGAAAACCTTAGGGCGCGATTGGAGCAACCCGTCGAGGAACCTAGGGTAATAACCTCAGAGGTAAGGTTAATTAACAGAAACCAAAATGCTGACGAAGTAGTTCAGCATATCCAATACCAAAACATGGGTTTGGAAAACAATCTGGCAACCATGATCGAAAGGATCATGACTCAGAATGGGATGAACATGAGCTTTCGAAGGCCCAACTTTACATCTCCATTGTCAGAATACGTGTTACAAACAGAATTACCTCCTAGGTGTAAAGTCCCCAAATTCACTAAGTTCTCTGGGGACACGACAGAATCCACTGTCGAACATGTGGCGAGATACTTGATCGAAGCAGGAGATATTTCGATATAATGAAAACCTGAGGATCAAGTACTTCCCAAGTTCTTTAACAAAGAACGCTTTTACTTGGTTTACAACCCTTCCCCCCAATTCGATCCATCATTGGACCCAGTTGGAAAGATTGTTCCATGAACAATTCTACATGGGGCAAACCAAGATAAGCCTGAAAGAATTGGCCAGTGTGAAGAGACGTTTCACTGAACCTATAGACGAATATCTAAATAGGTTTAGGTTGCTCAAGGCGAGATGTTTTACACAAGTGCCAGAACACGAGTTAGTCGAAATAGCCGCAGGCGGTTTAGATTATTCCATTAGGAAGAAGCTAGACACCCAATACTTGAGAGACATGGCCCAACTGGCCGATAGAGTTCGACAGGTAGAACGCCTCAAAGCTGAAAAAGCAAAGGCAACGGAAACTCACAAGAGAGAGAGGATAGCGTACGTTGAGATGGATGACGAAGATCCGGAATCCTTCGACGACACTTTAGCTGTCGAAGAAGGAGAAGTCGATTTAGCAGAACTGAAACAAGGGCCACCATACTCTTGTAAACTGTTAGTCCCCTCAAATGGGAAAAATCCTATTGGTCCAGAAAGGACCAACGATAGGTTCCCCAAAAAGACTTATAGTTTTGACATCACAAAATGTGATGAAATATTCGACTTGCTGGTTAAAGATGGCCAAATGATAGTACCCCCAGGGGTAAAAGTGCCTCCTCTTGATCAAAGAAAGAAGAGAGGTTTTTGCAAATATCATAATTTTTTGGGCCATAAAACTTCTCAATGTTTTCTTTTCAGGAATCTTGTGCAAGACGCTATCGAAGAAGGGAGGTTGAAGTTTGCTGACAAAACCCCCATGGTTGTCGACTCAAATCCATTGCAGGCTGAAGCCCACTATGCTGAGCCCTCTGAGGTGAACGTGATAGAGGCAACAAGGAGCCAGTCGAAGAAGCCAGGAATCACAATGGTCGAAGTCTCAAAGGACCACATCAACATGCCAATCTTTGGCAGTTTTTCTGGAAATTTATCCAGGAAGACAATTGAAGCAGTTCAGAAAGCGGTCGAAAGCCCGAAGTTGGAGACCGCTGAAGCACAAAAAACTGGACCAAAACCCAGTCCCCACTTGGCCACAGTTCAAGGCCAAACGGAGAATCTGGAGATACAAATGAAGCAGTTAACTCTTGCTAACAAAGATACAATGAATATCAACATGGTCGAACTTTCTGACCCAAAAGCATCAGAAGAGGCCATGAGGCAAGAACAAGCTAATAAGACTGCTTTCCCTCGGGAAAATGAAAATTTGGCAGATTTTCTACAAAGATGCCAGAAAAAGAAATCAGAGGTGATGCTGTGTCCAAGATGCAGTTCGATCTTTGACAAAAAAGCTGCTGAGCACATTCAAGGCGTAAGAGCAGCGAATAAGAGAAGGGAAAATGTTGATCTTCGACATGATCCCAGAAGAGCCTCCCAAAGAGGTTCAAACCAAGAAAAGAGGCCATTGACTTTTAGGCCTCCCACAAATGTGCCAGTAGATACTTGGTACAAAACCTCTGGTCGAAAAAGGCCAAGTGAGGAGAAATGGCACTCTTTCGACGTGCCAAGGGGTTCCTCTTTGACTCAAAAGAAAGAGCCTCAGGTTGCTGCACCTAAAGTTGCACAAGTGTCAAGCAACTACAAAGGTAAAAATCCCATGTCTCGATCTCAATGGAGGAGATACCAAAGGAGACGAAAAGCTGAAAGGGAGGCTGCCAACGAACCAAAGGCAGAAACCAGTTCGAATGTTCCTCAAAGGAAGCAAAGGAAACCTCTAGAAAGAGAGCCAGTAACCAACAGTCTAGTTTGGCCTAACCAAAGTGAAGTCGAAGACGAAGACGATTCTGAGTCTGATGATACTTTGGACATAATGGTGAATATAGTCTCAGTGCTGCCCAGAGAATTCAACCGACAGGTGGAGGTCGAAGTAAGTGACTGGGAAGTGGAACAAGAAATGGCCAAACACAGGCCAGTGTGCTATTTCGTCATGGACAATGGCACCACTGAGGAACAAAATGGGTTCTTCGAGCCACCTACTGAGGCGATGAAAAATCACCTCAAGCCTTTATTTATAAGGGCTAAACTCGAAGAAACTACTGTGAATAAAATTTTGGTGGATTGTGGGGCGACCATCAACATTATTCCTCACTCTATGCTAAGGAAAATTGGCAAAAGGGATGAGGACATTAAGCCTCACAACATGGTCTTGTCGAACTATGAGGGCGGCATAGGGACCACTATGGGAGTGATCCAGCTAGATATCAAAGTAGGGTCTATCCTTCGACCAACAATGTTCATGGTCATATCGGCCAAACCTAACTACAATCTTTTGTTGGGCCGTGAATGGATTCATGGTGTTGGAGCTGTCCCATCATCAATGCATCAGAGGCTGCTCCTATGGCGTCCAGATGGGATGGTCGAAAACATAGAGGCAGATCAAAGTTATTACTTAGGCGAAGTGAATCACCTAGGGTTGGCAGATTTCGACAAGAACTTGGCTCACATAGGGCCATGTCCAACACCTGACTTCGACATGGCGCCAGCGCCAAACACTTTTTGTTCCCTATACCTGCATCCTGAGCATGGTTTCCAATGGGACAGAGAAGACTTGTCCCACATAGACTTCAGTGGGTTAACTGATATCCAACCAACTGGTTGGGGAAGTGAATTCAGTGATAATGACTGAGTCACAATCTTTGAAGCGAATTTCGGCTTATGTAGCCGAAACTAAGATGATAACGGCTCTCGAAGCCGAAGTAAAGTACATGGCCACACAGGCCAATGATCAACAGTTATTTGCTGCAGGTCCAGGAAAGGATTTCGATCCAAAACCCCCTGATATCGTGCAAGAAGAAATGCAGGAACAGAGGCTCGACGCCATCTATGACGATGAGCCTTTGGGCTTCGAGAAGGACCCCTTGGCGAACAACATTAAAATGTTAGCGCAAGATCCTTTAGAAGAAATCAACTTAGGCGAAGGGTCAGAGAAAAGGCCAACCTATATCAGCGCCAAAATTGACCCAGAACTTAGGTTGGAAGTAATCCAATTGTTGAAAGAGTTCAAAGACTATTTTGCATGGGATTATGACGAAATGCCTGGTCTCGACAGAGGATTGGTAGAACTTCATTTGCCAATCAAACCTGGGAAGAAGCCAATCAAGCAAAATCCAAGGCGCTTCGCTCCAGAAATACTGTCGAAGATCAAAATGGAGGTCGAAAGACTTCTGAAATGCAAATTCATACGCGTTACAAGGTATGTCGAATGGATTGCAAACATTGTGCCAGTAATTAAGAAAAATGGTACGTTAAGGGTATGCATCAATTTCAGAGATTTGAATGCTGCTACACCCAAAGATGAATATCCTATGCCTGTGGCGGAAATGCTAGTCGATTCTGCCGCTGGCTATGAATACCTGAGCATGCTCGATGGTTATTCAGGATATAATCAAATATTCATTGCTGAAGAGGATGTGTCGAAAACAGCTTTTCGATGCCCTGGGGCCTTAGGCACTTACGAATGGGTAGTGATGCCTTTTGGCCTAAAGAACGCTGGGGCAACGTACCAGCGAGCAATGAATACTATCTTCCATGATTTTATTAACACTTTTATGCAAGTATATATTGATGACATTGTTATAAAATCTGTTTCGATGACATTGTTATAAAATCTGTTTCCAGAAAGAATCATATTGACCACCTTTGACAATCATTCGAAAGAATGAGAGAACATGGTCTGAAGATGAACCCTTTGAAGTGTGCATTCTGTGTGAAAGCTGGAGATTTCTTGGGCTTCGTTGTCCACAAGAAAGGAATCAAAATCAACCAGAACAAGACGAAGGCAATTCTGGAAGCGAAAGCGCCATCGAATAAGAAGGAACTGCAATCTCTCTTAGGCAAGATAAATTTCTTAAGGAGGTTTATATCTAATCTAAGTGGGAAAGCTCAGGCCTTTTCACCCTTACTTCGACTGAATAAGGAGGGGTTCGAATGGGGGCAAGAGCAACAAGAAGCCTCCGACAAAATCAAAGGGTACCTCACTAAGCCACCTATTTTGGTGCCTCCTTGTAGCAATAGGAGTATGAGATTGTACATAGCTGCATCCGACAAAACTTTGGGAAGCATGTTAGCCCAAGAAGATGAGAATGGAGTCGAAAGACCCATTTACTATCTCAGTAGAGTTTTAAACGATGCAGAAACTAGATATAGCGAAGTTGAAAAATTGTGTCTATGTCTGTATTTCTCTTGTACAAAACTCAAGCAATATATAAAACCAGTTGATGTGTATGTTTCGTCTCATTTTGATGTTTTCAAGTATATGTTGTCGAAACCTATCTTGCATAGTCGAATTGGCAAGTGGGCATTAGCATTAACTGAATACTCCTTGACCTTTATGCCTCTTAAGGCAGTAAAAGGACAAGTGGTTGCAGACTTTATAGTCGACCACTCAATTCAAGTTGAGGATATTAATTATGTGGAGATAGAGCCTTGGAAATTCTACTTCGATGGTTCCAGCCATAAAGATGGAACAGGGGTAGGAGTCTTGATTATTTCTCCAGAAAAAATTCCAACAACATTCAAGTACAAAATATCAAGTTCTTGTTCGAACAATGAGGCTGAGTACGAAGCTCTAATTACTGGCCTTGAGATATTGTTGGAATTGGGGGAAACTCGAGTCGAAATAATGGGAGACTCAGAGTTAGTCATTAAGCAAGTCACAAAGGAATATAAATGCATAAGAGAAAATCTCATTATGTACTTTGTGATAGCAAATCGTTTATTGAAAAAATTTGAAACGGTCAATATTCGACACATACCCAGAGTCGAAAATCAAATAGCCAACGACTTGGCACAAATTGCATCTGGGTATAAGATTTCAAAAACGAGATTACAAAGAGCAATCGAAGTTCGAGAAAAGATAAAAGCAACTTGTCTATCACCAACAGACTTGGAATCGACGAGACTAGGATATGCTGATCAAAGTAACTTCGAAATTTCGTTCATAGATAATTTGTCAGAGCAAGATTGGAGGAAACCCATTGTGGACTATCTTCAAAATCCAGGAGCTTCGACAGAACGAAAAACAAAATACAGGGCGTTGAGTTATGTACTCATGGGTAATGAGTTATTCAAGAAAACGCCTGAAGGGGTATTGCTGAAATGTTTAAGTGAAACTGAAGCATACATAGCCCTTTCGACTACGCATGCTGGGGCATGTGGGGCTCACCAAGCAGGCCATAAGATGAAATGGTTGTTGTTTCGACAAGGACTATATTGGCCCACTATGCTGAAAGATTGTGTTGAGTTCGCCAAAGGTTGTCAAGAGTGTCAAGTCCATACAGGCATCCAACATGTACCAGCAAGCAAACTTCACTCGATAGTGAAGCCTTGGCCCTTTAGAGGATGGGCGTTGGATCTCATTGGGGAGATTCGACCAGCATCATCAAAGAGTCAGAAATACATACTGGTAGGCATTGATTATTTTACTAAGTGGATCGAAGCTATTCCTCTAGTCAATGTAGACCAAGAAAATGTCATTGAATTTATTCAAAAGAACATTATCTTTAGGTATGGAATCCCTGAGACTATAACTACTGATCAAGGATCAGTTTTCACTGGTCGAAAGATGCAGGAATTTGCTCAGGAAATGGGTTTCAAACTCCTAACATCAACGCCTTATTATGCACAGGCGAATGGTCAAGTCGAAGCAGCAAACAAAGTGGTGATTGGCTTGATAAAGAAACATGTTGGGAAGAAACCAAAGAATTGGCATAAGACGTTAGACCAGATTTTATGGGCTTGTCGAACGTCCCCAAAAGAAGCCACAGGTACAACACCATATAGGCTAACTTTTGGCCATGATGCAGTGTTGCCAGCAGAAATTTGTCTTCAATCTGCAAGGGTTCAGAGGCATTATGATATTCCCTCTGAGATTTATTGGAACATGATGTTAGACGAACTGGTGGATTTAGACGAAGAGAGATTGCGCGCTCTTGACCTACTCAGGCTTCAGAAGAAAAGAGTAGAAGACTCTTATAATAAGAAGGTAAAACCTAAGGTATTTTTGCCTGAAGAACTAGTTTGGAAGGTAATTCTTCCCATGGATCGAAGGGATCGAAGCATGGGGAAATGGTCACCCAAATGGGAAGGACCATTCAGAGTTATCCAAATTTTTTCTGGTGGAGCCTATGAAGTCGAAGAGTTAGGTGAAGATAAAAGGCTCTTGAGAGTAAATGGTAAATATTTGAAAAAATACAAACCTACACTCCAAGAGATAAAAATAAAATAATAAGACTAAATTAACCATAAAAAGCCAAAATGGAAATTTTTTATAAATTTAGCCAAGATGGCAATGTTGTCGAAAATAGATTACAAAATATGGTTACAAAAGCTGAATCAATCAGAAGGGAACAGAGTCCTTGAGTCGAAGGTATTTGACTTGCTGCAGCTCCAATCTTTTCTTGCACCAGGCATTCTCCTGCACAAGCTTGGCAATCTGAGCGTCGAAGCCTTGGGCCTTCTCAGCAAATTCCAGGCCTTGTTTGATTTCAGTTTGACTCTCGGTGTCTGGGATGGTCGAAAGAAGTTCCTCCTTGCGTTTAGTGTTGGCATTTATCTTAGCCTCTATTTCTTTGATTTGTGCCCTGAAGGAAGCATTCTCTCGATCGATGGCATCGACTTCTTCCTGCGTAGATGCTTTTTGCTTCGACAACTCCGCAATTCGAGAAGTCGTCTCTGAAACAGCAGTCCATGCAGAAGAGCTTTTGCCATATAACACCTCAAGCTGACTATTAAAGCCCCTTTGGCGCCTATAATCTGCTGAGACTTGATCAATCATGGAGTGTAACTCCATGATCAAGCCTAAAACTTCTGGAGCTACAGCTAACAAGTCGACAGCATTCAAAACATCCCTCAAGTATGATGGAGCAGTGGGGTCCCCCTCTAAAGCCTTCATCAAGTCCTTCTTGAAAAACTGGGCCTTAACCTTCGCCAAAGCTTCATCGAGAGGAGAGGTTTCAGTGGACTTCCCCGACAGGGTAGGAACCTCCTGACTAGCATCAGACGAACTCTTGCTCTCGATGATTGCGTTAAGATAGCTAACAGGGTCAGTTTGTTTCAAGAGTTCTAAGTCCTCTTTCGACCTGTGCTTCGTTGAGGTAGCAGCCCTTGCAACAGCATTGTCTTGGGTTTGAGGTTGTTGAGTGTTAGGTGTCTCGACTTGTTTCCCTTCGACTCGGACTGGGGCAGTACCAGCGTCATCTTGGTGCCCTTCGCCAGCGTCACCTTGGTGCCCTTCGCCAGTGTCACCTTGGTTCTCTTCGCCAGCGGCACCTTGGTTTTCTTCGCCAGTATTGCCATGGTCCCCTTCATCACGATTCTCTTCCGACAGATCCACCACCTGAACCTCTTTTGGCTGTTGTTCTTCCGTTTGAGGATCTTCTGCTGGTTTTTCTACCGTCTCAGCATTGGCCTCATTTATTTTAGTATGGGCTTCGTCATTTTCCAAGCCCTTTTCTTGTGGCCTGCCGAGTTCAGCAGACTCCAGTGTTTCAGAGGTCCTTGGCGGCGAGCTTTCAGTGGTGTCCTGAAAAGAAAAGAAAAAGAATCTTCAGAAATCGAAAGAGACATAATCGAATGCAGGTATCTACACCTAAGTTACAAAAAGGTCTAAAAGATTACCTGTAAATTAGCTTCATCCCCAGGGCTGGAATTGTCGCTTTCGACAGGCTTATTGAGAAGAACATTTAGTTCCTCCTCCGTTGGCTCCTCAATGATCACTGGAGGTGGCCTGGGCTTTCTTCCAGCAACCTTGATTCTAATTGTTCGACCCTCAGGAGCAGGAGCAGGAGCGTCCTTCGTCAGCTTTCGCCTTTTTAGAGGAGCAGGGGGAGAATCACCTTCTTCATCGCTCCCAGATTCGACCACCAGTGCTGGCCGTTTCTTGGGCGAAGGTGCCTAAAAAACCAATGGGAATTCGATTTAGCAATTGCATCGAAAGTCAAAAATCGAAAGCCAGAAGAAAATAATGAAAGTCTGGTTACCGATACAGAAGGCTTCTTCGAAGGGCCTTCCCCCTGTTGGTTGGTTGTGGTCTTCGCCGGCGCTGTAGTCTTCGCCGGCGGTGGAGGTTTTGTTGAGGGGCCTCCTCCCTGTTGGCCTTCTGCAGCCTTCTTGGCTGCAGGCTTTCGAACAACTGAAAGCAAATAAAATAGTTAACGGGCTAGCAGTCGAAAGAGAAAGACAAAGTAAGGTGAAAGGATGAACTTACATTTCTTTATTCTGTCCAACACAAGGACAAAAGATTTCTGAAGCTCATCCACGAAGTCCTTCTCGTCGAAAAACTCCTCAGCGTAATAACTTTTCCACCACTCCTCGAAGGATGGTGAGAAAAGAAAGTTGAGCTGGTAGTCAAACAACGAGAGAAATGTTCGACCAGCATATCTTCCGATATGCTTAATGGCAGCTTCTTCGGTGTAATCATTGCAGAAGTACAACATAGACTTCTCTCTTGGAAAAATTGGAGAAGGTAGGGTTTGAATAATACCAAACTGGCGAGATACCAGGTTTGGTTGGTATGCAATCAGACTCAAGTGAGTCTTAGAGCTCCTGAATCGAAGAGGCATGATCCTTGGTGTGAGGAACGCCTCCCACATTATTGTATGTTCGTCAACATTAGGACCACTCGACGTCCTTGGATGTGGCCTTGTGAACCATGCTGGGCCTACCTTCCGTCGAGCAAACGGAGCCATAGTCGAAGCAAACTCTTTCCTTCGAGCAAACATCAGAACGAAGTTGGTGAAAGTTTGCTGAAACTCCAGTCCATCTTCCATAGGCGTCAACAGAGCCAGTCTGGTTCCTTCGACGCGTCTGTTCGCTATCTCTGGAGCCTTCTCGTTTATTTGAACCTTCTTAGGCAAGAAAGATTCGAAGGTGGCATTGAGCCACAGTTGGAGCAGCCAAAAAGGCCCAGCAAGTAGCAAACTGGCCCTGTTCTCGATAATTTTTAGAAGAGTTGCCCCATTACTAATCGAATCATAGAGGCTAGCCAAAATCAATTCTGCCAAACAGATATTTTGGCCATGATGGAGTTGAGTGGCGAGAGTGACCATCTTCTTGGTCACCTGTAAGGACTTCGAGCAAAATACAAAGCGAGTCAGCCATAAGGCTAGAAACGCTATGTGTTCGACATCCGACACTGCATCTGTCGACCTGTCGTGGTAGTGATTGATGAAGGTGGTATAGGTTGGTTTGGTGTTAGAGAATCCAATTTGGTCCTCCGACATCTCCTCCGGATCGAAGTAGTCCCCGGTGGGTCGAAGGCCAGTGATAGCGGCCACATCAAAGAGTGTAGGAGTCAGCATCCCACAGGGAAGATGGAAAGTAAAGTGGGAGTAGTCCCAGAAAAGTAGAGAAGCTATCAACATCTCCGGAGAATAGTTCAAACCTGTCTTCGACAGCATCACTAGGTCGAAAATCCCCATATCTTTCCAGATTGAAGCTTGGCGTTTCTCCATCTTTTCCAGCCAAGCAACGTAATCAGGAGTAAGGCTAGGGCCAGACCTGAAAGCCCTAACACCTTTGTTGAAGAAACGAAGGTCGATTTTTTCATGCGCAGGGTCTTCATTGTCCTCTGCGTCTTTCTTGGCGCATGCAACCGGTTTGCGTTTCTCAACTACCGGAAAATAACTCTTGATCTTCATGGCCTCAGCAATACATGGATACAAGGGGCCAGACATAACAAAGATCTGGTTGGAATATCCAACCGGGATCATAAGGTGGCGTGAGTAAGCATCACGAACGGCGATGTCCAAGGGTTCAGGGACCCTTCGTTGGCCCGTAGAAGTTACTACTGGAGCGGTGACGAAAACCTTAGGTTTGACGTTTCCAGATGGTACGGTAGCGCTAGGAGCATTAGAACCAGATGCCATTGTTAATGATGAGGTTGAAGACGAAGTGAAGCAGGAAAGGTTTTGCAAAGATGACAAGTTTGTATGAAAATAGGGAAGTTTGAAGGCTAGATGGCGTAAAAAGTCCCACAATGGGGTACTTACTGCTATTTATAGTAGTGGGGGAAAATCCCCAAAACCGAGGACATTAAATGCCATTTAATGTTGCAGGAGATAGTGGGACGCGTGGCATCCCCCTGTTGTTTTAGCCGTTCTGCAGAAATAGAGAGACGCAGCGTGCGTCCTCGTTTTTGGGAATTGTCATAATGACAAATTCTGAAATGACGTTTGGTACTGCACGCCGTACTGAAGTGACGTCTTATGTACGGATAAATGATGATTTTCTTGGGATTGCCAGTGGTTGGTAGAAGACAACAAAAAGTGCACACTTTAATTTGTGGCTAAGCGTGAAAAGACAGGTGTCGAATGGCGTTTCAAAGAATGCCTTTTTCTTTCAAGAGTCGAAATAAGGCATTCTTGGGGGGCAATTTGTTGGCTCCTAAATTCGACACCCTTGTTTTATTAATGTCAGCCATTAAAGCTGAAGGATGTTTTCGACTAGCTAGGTCTGTCGAAATGCCCATCGAAAGATGGCAAGGTACTTAAAAGATTTCTTCCAAGGGAGAAGTTGGTTGCCTTCGACGTCGAGGGAGTTTCTCGTCGAAGATGCTTCTCGACAAAGGTGTTCGATGGTTCAGAGTGGAACGGTTTGAAATTCAAGCGTTTGGAGGGAAAACGGTTTCCAGCGGTTACCAGGTGCAACGTGTGAAGATCTGGAGCGTCGAACGTTGAGAACGTGCCAAGTGGAGTCATCTCGAAGCAGTGTAACTGCCCGACGGTTACTTGGGATGTTTTAGTATAAATAGTAGTAGTCATGTAGTTTCTCGCGTGTGTTCACAATTCTATACAAAGTCACTCATATAGATTCGAGTACCCAGCGTGTGAGAAAGAATTGTTAAGAAATGTATGTGTGAAACACCAACTTTATTAATCAAAGTCATTTACTTTTCCAGAAATTTACTTGCTTTCTTCTTTACTTTCCTGTCGAACCCTTTCATTTAAAGCCTTATTTATTTTACCAAGTCCTTTCTTCATGCAATTTACTTAAAGCCTCTTTATTTTATTGTCACTTAACCCATAGCCAATTTAATCAAAACTTCAAAATTAACCTATGTCCTAGGATCAATCTGATCGATCCTGCGAGTAACCAAATAAGTAACCATTTGGAGGATCAGCGGTTGTTTACCAAATACCAAGGTAAACAGTGTTGCACTCATCTCTTGGCAAGATGGTTTATTTCTCATCTTCCCCAATCTGTATTAAAGAATGAGCAAGGTTCAAGGTGGTCACAAAGGTTGATAACGCTCAAACATTCAGACATTCATTAGTGTTCCCAATCCATAGACAATGTTACTATTGTCGACCGTTATGGAGAATTTCCTAATGTCCATTTGCTTGGAATTAGGGAAGGAATCACCTACAACCCCTGCTCAGCCTTAAGATAGTTTGGATATGCCCGAAGGGATGGCCCGCACGAGATGTTGATTCAAGGTTTGGTATTTGACTATGACAACAACGATCAAGGTCTTCGCCAGAGATTTATCCGAGCTTGGAGGATGTTAAACAAGGTAGATAGCAAGACATTGGGGCATAATAATTCCATCCTTCTTGAGCCTTACCTTAAATGGGTACGAACTCGTGCTTAAAGTCTGATGATTCCTTATCCCTCCATTCACCCGGTAATCATTGAGCCTGTCATGGAAGGATATGTTCCATATACTATCCTACATCCTGACAAGCCCACCTCTCTCGAAGACCTACAAAGGGATTAGATACAACTCAAGGGGGAGCGAGATACTTTTGAATCCCAATTCTACGCAAGCGAGAAGAAGGTTTTGGAGCTCACTAGGCTACTTCATGAGGAGCAGACTCTGAATGCCTACATTGCACCAAAAAGGATGCGCACCACCTATTATCTTAGAGTTTATTATATTTGTTTTGACCAAGAAGGCATTATTGTACTCAATCTTTAATCTATTAATATAACATGTGTTTCCTTTTTGTATAAAACAAATTTGAATCTTAAGATCCTTGAAATCATTGCATACACATTTATCATTCATCATAACATAAGCAGGTTTCTTGCAACAAGTCTCCTCATCTCTCTACTGTTTATTTCAGTAAGATGGATCTCGAGCAAACAGTGAAGGACCTCCAAGCTCAGAATGCACAATTTCAACAATTGTTCTTGACCCTAGCCAAAGGACAATAAAAGTTGAAGACTATGCTGGCTGAGGAGAAGAAAAAGAAGACAAAGAAGGTAACTAGAGTCCTAAACATGGGAAGAAGATTTCATGGGCAGACAAGGAGGACCCTAGATTTTGAAACATCCGGTGAGAGAGACAATCAAGATGGGAAAGGCAAGGAAACAATTGTCCCGTCAGAATTAGAAGAGGAAGAAGAAGAAGAAGACTATTTTGAAGAACAATATCCTCCAGTTGATGACAAGTATAAGCATCTCGAAGAACGGTTGAGTGCAATGGAAATCCAAAAAGTGCATGGCTTGGACTTTGAGGAATTGGGTTTAGTGTCAGGGATTGTCATTCCTATGAAATTCAAAGCACTTGTGTTCGCCAAATATGACGGAGTTTCATTCCCTAAAATTCATCTCCGGTCATATGTGAGGAAAATACAACCCCATACCACCGACAAATACTTATGGGTACACTTCTTCCAAGACAGTCTGTCTGGAACTCAACTTGATTGGTTTTATCAGTTAGAAAGAGCCAACGTTCATAATTGGGAAGATCTTGCTGCAGCTTTCTACAAAAATACCAATACAATGCTGATCTTGCGCCTACCCGTACTTAACTCCAAAGTATGGCCATGGTTTCCAATGAAGGTTTCAAGGACTATGCACAAAAATGGAGAGACTTGGCTGGAAGAGTTCAACCTCCCCTATCTGAAAGAGAATTAGTAGACATGTTTTTGGGCACCTTGTTCGGTACCTTCTTCAATTACCTAATTGGGAGTTCATCTGCGGGTTTTACTGAACTGATATTGACCGGAGAAAGGGTAGAAGCTGGGATAAAGAGTGGAAAGATTCAGAAAGATACATCCTCTGCTGCTATAAGGAAGCCATTTATCGGAAAGAAAGAAGTGGTTGCTGTTTATCCTCAGAGAAATCAAGATAGGGCCGAACGCCGTCCAATGGTGGGGGCTATTATGATTCCTAAGCCTGCGCCTGATCAGCAAAGAAACAACCAACCAAGGATGGAAAGACTAGTCAGACAATTCACCAGAATTAACATGACCCTATCTCAAGTTTTTCTGCATCTGTTAAGATCCAACCTAATGACTTTGAAAGAAGCTCCAAAGAACCCTAACACAACATATCCTCCCTATCATCTCAATGCCCACTGTGCATACCACTCTGAAAGTCTCGGCCACGACACTAATAATTGTTGGGCTCTAAAGAAAAAAATACAAGACCTCATTGAAGCCAAAGAGATTGAATTCGATGGGCCCGAAAAGCCAAACGTCATTTCTTCCCCTATGCCCAAACATGGCCATAATACCAACGCCATTGAGGAAGATATGTTTGTTACTTCAGTTGATGAGCTTATGACCCCACTCTTGACTATTAAAATGAACTTGTTGAATGCCGGTGTGTTCCTGGGCTGTGATGAAGTTTGTCATTTTTGTTTATCCTCACCAACCAGCTGTTCTTTGTTGAAAACATGCGTTCAGTGCCTAATAGATAACAAAGAAATTTTGTTTGAAAAGACTTTTGTTCCACCTGTTCCTTTTAAAGATGTTTCTATCATTACCATTTCCGCCAATTCTTTCAGGGTCTCCACCAAAAGACCCGTTAGAATTACATCAATTCCGAAAGCAACTCCTTTGATAATTACAATGCCTGGACCAGTCCCGTATTCGTCAGACAAAACCATACCGTGGAATTATGGAGGGTATGTCTACTACCACGGTATCAAGCAAGATTGGCCAACCGCTGAAGATTCAAGCTCTGAGAAAGTCGACTCCGATATCAGTAATATTACAGGGACTAGCAAGATTACCCAAAGCAGAAGGATATTTTCTCCAGAAATTTCTCCCCCAAAAGCAGTTTCTGGACCTGTAATCATTCCTGTTGTTACTCCTCCAAATTTGGTTCCCAGTCCTACAATCATCCCCACTAATACTCCAACTAACAAAGCTGTTACAACCCCTATTATTATTCCTACTAACACTCCTACTGTCGAGTTAACCGAGACTCGAGGTAAAAGTATTCTGATTGAGCCTGTCCGGACGAAGGCACAATCATTGGTTATCCCTGAGACCTCCCAGAAAGATATGGAGGAGATTCTGAAGATCATAAAAAGAAGCGACTACGATGTAGTTGAACAACTTGGGCAAACTCCATCTAAAATTTCCATGCTGGCTTTATTACTATGTTTCGAGGCGCATGCAAAAGCCTTGGTAAAATTCCTGAAAACTGCCCATGTACCTCAAGAGACATTTGCCGATAAGTTCCAAGACTGTGTAGCCAGCTTGACTGTAGATAATGGTCTAGGTTTTTCGGATGCTGATTTAACGCCAAGAGGAAGGAAGCATAATAAGGAATTGCATGTCTCAATTGAATGTAGGGGCACAACCCTGGCTCATGTTTTGGTGGACACTGGCTCGTCTCTAAATGTATTGCCAAAAAAATCTCTTGATAGGCTTGACTGTGAGGGATTGACATTGAAGCCAAGAAACATAGTAGTAAGGGCTTTTGATGGCTCGAAAAGGATGGTGCATAGGGAAGTGGATATCCCCATAAAGGTTGCAACCCAAACATTCAATTTAACTTTTTATGTAATGGACATCTGCCCTTCGTACCACTGCTTGCTAGGCCGGCCATGGATTCACAATGCTAGCACTGTCACTTCTACGTTGCACCAAATGCTGAAATATATGATTCAAGGGAAGATTATCACTGTTCATGGAGAAGAAGAGTATATGATCAACCATCTCAATTCCTTCAGATATGTGGAATTAGATGGTGAATTTATTGAAACTCCATTCCAACACTTTGAAGAGGTACCGCAAGATGTGGCAGTAACCAAGGTTGTTCCCAAGATCACAAAGCCTCCACTCAAGATGTCATCTTTGAAGGATGCAAAGGCAGTGATAGAATAAGGTGGATGTACTATCTGGGGACAACTCCTAGATATTCCATATAAGTCATATAAGTTTGTCTTGGGTTTCACTTCAAGTTCCCAGAAGGCCATACGCCACGCTTGTGCTAGAGGACCACCCCTGAAGATCAGCAACCGTGAAGTCAACGCGGTAGAGGATGATGAAGATGGTTGAAACCTGGAGGATTGGATCTTCCCAACTGTCAGTGGAGGGCTCAACAATTGGGAGGCTAGAGATTTTGTCCCGATCACTTTTATCCCACAGTAATTTATCTTTACATTTTGTTGGATCTGTAATATTAAAACAATTCAAAATCTTAAAACCTTGTGTCTTACCCGAGGCACAATGGTCCATTTGTAAGGGTTATTATCTCATTTCCATATGACATCAATGAATCATGGAAGTTTTTCATACAAACTATGTGCTCATTGTTTTGATTTTTTACATTTTCATTTCTTTCAAATATAGCTATACCCTTACACACACTCACACTCACAATGTAGGTCCACATCCATTCGGGATTCCATGGGTAACGGTTCTGCTATGGCTTTCTGTGACTCCGAAAATCTAGTCTACCAAGCCGAGAACGAAGGTGAGGAAGATTGTGAAGTACCAGGGAAATTGCCAGATTACTACTGCAAGAAGAGAGAACCATTCAACCCCACGAGGAACCAGTGGACACAATCAACCTGGGTACTGAAGAAGATAAAAGAGAGGTCAAGGTTGGTGCCAATCTAGAACCGAGTGTCAAGGAGCGTCTGATTCAGTTGCTACACGAGTATGTTGAGGTATTTTCCTGGTCGTATGAAGACATGCCAAGACTTGATGCAAATATTGTGGTACATCGCCTGCCTACAAAAGAGGATTGTCCACCAGTAAAACAAAAGGTCCATCGAATGTGACCAGATATGTCTGAGAAGATTAAAGCAGAAGTCATGAAACAATTTAACGCTAGATTCTTGGCCGTCACCTCCTATCCGTAATGGGTTGCCAATGTTGTTCACGTACCCAAGAAAGACGACAAGGTACGAATGTGCATGGACTACAGAGATTTGAATAGGGCAAGCCCTAAGGATGATTTCCCACTTCCCCACATTGGTATTCTAGTTGAAAATACGGCACAACACAAAGTGTTTTCCTTCATGGACGGATTGTCAGGTTACAACCAAATCAAAATGGCGCCTGAGGACATGGAGAAAACAACGTTTGTCACGCAGTGGGGCACTTTCTGCTATAAGGTGATGTCATTCGGACTAAAGAATGCTGGGGAAACCTATCAACATGTCATGGTAGCTTTATTTCATGACATGATACATCACGAAATAGAGGTCTACGTGGACAATATGATAGCCAGATCTCAAACAGAAGAAGAGCATCTTGATCACTTACAAAAACTGTTTGAGAGACTGAAGAAGTACAAGCTGAGGTTGAATCTAAACAAATGCACATTTCGGGTACGGTCTGGTAAACTACTAGGCTTTGTCGTTAGCAATAAGGATATTAAAGTAGATCCTGCTAAGGTGAAAGCGATACAAGAGATGCCTGCTCCTCGTACTGAGAAAGAAGTCAGAGGATTCTTGGGACGTTTAAACTACATTTCCAGGTTCATTTCTCACCTGACAACTACTTGTGAGCCAATCTTCAAACTACTGAAGAAAGGTCAAGTAGTTAAATGGAATGATGAATGCCAAACTGCTTTCGACAAGATCAAAGAATACCTGCAAGAGCCTCCTGTTTTAATGCCACCAGTCGAGGGAAGACCATTAATCATGTATCTAACTGTTTTAGAAAATTCAATGGGGTGTGTGTTGGGGCAGCATGACGAGTTTGGCCGAAAAGAGCACGTTGTTTATTACCTGAGCAAAAAGTTTACCGACTGTGAACCAAGATATTCACTGCTCGAGAAAACTTTTTGGCTCTCGCATGGGCTGCTCCCCGGCTAAGACAATATATGCTGACCCATACTACCTTGTTGATATCTAAAATGGATCCGATAAAATATATCTTCGAGAAGCCTGCTCTCTCTGGGAGAATAGCGAGATGGCAGATGATCTTAACAAAATATGACATACAGTATACTACCCAAAAAGAAATAAAGGGCAGTGTATTAGCTGATCACCTTGCTCACCAAGCTGTAGAAGACTACCAGTCCATGAAGTTCGAATTTTTGGATGAAGACATCATGACGTTAGACAACTGTGAAGAAATCAGGCCATATGACGAACCTGAACAAGGATCCCGATGGACCCTGTTCTTTGATGGGGCATCCAACACACTTGGCAATGGTATCAGTGTTGTACTCATATCTCTGGAAGGGTATCATACTCCCTTTATAGCAAGACTCTGCTTCAATTGTACAAACAACATGGCAGAATACGAGGCATGCATCTTTGGTCTCAGAGCTGCCATAGACTTGGGGATCAAATCCTTGGATGTATTCAGAGATTCAACTTTGGTTATCAGTCAGATCAAATGGGAATGGGACACCAAACACCCTAACCTTATCCCTTATAAAGAACATGTTTTGACATTGCTACCACATTTTGAGAAGAATACCTTCGAGCATTTCCCGCGAGGAGAAAATCAGCTAGCAGACGCACTAGCCACAATGTCATCTATGTTTAAACTTAATTGGGATAATGAGGCTCCCCAGATCACCATTGAACTAATGGATGAACCAACACACTGTCACGAGATTAATACTGAAGAAGTAGTGGACCAACCTTGGTTCCATGAAGTCAAGAGGTATCTCGAGGCTCAAGAATATCCAGAAGGAGCTTCAGTCAATGATAAGAAGTTCTTAAGAAGATTCTCTGCTAATTTCTTCCTTAGTAATGGAATTCTTTACAAACGCAACCATGAATCCGTGGTGCTTCGGTGTGTAGACAAGGTTGAAGCCGAAAGGATCATGGCCGAGCCACATGAAGGAACTTTTGGCACCCATTCCAGTGGGCATACGATGGCACAGAAAATCCTACGGGCAGGCTATTACTGGTCTACCATGGAAGTAGATTTCTATCGACACTCTCGAACCTGCCACAAGTGTCAGATCTATGCTGACAAAGTGCACATACCTCCGGTTCCTCTAAATGTCTTGACGGCTCCTTGGCCCTTTGCTATGTGGGGGATTGATATGATTGGGGAAATCAAGCCAACAGCCTCCAATGGACACCGTTTCATCCTAGTAGCCATCGACTATTTTACAAAGTGGGTGGAGGAAGCTTCCTTCGCTTCTGTTACCAAGAACGTTGTCGCCCGATTCATCAAGAAGAATCTCATATGTCGTTATGGTATCCCGGAGAGGATCATTACAGACAATGGTACGAATCTAAACAATACAATGATCACTTCCCTATGCGAGCAATTCAAGATCCAGCATCACAATTCTTCCCCTTACCGGCCGAAGAAGAATGGTGATGTTGAAGCCGCAAATAAGAACATTAAAAAGATCATACAAAAAATGACAATCACATACAAAGACTGGCATGAGATGCTACCATTCGCTCTCCATGGATATCGTACCACAACTCGCACATAAACCGGGGCAACACCCTATTCTCTGGTATACAACATGGAAGTCGTCTTGCCTATCGAGGTTCAAATCCCCTCTCTAAGAATTATGAAGGATGCAAAGGTGAATGAAGAAGATTGGATTCAGACTCGACTTGATCAACTAAACTTGATTGATGAGAAAAGGCTTACTGTTGTTTGCCATGGTCAAATGTATCAAAAACGGATGATCAAGGCTTTCAACAAAAAGGTCAGACGCCAAGTGTATCAAGTTAGAGATCTGGTAATCAAACGTATCATACTGCCGCAAGGTGATCCTAGGGGAAAATGGACTCCTACATATGAAGGACCATTTCTAATCAAAAACATATTCTCTGGCAGAGCAATGATCTTGACCACCATGGATGGTGACGACCTATCGCACCCTGCAAACGCAGACATAGTCAAAAGATACTACGCATAAGAGACCTACTAGGTTGACACACCTAGGCAAAACAAGGGCATCCCAGCGAACCAAAAGAGGTTCGGGCAAAAATTAGGGACAAAAAAAAAATATGTACACCCGGCAAGTTGAAAACCCGAAAGGGAGACTTGGGCAAAAAAGGGTATCCCGGTGGACTGAAAACCCGAAAGGGAGACTTGGGCAAAAAAGGGAATCCCGATGGACTGAAAACCCGAAAGGGTGGTCCAGGAAAAAGTTAGGGAATTAAAGCGTATGACCATGTCCCGTTGGATCACCGTACGGACAACTTGCAAACTCGACATTTCTGACCAATTCAATCATCTTCGGACAAGGCAACAAATAGACAATATGCTCAGAGATACAAAGGCTCTAGCAGAACGGGAACCCCATAGGATTATTACACATAGCTATTTTTTTTCTTTGTATTAAAATTTTCATTTTTTTACGACGACGTTCTCTTACTAGAATGTTTGTCTCATTGTACAAAAATACTTACTCAAGGTCAATACAAAGATATCTCCTTGAAAGTGCAAAAACTATCTGTTTTTCGTTACACTTGTGTTTTGTTTACAAAAACGTCCAATGATTCATTGTTGAACATATGCATTTGAACATAATTATTGTTTACAAATAAACAAAATAAAAGACAATTACTGATGGCTTTAAGAGATAGGGAAATCTCTATAAGTTATTTTCCATAAAAATCCCCCGCAGTGTACAGTTTAATCCCCAGCAGAACAAAGCTTCCAATTATCAATTCCCGGTAGAAATCATCCAATTTCTCCAGATTCCCCAACCAGAATTTTTCAAGCAGTACATAGCATTCCCCTTACAACAGAGTTTATTTCTCTAAACGTAAATTCATCAACACTTCAACTTCAAGACATGAAGACTTCCATATCCTCAGCAATAGTCAGGGGTTTATTTTCCCCAATCCAACAGTAGTGCGGAAGATTAGCTCACATACGCATACATCGCATACATATATCATAAACATTGATTACATGAATGCATTATACCATGCATTTCATACAACATAACTTTGCATTTTAGCTAACGTTTTACCCTTTTCAGGATAAGGTTAACAGCTACCATTAACAATGTTCAAAGTTTGCAGATATAGTACAGATACGCTCCAAACACGGATGCCATTCTAATACTCATTCAGAATCAACTCTCAGATACAATGCAGATACACTCCAAACACGGATGCCATTCTAACACTCATTCAGACTTAACTTTCAGATACAATACAGATACACTCTAGACACAGATGCCATTCTAATACTCATTCAGACTCAACTTTCAGATGCAGTACATATACGCTCCATACACGGATGCCATTCTAATACTCATTCAGATTCAATTTTCAGATACAGTTTAAGTACACTCTGATACTAACTTAAGGTTCAACTTTCAGATACAATACAAATATGCTCTAAACACAGACGCCATTCTGATACTCATTCTTCCAGCTTACAAATTACAATTCAACAATCACTCTTGGATGGCATCTACAAGCCCATCTCCAACAACTTTCTATCACCTCTACTAATGGCATTTTTAAGCCCATTCCCTCTACGATCACATCGTTGGGTGCAAATTTCTGGGCACTCTAGTGTCCAATCATCTCCCACCTTCGAGTCACAAATGGCAAAACATGCCTATCTGACTCTTCGGGTTTAAGAAGATTGAACAGTAGCAACTGTTGTACCCCAAAATTTTCCCTCCCACTTATCAAGAATTTTCTCACAAGATCTCCTTGAGCTCAAGACTGCACTAGGGTTTGATCATCTCAAGACACCTCCTTATGCACTGATGACCAAAATTAGGGTTTGAGATTGCACAAGGATTTTTGAACTTTCAATGCTTCATATGACTTTCATGGATCATTATGGAACGCCAAGATTACTCATCTCAATTTGCAAGTTTTGAATCACATTTTTGATCAATCAATTGAGCAGTTGACCTAAAAATCAGTTGTATTGGGGAAAAAGTCAACTATGACCAATTTACAGTCAAACTTCATAATTTTTGATCCACATCAACATTTTAAACTCATATGTATCATTTGATCAAGTTTGGACCACAATTCCTCAAGAAATTTGATCAAATCTCCAAAAGGGCAAAATGGTCAAAATTAGGGTTTTGACTGGGAAAGGGAAATTTCTGATTTTTGACCTAGCAAATGGTCAATTGGTTTAAGGCATGATCTCAAGAGTCCAATTGTGTAATTTTGACATAATGACATGATTCAAAACATTGGAAATCCATTGGATTGACAAATGAATTTTGCAGTCAATTGATCAAAAGTCAACTGTATACTAAAAAGTCAAACTTTGACTTTTTGGTCAAATTTAAGTACCAAAGATCACAATTCATCAAAACATGTCAAAATATGAAACTTATTCATCAAGAAATCAAAAAATCAAGATTTCATTTTGAAAAGTTAAAATTTCTAAACTTAGAAAATTTTCTAAGTGTTGAAAATTCATGTTATTTTTCCATAACTTTGAGCCAAATTTTCACCATGATGCAAGATGATTCAGAAGAAACTTCTAACATTAAAGTTGTAGATCTACATGTAGTATACAACTTTTATTCACACAACTTCTTCCAAAAGTTCTTGGATCTTAAGTTATAATTTCAAGAACATAGGGTCATGAAACTAAAACACTTAGTGAAATTTTGCCCTAATTTGGTCAGGATTTTGACCTAACTTCATGGCACTTTTTCATATAGTTCCAAGGGGAATATTAAAAATCAATTCAAATATGGGTTTTATAGAACATTGCAAGCTTTCCAAAATGTCCAAGAAATCCTTGAGATCATTCTTGAGTAGGGAGAATCGAAGAGATGAAGTTACAGTTTTGTCACTTGAATTACAAGTGATTTTTGATGAACACATGAACCAAATCCATGCTAGGCTGCATAGTCCTTGCTTTACAGGCCTCAAAATTGTTTGTCACTCTATAATTAAATGTTTAAACTGCTGTTAGAGCTTTTATCCAAGCATTTGAGCTATTATCCAAATTGCATTTCCATTAATGGCACAAAGTAACATTGCCATTCTTGTAAAGCAAGCTTTTTGCATAAAGTTCACATTGAGCCTCTAACTTGTTCCCTATGATTACATTCTATCCACAAAGTCAGAAGCAAACTTGTTTAATGCATAACCACTCTATCTTAGCAAGTACACAAGACTTTGAAACTTATTTTGTCAAAAAATCACATGTTTAGCTTAAAGATGCAAATTTGAATTCTGATCAAATAGAGCATTACAAACTTGTTGCTTATAAATAGAGTCACTATTTGTGAGCTAGAACGAGAGCTTGAACACCCTGAAATACACCAAAACTCTCTGAAATCATAAATTGCACAAAAACACCATTGTTGCATAGTTTCTAACCTTGAACCTCAAACTCACATTTCCCTCGTACGTTTCTTGGCCTTTTAGTTTCTAAAGTTTCCTTACATCAAGTGGAACTCATCCCTGTACCTGTTTCATTTCTATAACATCATTTACCATATCTTCCATAACCAAAAACAAAGCATTGCACATTGACTTCTCCAAATCATTTCAGCCACTCTCAGCCCAAGAAAACCATTGCATTAGCTTCCTAGGACCTCAAGAAAGCTAACCTGATCATCACCATCACTTGAAACAAGCTCAAACTCCAAACACGATTTCAAGTTTTGAGGTAAGTTTTCTCAACTTGAAACTCTTTATACAAGCATCATCAATAGTTTATTTGTGAATAAAACATGTAGATATCATCGCCCTGAAGCTAACCATGTCCATAGTTTCCATTATTTTGCTTGAGCTTAGAGAATTTTGAAACTGAAATTTCTGAAATTTTTAGGGTTCAGATTAGGGCCATTAAAATTCTTTCTTATCTTTGATCTATAGTTTTAATACTTTACATTTCTGGAATCGTGAGAAAATTTGCTACAAGTTTCATGTTTACAGTTTTCATTTTTGATGAGAAATGAGCAAGTTACAGTTGGTGTGGCTTGAGGTTGAAGATGAAGTCTTCAGGGCGCATTTTGCCTTACATATTTATTGTTTCATTTGTATTAACGAATGTATAGTCACCCCAGTGGTAGAAGCGCGCGCCTGTAAACTATGGGACCTGGGTTCGAGCCCCAGTGGTACCCTTTTGCATTTTTTACACATTTTGACATTTTTTCTGATTTTTGGCAGGTGCTTGGGCTTTGTTGGGCCTGTTCTCTTTTATTGTTTTTTTGCTTACTAACCCCCTGTAGGATTTTGGCACCCCCTGACCCAAGTTAATTTATTTATTTATTTCATTTATCTTTTCTTAAATATATTTATTTTTTAAATACAAAAAATCATAAAAATACAAAAAAAATGATATATTTATATTTTGACTTATTTTATTTTATTTTTCTCACAAAAATATTTTTATTAATCATATTTTATTTATTTTTCACTTATTATCTTGCAAATATAAATAAAATTAGGTTATTAGTTATTTTCTTTCATATTATTTTAAATACATCATTTTTTAATATAAAAAAAAGAGACTAAAAATATTTTATAATACTATAAATATTTTTAAAGATAAGAATACTTCTCTTAAACTTATTTTGATTTTGATTAATTAATAGAATTAGGGTTTTCTTTTAAAATATTTTTCTTAATAAATTCAAACTTAATTACCTATTTTCTTTATTTAAATTAGGTTAAGACAAAATCTTTTTTTCATGAAAACCAAACAAAATTCATTTTCTTTACATTTTTGCATCCTTGTACATTTATTCATTTTTATACTTTGTGTTTATTTAATTCCTTGTATATTGATACCAATTCAATATGGTTGTAATAGACTAATTAGGTTTAAAATTCTTGCAATCCCCATTTACAAATTGTACACCCCCTCCCCACCAATGTTGTAATAGCGTTGTAACTTTAAATTTTGCAATTTATCGCTTTTATATATAATGATAGTAATTAGGGTTTGTATAGAAAGACTAAAACCGATACTTAGAAAACCCTAATTCAAGACAAAAACAAGCATGAAAATGATACACTTGCACACAAGCACCCCTAGGGTTATTCCACTTGGTTGCCTTATACAAAATGACCATATTACGCATGTGAGGTATCTTAGTAAAAACAAGCGAATACAAGATCATTGTCCCTTGATGACTCTATCTAAGTTGCCTTATAAATGATCTTAGTCCCTAAAAGAGAATGCTAAGATGCCTTGAAACATTGCTAATCATGGTCATACGATGACCCACGTCTGTCCCGTTTACATCCAAAGATAGGGTTACTTACCAAATCGATGGTAAGATAACAATGTCAAAGGAAAAGGAAATGTACAATAAAGATTTTTGAGTAGGTAGAATGCTCCTAATTACTTGCTCAATTTTAAACAAACATCCTTGCTATTTTAAAAAGTAAACACCTACACATTTCAAAACATCTTACAAACTTGAAAACATTTTCAAAAGATCAACATCTTTGTATATATTCTTACGAACGAGAATCATTACAAAGATTGCCTAAACAATAACCTCTTTACAAAATACTTTCAAAAACCACACAAAGCATAATTTTCAAACAAAAGCAACTAAGAGCCCATGGAAAACCATGGATGAAAAGGGTGCTAATACCTTCCCTTTTCATAATCTACCCCCCGAACTCAAGAAATAATCTCAAAGGTCTTTCCTGTGCTTTTTCACCTTTCCTTTTGGATAAAAGAAAAGTCGGTGGCGACTCTTGCTAACTGTAACATTTGCGATAAAACACAAAACACCCAAGTCAGTTCTCCCACTGTATCACACTCGTGAACAAAGAATGGTTGAAAGAGTTACAGGAAAGTCTAAGAGTGGTGTGGCTCTGCAAGCACAATAAATAAGAGAAAAGAAAGGAAAAGGAAAATGGTTCGACAATAAAGGTAGAGGAAGCTATAACAATTATACTGGTAGAGGAAACTAACAAGAGGGAAACCCGTTGAATCAAATAGGACCCTTGTATCAAAGCAACAACAGAGGTAATGTTACAAGTAGAGGAAGAGATGGTGGTTGAAAACCTGTCAAAAGTCACATCCAATGTTTCAATTGTCAAAAGTATGGTCATTGTTTTAGTGATTGTCTTGAAAAACAGAAGAATCAAGAAAGTATTACAAAGCTTGTAAATTATGATGAAGAAGAATAAGAGATGTTGTTGATGGTCACAATAAGAGAAAAAGAAAGATTCAAGGACAATTGTACTGGGATTCAGGATGCACATCACACATGACTGGTAGGAAAGATTGGTTTGTCAACATAAAACCCTGATGAAGAACATGGTGAAATTTGCAAATGACATTACTCTAGTAGCTGAAGGTATTGGTGATGTTCTAATTATGAGGAGAGATGGCAAAATCTCGGTAATTTCCAATGTATTATATATACCAGACATGAAAAGTAATATGCTTAGTATAGGGAAGTTGGTCGAAAATAATTTTATTATCGATTAAAGATAAAATGATGAGAATTCTTGATTTAGGTGGAAGGTTCATCTTGAAGATTCATATGTCTTAGAATAGAACCTTAAAGATTGAACTTAATATGATAGAGCACAAGCGCCTTGCAACTACAACTAGTAGGGATGGATGATATAACACTATAGACTTGGTCATCTTAACTTTAAAGATATCAAATATTTTAAAAAAAGAAATATGGTTTAAGGGTTACCAGAAATCGACTTTCCAAGTGAAGTGTGTGAATATTGTGTGCAGGCAAAGCAATAAAAGAACAACTTCAACAAGGATGCAAGAAGCAAGTCGAAGGCAATTATTGAAATCATATACTTTGATGTAACTCAAGAATCTTAGGACTAATGATGGTGGAGAATATGTGTCGAAAGACTTTAACACATTATGTGAAAAATAATGGATTGTGCATGAGGCGGTGCCACGTTAAAATCCATAGCAGAATGGAATTGCAAAAAGGAAGAATAGAACCATCAAGAACATGATTAGAAGTATGTTTAAAGGTAAGCATTTACCTAAATAATTTTTGGGTGAAGTTGTGTCGACTACAACAAAATTTTTGAACAGATGCCCAACAAAGAAGCTAGAAGGAATCACACCAGAAGAATGTTGGTCTGGTGTCAAACCTAGCTTAAGTCATCTGAAAGTATTTAGATTTATAACATATAGACATGTGTCTAATCATTTGAGAAGAAAACTTGATGACAAATCGAGTTAAATGATTCTAATAGGATATCATTTAACTGAAGGATACAAGTTATTTGACTCAACGAACAAGCAAGTAGTGATCGGAAAGGATGTGTTCATAAATGATCTTAAGGAATGGGATTTGACTAAAAATGTAAAGAAGGACTCAGTGAGAATCTTGTATGAAGGAATAGCAAGTTAAGTTGAAAGAGAAGTTCGACAAGAAGAAGTCGGAGGTCAAGCCGACACAAGCAGACCTCAAAGATTAGATGTTGGTTTACCTAACACGAACAACTAGCATATGTGTTAGATGGATGTGAAATGTGAATTTCTAAATGACCCATTAGATGAAGAAGTTTATGTTACACAACTGATTTGGTTTATGAAACAAGGCTAAGAAATCAAGGTATACATGATACATAAAGCCTTGTATGGACTTAAACAAGCTCCAAGAACTTGGAATAAGAAGATAGATAATTTCCTAAGGGAGAAGGAGTTTGTGAAGTGAACAACTAAGAATGATGTATATGTAATAAAAAGTAAGAGTAAATTGCTTATATTTTGTATCTATGTCGATGACTTGTTAATCAAATGTAGCTCCCATAAAGAGAGCGAAGATTTCAAAGGTGATCTTAACAAGGAATTCAAAATGTATGATCTGGGTAACATTTCATACTTCCTTGGTATCAGATTCTACAAGAGTAGTAGAGGGTTGATGATGCATCAAATAATATATGAAAGTGCAATATCTTTCTATTTATAGGTTGCATTCTCATCTTAGGGCACTTACAAAACAAGTCAAGAGCATTTGGACAAGTTAAAAAATATCAAAAATATGCATTTTTATGAAAAACCATGTTTGGAGTCGACTCACCCATGTTAGGAGTCGGCTCCCTCTGAAGAATATTGAAAAGAATTTATTTCTATAAAAAATGAGTCGATACACAGGGCCTTTAGAGTTGACACATAACACTAAGGAGTCGTTTGTCTCAATTTATGGGTCGATTCCCACTGATAGCTATTTTGAAATTTAACCCTGTCCAAGATGTATCGACTCCCATGCATTTGGAGTCGATACAAAGCATGAAGGAGTCAACTCCCCCTTGCTATATCTCGACTTATACTGAAGCATATTTTCCAAAAAAAATCTTTATCCACTTAGAGTCGACTCCCAAGCAGTATAGGTCGACTCCCTCTTTCCCTTCTGGGTCGACTCCCACCTCAAATAGGTCAACTCACACTATTTTAAAATGTCTATAATACAGTGGGAGAACTGACTTGTTTTTTTAGTTTTATTGCAAATGTTGCAGATAGCAAGAGTCGCCACGAATTTTCTTTTGTCCAATAAGGAAGGGTGAAAAGAACAGGAAAGACCTTGAAGATTTTGAGTTCGGGGGGTAGGTTATGAAAAGGGAAGGTGTTAGCACCCTTTTCATCTGTAGTTATCTACGGGCTCTTAGTCGCTAGCTCACTTTGAAAATTTTCTTTTTGTGTATGTGTTTGTTTGAAAATATTTTTAAATCGCCAATGTAAGGCTGACTTTGTAATGATTCTTGTATCAGTCCTCAAGAATGTGTACAAAGTGTTTGAAAATATTTGTTTTTTGAAAGGGTGATGTAAGAAATGTTTTATTTAGGAAAGTTTTCGAGCAAGCGATTAAAAGTATCCTACCCACTCAAGGTTATTATTGTACTTTTCCTCCTCCTTTATAGATAGTGATATCCATACCATTAGTTGGTAGGTAGCCCCATCTATTGGATATAAAGGGACAAGCAAAGGGTCATCGTACAGTCATCAAAGGCAACTTGTAAGGATGCTTTAGAAGTTTCCTAAGGGACTATGATCTTTTGTATCAGAGGGACTTTGCTAAAACATCCCTACGTTCGAGGGACATGACCGTTATTCTGAAAGGTGATGAATAGAGGCTACCCTAGAGGTGTAAGTGGGAAAGTGTGTTTGATTTCAGTTATTTATCTTTAGATTAGGGTTTTCGATCATTCGGTTTTAATCTTACCATACAAACCCTAATTACTAAGTAGTAATATAGTAAATATAGTAGCAGAAGATAAAGGCGGAAATGTAAACCTAGGCTATTACAGAGCTTTAGGGCAGTTACATGATAGAGGTGCGGAAAATAAAACCTATAACTATTACATACTAGGAGCATTTACATAATAGAAAAATGCGGAAAAATTAAAGCTACGCTATTACAATTCAACGCGCACTATACATTTGATCTAAAAATTTTAAATGAAAATAAAGAGCAAGAATAGTAAAAGGGAGAAGAGAATGTTTCTTGGTGACTTTTTATGAAAATAAATTTATAGTGAAAATAATTAAAACCCAAAAATTCTAACTGATTTTAAAATTGCAAAAAAGGTTAATTAATTAAATTAAAGGGTTAATTAAAGAAAACCTAAAAATCTAATTAATTAGGGTTTTAAAGAAAAAGTTTGTTAATTAAAAATAAATTAGGTTAAAAAAAGAATTAGGGTTAAATGACAAAACAAGGTTAGAGATAAAGAAAATATGAAAAATGCCAGGGGTGGATATTGAACCCACGCCCTTTGCCTTCACAAGCGCCTCTTCTACCACCAACCCATACAGATGTTGGTGTTAAGACAACCAACGCGCTTCATAATATATGAGACCTGCAAAAAATATGAGAAACAAAGAAATTTTGCAAAAGGCAGGGATCGAACCCACGCCCTAGTGCAGTAATGCCTTAACGCGCGCGCTTCTACCACTGGGATGAATATACACCCGTTCATTTATTTAAACTAATATATATAATATAAATTAAAATGGGATGACTGGAGAAGCCCCCGGAGCCCTAGCTCTGAACGTCTTCCCCAGCTGGGTGTTGTTCAAAACCTGCAAAATAGAGAATGTTAATGGTTCAAAGGGACCCTACCCCCTAAGTCAACCTTCCTGAATCCAATGGTGCCCTTGGTTTTAGCTAATTCTTCTTGTAAAAAGAGATACGACGTAAATATGGAAAATCGGTTTAACATGGCAACACCTCATCCAGGCACCATGGGGGTCATGCAATGGTTTTATCCTACACTAATACATCTCAGAAGAATGTTAGTAACGTTAGTTTCAATCAAAGCACGATAAAACGAAAAATATGAATTCATGCAAAATATAGAAAACTGATGATGCATGCTCATGAGTTTCAGGCCTCTTGGATCATCACAATCGATCCAATCTTACCCTACAAGGTCCCTGAAGTGGAATGGGGTGGTTGGCTTGCATGGAGAGAGGCTGCAAATATGGTTTGTAATTTTCCTTAGTTTTGAATAATTTTTGAAGATTTGGGATATGGTTTCTTGCAAGGTTTTTCATCCCTTTGTCTTGTCTGAATGAAGATTATATATAGGATGTGAATTAGGTCAAACAAGTGGGCTTGGGCCTTTGTAAGAAAGCCTTGATTTTATTTAATTTATTTTGAATTTAAATAAATAAAAGCAAAAATAAATGGAATAAAAATCAAAGGGGGTGTATGAATGGATTCAGAGGTTCACTATGAGTTACAAAACGCGCTTGGACCTTGAAACATAAGCCCAATAGCCCAAAAATTCATGTTTGATCCATTTAGTTTCATGCATTTTCTCAAAATTTCCCAACTTGCACCAATCATAACTCTTTCCATTTTTATCATATGAAGGTGATCTTAGACGTTTTGGAAAGCTTAAGATGTCCTATATAATCTCTATGTTGATCATTTTTTTCATTTGAAGACTTTATCTTGATGTAAATTGCATTGACAAAAAGTGTCTTTTTGTTAACTTTTGAAATGACCTATAATGTATTGACTCATATCTCTCAAATGAAGCATTTTTTGGACTTGAACTTAGAGAGACAAAGTTGTAGAGAATTGAATTTACTTAAACATGAGCTTTGGTTGAGCAAAATCTGATGAAGCATGTGAAAGTTATGCTTGGTCAAAGTTCAATTGACTTCTCCTTAAGAAAACCCTAATTTAGTAACTTTTGACTTTTGATGAATCTTGAGTTTTCTTGATGAATCATGATCAACCCTTGATCAAATGATGAATGTGACTTCAAAATATTAATTTTGACCAAAAATATTGAGTTTTAACTATAATATATTTGACTTTTTGTCTAATACAATTCATTTTTAGACATCTGAGCAATTGACTGAGCAAACTTGTGATGCAAGGCTTGAAATTTGGCATGAGCATTCATTGAGACATATGGGGAACCATGAAATCCACTTGAGGCATTATAATCTCAAATTTCCTTGAGAAAAGTGAAACCCTGGTTGTAGGTCAACTGCTTAGGAGGAGAATTTGTCTGATAAAACCTTGAGTAACCTTGAGCAATTGAAAACCCTAGAAGCACGAGGAGATATCTCGAAGAAAATGGGAGGGAAAATTTTGAGGTAAAAAAGTTTCCCCTTGTTGTACCCCAAAACCTGTCCTCACTTTTCTCAAGACATCTCTCACCAAAGATCTCAAATGCTCAAGGGTTCTCAAGAGTTTGACCAGACAAGCTCACCTCCCAAGCACTGAGCCTCCAAATTAGGGTGTTGACTGAGAATGACTGATCACCGACTTTTGATCTAATACATGGCCTAAAAGATTGAAATATAATCTCGAGGACTCAAATGCAACATGTTGACCTAATTTCATGGCTCGAATCATTTCTCAGGATCAAAGGTTTGATAGTTGAAATTTGGATCAACTAACGAAAAGTCAACCGATACATAAAAAGTTAAACTTTGACTTTTTGGTCAACATTGAATTTCAAGGATCAAAATTCATCAAGACATTCAAAAATATCAAGCTTGGTCAACAAGAATCAAGAAAGTCAAGAAAGTCAACAAATAGTCAAGATTCTCAATACTTAGAAATTTTCTAAGTGTTTTTACACTTTATAGTTTCATTACTTCATGACATTTTTTCACCAAGATAAAAGATGATTCAAAGGAAACTTTAAACATGAAAGATGTAGATCTTGATGAATTCTACAACTTTGTATTAGAAGGTTGATGTCCAAAAAATGCTTATATTTGATGATATAAGCCTATGAAGTCATGACATTTTTATCTAACACTTAGAGAAATTTTCAACAGGTTTTGGTCAGGTTTTTTATCCTAACTTCTTGGCCAGTTTTCATCAAGTTCCAATTTGATTTATCCAAAGTGGTTAACATGAAAGTTGTAGAAAATGTTTCAAGCTTTCAAAAACATTCAAGAGCATGAATTTATCATACTTGACCTAGGAGATTCAAAGGCATGAAGTTGGGCATCCATTCTTGGATTACAAGCCATTTTGGTGAAGAACACATAATCCAATCTACATGCTATGCTACATAATCTTGTATTTCAGGACTTCTAACTTTCAAATCTTACCATAATTTAATGCTTACACAAACTTTTGAGCTATGGTCCATTTGGTTTAAGCATTGTCCAAGTGATCTTTCCATTTTTCGCACAAAGGCACCATTGCCATTCTTGAAAAGCATGCTTTAATCACAATGTCAACTCCTTGAGCCTATCAATGGTTCCTTCTGCACATACACAATGTCAAATCAAGAAGCAATCATCTACAACCTGCAAAGTACTCCTAAAAAACATGCCATGCCCATATTGGAACTATGAAAAGTCATGAACTCTCACTTACAACCCAACCTAGCCACAACATGTGATCTTGCAAAATTTGATCAAACCTTATCTTAAAACCTCTTGCCTATAAATAGAGAGATCATTTTCAAGATAGAAAAGATGAACAATCCCTCAAAAATTGATATACTCCCAAAAAACCAGAACTGTCCATAAAACCTCCATTTTTGAGCTTTGAAGTCCAAATCTTTGAACCACTCACACCTTGCAAGTTACCCAAACAAACCATCCAAATACTTCCAATACATAATATAGAAGTTGTTCAAACACAAGAACAACTTCTGTAACACCATTATCACCATCTTCCAAACTCGAAAATAGTACTTCGTAACTTGACTTGGTTAGAGTGATTCAACAACTTTCAGCATAAAGTGAGGATTGGAACAACTTCGGGAAAGTCCAAAGGAGCTCGATCAATCACCACTTTTCACCCAGAAACAACCATACGTGTTCTAAAATCTTCGCTTCAAGGGGTAAATTTTCTCAAACTGTAATATCTTTATCCATACATCATTTGCTTTTGTTTCAAAAAGATACAACAAGACAAATTAGAGAGGAAACTTAGCAAAAAGCTAGGTCAAGGGATGACACGGGTGTCCGTGTCACATGACACAACCCGTGTCAGCTCAGTTAGGTTGAAAACTTAACAAAAATGCAGGGCAGGGGATGACACGGGCACCCGTGTCACACGACACGACCCGTGTCAATCCGAAACATGCAGAGCATGCAGGGCAGGGGTTGACATGGGTGCCTGTGTCATTTTAGTTGGAACAAAATATGAAGAAGAAGCCAGGAAAAGGTCCTGACACGGGTGCCTGTATCCACTGACACGGCCCGTGTTAGTTCAGGCACCAAATTTCCTTATTTTGAGATTTTTTTAAGTTTACTTTTGACATATTGTATGGCTTGGAGATTACCTAACACCATAAAACTGTTTTTCTAAATGAAACATAAAAAACATTTTCTTAAACAAATTAGTCTTTTTTAAAGTTAACTTAGACCTAGGTTTTTCTTCAAGTAATTGAAACTACAAAACCTATTCTATAAAAAAAACCTAAAAAACAATTTCTTTTCACTTTACATTTTTTATGCATTTTTACATTATGAATTCTGTAATTGCCAAAGCCTTTTAATAGTAATTATGGTTTATTTTTACTTGTCATTCCTCATTTGTAAATTTGTATCCCCTACCCCCTAAAGTGATGTAATAGCGTAGGACTTTTAAATTCCGCAATTTATCGCTTTCCTTATTATTTCTAGTAATTAGGGTTTGTATGACAAGATCTTAAAATCAATACTAGAAAACCCTTGTCAAGACAAAATGCATGAAAACAAAAAAAAACTTTACACACTTACACCTCTAGGATAACCCACACTTGTTGCCTCAGATAAAAAAGTCATGTCCCTCAAACATGGGATATTTTAGAAAAGACCCTCGATTACAAGATTGTAGTCCCTCGATGAACCTTCAATGTTGCCTTCGGTAAACGATCTTAGACCCTTACAACAAATTGCTAAGGTATCCTACAATGTTTCCTTCTATGACTGTACAACGACCCACGCTTGTCCCTTCACATCCAACGATAAGGTTTCTTACAAACTAATGGTAAGATAACACTATCTAAAGGAGGAGGAAAAGAACAAAGACTTTATTTTGAGTAGGTAGAACACTCTTAGTTTCTTTCTCACAAACATTTCAAAACAAAACATCTTTCAAACACACCAAACACTTTCATTAAAATATTTTCAAAAGTCAACACTTTGCACACATTCTTATAGAGACGAGAATCATTACAAAGTTTGACTAAACGAAGGCACTTTTCGAAAATACTTTCAAAACATCTTTCCAAAAACAAACATCTCTTTGAAATATTTTTTAAAAACCAACGCTTTGTATACATTCTTATAGAGACAAGAATCATTACAAAGTTTTCCGAAACAAAGGTGTTTTCAAAATATTTTCAAACTTACACAAAACACAAAAGATTTACAAAGAATTTCAAAAGTGAGCTAGCAACTAAGAGCCCGTAGATAACTATGGATGAAAAGGGTGCTAACACCTTCCATTTTCAAAACCTACCCCCCGAACTCAAGAAAATTCTCAAAAGGTCTTTCCTGTTCTTTTCACCCTTCCCTTTATTGGATAAAAGAAAAGTCGCTGGCGAATCTTGCTATCCGCAACAATTTCGATAAAACACAAAACACCCAAGTCAGTTCTCCCACCGTATCACACCCCTATTAAATCTTCTTATACCTGAGGAGTTAAATTGGCATGTCTACCGTTCGTGATATGAAGGTGGAAGAGGATTGAATACTTAAGTGTCCAAAAATTTGCACCCGTCGGTGCATGAAGTAACGTTGTTGGTTGATATTATTGCTTGACTGGGCTTAAAGACGCCATTTGGAGAGATGATAGAATATCGTCGGGGATGGGCTTAAATATGCCATCTGAAGTAATTGTTAATAGGAGTACTAGAATGAGTCTACGCCTGACTGTATCTGAAGAAATGAAAATTTTCGAAGAAAAATACTTTTCAAAACGAAGGCCCTGAAGGAGATGCTTTAAAAAATTCATTCTCTAGAGGGAGATGCTTTTCATAATTTAGTCTCTGAGGGAAATCATTTGGTCATGCAGATAGTCACCCTGTCTTGTTTCGGTAATTGATCTACAATATGTTCTTTATTGGTAAACTCGTCCTGTTTGGGGAATTCATACTGCTTGATCATATAGATAGGTGCCCTATCTTGTTTCACGAATTAATCTTTGACCCACTTTTTTGTTGGTAAACTGTCCTGTTTCGGGAATTCATATCGATTGGTCATATAAATAGTGGCCCCATCTTGTTTCGAGAATTAATCTCTGACCCTCTTTTTTGTTAGTAAACTCGCCCTGTCTCGGGAATTCATATCGCTTGGTTGTATAGATAGTTGCTCCATCTTGTTTCAGGAATTAATCTGCGACCTGTTTGAAAATTGCTGATGATATTCGTCTGTTTGCGAACTTTACCTAAAAATACAAAATTAGCTTTATGTAATGTTGCGATGCATGTAATGCATTAATGATGCTCTCAAGATAAATGAGAATGTTATTTGTGTTTTGGTATGCATATGCTATGATGTATTGTGAAATGATGTATGCATACAATATGTTTTTGAAGCATATCAGTAGCTCCTTATAACAATGTCTATCTGGGGGAAATAAATCTCGGACTACTACTGGGGATGAAAAAAGTCTTTCTTCCACTTTTGTTGGGAATAATTTTGTTAGGGACTGTGATACAGTGGAAGAACTGACTGTTTAATACTGGTTTTACATTTTGTGTTCGCAAATGTTGCGATAAGCAAGAGTCACCACCGACTTTTCTTTTATCCAAATTAAGGAAAAAGTGAAAAGAACAGAAAAGACCTTTTCGAGATTTTCTGAGTAAGGGGGGTAGATTATGGAAAGGTGTTAGAACTCTTTCCATCCGTAGTTATGTACGGGCTCTTAGAGGTTTGTTCATTTTTAAAATACTTTTGTGCTTTGTATGTTTTGAAAATGTTTGGAAAATTCCTTAGTGCGACGATTTGCTTTGTGTTAACTCTTGTATCAGTCCTGAAAAGTGTTAACAAAGCAAATGTTTTGAAAAATTGTTTTTGAAAAGTAGTATTTGTGTAAGTGAAATTTTTTTTTGAGCAAACTTCTAACAACTATCTACTTTTATACTCGAAAAGCTAGTTCTTTTCCTCCTATCCTTTAGACAGTGCTATCCTACTATTAGAGAGTAGGTATCCCTATCGTTGGATATATGAGGGACATCGACGGGACGATACAGTCACGAAAGCAACTTGTGGAGACGCTTTAGCAAATTTGTTTAGGGGCTAGATCATTTACCGAGAGGCAACTGTAGGGTCATCGAGGGACTATGCTCTTTTTGGTTTACGGGTCTTTGCTAAAGCGTCCTCGTTTCGAGGGATATGACTGCTTTATTTCCGAAGGCAACCAAAGTGGGGTACCCTAAAGGTGCATATGTGCTCAATTAAGTTATTTTTGTCTTTTTGTTAAGTTTACTAGTGTTTGATTATCAGTCTTGTCATACATGCCTAGTTACTAGCAGTGAATATGTATAGGATATAAAGCGCAGAAGGTAAAAACCTAGACTATTACATGGCTTCGGGGAGGGGGTATTTACAATATATATATATATATATATATATATATATATATATATATATATATATATATATATATATATATATATATATATATATATATATATATATATATATATATATATATATATATATATATATATATATATATATATATATATATATATATATATATATATATATATATATATATATATATATATATATATAAGACTGGGGGAAAGGTAAGATAAAGAAAGCGATGAAAAACGTCCTACTTAGTCTATTACATACCAGTATACAGTTACATTATTATAAAAAATGCGAGAACAAAATAATGCGCGCGAAACGAATATTATGTCTAAAAGAAACCTAGGGAATTGTAAGTAAAATCTTTTTGATTGTTTTTGTTTATTTAGGAAAATACTAAATTAAATTAAACTTAAATTTAATCAATTAAAATAAAAGAAATTTATTGATCAAAATTAAATTCTAAACAAAAACCTAACATTTTTTTTACATTTTTTATTTAAGAAAATATTTGAATGAAATAACCTAAGTCTAATTGATTTTAAAGTTAATAAAGTTAAAATAATTAACTAATTAATTAAAATAATTTTAGAAAACCTAAATCTATTTATTTATTTTTATGATTTGTTTTTATGATTATAATTAAAAATGATTAAGAAATGAAATAATTAAATAAAGCAAAAAGAATTAGAAATTGGGCTTGATGGCTAAAATAGAATGAGGGTGCAATTTGGAAAAGGGTTAGGCCCAAATGAAAGCTAAGCCTAGGCCAATCACTGGATCAGGTGAGGTGAAAACTTTGAGGGCGCATGGTGGATCTCCAATCAAGACTCTTGGATCCAGATTGATTGTGATCTGATGGCCAGATATGATGGTGAAAGATGGGCAATAGGCCCTGAGTAGTATTGGATTCTGCATGAGATATTATTAAAAAAATAGGAAAATGCTGGACCTGGGACCCGAACCCAGGTCCTCTCGCTCACATACGTGCCGCTTTACCAACTGTGTTGTCAACTCAATCGTTACATAAAACAAAACAAAAATATAATATAAGAAAATTGGTCAGATATATTAAAAAAATGCATGAGGATTTGAACTGGCTAATGGAAGGCTGCCACGCATCATCCCGTTCCTCCCTCTGTTGTCTTAGACATTGGACTTACAGTGACAATTTTTGCTTATCACTATAACACCTGCGTTTTACAACATTCATAATACATAACAAAAATTAACTTTGTGGCCATGGGTCGATTATACTCAACCTCCTGAGAACAATGGTACCACTGGTTGGGTCCAATTTTGGCTGATTTGAAAAACCCCATTTCGAAGGTTCAAACCCTAACCATGGCCAAATGCAATTCCTGCATCAAAACTTCAATCCAACCATGTAGGTAGCTTGCAAATGCTCAAATGAACATAAATGCATGGTCAAAATGGATTTAAATTACATGAATTGAATAAACGAATTTGAAAAATGGATGCAGACCATGAAGGCAAGTTGCGATGTTTTATGATGCTTTAGGGCTTGGTAATGGCTGGAACAGCTTCAGGGAATCTCCAGAAATGTTTTTGGATCCTTTATTTGGGATGAGGGAGGCTGTAATTGCATTTTTAAATTTTAACAACTTTGACAAATTTGCAATTTCCTGTGAATTTTTGGGGCTGTGTCTGTCTGGCTAATGCTTGATAAGGCCTGGTATTTATATAGTAGAATGAGGAGACAAGATAGCATAAAACTAAATAGCCATGATCATATATTTTAAAGCCATGAATAAAGATTTGTAACTTTTGCCCAAAACATGGAAACTTGTCCATTTTTGAATTTGAGTGTATCTAGACAATGCTGCACGAAATCATGGGCTTCAAGGAAAACCAAAACATCAGCCCAAAGCTCCAAGCCCATCTCTAATTATTTTATACATTTTATTTTATATTTACTTGAAATAAATTAAAATAAATGTGTAGAAAATAAGTAAAAAAATGTAAGGCATGGTAAGAGTAATTTTAGAGGTCCTCTATGAGCTTAGGAAGATGCTTGAAGTCCGAGAAATTGAGCCCTTGCCTAAAAACTTCAAATTTGCTCAATGCACTTTTCTTGAAGTTTCCCAAATTTTCCCAACTTGGGCAAGCCATAACTTTCTCAATTTTGATCTCATGATGATGATATTGGACTTTTTGGAAAGCTGAAGATGTCTCCTTCAATCCCTATTTTTATTAATTTTTCATTTGAAGACTTTATCTTGATGTAAATGGTCTTGAAAAAAAGTGCCTTTTGTTGACATTCTAAAAATGACTTGTAATGTATGAGCTTGTATCTTTCAAATGGTGAATTTCTTGGACTTGAGGTATGAAGAGAAGTTGTAGAGAATTATATTATCTTAAATATGAGCTTTGGTTGTGGAAAATGGATGAAGTATGTGAAAGTTATGCTTGGTCAAAGTTAAGTTGACTTTTCCTATAGAAACCCTAATTTAGCAATTCTTGGCTTTTGATGAATTAGGGAAATTTCTTGAGGAATCATGATCAAACCTTGATCAAATGATGTATATCACTTCAAAATTTTGACTTTGACCAAAAATCATGACATTTGACTATATTTGGGCCACAATTGACTTTTGACCTAGCATAGTTGATTTTCCCACATTTGAGTAATTGACTGAGCAAACTTGTCGTGCAAGGCATGAAACTTGTCATGGACAATATTGAAGGCATATTAGGACAACAAAAAACATTTGAGACCTTTGGAGCTTACACATCTTGATGAGAAGTGAAACCCTAGCTAGAGGTTCATTGCTTATGAGGAGAATTTGTCTGGTCAATTCTTGGTCAACCTTGAGCAATTGAGGATTTCTAGGAACATGTCTTGAGTAAATATGGGAGGGAAAATTTTGGGGTACAACAACTACCCCTGTTCAATCTTCTTAAACCTGAAGATTTAGATAGGCTTGTCGACCTTTCGTGATCTGAAGGTGGAAGATGATTGAACACTAGAGTGCCCAGAAATTTGCACTCGCTTGAAGTAACACTGATTATTGATGATAGAGGGAATGGGCTTACAGATGCCATTTGGATAAGATGACAGAGAGTTATCAGAGATGAGATTAAAGATGCCATCCACAAGTGATTGTTGATAGAAATTAGACTAAATCTAAGCTTGATTTCAACTGGAAAAGAATCAGAATAAATCTTTGATTGATTTAAGCTGAACCAGAAGAAATGTCTACTAGAACAGAATCAGGATAAACCATTGATCAATTTAAACTGAACCAGAAGAAATGTCTACCGGAACAGAATCAGGATAAACCATTGATCAATTTAAACTGAACCAGCAGAGGTTTGAAGGAAGTTTTCATCATGTAGCTAGTCACTCCGTCTTGTTTCGGGAACTGATCTACAATTTATTCACAGATAGTTGTCTTGTCTGGTTTCAGGTATTAATCTGGATCTTGAGAATGTTGGTCACATAGATAGTTCCCCTTCTGGTTTCGAGAATTAATATTTGACCAACTGTATAAATTTGTAGTATTTGACCTGAAAAGGTAAAACCAGTTTCATGCGATGTCATGATGTATGAATTGCATGATGCTCTCAAAATAAATGAGATTATGTTATATGTACTTTGTATGAATGTGTAATTATGTATGAACATGTAATACAGTTGTGAAGTATCTTTATCTTGGAAAATAAATCCCTGACTGCTGCTGAAGAGTACCGGGAAATTGAATCCTGGACTGCCATTGGTGAGTGAAGAAAAAGATTCTTCAATTTACACTAGGGATAATGAATGGAGATAGTTTTGTTGGTGATTCCCTTTCTCTGCCGAGGATCTTCGACTTCTATTTGAGAATGATTTTGCTGAGGAGAAGAGTTCTGTTGGAAGATTTCACCAATTTGGAGAAATAAAATCCGCTAGGGGATGAACTTCCGTAGCTAGAGAAATAAACTCTACTGGGGATAAACTACTTGAGATTTAAAAAACTCTGTTACGAAATAATTTGATTTCAGATCTTTGAGGGAACTTCGCTGGAGAGAGGGATTTGCCAGTGATTTATATAAGAAACACACTCAAGTTGGGAAGTGTAAGAATACATCCCTGCCTTGATTGTATCCGAAGATGTATCGAATGAGTATCAGAATAGTATGCATATTTGAAGTATATTTGAATTGTATCTGAAAGAGAAATATGGAATAAGTATCAGAATGGCATCCGTATCTGGAGCGTATCTGAACTGTATCTGACAACTGTAATGAATGAGTATCAGAATGGCATTTGTATCTAGAGTGTATCTGAATTGTATTTGGAAGAGAAATCTGGAATGAGTATTAGAATGACACTTATATCTGGAGCGTATCTGAACTGTATCTGGAAGAGGAATCTGGAATGAGTATTAGAATGGCATCCGTATCTAGAGCGTATCTGAACTGTATCTGACAGCTGTATTGAATGAGTATCGGAATGGCATCCGTATCTGGAGCATATCTGAACTGTATCTCGAAGCTGTATTGAATGAGTATAAGAATGGCATTCATATCTGGAGCGTATCTGAACTGTATCTGAAAGCTGAATCTGAATGAGTATCAGAATGGTATCCGTATCTAGAGCGTATCTGAAATGTATCTAAACTGTATCTGAAAGCTGAATATGAATGAGTATCAGAATGACATTCATATCTGGAGCGTATCTGAACTGTATCTGAAAGCTAAATCTGAATGAGTATCAGAATGACATCCGTATCTGGAGCGTATCTGAATTGTATCTAAAATCTGAATCTGAATGAGTATCAGAATGACATCCTTATTTGGAGCGTATCTAAATTGTATCTGGAAAATGAATATGAATGAGTATCAGAATGGCATCTGTATCTGGAGCGTATCTAAAATGTATCTGGAAGCTGTATTGAATGAGTATCATAATGGTATATGTATCTAGAGCATATCTGAAGTGTATCTGGAAGATAAATCTAGAATGAGTATCAGAATGGCATTCGTATCTAGAGCGTATCTGAACTGTATCTGGAAGAGAAATCTGGAATGAGTATCAGAATGGCCTCCATATCTGGAGCGTATCTGAACTGTATCTGACAGTTGTATTGAATGAGTATCAGAATAACATCCGTATCTAGAGCGTATCTGAAATGTATCTGGAAGCTGTATTGAATGAGTATCAGAATGGCATCCGTATCTGGAGTGTATCTGAACTATATCTGAAAGCTGAATCTGAATGAGTATCAGAATGGTATCCGTATCTAGAGTGTATCTGAACTGTATCTGGAAGCTGTATTGAATGAGTATCAGAATGGCATCCATATTTGAAGCGTATCTGAACTGTATCTGAAAGCTGAATCTGAATGAGTATTAGAATGACATCTGTATCTAGAGCGTATCTAAACTGTATCTGGAAGCTGTATTGAATGAGTATTAGAATTGAATCTATATCTAGAGCGTATCTGAACTATATCTGGAAGAGAAATCTGGAATGAGTATCAGAATGGCATCCATATCTGAAGCATATCAGAACTGTATTTGGAAGAGAAATCTGGAATGAGTATCAAAATGGCATATGTATCTAGAGTGTATCTGAACTGTATCTGACAACTGTATTGAATGAGTATCAGAATGGCATCTGTATCTGAAGCGTATCTAAACTGTATCTGGAAGCTATATTGAATGAGTATCAGAATGGCATCCGTATCTGAAGCGTAGCTGAATTATATCTGAATTGTATTTGAAAGCTGAATCTGAATGAGTATCAGAATGGTATCTGTATCTGGAGCGTTTCTGAACTATATCTGAAAGCTGAATCTAAATGAGTATCAGAATGGCATCCGTATCTGGAGCGTATCTGAACTGTATCTGAAAGCTGAATCTGAATGAGTATCAGAATGGCATTTGTATCTGGAGCGTATCTGAAATGTATCTTAAAGCTAAATATGAATGAGTATCAGAATGGCATCCGTATATGAAGCGTATCTGAACTATATCTGAAAGCTGAATCTGAATGAGTATCAAAATGGCATCCGTATCTGGAGCGTATCTGAACTGTATCTGAAAGCTGAATCTGAATGAGTATCAGAATGGGATCCATATTTGAAGCGTATCTGAACTGTATTTGAAAGCTGAATCAGAATGAGTATCAGAATGACATCTGTATCTGGAGCATATCTGAACTGTATTTTAAGAGAATCTGGAGTAAGTGTCAGGATGATATCCGTCTTCGGATCGTACCTGAACCGTTTCTAGATGAGAGAATGTTTTCGCTGGGAGTTCCTGTTTTATTGTTTTGAGAGGAAATCCATTATGGATCATGAAAAGCTAGACGAACTAGGCTTGGGAATTTTTAAGATGCTGGATCAGTCATTGGAGAATCTTGCTCCGCCGGGGATACAAGAACACCTTACATGACAAGGCTGTAAGTTGAGGATGTGGCAGTGACCTTTTAGTAGGATGCCCCTGCCTATGTACCTCCTGGAGGAAGTATCTGTGGAGGTTTTTTGGATGGTTTAAGTGTCATCCCAACTCCTAGAGTCCTTGGTGTATGTTGATTAGGGTAATAAACCTTCCACTGATAGACAAGTGACGAGATAACGGGACGTAGTCGTACGTTTTAATCCCTAACTTTTGCCTGGACTGCCCTTTCATGTTTTCAATCCACTGGGATACCCTTTTTTGCCCAAGCCGCTTTTTCAGGTTTTCGACTTGCCGGGTGTACAAATATTTTTATATATATCCCTAATTTTTTCCCAAACCCTTTTGGTTCGTCGGGATGCCCTTATTTTTTGCTTAGGCCAGTCAACCTAGCAGGTCTTTTCGTGCGTCGTATTTTCCGACTATGTCCATGTTCACCAGGTACGAAGAATTGTCACTGTCCATAGTAGTAAGTGTTTCCACACTTCCAAAAGATGTTTATTTGATCACACATGATTCATTGTTGGAATTCATGTCTAATGCCCCAAGTGATTCAGACAGAGGTCTGCCCCTGACTATTCAACACTTTTGGAGATTATTTGCATATTGGCTTGACTGCTCCAGATTAACTAGACACCATGTCATGCCCCTTGATTATGAAAGGCCTGTTATTGGGAATGTTTTTCCGTCTAAGGTGATTTTGTCCACTGAGAGGATCTTTGTTCACTGAATATTTGTTGTGTGAATTTCTCTGTTGTTTGAACAATTAGCCATATGCAAACAATGTCATATAAAGAATGCACAGCTTGTGTCTATCTTGAAGTTTGAAAATTCATTTTTAGTAAAACAAACAAATTTTGTAAGAGTGTGATATCAACTCAGGATTTGTAGCAAGTCCTACAGGAGTCAGGATACCTTTTGTAACAGTATGCTTCCGAACTAACCCATGCTTCAGATAGGACTTTTAAGGGTTGTAGCGTGGCTTGGTTCACAGTTTAAGGAACAAAGGATAAAGGCTCAAAATTTATTTGTACCCACCCATTCTTCATGATGTTCTTCAGCCCTAAACTCAGTTAATTGTGCGTTTTGAATCCCAGTTGAGTTCTGGAATCATTGCTCTGATACTTGATGATGGTTCAGAAATTGAATGTTTATTTTGAGAAGGCAGTCATTTTTTGCAACTTTCCTTTTTGTTGAGGATTTGTAGCGACCTTCTTTTTTTTATTATCCCTGTCTTTTGCCTGAACTGTTTCTTTTGCCATTACAGCCAGTGGGATGCCCTAGTTTTTCTTAAGTCTCCATCATAGGTTTTGACTTAGCGGGCTTTTCTTTTGAGAGATGATGAATGTCTGTCTTAATGATTTTGTGGAACCATCACTATCTTTTAGAGAGCATCTTCTACACTATTTGTCGTGTATAGAGATAGAGCTTGCGACTGAATGCACTTCTAAATTAACTGAGAAAGCTACCCTGCCCCGGGTTATGATTAAGGTTTTTAATTTGTATGAAAAGAAAAAATTCCTACTTATTAGGCTCAAAGGGGTTGACTAGGGATTATCTTCCTTATAAATCCACTGTTTAGGATTTGAAACAATGCCTGTACATTGTCAGCGGGGTTTGTTCAAAAGCATACTGTAGAGATTGTGGTATCATTTTCGTCATCCTCCCTCTAAAGGCTTACATCTTTTAATCAAGAGTCGAATATCACAAAAAGGAAGTAAGAACGCAGTTTTGAAATAGTGAATATGAATGAATTGATTCAAGACAAATATATGCGATGCATTGATGAAATAACAAAGTTTGACATAAGTAAGTGTTCGAACAAAAAGAAAATTACAATTTGAAAAGTTCAAATGAACAAAAAGCCCCTTTGTCTGAACTTGTCACTTCAGACGGTGTGCCTTTGAGGGATGGAAGAAGACTTCAGTCTGCTCACCTTGTGTGAACTACAACACTCCTTCATTAATCAGGTCTTGAATCTTATTTTTCAATGCCCAACAGTCATTCGTATCATGTCCAGGACTATCAGAATGGTAGGCGCATATTGCATCAGGATTGTAGTTAGGGGAAAAAGTTTTGGGGTTTGGATGAGGATCCCTTAACGTAATCAACTCCATCTTCAACATGTGTTGTAATACCTTAGCCAAGGACATGTTGATTTCGGTGAATTGTCTTTTGGGCTTGTCTTGCCTTTGCGGATTACCCTGTTGTGATTGCATCGGTGCGGGAATAAAAGTCCGCATTACCCCCACAGATTGGTTGAGATTACTCTTATTGCGGACCTTCTGGTCGTACACGGCATTGGACTCTTTCTTCCCATTGTATGGTCTCTTCTGAGTACTTAAAGATGCATTCCCTTGAATGTCACCACTCCTGAGTTTATTTTCAACATGCCCCGTATGAACAAATCACCTAATTCCCTATCTACCAAGAGAGATTGATCATTGATTAGGCTCCAAGCTCTAGCAGTTTGCCCGAGACTGTTGTATTTGTCCTGAAGAAGCTTGCTGATGAGAATCCTCAATTCTTCTTGTTCCCGAACTAAACTTTGGATAAGGGTCATCTGACTACTCATCTGGATTCTCATCCTTTCCATTTCAGCTTGCAGTTGTTCTAACTGGTCATCCTTATTGTTGTCAGGACGTTTCTTGGACAAGTTCCCGTTGAGGAGTCTTTTCAATTATTCTGGCCCCTTGGCTAGACTCAGGAACATTTCTTTGAATTGAGCATCTTGAGTTTGGAGATCCTTTATTGTCTGTTTAAGAGCCATTTCTTCTTGCTGAAATAAGCAGCGAAGAAGATAAGAAGCCTATCCTGAAACCTATTTATGCAATGATATGTATGATATATGTATGAAATGTTTTCAAGGATTTCTAAGACTTAAATTTGTTTAGCCAAAGGGAGAACAAACGTTAATTGCATTAAGAAGTTTAAGCAGTTATAATGATTCCTCTAGGGCTTACAAAGGAAGTAACAAAGCAAAAATGAACTCTCAAAGCAAAAAAGGCTCAAGCTTCCCACAGGCGCATCCTCTTTGGTGCAATGTAGGCATTTATACTCTTCTCTTCATGAAGTAGCCCAGTGAGCTCTAAAACTTTCTTCTCGCTGGCGTAGAATTGGGTTTCAAAGGTATCCTATTCCTCTTTGAGTTGGATCCAGGATTCTTTTAACTCCTCGAAATTAGTCGGCATGTTAGGATGAAGAACAATGTAAGGAGTGTCTCCCTCAGCAACTGGCTCCATGATGATGGGTAGAATGGCCTCATAAGACATCCTGAGACTTTGAGCACGGGCTCGTACCCACTTAAGATAAGGCTCCAAAGGAATGGAGTTCTTATGCCCCAGTGTTTTGCTATCAACTTTGTTCACCATGTCCCAAGCTCTTATGAACCTCTGGCGATAACCCTGAACATCATTCTCATAGTCAAATATGATTCCTTGGACAAGTGTATCATGAGGACTATCTCTCCTAGCATAGCCAAACTGTCGCAACACCAAACAAGGATTATAAGTGATTCCTCCCCTAATGCCTAGTGTTGTACCCCAAAATTTTCCCTCCCATATTTCTCAAAACATTCCAAAAAAGATCCTCAAGTTGCTCAAGGAAGTCCAAGGGTTGACCAGACAAGCTCTCTCCTAAGACAATCTACCTCAAATTAGGGTTTCATATTGCATCAATATACTTGAGTCCAAGGGATCCCAAATGCTCACCAATGTCCTAATATGTTCTCAAGATCATCCATGTCAAGTTTCAAGCCCTACAGAGAAAGTTTGCTCAGTCAATTGCTCAAAGGCCTGAAAATCGACGGTGCTAGGGCAAAAGTCAATTGTGGCCTACATACAGTCAAACCTCAAAGTTTTTGGTCAACATCCTCATTTTTAAGTATACGTCATCATTTGATCAAGGTTTGATCATGATTCATCAAGGATTGCTCATAATTCATCAAGAACCAAAAGTTGCTAAATTAGGGTTTTGTAGGAAAAGTCAACTTAACTTTGACCAAGCATAACTTTCTCATACTTTATGAGAAATGACCCATCCAAATCTCATTTTTAAGAGGATGAAATGCTATACAATCCATCTTCAGCTCCCAAGTTCAAAATATGCACTCCCAAGAAGTTATGAATTTGGACATTATAGGTCATTTTGAAAAGTCAACAAAAACACCTTTTTTGTCAAAACTTCATACGTGAGCATGGAATATCAAATTGATATGAGACTAAAAAGGTTGCTTATAAGACATCTCAATATTTCTAAAAAGTCCAAGAACACCTTCAAAGAGTCAAAATTGAGGAAGTTATGCATTGGTGAAGTTGACCCTTTTTGCAAAATTATCAAAAGTCAACTATGCCTAAAAATGCAAATTTTGCATAATGGGCCCAATCTTTTGCATTTGTTTTGAGTTGGCAACATGGTCCACGAGCCCTAGCGTTTGCCACTTGTCATCATCTTGTTTTTATTATTTATTTTGATTTTTATTTGAATTAAATCAATTTAAATCATGAAAAAATCTAAAGCATTGAAAACTCAAGATTTTGTACTTGTTTCTGGTCTCAAATCCAGTTGGCAAGTATTTGAAATCGTGCAAAGCATTGGTGTGGACAAAAGGATTAAATTTTCCTAATTTTAGAAATATATTCAAAGTGAATCAAATCCAAATCAAAGACATTGATGGAGGAAGATTGTGATCATATTGGTAACCCTAATTCATTCCTCAGTACATAAGGATCATTGGCAGACCTAAAGCAAGGCTAGAGAGAGGCGTGAGAACCAGAACCAAACTTGAAAAAACAAGAAAAAGTGTTGAATCGAATTCCTAGTTGCAAGCAATTACAGGCCTTCCTAGCTATCCCAATCGCTTCCTGGGAGTGTAAGAAAGTGAAATCAATCAAGAACAAGCAATATCAGGCCCTATAACGCACTGTAAGTCATCCACGACTTTGATGTATTTTTGAAATCGATTTGCATAATTCTGACATTTATAGCATGAAATAATGGTATATTCTTGTTCACTATTACATTTGCAAGCCATCTGGCATATTTAATTGCATTTTTTTGGACTGTATGAGATTTCACCATTGTTAGGGTTTGTAGCTTCGATTTGGGATCTTGGTGTACAGGTGAAATTGGGCCACGATTAGGGTATCATGAAGTTCGTGAGACTGGGATGAATGGATTGGTACCATTACCATTGATTTATTGTGCTTGTACATGATTCTTGATAGGCACGGGTTTTTAGCTACAGTGGCTGTCCGTTGGTAAAGGTCTGTTGTCTAAAACAACAGATCCTTGGAGAAGATGAAGACGTGGCAAGCAATCACTCATCCGTTTGAAAATTCACGCGAATATTTTATTATTTCGTTTGTTTATTATATAATAATTGATGTTTATACTACATACAAACAAAACAGCCAGCGCAGATGGTAGTGGAGTGTGTGCAAAAATGCTTCAGGACTTGGGTTCGAATCCCAGGTCCCCCAATTTCTTCACATTATTTTTCTTTCAGGGATTACATGCGCGTATAAAGCCAAAGGACCATCATGCGTCCTCACCATCCAACCAACCAAGTGTCCTGAGATCCAGATCCAAAGGCCATCAATGAAGGACCATGATACGCCTAGTCAAACGCATGGCATGGGATGCAAAGAGTCAACGTGAGCCAATCCTTCTTCGTCCAGAAAATTGCTATTCACACCTCCAAATTACTCTCAGGCCCAATAACTCTTTCTCTTTTCTTTTTAAATTTTGTTTAATTTAATTTATTTATTTTATTTACTAACACAAAATTTATTATTCTTTTATCAAAAAATCACATAAAAATATTTTTCACCCAATTAGACTTAAGTTTATTTTTGGTCAATAAATTAATTAATTTAATTAGATTTTAATTATAGATAACTTTAATTCTTTTGTAAATAAATTTAAAAATAATTAGAACAATTAGGGTTTTGTTTATAATTTAATTCTATTTCCTTTTTTCTTAAATACCAAAAATACAAAAAATAGGTCATTTATTTATTTTCATTAATTAATTTAATGAACTAATTAATTTTGTATTTAATTTTAAAAACCTAATTCTTCTTTTTAAAAATAATTAAAAAAATAACAAAAACACTTTTTTTCTTTTAATTAGGTTAGAAAGGGTCAAAACCCTAATTTCTCCCCGATCTTAATTTCATCGCGCACTTTATTATTTTTTACCATATTGATGTAATTGCCCACAAGTTGTAATAGCTTAATTAGGACTTTTACTTTTCAGTTTTCGCTTTATTTTTAAGGGTTTTTTTTGGATATGTAAATACCCGAAGGCTTGTAATAGCGTAGTTTAATTTCCACACTTTAATTTCCGCAAAATATTTAACTGTTAGATGTATGAATAATTAGGGTTGCATGACAAGAATGGATGTAAACTTTAAAACAGTTAGCAAACCCTAAATGTGCAAAGATAAATAATCTGAAATTGAATCACTCGCACATGCGCACTCCTAGGGTACACTCCCACTTGGTTGCCTTCGGTAAAAGGTCATTAAATATAAGATACGTTAGTGGTCGCTCTTTTGTCTAAACAAAGATCAAAGTCCTGTTCGGAAAAGTTGCCTCAGAATGGTTGCCTCGGATATTGTTGCTTCACATAATTGATCTAAGACATTAGGGTTATTACTAAGACGTCCTAACATTGCTTTAGTGACCGTATGTCCCTTTCAAATTGAGCCTCAAAACTCCAACGACGATGCTACCTACTCACTAATAGTAGGATAGCACTGTCTAAAGGAAACGAACATAGAACAATTCTTTTTTTTCGAGTAGGTAGATTAGTTCTTAAGTACTTGCTCAATCCAAACAAACTTTTTTCACACTTACACTCCTCTTTTAAACAAAGCTTTCAAAAACACTTCGTAACACTCTTGAAGACAGAAGCAAGAGTTAAATCGAAGTTAAAAACCTTTTTCAAATCAAACACACACAAGCAATTTTAAAATGATGAGCAAGTACCTAAGAGCCCGTAGATAACTACGGATAGAAAGGGTGCTAATACCTCCCCTTTCTATAATCTACCCCCCGTACTCAGAAAATCTCGAAAAAAGGAATTTTTCTGTGCTTTTTTCCTTTCCTGTTGGATAAAATAAAAGTCGGTGGCGACTCTTGCTTACCGCGACATTTTGCAAACACAAATGCAAAACGCAAACCAGCAATTCCTAAAAAACAGTCTCGGTTCTGGCCACCGTATCACAGAACTGACGACTCTGCTGGGGAGTTAATAAGTGGGGTGTACCTTATATTAGTTCATCATATTGTTTTCTATTGTTTGATTTGATTACTTTATTTTTGTGGGCTTTGTATCGGAGTTACTATAGATCCTAACTCGGATCTGGTGGACACGTTTTAGGTAAGTAGCAATAGACTGTGAAGGAACTGTACAACATAGACCGATACGGTTGAAGCAATAGCTACGTTGATGTGGCACATTAGTTGGTAGCGATATCCCTTGTGGAGCAACAAGGAGAGTATGGGGCTGCTATATGGGTCGTTAAGCATCAACTGACCTTAGAACCTATAATTGACCAACTTGGCCATAAGAAGTAGTGAGATAGCCGGCCTCGGCATAGAGTTGGGAACTGGTTGATACTCGATACTACACTAATTGAGATCATACTCTCGATATGGTTCCGACTGCAAGAAAAGGTTACGTGAGCTGAAACTATGACTGATGGAGGATGGTCAGTGATATTGAGAACCTCTAGAACCCGGTTATTATTATTAGGACAGGTTGAACCAATTAAACTACAAGAGGGTAGTACCTAAACTCCATGCCATCCTGAAATTTAAGGGCTCTTGTGTGACATGTTTTCCTTTACCATGTTTTCTATCTGTGGTACCTGTTATGTGTTTTATCATGACATCATGCATCATGACATAACATGCATATTTCATCAGACTAACCATTTCAAAGACCGAGGGGATTCATCTTTGTTCTGTTTTGTAGATCATGGCTTCTATGTGCAGAAATACCATTCGAGTTAACTTCGTGCAAATCCTTGCTCAGCTTAGAGAGTTAGTCTCAAAGGTTCTTGATACTTCTTCATTTGTTAGAAGACATGGATATCTCCTTAGCTTGGTCACTTCAAAGTTGGATGAGCAAATGATGAGTGTGTTATTCCAGTTCTTTGATCCATTGCATCATTGTTTCACCTTCCCAGATTATCAGCTAGTCCCTACTTTGGAGGAGTTTTCTGATTTGTTAGGCATATCTATTCTCGAGAAGACACCCTTCACAGGTTTGGAGGAGGTTCCTAGACATGAGGACATTGCTCCAGTTTTACACTTTACAAAGGCTAATGTAGTTTCTAACTGGGAAACACAGAGTGGGGTTAAAGGTTTATTGGCTAAGTTTCTGATCGATCAAGCTCAACAGTTCTGGGATAACTTGGACTTTCAAGCATTTGAAGACACTTTGGCTCTCCTCATCTACGGCTTGGTTCTTTTCCCAAATCCATATTCTTTCATAGACCTGAATGCGGTCAAGATCTTCATGGCTCGTAATCCAGTGCCTACTCTCTTGGGTGATATTCTACATGCTCTCTATACTCGTACCGTGCGAAGAAGGGGAACCCTCATGTGTTTCACGCCGCTGCTGGAAAGGTGGTTTATTTAGCACCTCCCCAAGTCTGTTTTGAAGAATGAGGAAGGTGTAGGTTGGGCATACAGAATCATGTCCCTTGCTCATACGGACATCCTTTGGAGCTCCAAGGATATGGAAAAAGTAGCTATCATTGATCGATGTGGGGAATACCCTAATGTTCCGTTGCTTGGAATTAGAGGGGATATAACCTACAATCCTTGTTTGGCTTTACGTCAGTTTGGACGCGCTCGAAGAGACGGTCCCTATGAGATGCTTCTTCCAGACATTGTCTTTGACTACAAGGGGAACGTGAATGGGCATCACCAAAGGTTTATACGAGCCTGGGGCGTGGTGAACAGGTCTGACCCTCATGAGCTAGGATTGAAGACTTCTCTCCCGATGCAACCTTATCTCCAGTAGGATCGAGCCCGTGCTCAAAAGCTGGGGATGCCTTATGAAGCAGTTTTTCCTGTGATTATAGAGCATACTAATGAAGAAGGTGTTCCTTATACGGTTATCCATCCATACATGCCTACTGATCTTGGGGCATTGAAGAGATCCTGGATTCAGTTGAAGGAAGAAAGGGATACCAACAGAGAGAAGTATCATGATTAGGAGAGGAAGATCTTGAGGCTTACAATGCAGCTTGAGAATAAAAGGACAATCAACGATTATGTCATCACGAAGGGAAAACGACCATGGGATTTCTGATGTCTTTTATTGTTTCTAGTTTAGATTTACTTTTCAGTATTTCTTTTATAACGCCTTAAAAGGCATTGTTAAACATTGTTACAAGTTTTATCTAATAAAGTGTGTTTTATTTTTTTTACAAATTTGAATCTCCCAAAGTCTTTGAAATCATTTCATACGCATTCCATTACCATACACCTCATCGCAGGTACCATTACAGGCTTCTTATCTTCTTCGTTGTTTATTTCAGCACAACATGTCTTCTGAAACACCTACTGATCAAGCCATCAAGGCTCTTCAAGCTCAGAATGCACAATTCCAAGAGCTGTTCCTGAACTTGGCCAAAGGGCAACAAGATTTGAAGTCTCTCATCTTGAAGGAGAAGAAGAATAAGAAGAAGAAAGTGGTCCTCCTGAATATGGGTCGCAGATTCGGGAACAATTTGCGACAGGAAACTGATTTGTCCCATTCATCTGGAGGGGGAGAGAATCAAGAGGAAAGAAAAGGGCCTAGTCATGTGGTCTCTAGTAATGACACTGATTTTGATGAAGACCAGTATCCTCCTGCCGAGGATAGGTATAAGCAACTCGAAGACCGGCTGAGTGCAATGGAGATCCAGAGGATACCTGGGTTGGACTTTGGAGATCTGTGATTGGCATCTGGGGTGGTGATCCTGCACAAGTTTAAAGCTCATATCTTTGCTAAGTACGATGGGGTATCCTGTCCGAAGCTACACCTCTGCTCGTATGTCAGAAAGATTCAACCATACACTGCTGATAGGAACCTGTGGGTTCATTTATTTCAAGATAGTCTGTCAGGGACTCAACTTGAATGGTTCTATCAATTGGAAGGAGCTAATGTCCGCAACTGGGAGGACCTTGCTGCTGCTTTTTACAAGCAATACCAGTACAACACCGACCTTGCTACCACGCGTACCCAACTTCAGGGTATGTCTATGGGCACAGGCGAAGGCTTTAAGGACTATGCTCAGAAATGGAGAGATCTTGCTGGAAGAGTCCAACCCCCTCTGTCTGATAGGGAGTTGGTGGACATGTTTCTTGGGACTTTGTTTGCTCCATATTTCAATCATTTGATCGGTAGTTCACCGTCTGGGTTCATTGAATTGATTTTAACTGGGGAGAGAGTGGAAGCTGGTATTAAAAGTGGCAAGATACATAAAGGTGCTTCATCGAGTACAGAAAAGAAGCTAGTGCAGTTTACAGCTCGAGGAGCCAAAACTGACCCGAATGCTGCCAAGCGGTTAATGCGGTAGTAATATCAAGACCCACTGTTTCCCCACAATGCAACAATCAACAAAGAGTAGAGAGACCGCAAAAGACAGTATACTCGGCTCAGTATGACCCTATCTCAAATCCTGCCGCAATTGTTGAAGACCAACTTGATAACTCTGAGGGAAGCTCCGAAGAATCCCAGTACTACATCACTCATGTATAATCTGAACGCCCGCTGCGCTTATCACTCTGATAGCCCCGGACATGATACCAACAATTGTTGGGCCTTGAGGAATAAGGTGCAAGATTTGATTGAAGCTAAAGAAATTGAGTTTGACGCGCCGAAAAAGCCTAATGTCATGACTGCTCCTATGCCCAAGCATGGAGTAAATGCTGTGGATGATGATTCATTTGTAACCTCTGTGGAATACATTTCTACTCCATTGATGAAAGTAAAGAAGAACTTAATGTCAGCCAGTTTATTTCCGGGCTATGGAGAAGGTTGCCACCTATGTTCAATCCTGCCTACTGGTTGCCATTTATTGAAGTCAGGTGTTCAACGCCTGATGGATAACAAAGAGATATTGTTCGAAAAAACTTTGGTTCCATTGATTCCTGTTGAAGATGTTTCCATAATAACCATTTCCGCCAATCCTTCCAAGGCTTCCTCGAGAAAGCCTGTTAGGATTACACCCGTTACAAGAGTTGCTCCATTGATCATTACTACCCCTGGTCCTATCCCGTGCATTTCAGATAAGGCTGTCCCGTGGCACTATGGGGTCGATGTGTATTATCATGGGATCAAACAAGACTTGAAGGTTGAAGAGGCTGATACTGATGTCAGCAATATTATCGGGTCTAGCAAGGTCACCTGAAGCGGAAGACTTTTCTCTCCTGAGATTTCCCCACCAACTATTCGGAAGCCTGTTGTTATTCCACCTGCCAGTACATCTGCTACTGTCCCTATTCATGTTCCAATCATTATCCCTGTCGCTGAGTCATATGACGCTCGGGGCAAAGAGATCATAAGTGAGCCTGCCCGGATGGAGGAACCGAAGAAGATTATTGTAGAAACCTCTAGACAGGAGATATAGGAAATTTTGAAAATCATCAAGAAAAGCGACTACAGTGTAGTCGAGAAGCTAGGGCAAACCCCGTCGAAGATCTCCATGTTATCTTTATTGCTGTGTTCAGAAGCCCATGCAAAGGCTTTAATCGCTTTCCTGAAAACTGCGCATGTGCCGCAGGAAACATCTGCTGATCAATTCAAAGACTGTGTGGCTAGTTTGACCGCTGACAACGGGTTAGGTTTCTCCGACGCAGATATGACTGCCAAAGGAAGGAATCACAATGATGCTCTGCATGTTTCGATCGAGTGCAGGGGCATTACCTTGGCCCATGTGCTGGTGGATACTGGGTCCTTATTAAATGTTTTACCCAAGAAAGCATTAGATCGGATGGACTGCAAAGGGTTAGTGCTGAAGCCGAGTAATATTATGGTTAGGGCCTTTGATGGGTCCAAAAGGATAGTGCACGAGGAGGTGGATGTCCCTGTTAAAGTTAGTTCCCAGACTTTCGCATCTACATTCTATGTGATGGACATCCAACCATCTTACTCTTGTTTGCTGGGTCGCCCATGGATTCATAAAGTTGGGGCAGTGACTTCAACGCTCCATCAGATGTTGAAATATCTAGTGAAGGGGAAGATTGTTACAGTACAAGGAGAAGAGGAGTACATGGTGAGCCACCTTACCTCTTTTCGGTATGTGGAGATGGACAAGGAGTTCATTGAAACCCCGTGTCAGAACTTTGACGAAGTCCCCCAGACTCTGGCGTTGACTGAAACTGTTGCTGAAGATCCTCCAATGAAGATGGCTTCCCTCAAGGATGCCTGGGCTGTTATCGAAAAAGGTGGGTGTGCAAATTGGGGTCAACTCCCTGAATTAGTGAACAAAACTAACAAGTTTGGTTTGAGTTTTACTGCAGAAGCTCAAAGGGTTGTTTTGCGTACGCGGATTGGAATACCTCCCATGCATATCAGTAATCCGGAAGTGAATGCAATTGAAGATGATGATGAAGAGTCTGAGTTCGACAGCTGGATTTACCCGACTACCGACAACGGATTAAGCAATTGGACGGCGAAGGACTTCGTTCCCATTTCTTTTATTACACAGTAATAGACTTTTGTTTTCAGATTTGTAACAGAAAGTTTAAAACTTTACGGCCCGGTGCCTTGCCCGAGACACCTTGGCTTTGTTTAAGGGCTTATTATGTGTCATTTCCATATATCATCAATAAAAGCATTGGATGTTTTCTTGCATTACAAATTTTGCACTCTTTGTTTTTCTATCTTGCACTTTATTAAAACAACTATTGTCTTACACACACTCACATATCATAATACAGGTCCACATCCACTCTATATCCCACTGATAACGACTCTACTACTTCCAGTTATGACTTCGAAAGTCCGATCAACCAAGCCGAGGACGAAGGTGAGGATGATTGCGAAGTGCTTGGGGAACTTGCTAGGCTGTTACTACAGGAAGAGAGGGCCATACAGCCCCATGAAGAGCCAGTGGAATCAGTGAATCTGGTTACGAAAGAAGACAAGAAAGAGGTTAAGATCGGTGCAAATCTGGAGTCTGGTGTTAATCAAAGGTTGATACAAATGCTGCGTGACTATGTTGACATCTTTTCCTGGTCTTATGAAGATATGCCTGAGTTCGATATGGATATTATGGTACACCGCTTGCCAACTTAAGAAGACTTTCCTCCAGGGAAACAAAAAGTTCGTCGAATGCGCCCAGAGATGTCTGAGAAAATCAAAGCTGAGGTTATGAAACAATTTGATGCCGGTTTTCTAGCAGTTACTTCTTACCTGCAGTGGGTTGCCAACGTAGTGCAAGTGCCCAAGAAAGATGGTAAGGTTCAGATGTGTGTTGATTATAGGGATCTGAATAGGGAAAGTCCCAAGGATGATTTTCCACTCCCTCACATCGACGTTCTGGTCGACAACACCGCACAGCATAAGGTCTTCTCCTTTATAGATGTTTTCTCCGGTTACAATCAGATTAAAATGGCTCCCGAGGACATGGAGAAGACAACGTTTGTTACGCAGTGGGGTACCTTTTGCTACAAAGTCATGTCGTTCGGGTTAAAGAATGTTGGGGCAACATATCAGCGTGCCATGGTCTCTTTGTTCCACGACATGATTCATTACGAGATTGAGGTATACGTTGACGACATGATTGCAATATCCCAGACTGAAGAGAAACATCTTGACCATCTCCAGAATCTATTTGATAGGTTAAAGATGTACAAGCTGAGTTTAAACCCGAACAAGTGCACCTTCAGAGTAAGATCTGGTAAGCTGTTGGGTTTCGTCGTTAGTGATAAAGGCATTCAAGTGGATCCTGCAAAGGTGAAGGCTATACAGGAAATTCCATCTCCCCAAACAGAAAAAGAAGTCAGAGGCTTTTTGGGACGTCTGAACTACATTGCCCGATTCATTTCGCACCTGACTGCTACTTGTGAACCAATCTTCAAGCTGTTAAAAAAGGATCAAGTGGTAAAATGGAATGATGAATGTCAGGTCGCTTTCGAAAGGATCAAGGAATATCTCCAAGAGCCACCCATTCTGATGCCTCCAGTTGAAGGGAGACCTTTGATCTTATACTTGACAGTACTCGACAATTCAATGGGGTGCGTGCTGGGGCAGCATAACGAGTCTGGCCAAAAAGAGCATGCTATTTACTACCTTAGAAAAAAGTTTACCGACTGTTAGACCCGATACTCACTGCTTGAGAAAACTTGTTGCACTTTGGCATGGGCTGCTCGCCAGCTGAGACAGTATATGCTGACTCACACTACTCTATTGATATCAAAGATGGATCCAATCAAGTATATCTTCGAAAAGCCTGCCTTATCCTGAAGAATAGCAAGATGGAAGATGATCTTGACTGAGTATGACATCCAATACATAACCCAAAAAGCAATCAAGGGGAGTGTGTTGGCGGATCATTTGGTGCATCAGGTTGTGGATGATTACCAGTCTATGAACTTCGAATTTCCGGATGAGAACACCATGTTGGTAACTGACTGTGAAACACCTGGACCGGATGAAGGACCTGAGGAGGGATCCCGATGGTCTATGTATTTTGACGGAGCTTCAAACGCGTTGGGTAATGACATTGGCGCTGTGATTATATCTCCTGAAGGTTGTCATACTCCGTTCACCGCCCGATTATGTTTTAACTGTACCAACAACATGGCGGAGTATGAATCATGCATCATGGGCCTTCGAGCAGCTATTGACCTGAGGATTAAGTTCTTGAGTGTGTTCGGAGATTCTTCTCTAGTGATCAATCAGATCAAAGGCGAGTGGGATATGAAGCACCTAAATCTTATTCCTTACAAAGAATATGTACTGACGTTGCTTCCGCACTTCGAGGAGATAACCTTTGAACACTTCCCCAGAGAGGAGAATCAGTTAGAGGACACGCTAGATACTATGTCTTCTATGTTCAAGGTCAGGTGGGACAATGAGGCTCCCCGGATTACCATTGAGAGGTTGGACGAACCCACACATTGCTGTGACATTGAGACTGAAGAGGTAGCAGATAAACCCTGGTTTCATGAGGTAAAGAGGTATCTTGAGGCTCAAGAGTATCCCGAGGGTGCATCTGTTAATGATAAGAAGTTTCTGAGGAGGTTTGCGGCGAAGTTCTTCATCAGTAATGGAATTCTTTACAAGCGTAATCATGATTCAACCATACTATGATGTGTGGATAAGAACGAGGAAGAAAGGATTATGGTAGAGTTACATGAAGGTAGTTTCATAACTCATTCCAGTGGACACACCATGGCAAAGAAGATCCTACGGGCAGGATATTATTGGTCCACCATGGAAGTCGACTGTTATCAGCATTCTCGGACCTGTCACAAGTGCCAAGTCTATGATGATAAGGTGCACGTACCTCCAGTTCCTCTGAATGTCTTGATAGCTCCGTGGCCTTTTGCAATGTGGGGCATCGATATGATTGGTGAGATCAGACCTACTGCGTCTAACGGGAACTGTTTCATCCTGGTAGCAATTGATTACTTTACAAAATGGGTTGAGGCAACTTCATTTGCCACAATGACCAAGAATGTTGTGGTGCGGTTTATTCGGCACAATCTGATCTGTCGATATGGTGTACCCGAGAGGATCATTACAGACAACGGTACAAATCTCAACAATACGATGATCACCGAGCTCTGCAAACAATTTAAGATACAACATCATAACTCTTCCCCTTACCGGCCGAAGATGAATGGGGCTGTTGAAGCGGCCAATAAGAACATCAAGAAGATTGTGCAGAAGATGACAGTAACATATAAAGATTGGCACGAGATGTTACCTTTTTCTCTTCATGGGTACCGAACCTCAACACAGACTTCAAAAGGGGCAACACCCTACTCTTTGGTATAAGGCATGGAAGCAGTCTTACCCATTGAGGTTCAGATACCCTCTCTTCGGATTATGAAAGATGCAGGCTTGAGCGAGGACGATTAGATCCAGACCCGGCTTGATCAGCTGAACTTAATCGACGAGAAGAGACTTACTGCTATTTGTCATGGTCAGACGTATCAAAAGCGAATGATCAAGGCATTTAACAAGAAAGTTAGACAACAAGAGTATCAAGTTGGGGATCTGGTGATCAAGAACATCATATTTCCGCAAGGTGATCCTTGGGGCAACTGAACCCCTACGCGCGAAGGGCCATTTGTGGTTAAGAACATTTTCTCAGGAGGAGCTATGATTCTAACCACCATGGATGGTGACGACCTTCCTCATGCTGTCAATGCAGACATAGCGAAAAGATACTAGGCATAATCAAAGACCCGCTAGGTTGACTGGCCTAGGCAAAAATAAGGGCTTCCCGACGAGCCAAAAGGGTTCGGACAAAAATAAGGGATGAAAATAAAAAAATCTGTACACCCGGCAAGTCGAAAACCTGAAATGGCGGCTTGGGCAAAAAAGGGTATCCCGGTGGACTGAAAACCCGAAAGCGCGGTCCAGGCAAAAATTAGGGATTAAAGCGTAACATTATGTCTCATTGGATCACCTTGCAACCAGACTTCGATATCGACTATCATGCTCGGACAGCGCTAATCAATCTGATCTACCTTCAACCAAGTAGCAAAGTGATGAGATGCTCGAGGATATAAAGGCAATAGTAGAGTTGGAACCCAGTGGGATTATTCACATAACTGTTTTTCTTTCATTTACACAAATTGTATAAATTCTATTGTTCGGCGGCGTTCTCTTACTAGGACATTAGCCTCTTGTACAAAAACGTCTATTTACAGGCTAACTTCAAAATCAATACAATTCATTTTCACAAAGAAATTTCAGATTGTTTTCTTTTTCTGTTTTGTTTTGCAAAAACGTCCAATGTTCATTTTTGGATATATGCATTTGACAATAATTGTTGCTCATAAAAATTTACATGCGAAACAAAAGACGATTACTCGTAATATCCGAAACAGGGGCAAACAAGAAATGTCCAAACCATACACTTGCTCTATCCACCAGGTATAGGGATAGACCTAGTTGGAGAAAACGATTGAAGGTACATTCACTTCCCGCAGAGTAAGAAAAAGACAGTGATGCTAGTAGTCCCGAACAGGACACCACTCTCCCCAGTAGAGGCTCGCAACCGCGAATGAGTCGGCAAAAGTCTCCCCAAGCAGAGTTTAATTATCATCAGCACTAGAAAATTATCCCCAGTGGAGTTTGGAGAATTATCCCCAGTGGAGTTTGGAGAGTTATCCCCAGTGGAGTTTGGAGAGTTATCCCCAGTAGAGTCTGGAGGATTGTCCCCAATAGAGCCTAAAAGATTATCCCCAGTGAAGTCGCCACTAGAAAATCTTCCCCAGCGGAGTTCATTCATTTCACAAACAGAAACTTTATCCCCGACAAAGTTCATCATCGCTAGCAATGATAATTCAACTCCAGCTGAGGTTGTTTCTCCAAATCAACAAGAGCTTCAAGCAGAGTATCTCTTCCCCACAGAATTATTTTCTCGCTGGTTTATTCTCCAGCAGGATTATTCTCACAGTCATCCTCATTCTGTGAAGCCTGGATTACGACCAGATAGCAGTCAATGACACCGCGAAGCCTAGATTACGACCAGATAGTGGTATATCTTTAACACAAGTTATGAAGCCCGGATTCGACCGGATAGTATCTTGATTTTATCCAAACACCATGAAGCCTGGATTCGACCATATAGTGGTATGAGACATCTTGAAGCCTGGATTACGACCAGATAGCGGTAAGAGACACTGTGAAGCCTGGATTACGACCAGATAATAGTAAGGGACGCTGTGAAGTTTGGATTACGACCAAATAGCAGTTTACCCGACCAAATACTATGAAGCTCGGATTACGACCGGATATTAGTAGGCCCAAAGCCAAAGGGAAGCACGGATTACGATCGGATAACCATTTGATCTCTTCTGAAGCCTGGATTACGACCAGATAAGAAGTAAAAGTATTGTGAAGCCTGGATTACGATCGGATAGCAGTACAGAACACCATAAAGCCTGGATTCGACCAGATAATGGTATAAAGCATCGTGAAGCCTGGATTACGACCAGATAATGATAAAAGGACTGAATCCTGGATTATGACCAGATAACAGTACAAGACACTGCGAAGCTTGGATTTCGACCAAATAGCAGTTTACCTGGACAATTACTAAGAAGCCCGGAGTCGAACGGATATTAGTGTGCCCTAAAATCAAGTTGAAGCCCGGATGCGACCAGATAACAATTCATTTCCTTCTGAAGCCTGGATTACGACTAGATAAGAATCGAGAAATTGCGAAGCCTGGATTATGACCGGATAGCAAGTTTAATCTCATCTCCCCAGTAAGTCACTGTAAAGCCTGGACTACGACTAGATAGAAACCGGTCTTACAAATATGAAGCCTGGATCACGACCAGATAATAGTTCATTTTCACCTCTTCGACGAAGAGACGATTCCTCAATAAGAATAACGGACGACCGAAGTTCCTAAAATTCAACTTTTCTCAAAACAGAGATGATTCCCCAGTAGAATAATGGACGACTGAAGCTCATAAAATTCTATTTCTCTCAAGACAGAGATCAACATTCCCCAGCGGAATCTTCCTCAGCAACAGGTATACAAGCTCCCGCTAAGGAATCTCTTATGCGATCGACACTCCTTCGGGTTGCATCTTTAAGCACATCCCCTGTAAGCAATTTCCAAATGGCATCTGTAAGCCCATTCCCAGCATCGCAAGACGGATACCACTTCATGCGAGTGCAAATTTCTGGGCACTCTAGTGTTCAATCATCTTCCACCTTCGGATCACGAAAGGCACAAAAGCCAATCTACATCCTCAGGTTTAAGAAGATTGAACGGGGCAGTTGTTGTACCCCAAAATTTGCCCTCCCATATTTCTCAAAACATTCCAAGAAAGATCCTGAAGTTGCTCAAGGAATTCCAAGGGTTGACCAAACAAGCTCTCTCATAAGACAATCTACCTCAAATTAGGGTTTCATATTTCATCAAGATACTTGAGTCCAAGGGATCCCAAATTCTCACCAATGTCTTAATATGTTCTCAAGATCATCCATGTCAAGTTTCAATCCCCACGGAGTAAGTTTGCTCAGTCAATTGCTCAAAGGCCTGAAAATTGACTTTGCTAGGGCAAAAGTCAAATGTGGCCTACATACAGTCAAACCTCAAGGTTTTTGGTCAACATCCTCATTTTTAAGCATATGTCATCATTTTATAAATGGTTGATCATGATTCATCAAGGATTTCTCATAATTCATAAAGAACCAAAAGTTGCTAAATTAGGGTTTTGTAGGAAAAGTCAACTCAACTTTGACCAAGCATAAATTTCTCATAATTTATGAGAAATGACCCATCCAAAGCTCATTTTGAAGAGGATGAAATTCTATACAATCCATCTTCATCTCCCAAGTTCAAAATATGCACTCACAAGTAGTTATTAATTTGGACATTATAGGTCATTTTGAAAAGTCAACAAAAACACCTTTTTTGTCAAAACTTCATACATGAGCATGGAATATCAAATTGATATGATACCAAAAAGGTTGCTTATAAGACATCTCAAGCTTTCTAAAAAGTCTAAGAACACCTTCAAAGAGTCAAAATTGAAGAAGTTATGCATTGGTGAAGTTGACCCTTTTTGCAAAATTGTCAAAAGTCAATTATGCCTAAAAATGCAAATTTTACTTAATGGGCCCAATCTTTTGCACTTGATTTGAGTTGGAAACATGGTCCACGTGCCCTAGACTTTGCCACTTGTCATCATCTTGTTTTTATTATTTATTTTGATTTTTATTTGAATTAAATCAGTTTAAATCAAAACAAATCATGAAAAAATCTAAAGCATTGAAAACTCAAGATTTTGTACTTGTTTCAGGTCTCAAATCCAGTTGGCAAGTATTTGAAATCGTGCAAAGCATTGGTGTGGACAAAAGGATTGAATTTGCCTAATTTTAGAAAGATATTCAAAGTGAATCAAATCCAAATCAAAGACATTGATCGAGGAAGATTGTGATCATATTGGCAACCCTAATTCATTCCTCCATACATAAGGATCATTGGTAGACCTAAAGCAAGGCTAGAGAGAGGCGTGAGAACCAGAACCAAACTGGAAAAAACAAGAAAAGTGTTGAATCGAATTCCTAGTTGCATGCAATTACAGACCTTCCTAGCTATCCCAATCGCTTCCTGGGAGTGTAAGCAAGTGAAATCAATCAGGAACAAGCAATATCAGGCCCTATAACGCACTGTAAGTCATCCACGACTTTGATGTATTTTTGAAATTGATTTGCATAATTCTGACATCTATAGCATGAAATAATGGTATATTCTTGTTCACTATTACATTTGCAAGCTATCTGGCACATTTCATTGCATTTTTTTGGACTGTATGAGATTTCACCATTATTAGGGTTTGTAGCTTCGATTTGGGATCTTGGTGTACAGGTGAAATTGGGCCACAATTAGGGTATCATGAAGTTTGTGAGACTGAGACGAATGGATTGGTACCATTACCATTGATTTATTGTGTCTGTACATGATTCTTGATAGGCACATGTTTTTAGCTACGGTGGTTGTCCGTTGGTAAAGGTCTGTTGTCTAAAACAACAGATCCTTGGAGAAGACGAAGACGTGGCAAGCAATCATTCGTCCTTTTGAAAATTCGCGCGAATATTTTATTATTTCGTTTGTTTATTATATAATAATTGATGTTTATACTACATACAAATAAAACAGCCAACGCAAATGGTAGTGGAGTGTGTGCAAAATGTTTCAGGACCTGGGTTCGAATCCTAGGTCCCCCAATTTCTTCACATTATTTTTCTTTCAGGGATTACATGCGCGTATAATGCCAAAGGACCATCATGCGTCCTCACCATCCAACCAGCCAAGTGTCATGAGATCCAGATCCAAAGGCCATCAACGAAGCACCATGATACGCCTAGTCAAACGCATGGCATGGGATGCAAAGAGTCAACATGGGCCAATCCTTTTTGGGCCAGAAAATTGCTATTCACACCTCCAAATTACTCTCAGGCCCAATAACTCTTTCTCTTTTCTTTTTACATTTTGTTTTATTTAATTTATTTATTTTATTTACTAACACAAAATTAATTTTTCTTTTATCAAAAAATCACATAAAAATATTTTTCACCCAATTAGACTTAGGCTTATTTTTGGTCAATAAATTAATTAATTAAATTAGATTTTAATTATAGATAACTTTAATTATTTTGTAAATAAATTTAAAAATAATTAGAACAATTAGGGTTTTGTTTATAATTTAATTCTATTTCCTTTTTCCTTAAATACCAAAAATACAAAAAATAGGTCATTTATTTATTTTCATTAATTAATTTAATTAATTAATTAATTTTGTATTTAATTTTAAAAACCTAATTCTTCTTCTTAAAAATAATTAAAAAAACAACAAAAACACTTTTTTTCTTTTAATTAGGTTAGAAAGGGTCAAAACCCTAATTTCTCCCCGATCTTAACTTCATCGCGCGCTTTATTATTTTTTACCATATTGATGTAATTGCCTACAAGTTGTAATAGCTTAATTAGGACTTTTACTTTTCATTTATCGCTTTATTTTTAAGGGTTTGTTTTTGGCTATGTAAATACCCGAAGCCTTGTAATAGCGTAGTTTAATTTCCGCACTTTAATTTCCGCAAAATATTTAACTGTTAGATGTATGAATAATTAGGGTTGTATGACAAGAATGGATGTAAACGTTAAAACAGTTAGCAAACCCTAAATGTGCAAAGATAAATAATTTGAAATTGAATCACTCGCACATGCGCACTCCTAGGGTACACTCCCACTTGGTTGCCTTCGGTAAACGGTCATTAAGTATAAGATGCGTTAGTGGTCGCTCTTTGGTGTAAACAAAGACCAAAGTACCGTTCGAAAAAGTTGCCTCGGAATGGTTGCCTCGGATATTGTTGCCTCGCATAATTGATCTAAGACATTAGGGTTATTACTAAGACGTCCTAGCATTGCTTTAGTGACCGTATGTCCCTTTTGAATTGACCCTCAAAACTCCAACGACGATGCTACATACTCACTAATAGTAGGATAGCACTGTCTAAAGGAAACGAACATAGAACAATTCTTTTTTTTCGAGTAGGTAGATTAGTTATTAAGTACTTGCTCAATCCAAACAAACTTTTTTCACACTTACACTCCTCTTTTAAACAAAGCTTTCAAAAACACTTCGTAACACTCTTGAAGACAGAAGTAAGAGTTAAATCGAAGTCAAAAACCTTTTTCAAATCAAACACACACAAGCAATTTTAAAATGATGAGCAAGTACCTAAGAGCCCGTAGATAACTACGGATAGAAAGGGTGCTAATACCTTCCCTTTCGATAATCTACCCCCCGTACTCAGAAAATCTCGAAAAAAGGAATTTTTCTGTGCTTTTTTCCTTTCCTGTTGGATAAAATAAAATTCGGTGGCGACTCTTGCTTACTGCGAGATTTTGCGAACACAAACGCAAAATGCAAACCAGCAATTCCTAAAAAACAGTCCGGGTTCTGGCCACCATATCACACCTAGGAGAGGGACATTAGGGAATTCTCCATAACGTTCAATGACGGTAACATTCTCCAAGGATCGAGGACAATTATGAATGCTGGAATCTGTGAGGGACGTCAACCTATTATACCATCTCAAGCCTTCCTCGTTCTTCAACACAGACCGAGGTAGGTGCGAAATAAACCACCTGGCCAACAAAGGAGTGCAACACAACAGGGTCCCTCTTCTCTTTATAATGCGGGTATGTAGAGAGTGTAGGATGTCTCCAAGTAAAGTAGGAACCAGATTATGAGACAGAAAAACCTTGTCCGCATTCACATCTATGAGTTGGTCTGGATTAGGGAATAGTACCACCCCATAGATGAGAAGGGCTGACACTTCTTCAAAAGCTTGTAAATCCAGGGTATCCCAAAAATTATGAGCCTTCTCAAAAAGAAACTTAGCTAGAAACCCTTTGATGCCTCTTCTTGTTTCCCAATTTGCCACTACATCGAACCATTGTAAAGACAGAGCATGAGCAATCTCTTCAGGTTTTGGGTCTCTTTCCATACCATTGAAGGGTAACTGATCAAGAATGGGCACCCCCAATAACCGAGAAAACTCCTCCATGGTAGGCACCAACTAGTAATCTGGAAAGGTGAAGCAGTGATGTAAAGGGTCGAAGAACTGAAAGAGCACCTTCAACATTTCTTCATTAGGGTTTAAAGTGACCAAATTGAGAAGTCGACCATGTCTTTTAGTGAACAGAGAGCTCTCAGGAATCCTGAATGCTAATTCCTTGAGTTGAGGAGGTACCCTTATGAGGTTGACTTGGATAATATTCTTGCAAGTGGATGCCATGTCCTACAAAACAACACAAAGATAATCCCTAAAAAATCCTTGAAATGATTAGTATGATATGCCATGTTATGATGCTATGATATCATGATTATGTTAAGAAAACACAAATATAGCAAGCACAAGAATATCACACAAAGACCTTAGGTTTAAGGCTTGCATGGGTGTTCAGGTAAGTACCCTCTTGAAATTTAGTTGGCTCGACCTATCCTAGTAATAGTAACCGGGTTCTAGGGGATCTCAATATCATTGATTTTTCCCACAAGTTTCGTTCTGATCGACAACTGACTTGCCCCCAAACAAAACTCGAGAGTCAAATCTCAATGAGTGTAGTATCGAGTATCAACCGACTTTGGGCTACGCCAAAGACGGCTATCTCACTACTTCATAATGGCCAAGTTGTTCAATTAAAGGTTCTAAGGTTAGTTGATGCTTCATGACACCATGCAGAGGCCCTGTATTCTCCTTGAGTACTCAAGGGCTACCAATACCAACCAAAGTGTCGCATCAACGTAGCTATCGCTTCGACCGTGTTGGTATACCCTGCACAGTTTCCACGATCTATTTCTAGTTACCTAAAAGGTTCCCCAGATCCGGGTGTAGGATCTATAGTAACCCAAACAAAGCCCTCAAAAGTAAAGGAACAAAGCATATAAGGTAAAGCAATTTACAATGAACTAGACTATAAGGTAACCTCACATTTTATTTATTCCCCAGCAGAGTCGCCAGTTCTGTGATACGGTGTCAAAATTGACTGTTTAATATTGGTTTTGCATTTTTGTGTTAGCAAATATTGCGGTAAGCAAGAGTCGCCACCAACTTTTCTTTTATCCAAATTAAGGAAAGGGTGAAAAGAACAGAAAAAGACCTTTTCGATATTTTCTGAGTAAGGGGGTGGATTATGGAAAGAGAAGGTGTTATCATCCTTTCCATCCGTAGTTATCTACGGGCTCTTAGAGGTTTTCTCATTTTTAAAATAACTTTGTGCTTTGTGTGTTTTGAAAATGTTTAGAAAATGCCTTAGTGCGACGATTTTGTTAGAACATGGTTGATTCTACAACCCTTGGTTAGAGTTTTGATGATAACAAATACAAAGAATAAATAATAAATTCAAAGAACAAATATGTACCTAAAAATTATGTTTTATGAATGCAGAAGTTATAACCATATCCATCAGAAGATGAGCCATAAGAGCTTCATGCTGAAGCAATCAGGACATACGCTGAAGATTGATGACCAAAACCCACGGTTAATCAAAGTAAACTCTAATTCTAAACAAGAACATACCAATCCATGTCATCAGTATTTTGAAGCGTCATCAGCAAGTAAGGAGATAAGATTCTGAAGCATTACTGATCATTCATGACAACATCAATTTCAACAGCTTCTTTCAGACATGATCTTATCCAAAAGGAAAGTGTGTTAATGACATTAAACATGCTTTATGATCAACGTCATTCCACTGCCTATATAAATAAAGTCAGCTTTCAAAATCAACAACGATTTTTGCTATATTATCAATCATGCATATTCAAATTTGCAAGCAATTTTCATTTACATTTCCAAGCTATAATCCTGTGTAATTTATCACAGTTGTGATAAACAGTTTTGTTAGAAACATAATAACACATATCCTGTATACTTACATTGAAACAGTGTTCCTTGAGATTAACTGGATTGTGGTTGTACTCAAGAAGACTTTAACAGTTGTTAAAGTAGATTTTATAATCTTGTAGGTTAGTGGATTAAGACCTCATTGGAGAGAGGTGAAATCACCTTGACGGGTGGACTGGAGTAGTTTGAGATCAAACGAACCAGGATAAAAATACTGTGTCATTGAGCTATTAATTTCAAGTGTTCAATTCAATCCCCCCACCCCTTCTTGTGTTTTTCACATCTTCAAATGGCATCAGAGCGCCTGGTTCTGAGCTTAAACACTTAACCGTGTCAGTACAAGATCTAAGCTTCAGAAAAACACTATGGTGGGACCAAGCCAAAACATCAACAATGACAACCATGAAGACAAGGACAGATTCAGTGGCAAACCTCCAGCTTTGATGGAGAAAACTTTGACTATTGGAAAGACAGAATTGAGAGTTTCTTTTTGGCCCATGATGCTGATCTGTGGGACATGGTGACTGATGGATACACGCACCCAGTGAATGGACGTGGTCAGAAGATAGACAGAAAAATGATGTCTTGTCAGCAAAAGCGTGAATTCAGAAACCACCACAAGGCCATAACAATTCTCCTCAGCGCCATCTCATTTTCAGAATATGAGAAAATATCAAACAGAGAAACTGCCAAGAACATGTTTGACTCTATGAGAATGACGCATGAAGGCAACATTCATGTCAAAGAAACCAAGGCCCTTGCGCTCATTCAGAAGTATGAGGTATTCAAGATGGAAGATAGTGAATCAATAGAAACTATGTTTTCAAGATTCCAAATTCTTGTTGCTGGACTAAAGGTTCTTGACAAAGGGTATTCTACTGCTGATCAAGTTAAGAATATCATCAGAAGCTTTCCCAAACAATGGAGGCCAATGGTCACAACACTTAAGCTAGCCAAAGATCTTAACAAAATTTCTCTGGAGGAACTTGTTAGCTCCCTCAGAAGTCACGAGATAGAGCTAGAAGAAGATGAGCCTCAAAAGCAAGGTAAGCCATTAGCTTTAAAATCTAACAGAAAATATGACTCTAAGGTTTTGCAGGCTGTGGAAGAAACTTCTGATGGATCCTCATCAGAAGAAGATGAACTGTCTCTCCTCTCCAGAAGGGTGAACAAACTGTGGAAGCAGAGACAAAGGAAGTTCAGCAATCCCAGAAGATAAGAGAATCAGAATGAATCCTCCTCAAGATACAAAAAGTCGGAGTCTTCCTCTGGACACAGAAGATCTGAAGGTTCTTTAGGATACAGAAAGCCAAATAACAAGGACATCATCTACTATGAATGTAACGAGAAAGGGCACTACAAAAGTGACTGCCCAAAGCTTCAGAAGGAAAAGCCCAAAAAGAAGTTCTTCAAGGAAAAGAAGAAAAGCCTCATGGCTACATGGGATGATTCTGACACATCTAAAGTTGACTCAGAATCAGATGATGAAAGAGCAAACATAGCTCTAATGGCAAACGTATCAGAAGATAGTGAAGCTTCTGGTTCAGACTCAGAATCAGACACTGAAGAGGTATTCGATGACTTTACCATAAACTTTACTAAGGATGAACTTGCAGAAAGTCTAAATGAAATTCTGGAAAGGTATCAGCAAATCAGATTCAAATTCAGGAACCTGGAAAGGAATCTTTCCTCTGACTCTGAAAAGTATGAGAGTCTCAGATTGGAGAATTCCGAGTTAAGAGAAAAAATTTCAAAATTAGAAAATGATTTGCAAAATTCTCAGAAGGAAACAATCTCTAAAACTCCCAGCAATGTTGATGAGATCATCAAAGAGTATGATCACAGCTTTCAGAAGTTTCTAGCTAAAAACATAGACAGAAGCAAGATGGCTTCAATGATCTATGGAGTTAGCAGAAATGGCAGAAAAGGGATAGGATATCAAGGTAAGGTATCTACACCAAAAATGCCATGGACTTAGTTATAAAACGCACACCACTCAATTCACATTTTATATATGGGCACACACATGACATAAAATACACAAGTAGTGATTATTCTGTCAAACCAAAATTCAATCAGAATTTTGGTAAAACTAACAAATCAGGACCCAAGAAAATGTGGGTACCTAAGGATAAAATTATACATGTAGCAGATATCTTTAGCAGCAAGGCTAAGACACCAATCATGGTACCTGGACTCTGGCTGCTCGCGACACATGACGGGAAGAAGGCATATGTTCCAAAGCTTAGAACTTAAGCCTGGAGTCTACGTGGGCTTTGGAGGCAATCAGAGAGGAAAGATCATTGGATCTGGAACAGTAGGTAATATAAATCTTCCCTCTATAAGTAATGTATTATTAGTTGATGGATTAATGCATAACCTGTTATCTATAAGTCAATTAAGTGATAATGGTTATGATATAATCTTAAATCAAAATTCATGCAAAGCTGTTAGTCAGAAAGATGGGACTATCCTATTTAATGGAAAGAGGAAAAACAACATTTATAAAATAAAACTTTCTGAACTAAAGAGTCAGAATGTAAAATGCCTACTTTCTGTTAACAACGAGCAATGGGTCTGGCACAAAAGATTGGGTCATGTTAGTATGAGAAGAGTATCTAAGATTAACAAACTCAATCTGGTCAGAGGACTTCCTAATTTGAAGTACAACTCAGATGCTCTGTGTGAATCATGTCAGAAAGGAAAATTTGCAAAACCTGCTTTCAAATCCAAAAATGTTGTTTCCACCTCTAAGGCATTAGAACTTCTGCACATTGACTTATTTGGACCAGTAAAAACTGCTTCAGTCAGTGGAAAGAAGTATGGGTTAGTAATCGTAGATGACTATAGCAGATGGGCATATGTAAAGTTCTTAAGACACAAGGACGAGTCACACTCTGTGTTTGTTACCTTCTGCAACCAAGTTCAGAATGAAAAGGATCTTAGAATTGTCAAAGTCAGAAGTGATCATGGTGGAGAATTTGAAAATAAAAAATTTTGAATTATTTTTTAATGAAAAAGGCATTTTGCATGACTTCTCTTGTCCTAGAAATCCCCAGCAAAATGGAGTTGTAGAACGAAAGAACAGAACATTGCAAGAAATGGCCAGAACCATGATCAATGAGACTAACGTTGCTAAGATCTTCTGGGCAGAGGAAATTAACACAACATGTTACGTTCAGAATATAATCTCCATAAGACCTATTCTGGAAAAGACTCCATATGAATTGTGGAAGAACAGAAAGCCCAACATTTCTTATTTTCACCCATTTGGATGCCCATGTTTTATTCTGAATATAAAAAATTATTTGAACAAGTTTGACTCTAAAGCACAAAAGTGTATTATGTTAGGATACTCTGAACGCTCAAGAGGGTACACAGTATACAATACAGAAATACTGATTGTTGAAGAGTCAATCAGTGTTAGGTTTGATGATAAGCTTGGCTCTAAAAAGTCAAAGAAGAATGAACTCCTTGCAGGTATGGAAGTTGAACTCACAGGTACTGAAGACAACTCATCAGAAGTTCTCAACAGAGACACTCCCTCAACATCAGAAAGAGTCACTGCAAGCAATCCAACACTTTATGTTGATCAACTCTAGAAAAAGACTATCCAGAAGCAGCATTGATCACCCAGAAGATACAATACTGGGAAAGAAGGATGATTCAATCAGAACAAGATCAACATTCAGAAACTCTAAAGAATCCCTCATGGGACTGATCTCTCTAATTGAACCAACAACAATTGATGAAGCACTTTTGGACAATGAATGGATTCTGGCAATGCAAGAGGAATTGAATCAATTCACCAGAAATGACGTATGGTATCTGGTTCCCAAACTAAAAGGATTCAATGCCATTGGTACAAAGTGGGTGTTCAGAAACAAACTGAACGAGCAAGGTGAAGTCATCAGAAACAAAGCACGACTGTAGCACAAGGTTATAGTCAGCAAGAGGGGATAGACTATACAGAAACCTTTGCTCCAGTCGCCAGGTTAGAATCTATCATACTTTTAATATCATTTGTTGTCAATAAAGGCATCACTCTGTATCAGATGGATGTCAAAAGTGCATTCTTAAATGGCTATATAGATGAAGAGGTATATGTGCACCAACCTCCTGGTTTTGAGAATTCCAAAAATCCAGAATATGTTTTCAAACTAAAAAGTCACTATATGGTATAAAACAAGCTCCCAGAGCTTGGTATGAAAGACTAAGTAAATTCCTGTTAGAAAAGAAATTCACCAGAGGGAAAGTGGACACAACCTTATTCTGTAAGATAGTTAAGAACGACATGTTAGTATGTCAGATTTATGTTGATGATATTATATTTGGATCTACTAAACCCTCTTTGGGAAGAGAGTTTTCTAAATGTATGCAGGCAGAGTTTGATATGAGCTTAATGGGGGAACTCAAATTCATTCTAGGCATTCAGATAAACCAAAATCCAAAAGGAACTTACATTCATCAGAGCAAATATGTCAGAGAACTTCTGAAGAAATTTGATCTCTCAGAATGTAAGCCCTCAAAGATTCCAATGCATCCCACGTGCATTCTGGAAAAGGAAGAGGTAAGTAAAAAGGTAGAAAAGAAGGTCTACATAGGTATGATTGGTTCTCTTCTCTATCTGATGGCTTCAAGGCCTGACCTTTTATTTAGCATTTGCATATGTGCTAGATTCCAATCAGATCCTAGAGAATCTCACTTAACAACAGTTAAGCGAATTTTTAAGTATCTGAAAGGTACTGCTAATATGGGTTTGTTTTATAGAAAATAAAATGATTACAACTTAGTAGGATATTGTGATACTGACTTCGCTGGAGACAGAGTAGAAAGTAAAAGCACTTCTGGAAGCTTCCAGTTTCTGGGAGAAAATTTGATCTCATGGTCCAGCAAGAGACAGTCTACAATAGCACTATCAACAGCAGAAGCTGAATACATAGCAGCTGCTAGATGTAGTACGCAAATGCTCTGTATGAAAAGTCAATTTGAAGACTTCAATATATTTGAGAGTAACATTCCTATCCTCTGTGACAATACTTCTTCTATTTGTCTCAGTAAAAATCCAATTTTGCATTCTAGGGCTAAGCATATAGAAATAAAACATCATTTTATTAGGGACTATATTCAGAAAGGGATTCTTAACTTAAAATTCATTGACACAGACCATCAATGGGCTGATGTCTTTACAAAACCTCTTTCGGAAGATAGGTTTAACTTCATTCTGAAGCATCTCAGCATGAAGCTATGCCTAGAATAAATTGTTTTATTTACATATCTTAACCATCAAAAAAAATTTATTTTCTGTGAACTACTGATCAACCTGCCTTCAGAGTTTTAGAAGTAAAGATTGCATCAGAATCTATCCATGAAGATCTAAAAGGTTCATTTCAAGGATAGAAGTGTGTTGTTCACATAATCAAACAGTTGTCATCCATTCATCAGCTACTTTCTGAGGCTGAACACGCGTTCACTTTTCTGAAAGGTCAAAAGCACTGATTGGGTGCATTGAGACACACGTCATGGGTAACCGTTCCAATATCTTTCTGAATCCCCTTATTTCATTTGTCATTAATGCTTATAATGATGACTAATTATTTCTCTCTCTTACTGTTTACACTTTCAAGAAAAACTATTTAAACTCAAATCTCACTTTTTACAATCACATCTTTTTACTCTCTAAATACTTTCAATCGTTTCAAGTGCGTATTTTCAAAAAACCCCTTTCATCTTTCTCAAATCTTGTGTGAACAATGGCTTCTTCAAGCGTCCAAAACATCATAACTCAGGAAACTGCTTCAATGGAACAGTACGAAGAACCTTACAGAATGCTACTCACTCCCATTGATAATCTGGAAGTTCTTTCGGAACTGATTATTGACTTTGAAAGCTTGCAAGAAAATGGCTTCAATCTGTATGAAGACGTCAATGCTCAAGGCTGGAACAAATACTTTGACCGTCTTCTAGGGCCAACATTTCCAATTCTTGTCAAAGAATTATGGATACATGCTTCTTCTTCAAATCATCAAGTTACCTCTTATGTCATGGGGAAGAAAATTGTCATTACAAAAGACCTAATTTCAAAGCTTATTGGTTACAATGGTGGATGTGTCAGATGCATTGACATGGCTGAGAGATGCTCTGATGTAGCCTCTATTGCAAGGGAAATATTTACTCATGGACTTCCCTCCATCAAAATCAGAGATCTGAAGGATCACCATAGAATTTGAGAAAGAATTATTCTGGGGTGTATCAACCACATGAAGCGAACTAGCTCTCCTGATTATATAAACATTGATCAGCAGTTTTTGATCTATTTTATTTCCAAGAAGACTAAGGTAAACCTCCCACACTTGTTGTTTAATCATCTTAGAACTAGTGTGAAGGAAACAAGAGAAGATGAACGTACCAAAAGGGTCTGGATACCCTTAGGAAGACTCATATCAGATATTATGACAGAGAATAGGATGATAGAGCATTTGACTGAAGCTCAGGAAATCAGCTCTTTGGAAGCAACTGTTGGGAAGCCTCTGAACACAAAAAATCTGAAGAAGATGAAAATCATTGAGAATATCAAGAAGGAACCCAACGCTACTTCTTTTGCAACCATTACTTCAAGAAGAATTCCTCTGGATGATTTACCTCTTTTCTCTGAGATTGAATCCAAGCCAGAGATAATAGTCAGATATATAGATGCTTGTAAGGCAGATGGTACTGCACCAAAAATCAATATCTAGGACTTGCATCAGGCTGCTCCAGAAGTTGTTCTGAAGAAGACCAAGAAAAGGAAAGCTGCAGCAGAAGGACCATCTCAAAGGACTCCAAAAGCTGCCAAAAAGAAAGGTAATCCTTCCTCTATTGCTGTTTTAGAATCAATAAATATATCAACATCTGAAACCATGCCTACTCAACCACAACATCCTACTCCACAAACTTTAGAAGACTTTGACATAAGGTTTGATCCATCAGAAACTCTAGGTATGAATGAAAGTCACTCCCTTCCTCTTAATCCAAATCCTAAACAAACCTAACCAGAACTTGCCAAAGTTCCGTTCTGATATTGATTCATTTAACCAAGACTTTTCATCTCCCGTACCATAAAATCCAAATTCTCAACTCCCTGAAAGTCCAAACTCTGATACCACACTAGAAATTCCTCAACCTCTCTCTCCGCAACAAGATATTCCTCATCCACCATCACCTCAACCTGAACAACAACAACCAGAAGCTCAACCTTCTGAGAATCAATCCTCTGATATCCATGAACCAGAACATCACCATGTTTCAACAAACCAATCTGAAGAACCTCATTCATATTCTGATACAATCCCAATACCTAGAATCACTGAACCAATTGTCGTTCGCATGCCTCTCACCATCCACGACATTCCAGAAATTCCTTCTTCTCTGGAATCCACACCACCAAACTCCCCTACCAGTCCAATCATCATACCTAACTCTCCCACTCCTTCACCCAATAGCAGTCCAACTGACAATGTAAGACTTGTCATTAATCCAATCGCGCTGGAAAGACTAGCTGCTATCTTTCACAAAACTGCCATTCCCAAACCTAAACCAACTGAAACCACATCAGATGTTGGTACAAATTTGTTGATTTTTGAAATAGGTATACAGGAATGGATAAATTCTTTGAGGTATGCTAGTCTAGAGATAACTAATCCTGCTGCTTCTGATTATATATGGACAAAATTCAGAAACTGGCTGAGTTCTGAAACACTAAAGCTAGGGGAACAGAGCTATGAACAGGTTCAACAGAACTTCAGTGCTAAGCTAAAGGCTTTTAAAGACCAAGTTCTGAGCCACCTGCTCAAGAAATATATTCCCCCTCTGGATAATGCTCCCTGGTAAGAGCATCATTCCTCAGATGAAGTTCAACCAGAATAAGAAGGTCTCTCCCTGACTGCTGCTCCAGAAGAGATGATCATAATAGAGGAAATGGTTCACTGTGAACAATCTGCAGAATTCTCTGAGAAGCGTCCAACTACTGAAGAATCTCCTGCACCTTCCTCAATCATGCAAACTTTGGAAGAGTTGAAGAAAGAAAATGCTCTTATCCATGCAAGGTTGGATAAACAGGAGGACACAAACAAAGAGATTAAAAGCATCTTGGGCAAACAAGAAGAATCTAATACCCAGATCAAGAGCTTGCTGGAAACTTTGTTCACACGTCTTCCTCCTCCCTCTTAGATTATTTTCTGTCTTAAATCTATTTATTTGTAACGCTTAATTTTTTTTCCACTTTTGTTCTGGAACTTATCATTGCTTCTTGTTTTTAATATAATTTAACTATTTTGGCTCTGATTATAATGCCTTTTTGATAACTGACAAAAAGGGGGAGAAAGTAAGATATTTTCAATAACGGTTTACTGAGACAGAAGTCTCAAACATTCTGAATTACTTAACCTCTATCTTCTGAAAAGCTTGAACAGGTACAAACTTTGATAAAAGATGCAGCTAAACTCTGATACTCAAGGAACGTAAGGGAAGTAATCAACTCAGGGGGAGTTTCTCTTAAACCTTGTATTCTTTATTTTTAATTGAAAAATCTAGTTTTTGTCATCATCAAAAAGGGGGAGATTGTTAGAACATAGTTTGATTCTACAACCCTTGGTTAGAGTTTTGATGATAACAAATACAAAGAATAAATAATAAATTCAAAGAACAAATATGCACCTAAAAATTATGTTTTATGAATGCAGAAGTTTTGACCATATCCATAAGAAGAATAGCCATAAGAGCTTCACGCTTAAGCAATCAGAACATATGATGAAGATTGATGACCAGAACCTGCGCTTAATAAAAGTAAACTCTGATTCTGAACATGAACATACCAATCCAAGTCATCAGTATTCTGAAGCATCATTAGCAAGTAAGGAGATAAGATTCTGAAGCATTACTGATCATTCATGACAGCATCAATTCCAACGGCTTCTTTCATACAGGATCTTCTCCAAAAGGAAAGTGTGTTAATGACATTAAACATGCTTGATGATCAACGTTATTCCACTTCCTATATAAACAAAGTCAACTTTCAAAATCAACAACGATTTTTGCTATACTATCAATCACGCATATTCAAAGCTGCAAGCAATTTTCATTTACATTTCCAAGCTATAATCCTGTGTAATTTATCACAGTTGTGATAAACAGTTTTGTTAGAAACATAACAACACATATCCGGTATACTTACATTGAAACAGTGTTACTTGAGATTAACCGGACTGTGGTTGTGCTCAAGAAGACTTTAACAGTTGTTAAAGTAGCTTTTGTAATCTTGTTGAGATTAGTGGATTAAGAACTCGTTAGAGAGAGAGGTGAAATCACCTTGACGGGTGGACTGGAGTAGTTTGAGATCAAACGAACCAGGATAAAAATACTGTGTCATTGAGCTATTAATTTCAAGTTTTCAATTCAACCCCCCCTTCTTGTGTTTTTCACATCTTCAGATTTGCTTTCTGTTAACTCTTGTATCAGTCCCGAAGAGTGTTAACAAAGCAAATGTTTTGAAAATTTGTTTTTGAAAAGTAGTATTTGTGTAAGTGCAAAATGTTTTTGAGCAAACTTCTAACAACTATCCACTTTTATACTCGAAAAGGTAGTTCTTTTCCTCCTATCCTTTAGACAGTGTTATCCTACTATTAGAGAGTAGGTAGCCCTATCGTTGGATGTATGGGGGACATCAATGGGACGATACAATCACGAAAGCAACTTGCGGAGACGCTTTAGCAAATTTTTTTAGGGACTAAATCATTTACCGAGAGGGAACTGTAGGGTCATCGAGGGACTATGATCTTTTTGGTTTATGGGTCTTTGTTAAAGCGTCCCCATTTCGAGGGACATGACTGATTTATTTCCGAAGGCAACCAAAGTGGGGTACCCTAAAGGTGCATTTGTGCAAATGTGCTCAATTCAGTTATTTTTGTCTTTTTGTTAAGTTTGCTAGCGTTTAATTATCAGTCTTGTCATACATGCCTAGTTACTAGCAGTAAATATGTACATGATATAAAGCGCAGAAGGTAAAAACCTAGACTATTACATGGCTTCGGGAAGGGGGTATTTACAATATATATATAAGACTGGGGGAAAGGTAAGATAAAGAAAGCTATGAAAAAGTCCTACTTAGTCTATTACATACCAGTATACAGTTACATTATTATAAAAAATGCGAGAACAAAATAATGTGCGCGAAACGAATATTATGTCTAAAAGAAACTTAGGGAATTTATAAGTAAAATATTTTTGATTGTTTTTGTTTATTTAGGAAAATACTAAATTAAATTAAACCTAAATTTAATTAATTAAAATAAAAGAAAGTTATTGATCAATATTAAATTCTAAACAAAAACCTAACATTTTTTTACATTTTTTATTTAAGAAAATATTTGAATAAAATAACCTAAGTCTAATTGATTTTAAAGTTAATAAAATTAAAATAATTAACTAATTAATTAAAATAATTTTAGAAAACCTAAATCTATTTATTTATTTTTTGATTTTTTTATGATTATAATTAAAAATGATTAAGAAATAAAATAATTAAATAAAGCAAAAAGAATTAGAAATTGGGCTTGATGGCTGAAGTAGAATGGGGGTGCAATTTGGAAAAGGGTTAGGCCTAAATTAAAGCTAAGCCCAGGCCAACCGTTGGATCAGGTGAGGTGAAAACTTTGAGGGCGCATGGTGGATCTCCAATCAAGACTCATGGATCTAGATTGATTGTGATCTGATGGCCATATCTGAGGGTGCGTGATGGGTAATAGGCCCTGAGAAGTATTGGATTCTGCATGATATGTTTTGAAAAAATAGGAAAATGCTAGACCTGGGACCCGAACCCAGGTCCTCTCCCTTACACGCGCGCTGCTTTACCAACCGTGTTGCCAACTCAATCATTACATAAAAAAAAACATAAATATAATATAAGAAAATTGGTCAGATATATTAAAAATAAAAAATAAACGCACGAGGATTTAAACTGGCTAATGGAAGGCTTCCACGCACCATCCCCTTCTTCCCTCTGTCGTCTTAGACATTGGACCTATATTGACAGTTTTTGCTTGTCACTATAGCACCTGCGTTTTACAACATCCATAACACGTAACAAAAATTAACTTTGTGGCCATGGGTCGATTGTCCTCAACCTCCTGAGCACAACGGTACCACTGGTTGGATCCAATTTTGGATGATTTGAAAAACCCCATTTTGAAGGTTCAAACCCTAACCATGAACAAATGCGATTCCTGCATCAAAACTTCAATCCAACCATGCAGGTAACTTGCAACTACTCAAATGAACAGAAATGCATGGTCAAAATGGATTTAAATGACATGAATTGAATAAATGAATTTGAAAAATGGATGCAAACCATAAAGGCTAGTTGCAACATTTTATGATGCTTCAGGGCTTCGTAACGGCTGAAACGGCTTCAGGGAATCTCCAAGAATATTCTTAGATCCTTTGTTTGGGCTGAGGGAGGCTGTAATTGCATTTTTGAATTTTAACAACTTTGACAAATTTGCATCTTCGTGTGACTTTTTGGGGTTGTGTCTGCCTGGCTAATGCTTGATAAGGCCTGGTATTTATAGAGTAGAATGAGGAGATAAGATAGCATATAATTAAACAACCATGATCATGTGTTTTAAAGCCATGAATACAGATTTGTAACTTTGGCCAAAACATGGAAACTTGTCCATATTTTAATTGGAGTGTATCTAGACAATGTTGCACAAAATCATGGGCTTCAAGGCAAACCAAAACATCAACCCAAAGCTCCAAGCCCATCTCTAATTATTTTATACATTTTATTTTATATTTACTTGAAATAAATTAAAACAAATGTGTAGAAAATAAGTAAAAAATGTAAGGCATGGTAAGAGTAATTTTAGAGGTCTTCTATGAGCTTAAGAAGATGCTTGAAGTCCAAGAAATTGAGCCCTTGCCTTAAAACTTCAAATTTGCTCAATGCACTTTTCTTGAAAATTCCCAAATTTTCCCAACCTGGGAAAACCATAACTTTATCCATTTTGATCTCATGATGATGATATTTGACTTTTTGGAAAGCCCAAGATGTCTACTTAAATCCCTCTGTTTATCAATTTTTCATTTGAAGACTTTATCTTGATGTAAATAGTCTTGACAAAAAGTTCCTTTTGTTGACTTTCTAAAAATGACTTGTAATGTATGAGCTTGTATCTTTTAAATGGTGCATTTATTGGACTTGAGGGATGAATAGAAGTTGTAGGGAATGAGATTCTCTTCAATATGAGCTTTGGTTTGGGAAAATGGATGAAGTATGTGAAAGTTATGCCTGGTCAAAGTTCAGTTGACTTTTCCTATAGAAACCCTAATTTAGCAATTCTTGGCTTTTGATGAATCCGAGACATTTCTTGAGGAATCATGGTCAACCCTTGATCAAATTATGGGCCCAACAATCATAACATTTTACTGTATTTGGGCCACATTTGACTTTTGACCTAGCATATTTGATTTTCCCATATTTGAGCAATTGACTGGGCAAACATGTTGTGCAAGGCATGAAACTTGTCATGGACAATATTTAAGGCATATTAGGACAATGGAAAACACTTGAGACCTTTGGAGATCACATATTATGATTAGAAGTGAAACCCTAGCTAGAGGTTCATTGCTTAGGAGAAGAATTTGTCTGGTCAATTCTTGGTGGACCTTGAGCAATTGAGGATTTCTAGGAGCATGTCTTGAGTAAAGATGGGAGGGGAAATTTTGGGGTACAACAGGGACTCCTACTTTCTGTTTGAGGATACTCCACTGGGTATCTTACGCTTCTTCTTGAGGATAGAGGCATTAAAGGAGAGTCAGTCGTTCGCCATTCTTTTTTTTGAAGGATTTGATTCTTATGCACCCTGACCGGGGATAAAAGTGATAGATATTCCTCTGGTATGCTATCTATCTAGGTTTCAGATACCGTAGCAACTCTTCTGAGGATAGAAACTTTGATTAAACCCTGCTGGAGAAGAGAATTTTGTTTGGGAAATACGGTGTTAGAGTAATGAACTCTGTTAGGGAATTAAGTTCCTGTAAATTGTGTCGAGGAAATAAAATCTGATGGGGATTGGAATTTTATAGTCTGTGCTGAAGAAGTCTCCACTGTATGCTGGGGAAATGATCCAACTTCCTTATCTGTTAGGGGATCTATTGGGAATGATAATCAGATCAAGCTATCCATTAAGGATATAGAGGTGAACTGCTAGAAGATGCCTGAATCTCTGTCGATGGGCATCTTAGACTTGCTGAGGAATATATCTTTGTTGGGGACAATCTTGCGAAGATAACTTTGTAGAGATATTTTCATGGACATTTCTCTGTGGGGATTTAACGATGACTTAAAAATTATCCCAACTCCTATAGTCTTAGATAAATGCTAATCCTATTTTCATGCATATATTTATAAATGGTAATCATATTCAAATGCATATGTTTATTCAATATAATCATTGGACGTTTTCGCAAACAAAACAGAGAAAATAAAAAATAGTTTTTTCTAAAAACTGATTGTATTGATTTGGAAGATTTATATATAAATAGATAGTTTTATACAAAGAGAAGGAAGTCATAGTAAGAGGAAATTTCCGTGAACGAAAAAGTGTACAAAGAGAAATAGAGAAAAACAACTATGTGGAAATGATCCCATCGAGTTTCAACTCTGCTATTATCCCTATGTCTTCAAGAATCTCATCCATTGCTATTGAAAGAAGTTGATGGATTGATCTGTACCGTTTGAAATTGACATTAGTAATTATACTGGATGTAAGTAGATGATCCAATGAGACATAGTCGTACGCTTTAATCCCTAGCTTTTGCCTAGACCACCCTTTCGGGTTTTCAGTCCACCAGGATACCCTTTTTTGTCCAAGCCGCCTTTTCAGGTTTTTGACTCGCTGGGTGTAGATCTTTTTTTTATATATATCCCTAATTTTTACTCGAACCCTTTTGGTTCTCCAGGATGCCCTTATTTTTTCCTAGGCCAGTCAACCTAGCGGGTCTCTTTTTCATGGGTAGTATTTTTTAACTATGTTCGTATTCACAGGGTGTGGAAGATCCTCACCATCCATGGTGGTATGTATCATAGCCCCGCCAGAAAATATTTTCTTGATTACAAACAGTCCTTCATACGTGGGAGTCCATTTGCTCATAGGATCACCTTGTGGTAAGATGATGTGCTTTATTACCAAACTGCCTATCTGATACACCTGAGGGTTGATCTTCTTATTAAAGGTCTTGGTCATGCGCTTCTAATACATCTGACCATGACAAACATCTGCGAGGCTCTTCTCATCAATCAAATTTATCTGGTCTCGCCTGGTCTGGATCCACTCGTCTTCATCTAAACCTGCATCTTTCATAATTCTCAGAGAGGGAATCTAGACTTCGACAGGTAAGACTGCCTCCATACTGTAGACTAGAGAGAACGGGGTTGCCCTAGTTGATGTACATACTGAAGTGCGGTAACCATGAAGAGAAAATGGTAACATATCATGCCAATCTTTATATGTCACTGTCATTTTATGCAAACTCTTCTTAATGTTCTTCTAAGCGGCTTCCACTGTGCCATTCATCTTCATACAATACGGAGAAGAATTATGATGTTTAATCTTAAACTGCATGCATAGTTTTGTGATCAAAGTGTTGTTAAGATTTGTACCATTATCAGTGATGATCCTCTCGGGTATGCCATACCAACAGATGAGGTTATGCTTAATGAACTGGGCCATGACATTCTTGGTAATAGAGGCAAATGAGGCTTCTTCAACCCACTTTGTAAAATAATCTATAGCGACCGGGATGAAACCGTGACCATTAGATTTAGTAGGCTTAATCTCTCCAATCATATTAATGCCCCACATTGCAAACGACCACTGAGAAGTCAAGACATTCAGAGGAACCAGAGGCACATGTACTTTGTCAGCATAAATCTGGCATTTGTCACAAGTTCTAGAATGGCGATGGCAATCAGCTTCCATGGTCGACCAATAATAACCCGCTCTCAGAATTTTCTTAGCCATCGTGTGCCTGCTGGAATAAGTACCAAAGACCCCTTCATGCATATCTTCTATAATCTTCCCAGCTTCCTTGTTGTCTACACAAGAAAGCAGAGTCAGATCATGATTACGCTTGTACAAAATTCTGTTACTTAGAAAGAATTTGGCAGAGAACCTCCGTAGGAAGTTCTTATCATTGATAGATGCCCTCTCGGGGTACTCTTGGGCTTCGAGGTATCTTTTCACTTCATGGTACCATGGGTTCTCCTCTACTCCATTATCAACTTCGTAGCAATATATAGGTTCGTCTAATCTATGAATAGTGATTCGAGGAGCTTCATTATCCCATCTGACTTTGAACATAGACGACATGGTAACTAATGCGTCTGCCAATTGATTCTCTTCTCGTGGGATGTGTTCAAAAGTGATTTCTTCGAAGTATGGAATTAACGTTAATACATGCTCTCGGTAAGGAATGAGATTCAGGTGCTTCGTATCCCATTCTCCTTTAATTTGACTTATTATCAGGGTTGAGTCCCCGTATACATTCAAGATTTTAATTCTCATGTCGATAGCAGCCTTGATACCCATGATGCACACTTCATACTCTGCCATGTTGTTGATACAGTCAAAACATAATATGGCAGTGAATGGCTTATGATAACCCTTATGAGAGACCATCACATCACTAATTCCATTACCAAGCGCGTTGGAAGCTCCATCAAAAACCAGATTCCATTGAGACCCTGATTCAGATCCTTCATACGGCCCATGTTCTTCATAATCAGTAACTAGCATAAAATTCTCATCCGGGAACTCAAAATTCATAGTTTGATAGTCGTCTACAGCTTGACGAGCCAAATGATTTGCCAATACACTTCCTTTGATTGCTTTCTGAGTGGTATACTGAATGACGTATTCTTTCAGTACCATTTGCCATCTTGTTATTCTCCCAGATAGAGTAGGCTTCTCGAATATGTATTTAATCGGATCCATCTTAGAGATCAACAAAGTGGTATGAGTCAACATATACTGTCTTAGTAGGCGATTATCTTGTTTCACAGTCGGTAAATTTTTTTCTAAGATAGTATATGTCATCATTTGATCAAGGGTTGATCATGATTCATCAAGGATTGCTCATAATTCATCAAGAACTAAAAGTTGCTAAATTAGGGTTTTGTAGGAAAAGTCAACTTAACTTTGACCAAGCATAACTTTCTCATACTTTATGAGAAATGACCCATCCAAATATCATTTTGAAGAAGATTAAATGCTTTACAATCCATCTTCAACTCCCAAGTTCAAAATATGCACTCCCAAGAAGTTATGAATTTGGACATTATAGGTCATTTTGAAAAGTCAACAAAAACACCTTTTTTTGTCAAAACTTCATACGTGAGCATGGAATATCAAATTGATATGAGACCAAAAAGGTTGCTTAGAAGACATCTCAATATTTCTAAAAAGTCCAAGAACACCTTCAAAGAGTCAAAATTGAGGAAGTTATGCATTGGTGAAGTTGACCCTTTTTGCAAAATTTTCAAAAGTCAACTATGCCTAAAAATGCAAATTTTGCATAATGGGCCCAATCGTTTGCATTTGTTTTGAGTTGGAAACATGGTCCACGAGCCCTAGCGTTTGCCACTTGTCATCATCTTGTTTTTATTATTTATTTTGATTTTTCTTTGAATTAAATCAATTTAAATCAAAACAAATCATGAAAAAATCTAAAGCATTGAAAACTCAAGATTTTGTACTTGTTTCTGGTCTCAAATCCAGTTGGCAAGTATTTGAAATCGTGCAAAGCATTGGTGTGGACAAAAGGATTGAATTTGCCTAATTTTAGAAAGATATTCAAAGTGAATCAAATCCAAATCAAAGACATTGATGGAGGAAGATTGTGATCATATTGGCAACCCTAATTCATTCCTCAGTACATAAGGATCATTGGCAGACCTAAAGCAAGGCTAGAGAGAGGCGTGAGAACCAAAACCAAACTTGAAAAAACAAGAAAAAGTGTTGAATCTAATTCCTAGTTGCAAGCAATTACATGCCTTCCTAGCTATCCCAATCGCTTCCTGGGAGTGTAAGCAAGTGAAATCAATCAAGAACAAGCAATATCAGGCCCTATAACGCACTGTAAGTCATCCACGACTTTGATGTATTTTTGAAATCGATTTGCATAATTCTGACATTTATAGCATGAAATAATGGTATATTCTTGTTCACTATTACATTTGCAAGCTATCTGGCACATTTAATTGCATTTTTTTGGACTGTATGAGATTTCACCATTGTTAGGGTTTGTAGCTTCGATTTGGGATCTTGGTGTACAGGTGAAATTGGGCCACGATTAGGGTATCATGAAGTTTGTGAGACTGAGATGAATGGATTGGTACCATTACCATTGATTTATTGTGCTTGTACATGATTCTTGATAGGCACGGGTTTTTAGCTACGGTGGCTGTCCGTTGGTAAAGGTCTGTTGTCTAAAACAACAGATCCTTGGAGAAGACGAAGACGTGGCAAGAAATCACTCGCCCATTTGAAAATTCGCGCGAATATTTTATTATTTCGTTTGTTTATTATATAATAATTGATGTTTATACTACATACAAACAAAACAGCCAGCGCAGATGATAGTGGAGTGTGTGCAAAATGCTTCAGGACCTGGGTTCGAATCCCAAGTCCCCCAATTTCTTCACATTATTTTTCTTTCAGGGATTACATGCGCGTATAAAGCCAAAGGACCATCATGCGTCCTCACCATCCAACCAACCAAGTGTCCTGAGATCCAGATCCAAAGGCCATCAACGAAGGACCATGATACGCCTAGTCAAACGCATGGCATGGGATGCAAAGAGTCAACGTGAACCAATCCTTCTTGGGCCAGAAAATTGCTATTCATACCTCCAAATTACTCTCAGGCCCAATAACTCTTTCTCTTTTCTTTTTACATTTTGTTTAATTTAATTTATTTAATTTATTTACTAACACAAAACTTATTTTTCTTTTATCAAAAAATCACATAAAAATATTTTTCACCCAATTAGACTTAGGTTTATTTTTGGTTAATAAATTAATTAATTAAATTAGATTTTAATTATAGATAAATTTAATTATTTTGTAAATAAATTTAAAAATAATTAGAACAATTAGGGTTTTGTTTATAATTTAATTATATTTCCTTTTTTCTTAAATACCAAAAATACAAAAAATAGGTCATTTATTTATTTTCATTAATTAATTTAATGAACTAATTAATTTTGTATTTAATTTTAAAAACCTAATTCTTCTTCTTAAAAATAATTAAAAAAACAACAAAAACACGTTTTTTCTTTTAATTAGGTTAGAAAGGGTCAAAACCCTAATTTCTCCCCGATCTTAATTTCATCGCGCACTTTATTATTTTTTACCATATTGATGTAATTGCCCACAAGTTGTAATAGCTTAATTAGGACTTTTAATTTTCATTTATCGCTTTATTTTTAAGGTTTTTTTTTTGCTATGTAAATACCCGAAGCCTTGTAATAGCGTAGTTTAATTTCCACACTTTAATTTCCGCAAAATATTTAACTGTTAGATGTATGAATAATTAAGGTTTCATGACAAGAATGGATGTAAACTTTAAAACAGTTAGCAAACCCTAAATGTGCAAAGATAAATAATCTGAAATTGAATCACTCGCACATGCGCACTCCTAGGGTACACTCCCACTTGGTTGCCTTCGGTAAACGGTCATTAAGTATAGGATGCGTTAGTGGTCGCTCTTTTGTCTAAACAAAGATCAAAGTCCCGTTCGGAAAAGTTGCCTCGGAATGGTTGCCTCGGTTGTTGCCTCGCATAATTGATCTAAGACATTAGTGTTATTACTAAGACGTCCTAGCATTGCTTTAGTGACCGTATGTCCCTTTCAAATTGAGCCTCAAAACTCCAACGACGATGCTACCTACTCACTAATAGTAGGATAGCACTGTCTAAAGGAAACGAACATAGAACAATTCTTTTTTTCCGAGTAGGTAGATTAGTTCTTAAGTACTTGCTCAATCCAAACAAACTTTTTTCACACTTACACTCCTCTTTTAAACAAAGCTTTCAAAAACACTTCGTAACACTCTTGAAGACAGAAGCAAGAGTTAAATCGAAGTTAAAAACCTTTTTCAAATCAAACACACACAAGCAATTTTAAAATGATGAGCAAGTACCTAAGAGTCCGTAGATAACTACGGGTAGAAAGGGTGCTAATACCTTCCCTTTCTATAAACTACCCCTCGTACTCAAAATCTCGAAAAAAGGAATTTTTCTGTGCATTTTTCCTTTCCTGTTGGATAAAATAAAAGTCGGTGGCGACTCTTGCTTACCGCGACATTTTGCAAACACAAACGCAAAATGCAAACCAGCAATTCCTAAAAAATAGTCCCGGTTCTGGCCACCGTATCACAGAACTGGCGACTCTGCTAGGGAGTTAATAAGTGGGGTGTACCTTAGGTTTAGTTCATCATATTGTTTTCTATTGTTTGATTTGATTGCTTTATTTTTGTGGGCTTTGTATCGGAGTTACTATAGATCTTAACCCGGATCTGGAGGACACCTTTTAGGTAAGTAGCAATAGACTGTGAGGGAACTGTACAGCATAGACCGATACGGTTGAAGCAGTAGCTACGTTGATGTGGCACATTAGTTGGTACCGATATCCCTTGTGGAGCAACAAGGAGAGTATGGGGCTTCTATATGGGTCGTTAAGCATCAACTGACCTTAGAACCTATAATTGATCAACTTGGCCATAGGAAGTAGTGAGATATCCGGCCTCGGCATAGAGCTGGGAACTGGTTGATACTCGATACAACACTCATTGAGATCATACTCTCGATATGGTTCCGGCTGCAAGAAAAGGTTGCGTGAGTTGAAACTATGACCGATGGAGGATGGTCAGTGATATTGAGAACCTCTAGAACCCGGTTGTTATTATTATTAGGACAGGTTGAACCAATTAAACTGCAAGAGGGTAGTACCTAAACTCCATGCCAGCCTGAAATTTAAGGGCTCTTGTGTGACTTGTTTGCCTTTACCATGTTTTCTATCTGTGGTACTTGTTGTGTGTTTTATCATGACATCATGCATAATGACATAGCATGCATATTTCATCAGACTAATCATTTCAAAGACCGAGGGGATTCATCTTTGTTCTGTTTTGCAGATCATGGCTTCTATGCGCAGAAATACCATTCGAGTTAACTTCGTGCAAATCCCTGCTCAGCTTAGAGAGTTAGTCTCAAAGGTTCTTGATAATTCTTCATTTGTTAGAAGACATGGATATCTCCTTAGCTTGGTCACTTCAAAGTTGGATGAGCAAATGATGAGTGTGTTATTCCAGTTCTTTGATCCATTGCATCATTGTTTCACCTTCCCAGATTATCAGCTAGTCCCTACTTTGGAGGAGTTTTCTGATTTGTTAGGCATATCTATTCTCGAGAAAACACCCTTCACAGGTTTGGAGGAGGTTGCTAGACCTGAGGACATTACTCCAGTTTTACACTTTACAAAGGCTGATGTAGTGTCTAACTGGGAAACACAGAGTGGGGTTAAAGGTTTCTTGGCTAAGTTTCTGATCGATCAAGCTCAACAGTTCTGGGATAACTTGGAATTTCAAGCATTTGAAGACACTTTGGCTCTCCTCATCTACGGCTTGGTTCTTTTCCCAAATCCAGATTCTTTCATAGACCTGAATGCGGTCAAGATCTTCATGGCTCGTAATCCAGTGCCTACTCTCTTGGGTGATATTCTACATGCTCTCTATACTCATATCGTGCGAAGAAGGGGAACCCTCATGTGTTGCACGCCGCTGCTGGAAAGGTGGTTTATTTCGCACCTCCCCAAGTCTGTTTTGAAGAATGAGGAAGGTGTAGGTTGGACTTACAGAATTATATCCCTTGCTCATACGGACATCCTTTGGAGCTCCAAGGATATGGAAAAAGTAGCTATCATTGATCGATGTGGGGAATACCCTAATGTTCCTTTGCTTGGAATTATAGGGGATATAACCTATAATCCTTGTTTGGCTTTACGTCAGTTTGGACGCGCTCGGAGAGACGGTCCCCATGAGATGCTTCTTCCAGACATTGTCTTTGACTACAATGGGAACGTGAATGAGCATCGCCAAAGGTTTATACGAGCCTGGGGCATGGTGAACAGGTCTGACCCTCATGAGCTAGGATTGAAGACTTCTCTCCTGATGCAACCTTATCTCTAGTAGGTTCGAGCCCGTGCTCAAAAGCTGGGGATGCCTTATGAAGCAGTTTTGCCTGTGATTATAGAGCATACTAATGAAGAAGGTGTTCCTTATACGGTCCTCCATCCATACATGCCTACTGATCTTGGGGCATTGAAGAGATCCTGGATTCAGTTGAAGGAAGAAAGGGATACCTACAGAGAGAAGTATCATTATCAGGAGAGGAGGATCTTGAGGCTTACAAGGCAGCTTGAGAATGAAAGGAAAATCAACGATAATGTCAGCACGAAGGGAAAACGACCATGGGATTTCTGATGTCTTTTATTGTTTCTAGTTTAGATTTACTTTTCAGTATTTCTTTTATAACGCCTTAAAAGGAATTGTTAAACATTGTTACAAGTTTTATCTAATAAAGTGTGTTTTATTTTTTTTTACAAATTTGAATCTCCCAAAGTCTTTGAAATCATTTCATACACATTCCATTACCATACACCTCATCGCAGGTACCATTACAGGCTTCTTATCTTCTTCGCTGTTTATTTCAGAACAACATGTCTTCTGAAACACGTACTGATCAAGCCATCAAGGCTCTTCAAGCTCAGAATGCACAATTCCAAGAATTGTTTTTGAACTTGGCCAAAGGGCAGCAAGATTTGAAGTCTCTCATCTTGAAGGAGAAGAAGAAGAAGAAGAAGAAGAAGAAGAAGAAAGTGGTCCTCTTGAATATGGGTCACAGATTCGGGAACAATTTGCGACAGGAAACTGATTTGTCCCATTCATCTAGAGGGGGAGAGAATCAAGAGGAAAGAAAAGGGCCTAGTCATGTGGTCTCTGGTAATGACACTGATTTTGATGAAGACCAGTATCCTCCTGCCGAGGATAGTTATAAGCAACTCGAAGACCGGTTGAGTGCAATGGAGATCCAGAGGATACCTGGGTTGGACTTTAGAGATCTGGGATTGGCATCTGGGGTGGTGATCCCGCACAAGTTTAAAGCTCCTATCTTTGCTAAGTACAATGGGGTATCCTGTCCGAAGCTACACCTCCGCTCGTATGTCAGAAAGATTCAACCGTACACTGCTGATAGGAACCTGTGGGTTCATTTCTTTCAAGATAGTCTGTCAGGGACTCAACTTGAATGGTTCTATCAATTGGAAGGATCTAATGTCCACAACTGGGAGGACCTTGCTGCTGCTTTTTACAAGCAATACCAGTACAACACCAACCTTGCTACCACGCGTACCCAACTTCAGGTTATGTCTATGGGCACAAGCGAAGGCTTTAAGGACTATGCTCAAAAATGGAGAGATCTTGCTGGAAGAGTCCAACCCCCTCTGTCTGATAAGGAGTTGGTGGACATGTTTCTTGGGACTTTGTCTGCTCCAAATTTCAATCATTTGATCGGTAGTTCATCGTCTGGGTTCATTGAATTGATTTTGACTGGGGAGAGAGTGGAAGCTGGTATTAAAAGCGGCAAGATACATAAAACTGCTTCATCGAGTACAGAAAAGAAGCCTTTTATAAAAGAAGCTAGTGCAGTTTACAACTCGAGGAGCCAAAACCGACCCGAACGCTGCCAAGCGGTTAATGCGGTAGTAATATCAAGACCCACTGTTTCCCCACAACGCAACATTCAACAAAGAGTAGAGAGACCGCAAAGACAGTATACTCGGCTCAGTATGACCCTATCTCAAATCCTGCCGCAATTGTTGAAGACCAACTTGATAACTCTGAGGGAAGCTTCGAAGAATCCCAGTACTACATCACTGATGTATAATCCGAACGCCCGCTGCGCTTATCACTCCGATAGCCCCGGACATGATACCAACAACTGTTGGGCCTTGAGGAATAAGGTGCAAGATTTGATTGAAGCTAAAGAAATTGAGTTTGACGCGCCGAAAAAGCCTAATGTCATGACTGCTCCGATGCCCAAGCATGGAGTAAATGCTGTGGATGATGATTCATTTGTAACCTCTGTGGAAGACATTTCTACTCCATTGATGACAGTAAAGAAGAAATTATTATCAGCCAGTTTATTTTCAGGCTATGGAGAAGGTTGCCACCTATGTTCAATCATGCCTACTGGTTTCCATTTATTGAAGTCAGGTGTTCAACACCTGATGGATAACAAAGAGATCTTGTTCGAAAAAACTTTGGTTCCATTGATTCCTGTTGAAGTTGTTTCCATAATAACCATTTCCGCCAATCCTTCCAAGGCTTCCTCGAGAAAGCCTGTTAGGATTACACCCGTTACAAGAGTTACTCCATTGATCATTACTACCCCTGGTCCTATCCCGTGCACTTCAGATAAGGCTGTCCCGTGACACTATGGGGTTGATGTGTATTATCATGGTATCAAACAAGACTTGAAGGTTGAAGAGGCTGATACTGATGTCAGCAATATTATCGGGTCTAGCAAGGTCACCTGAAGCGGAAGACTTTTCTCTCATGAGATTTCCCCACCAACTATTCAGAAGCCTGTTGTTATTCCACCTGCCAGTACATCTGCTACTGTCCCTATTCATGTTCCAATCATTACCCCTGTCGCCGAGTCATCTGACGCTCGGGGCAAAGAGATCACAAGTGAGCCTGTCCGAATGGAGGAACCGAAGAAGATTATTGTAGAAACCTCTAGACAGGAGATAAAGGAAATTTTGAAAATCATCAAGAAAAGCGACAACAGTGTAGTCGAGAAGCTGGGGCAAACCCCGTCGAAGATCTCCATGTTATCTTTATTGTTGTGTTCAGAAGCCCATGCAAAGGCTTTAATCGCTTTCCTGAAAACTGCGCATGTGCCGCAGGAAACATCTGCTGATCAATTCAAAGACTGTGTGGCTAGTTTGACCGCTGACAACGGGTTGGGTTTCTCCGACGCAGATATGACTGCCAAAGGAAGGAATCACAATGATGCTCTGCATGTTTCGATCGAGTGCAGGGGCATTACTTTGGCCCATGTGCTGGTGGATACTGGGTCCTCATTAAATGTTTTACCCAAGAAAGCATTAGATCTGATGGACTGCAAAGGGTTAGTGCTGAAGCTGAGTAATATTGTGGTTAGGGCCTTTGATGGGTCCAAAAGGATGGTGCACGGGGAGGTGGATGTCCCTGTTAAAGTTGGTTCCCAGAATTTCGCATCTACGTTCTATGTGATGGACATCCAACCATCTTACTCTTGTTTGCTGGGTCGCCCATGGATTAATAAAGCTGGGGAAGTGACTTCCACGCTCCATCAGATGTTGAAATATCTAGTGAAGGGGAAGATTGTTACAGTACGAGGAGAAGAGGAGTACATGGTGATCCGCCTTAACTCTTTTCGGTATGTGGAGATGGATGGGGAGTTCATTGAAACCCCGTGTTAGAACTTTGAAGAAGTCCCCCAGACTCTGGCGTCGACCGAAACTCTTGCTGAAGATCCTCCAATGAAGATGGCTTCCCTCAAGGATGCCTGGGCTATTATCGAAAAATGTGGGTTTGCAAATTGGGGTCAACTCCCTGAATTCGTGCACAAAACTAACAAGTTTTGTTTGGGTTTTACTGCAGAAGCTCAAAGGGTTGTTCGACGTACGCGGATTGGAAGACCTCCCATGCGTATCAGTAATCCAGAAGTGAATGCAATTGAAGATGATGATGAAGAGTCTGAGTTCGACAACTGGATTTACCCGACTACCGACGGCGGATTAAGCAATTGGACGACGAAGGACTTCGTGCCCATTTCTTTTATTACACAGTAATAGACTTTTGTTTTGAGATTTGTAACAGACAGTTTAAAACTTTACGGCCCGGTGCCTTTCCCAAGACACCTTGGCTTTGTTTAAGGGCTTATTATGTGTCATTTCCATATATCATCAATAAAAGCATTGGATGTTTTCTTGCATTACAAATTTTACGCTCTTTGTCTTTCTATCTTGCACTTTATTAAAACATCTATTGTCTTACACACACTCACATATCATAATACAGGTCCACATCCACTCTCTATCCCACTGATAATGACTCTGCTACTGCCAGTTATGACTTCGAAAGTCCGATCAACCAAGCCGAGGACGAAGGTGAGGATGATTGCGAAGTGCCTGGGGAACTTGCTAGGTTGTTACTACAGGAAGAGAGGGCCATACAGCCCCATGAAGAGCCAGTGGAATCAGTGAATCTGGGTACGAAAGAAGACAAGAAAGAGGTTAAGATCGGTACAAATCTGGAGTCTGGTGTTAAGCAAAGGTTGATACAAATTCTGGGTGACTATGTTGACATCTTTGCCTGGTCTTATGAAGATATGCCTGAGTTGGATACGGATATTGTGGTACACCGCTTGCCAACTAAAGAAGACTTTCCTCCAGGGAAACAAAAATTTCGCCGAATGCGCCCAGAGATGTATGAGAAAATCAAAGTTGAGGTTATGAAACAATTTGATGTCGGTTTTCTAACAGTTACTTCTTACCCGCAGTGGGTTGCCAACGTAGTGCTAGTGCCCAAGAAAGATGGTAAGGTTCGGATGTGTGTTGATTATAGGGATCTGAATAGGGAAAGTCCTAAGGATGATTTTCCACTCCCTCACATCGACGTTCTGGTCGACAACACCGCACAACATAAGGTCTTCTCCTTTATGGATGTTTTCTCCGGTTACAATCAGATTAAAATGGCTCCCGAGGACATGGAGAAGACAACATTTGTTACGCAGTGGGGCATCTTTTGCTACAAAGTCATGCCGTTCGGGTTAAAGAATGATGGGGCAACATATCAGCGTGCCATGGTCGCTTTGTTCCACGACATGATTCATTATGAGATTGAGGTATACTTTGACGACATGATTGCAAGATCCCAGACTGAAGAGGAACATCTTGACCATCTCCAAAATCTATTTGACAGGTTAAAGATGTACAAGCTGAGGTTAAACCCGAACAAGTGCACCTTCAGAGTAAGATCTGGTAAGCTGTTGGGTTTCGTCGTTAGTGATAAAGGCATTCAAGTGGATCCTGCAAAGGTGAAGGCTATACAGGAAATTCCAGCTCCCCGAACAGAAAAAGAAGTCAGAGGCTTTTTGGGACGTCTGAACTACATTGCCCGATTCATTTCGCACCTGACTGCTACTTGTGAACCAATCTTCAAGCTGTTAAAGAAGGATCAAGTGGTAAAATGGAATGATGAATGTCAGGCTGCTTTCGAAAGGATCAAGGAATATCTCCAAGAGCCACCCATTCTGATGCCTCCAGTTGAAGGGAGACCTTTGATCTTATACTTGACAGTACTCGACAATTCAATGGGGTGCGTGCTGGGGCAGCATGATGAGTCTGGCCAAAAAGAGCATGATATTTACTACCTTAGCAAAAAGTTTACCGACTGTTAGACCCGGTACTCACTGCTTGAGAAAACTTGTTGCGCTTTGGCATGGGCTGCTCGCCAGCTGAGACAGTATATGCTAACTCACACTACTCTATTGATATCAAAGATGGATCCAATCAAGTATATCTTCGAAAAGCCTACCTTATCCTGAAGAATAGCAAGATGGCAGATGATCTTGACTGAGTATGACATCCAATACACAACCCAAAAAGCAATCAAGGGGTGTGTGTTGGCGGATCATTTGGCACATCAGGTTGTGGATGATTACCAGTCTATGAACTTCGAGTTTCTGGATGAGAACATCATGTTGTTAACTGACTGTGAAACACCTGGACCGGATGAAGGACCTGAGGAGGGATCCCGATGGTCTATGTATTTTGACAGAGCTTCAAACGCATTGGGTAATGGCATTGGCGCTGTGATTATATCTCCTGAAGGCTGTCATACTCCGTTCACCGCCCGATTATGTTTTAACTGTACCAACAACATGGCGGAGTATGAATCATGCATCATGGGCCTTCGAGCAGCTATTGACCTGAGGATTAAGTTCTTGAGTGTGTTCGGAGATTCCGCTCTAGTGATCAGTCAGATCAAAGGCGAGTGGGATACGAAGCACCTAAATCTTATTCCTTACAAAGAATATGTACTGACGTTGCTTCCGCACTTCGAGGAGATAACCTTTGAACACTTCCCCAGAGAGGAGAATCAGTTAGAGGACGTGCTAGCTACTATGTCTTCAATGTTCAAGGTCAGGTGGGACAATGAGGCTCCCCGGATTACCATTGAGAGGTTGGACGAACCCGCACATTGCTGTGACATTGAGACTGAAGAGGTAGCAGATAAACCCTGGTTTCATGAGGTAAAGAGGTATCTTGAGTCTCAAGAGTATCCCGAGGGTGCATCTGTTAATGATAAGAAGTTTATGAGGAGGTTCGCGACGAAGTTCTTCATCAGCAATGGAATTCTTTACAAGCGTAATCATGATTCAACCATACTATGATGTGTGGATAAGAACGAGGCAGAAAGGATTATGGTAGAGTTACATGAAGGTAGTTTCATAACTCATTCCAGTGGACACACTATGGCAAAGAAGATCCTACGGGCAGGATATTATTGGTCCACCATGGAAGCCGACTGTTATCAGCATTCTCGGACCTGTCACAAGTGCCAAGTCTATGATGATAAGGTGCACGTACCTCCAGTTCCTCTGAATGTCTTGACAGCTCCGTGGCCTTTTGCAATGTGGGGCATCGATATGATTGGTGAGATCAGACCTACTGCGTCCAACGGGCATTGTTTCATCCTGGTAGCAATTGATTACTTTACAAAATGGGTTGAGGCAGCTTCATTTGCCATAATGACCAAGAACGTTGTGGTGCGGTTTTTTCGGCACAATCTGATCTGTCGATATGGTGTACCCGAGAGGATCATTACAAACAACTGTACAAATCTCAACAATACGATGATCACCGAGCTCTGCAAACAATTCAAGATACAACATCACAACTCTTCCCCTTACCGGCCGAAGATGAATGGGGCTGTTGAACGGCCAATAAGAACATCAAGAAGATTGTGCAGAAGATGACAGTGACATATAAATATTGGCACGAGATGTTACCGTTTGCTCTTCATGGGTACCGAACCTCAGCACAAACTTCAACAGGGGCAACACCCTACTCTTTGGTATACGGCATGGAAGCAGTCTTACCCATTGAGGTTCAGATACCCTCTCTTCGAATTATGAAAGATGCAGGCTTGAGCGAGGACGATTAGATCTAGACCCGGCTTGATCAGCTGAACTTAATCGACGAGAAGAGACTTACTGCTATTTGTCATGGTCAGACGTATCAAAAGCGAATGATCAAGGCATTTAACAAGAAAGTTAGACGACAAGAGTATCAAGTTGGGGATCTGGTGATCAAGCACATCATATTGCCGCAAGGTGATCCTAGGGGCAAATGGACCCCTACGTGCAAAGGGCCATTTGTGGTTAAGAACATTTTCTCAGGAGGAGCTACGATTCTAACCACCATGGATGGTGACGACCTTCCTTACCCCGTCAATGCAGACATAGTGAAAAGATACTACGCATAATCAAAGACCCGCTAGGTTGACTGGCCTAGGCAAAAATAAGGGCTTCCCGACGAGCCAAAAGGGTTCGGGCAAAAATAAGGGATGAAAATAAAAAAATTTGTACACCCGGCAAGTCGAAAACCTGAAATGGCGGCTTGGGCAAAAAAGGGTATCCCGGTGGACTGAAAACCCGAAAGGGCAGTCCAGGCAAAAATTAGGGATTAAAGCGTAACACTATGTCTCATTGGATCACCTTGCAACCAGACTTCGGTATCGACTATCAAGCTCGGACAGCGCTAATCAATCTGATCTACCTTCAACCAAGTAGCAAAGTGATGAGATGCTCGAGGATATAAAGGCAATAGCAGAGTTGGAACCCATTGGGATTATTCACATAGTTGTTTTTCTTTCTTTTACACAAACTGTATAAATTCTATTGTTTGGCGGCGTTCTTTTACTAGGACATCAGCCTCTTGTACAAAAACCTCTATTTATAGGCTAACTTCAAAATCAATACAATTTATTTTCACAAATAAATTTCAGATTGTTTTCTTTTTCTGTTTTGTTTTGCAAAAACGTCCGATGTTCATTTTTGGATATATGCATTTGACAATAATTGCTGCTCATAAAAATTTACATGCGAAACAAAAGACAATTACTCGTAATATCAGAAACAGGGGCAAACAAGAAATGTCCAAACCATACAGTTGCTCTATCCAGCAGGTATAGGGATAGACCTAGTTGGAGAAAACGATTGAAGGTACATTCACTTCCCGCAGAGTAAGAAAAAGACAGTGATGCTAGTAGTCCCGAACAGGACACCACTCTCCCCAGCTGAGGCTCGCAACCGCGAATGAGTCGGCAAAAGTATCCCCAAGCAGAGTTTAATTATCATCAGCACTAGAAAATTATCCCCAGTGGAGTTTGGAGAATTATCCCCAGTGGAGTTTGGAGAGTTATCCCCAGTGGAGTTTGGAGAGTTATCCCCAGTAGAGTCTGGAGGATTGTCCCCAATAGAGCCTAAAAGATTATCCCTAGTGAAGTCGCCACTGGAAAATCATCCCCAGCGGAGTTTATTCCTTTCACAAATAGAAACTTTATCCCCGACAAAGTTCATCATCGCTAGCAATGATAATTCATATCCAACCGAGGTTGTTTCTCCAAATCAACAAGAGCTCCTAGAAGAGTATCTCTTCCCCACAAAATTATTTTCTCGCTGGTTTATTCTCCAACAGGATTATTCTCACAGTCATCTTCATTCTGTGAAGCCTAGATTACGACCATATAGCAGTCAAAGACACCGCGAAGCCTGGATTACGACCAGATAGTGGTATATCTTTAACACAAGTTATGAAGCCCGGATTACGACCGGATAGTATCTTGATTTTCTCCAAACACCATGAAGCCTGGATTCGACCATATAGTGGTATGAGACATCTTGAAGCCTGAATTACGACCAGATAGCGGTAAGAGACACTGTGAAGCCTGGATTACGACCAGATAATAGTAAGGGACACTGTGAAGTTTGGATTACGACCAAATAGCAGTTTACCCGACCAAATACTATGAAGCCCAGATTACGACCGGATATTAGTAGGCCCAAAGCCAAAGGGAAGCCCGGATTACGACCGGATAACCATTTGATCTCTTCTGAAGCCTGGATTACGACCAAATAAGAAGTAAAAGTATTGTGAAGCCTGGATTACGACCGGATAGCAGTACAGAACACCATAAAGCCTGGATTCGACCAGATAATAGTATAAAGCATTGTGAAGCCTGGATTACGACCAGATAACGATAAAAAGACTGAAGCTTGGATTACGACCAGATAACAGTACAAGATACTGCGAAGCTTGGATTTCGACCAAATAGCAATTTACCTGGACAATTACTAAGAAGCCCGGAGTCGACCGGATATTAGTGTGCCCTAAACTCAAATTGAAGCCCGGATGCGACCAGATAACAATTCATTTACTTCTGAAGCCTGGATTACGACCAGATAAGAATTGAGAAATTGCGAAGCCCAAATTACGACCGGATAGCAAGTTTAATCTCATCTCCCCAGTAAGTCACTGTAAATCCTGGACTACGACCAGATAGCAGTCGGTCTTACTACTATGAAGCCTGGATCACGACCAGATAATAGTTCATTTTCACCTCTTCGACAAAGAGACGATTCCTCAACAAGAATAACGGACGACCGAAGTTCCTAAAATTCAACCTTTCTCAAAACAGAGATGATTCCCCAGTAGAATAACGGACGACTGAAGCTCCTAAAATTCTATTTCTCTCAAGACAGAGATCAACATTCCCCAGCAGAATCTTCCTCAACAACAGGTATACAAGCTCCCGCCAAGGAATCTCTTATGTGATCGACACTCCCTCGGGTGGCATCTTTAAGCACATCCCCTGTAAGCAATTTCCAAATGGCATATGTAAGCCCATTCCCAGCATCGCAAGACGGATACCACTTCACGCGAGTGCAAATTTCTGGGCACTGTAGTGTTCAATCATCTTCCACCTTCGGATCACGAAAGGCACAAAAGCCAATCTACATCCTCAGGTTTAAGAAGATTGAAAATGGAAAGATGTTGTACCCCAAAGTTTTCCGTCCCATATTTCTCAAAACATTCCAAGAAAGATCCTCAAGTTGCTCAAGGAATTCCAAGGGTTGACCAGACAAGCTCTCTCCTAAGACAATCTACCTCAAATTAGGGTTTCATATTTCATCAAGATACTTGAGTCCAAGGGATCCCAAATTCTCACCAATGTCTTAATACGTTCTCAAGATCATCCATGTCAAGTTTCAAGCCCTACATAGAAAGTTTGCTCAGTCAATTGCTCAAAGGCCTGAAAATCGACTGTGCCAGGGCAAAAGTCAACTGTGGCCTACATACAGTCAAACCTCAAGGTTTTTGGTCAACATCCTCATTTTGAAGCATATTCCATCATTTGATAAAGGTTTGATCATGATTCATCAAGGATTTCTCATAATTCATCAAGAACCAAAAGTTGCTAAATTAGGGTTTTGTAGGAAAAGTCAACTCAACTTTAACCAAGCATAACTTTCTCATACTTTATGAGAAATGACCCATCCAAAGCTCATTTTGAATAGGATGCAATTCTATACAATCCATCTTCATCTCCCAAGTTCAAAATATTCACTCACAAGAAGTTATTAATTTGGACATTATAGGTCATTTTGAAAAGTCAACAAAAACACCTTTTTTGTCAAAACTTCATACATGAGCATGAAATATCAAATTGAGATGAGACCAAAAAGGTTGCTTAGAAGACATCTCATGCTTTCTAAAAACTTCAAGAAAACCTTCAAAGAGTCAAAATTGAGGAAGTTATGCATTGGTGAAGTTGACCCTTTTTGCAAAATTGTCAAAAGTCAACTATGCCTAAAAATGCAAATTTTACTTAAAGGGCCCAATCTTTTGCACTTGTTTTGAGTTGGCAACATGGTCCACGAGCCCTAGACTTTTCCACTTGTCATAATCTTGTTTTTATTTTTTATTTTGATTTTTATTTGAATTAAATCAATTTAAATCAAAACAAATCATGAAAAAAATCTAAAGCAATGAAAACTCAAGATTTTGTACTTGTTTCAGGTCTCAAATCCAGTTGGCAAGTATTTGAAATCTTGCAAAGCATTGGTGCGGACAAAAGGATTGAATTTGCCTAATTTTAGAAAGATATTCAAAGTGAATCAAATCCAAATCAAAGACATTGATGGAGGAAGATTGTGATCATATTGGCAACCCTAATTCATTCCTCCGTACATAAGGATCATTGGTAGACCTAAAGCAAGGCTAGAGAGAGGCGTGAGAACCAGAACCAAACTTGAAAAAACAAGAAAAGTGTTGAATCGAATTCCTAGTTGCAAGCAATTACAGGCCTTCCTAGTTATCCCAATCGCTTCCTGGGAGTGTAAGCAAGTGAAATCAATCAAGAACAAGAAATAGCAGGCCCTATAACGCACTGTAAGTCATCCACAACTTTGATGTATTTTTGAAATCGATTTGCATAATTCTGACATCTATAGCATGAAATAATGGTATATTCTTGTTCACTATTACATTTGCAAGCTATCTGGCACATTTAATTGCATTTTTTTGGGTTGTATGAGATTTCACCATTGTTAGGGTTTGTAGCTTCAATTTGGGATCTTGGTGTACAGGTGAAATTGGGCCACGATTAGGGTATCATGAAGTTCGTAAGACTGAGACGAATGGATTGGTACCATTACCATTGATTTATTGTGCCTGTACATGATTCTTGATAGGCACATGTTTTTAGCTACGGTGGTTGTCTGTTGGTAAAGGTTTGTTGTCTAAAACAACAGATCCTTGGAGAAGACGAAGACATGGAAAGCAATCATTCATCCGTTTGAAAATTTGCGCGAGTATTTTATTATTTCGTTTGTTTATTATATAATAATTGATGTTTATACTACATACAAACAAAACAGCCAGCGCAGATGGTAGTGGAGTGTGTGCAAAATGCTTCAGGACCTGGGTTCGAATCCCAGGTCCCCCAATTTATTCACATTATTTTTCTTTCAGGGATTACATGCGCGTATAAAGCCAAAGGACCATCATGCGTCCTCACCATCCAACCAACCAAGTGTCCTGAGATCCAGATCCAAAGGCCATCAACAAAGCACCATGATACACCTAGTCAAACGCATGGCATGGGATGCAAAGAGTCAACATGGGCCAATCCTTCTTGGGCCAGAAAATTGCTATTCACACCTCCAAATTACTCTCAGGCCCAATAACTCTTTCTATTTTCTTTTTACATTTTGCTTTATTTTATTTATTTATTTTATTTACTAACACAAAATTAATTTTTCTTTTATCAAAAAATCACATAAAATATTTTCACCCAATTAGACTTAGGCTTATTTTTTGTCAATAAATTAATTAATTAAATTAGATTTTAATTATAGATAACTTTAATTATTTTGTAAATAAATTTAAAAATAATTAGAACAATTAGGGTTTTGTTTATAATTTAATTCAATTTCCTTTTTCCTTAAATACCAAAAATACAAAAAATAGGTCATTTATTTATTTTCATTAATTAATTTAATTAATTAATTAATTTTGTATTTAATTTTAAAAACCTAATTCTTCTTCTTAAAAATAATTAAAAAAACAACAAAAACACTTTTTTTTCTTTTAATTAGGTTAGAAAGGGTCAAAACCCTAATTTCTCCCCGATCTTAATTTCATCGCACGCTTTATTATTTTTTACCATATTGATGTAATTGCCCACAAGTTGTAATAGCTTAATTAGGACTTTTACTTTTCATTTATCGCTTTATTTTTAAGGGTTTGTTTTTGGCTATGTAAATACCCGAAGCCTTGTAATAGTGTAGTTTAATTTCCGCAAAATATTTAACTGTTAGATGTATGAATAATTAGGGTTGCATGACAAGAATGGATGTAAACTTTAAAACATTTAGCAAACCCTAAATGTGCAAAGATAAATAATTTGAAATTGAATCACTCGCACATGCGCACTCCTAGGGTACACTCCCACTTGTTTGCCTTCGGTAAACGGTCATTAAGTATAGGATGCGTTAGTGGTCGCTCTTTTGTCTAAACAAAGATCAAAGTCCCGTTCGAAAAAGTTGCCTCGGAATGGTTGCCTCGGATATTGTTGCCTCGCATAATTGATCTAAGCATTAGGGTTATTACTAAGAAGTCCTAGCATTGCTTTAGTGACCGTATGTCCCTTTTGAATTGACCCTCAAAACTCCAACGACGATGCTACATACTCACTAATAGTAGGATAGCACTGTCTAAAGGAAACAAACATAGAACAATTCTTTTTTTTCGAGTAGGTAGATTAGTTCTTAAGTACTTGCTCAATCCAAACAAACTTTTTTCACACTTACACTCCTCTTTTAAACAAAGCTTTCAAAAACACTTCGTAACACTCTTGAAGACAGAAGTAAGAGTTAAATCGAAGTCAAAAACCTTTTTCAAATCAAACACACACAAGCAATTTTAAAATGATGAGCAAGTACCTAAGAGCCCGTAGATAACTACGGATAGAAAGGGTGCTAATACCTTCCCTTTCTATAATCTACCCCCCGTACTCAGAAAATCTCGAAAAAAGTAATTTTTCTGTGCTTTTTTCCTTTCCTGTTGGATAAAATAAAAGTCGGTGGAGACTCTTGCTTACTGTGAGATTTTGCGAACACAAACGTAAAATGCAAACCAGTAATTCCTAAAAAACAGTCCGGGTTCTGGCCACCATATCACACCTAGGAGAGGGACATTAGGGAATTCTCCACAGCGGTCAATAACGGTAACATTCTCCAAGGATCGAGGACACCAATGAATGCTGGAATGTGTGAGGGACATCAACCTATTAGACCATCTCAAGCCTTCCTCGTACTTCAACACAGACCGAGGTAGGTGCGAAATAAACCACCTGGCCAACAGAGGAGTGCAACACAGCAGGGTCCCTCTTCTCTTTATAGTGCGGGTATGTAGAGAGTGTAGGATGTCTCCAAGTAAAGTAGGAACCAGATTGTGAGACAGAAAAACCTTGTCCGCATTCAAATCTATGAGTTGGTCTGGATTAGGGAATAGTACCACCCCATAGATGAGAAGGGCTGACACTTCTTCAAAAGCTTGTAAATCCAGGGTATCCCAAAAATTATGAGCCTTCTCAAAAAGAAACTTAGCTAGAAACCCTTTGATGCCTCTTCTTGTTTCCCAATTTTCCACTACATCGAACCATTGTAAAGACAGAGCATGAGAAATCTCTTCAGGTTTTGGGTCTCTTTCAATACCATTGAAGGGTAACTGATCAAGAATGGGCACCCCCAATAACCGAGAAAACTCCTCTATGGTAGGCACCAACTGGTAATCTGGAAAGGTGAAGCAGTGATGTAAAGGGTCGAAGAACTGAAAGAGCACCTTTAACATTTCTTCATTAGGGTTTGAAGTGACCAGATTGAGAAGTCGACCATGTCTTTTAGTGAACGGAGAGCTCTCAGGAATCCTGAATGCTAATTCCTTGAGTTGAGGAGGTACCCTTATGAGGTTGACTTGGATAGTATTCTTGCAAGTGGATGCCATGTCCTACAAAACAACACAAAGATAATCCCTAAAAAATCCTTGAAATGATTAGTATGATATGCCATGTTATGATGCTATGATATCATGATTATGTTAAGAAAACACAAATATAGCAAGCACAAGCAAATCACACAAAGACCTTAGGTTTAAGGCTTGCATGGGTTTTCAGGTAAGTACCCTCTTGAAATTTAGTTGGCTCAACCTATCCTAGTAATAGTAACCGGGTTCTAGGGGATCTCAATATCATTGATTTTTCCCACAAGTTTCGTTCTGATCGACAACTGACTTGCCACCAAACAAAACTCGAGAGTCAAATCTCAATGAGTGTAGTATCGAGTATCAACCGACTTCGGGCTACGCCAAAGACGGCTATCTCACTACTTCATAATGGCCAAGTTGTTCAATTAAAGGTTCTAAGGTTAGTTGATGCTTCATGACACCACGCAGAGGCCCTGTATTCTCCTTGAGTACTCAAGGGCTACCAATACCAACCAAAGTGTCGCATCAACGTAGCTATCGCTTCGACCGTGTTGGTATACCCTGCACAGGTTCCCCAGATCCGGGTGTAGGATCTATAGTAACCCAAACAAATCCCTCAAAAGTAAAGCAACAAAGCATATAAGGTAAAGCAATTTACAATGAACTAGACTATAAGGTAACCTCACATTTTATTTATTCCCCAGCAGAGTCGCCAGTTCTGTGATACGGTGTCAAAATTGATTGTTTAATATTGGTTTTGCATTTTTGTGTTAGCAAATATTGCGGTAAGCAAGAGTCACCACCGACTTTTATTTTATCCAAATTAAGGAAAGGGTGAAAAGAACAGAAAAAGACCTTTTCGAGATTTTCTGAGTAAGGGGGTGGATTATGGAAAGAGAAGGTGTTATCATCCTTTCCATCCGTAGTTATCTACGGGCTCTTAGAGGTTTTCTCATTTTTAAAATAACTTTGTGCTTTGTGTGTTTTGAAAATGTTTAGAAAATGCCTTAGTGTGACGATTTTGTTAGAACATGGTTGATTCTACAACCCTTGGTTAGAGTTTTGATGATAACAAATACAAAGAATAAATAATAAATTCAAAGAACAAATATGTACCTAAAAATTATGTTTTATGAATGTAGAAGTTATAACCATATCCATCAGAAGATGAGCCATAAGAGCTTCACGCTGAAGCAATCAGAACATACGCTGAAGATTGATGACCAAAACCCACGGTTAATCAAAGTAAACTCTGATTCTGAACAAGAACATACCAATCCATGTCATCAGTATTCTGAAGCGTCATCAGCAAGTAAGGAGATAAGATTCTGAAGCATTACTGATCATTCATGACAACATCAATTCCAACGGCTTCTTTCAGACAGGATCTTATCCAAAAGGAAAGTGTGTTAAGGACATTAAACATGCTTTATGATCAACGTCATTCCACTGCCTATATAAATAAAGTCAGCTTTCAAAATCAACAACAATTTTTGCTATACTATCAATCATGCATATTCAAATCTGCAAGCAATTTTCATTTACATTTCCAAGCTATAATCCTGTGTAATTTATCACAGTTGTGATAAACAGTTTTGTTAGAAACATAATAACACATATCCTGTATACTTACATTGAAACAGTGTTCCTTGAGATTAACTGGATTGTGGTTGTACTCAAGAAGACTTTAACAGTTGTTAAAGTAGCTTTTATAATCTTGTAGATTAGTGGATTAAGACCTCATTGGAGAGATGTGAAATCACCTTGACGGGTGGACTGGAGTAGTTTGAGATCAAACGAACCAGGATAAAAATAATGTGTCATTGAGCTATTAATTTCAAGTGTTCAATTCAATCCCCCCACCCCTTCTTGTGTTTTTCACATCTTCAATTGGCATCAGAGCGCCTGGTTCTGAGCTTAAACACTTAACCGTGTCAGTACAAGATCCAAGCTTCAGAAAAACACTATGGTGGGACCAAGCCAAAACATCAACAATGACAACCATGAAGACAAGGACAGATTCAGTGGCAAACCTCCAGCTTTGATGGAGAAAACTTTGACTATTGGAAAGACAGAATTGAGAGTTTCTTTCTGGCCTATGATGCTGATCTGTGGGACATGGTGACTAATGGATACACCCACCCAGTGAATGGACGTGGTCATAAGATAGACAGAAAAATGATGTCTGGTCAGCAAAAGCGTGAATTCAGAAACCACCACAAGGCCATAACAATTCTCCTCAGCGCCATCTCATATTCAGAATATGAGAAAATATCAAATAGAGAAACTGCCAAGAACATGTTTGACTCTCTGAGAATGACGCATGAAGGCAACATTCAGGTCAAAGAAACCAAGGCCCTTGCGCTCATTCAGAAGTATGAGGCATTCAAGATGGAAGATAGTGAATCAATAGAAACTATGTTTTCAAGATTCCAAATTCTTGTTGCTGGACTAAAGGTTCTTGACAAAGGGTATTCTACTGCTGATCAAGTTAAGAAGATCATCAAAAGCTTTCCCAAACAATGGAGGCCAATGGTCACAATACTTAAGCTAGCCAAAGATCTTAACAAAATTTCTCTGGAGGAACTTGTTAGCTCCCTCAGAAGTCACGAGATAGAGCTAGAAGAAGATGAGCCTCAAAAGCAAAGTAGACCATTAGCTTTTAAATCTAACAGAAAATATGACTCTAAGGTTTTGCAGGTTGTGGAAGAAACTTCTGATGGATCCTCATCAGAAGAAGATGAATTGTCTCTCCTCTCTAGAAGGGTGAACAAACTATGGAAGCAGAGACAAAGGAAGTTCAGAAATCCCAGAAGATCAGAGAATAAGAATGAATCCTCCTTAAGATACAAAAAGTCTGAGTCTTCCTCTGGACACAGAAGATCTGAAGGTTCTTTAGGATACATAAAGCCAAATAACAAGGACATTATCTACTATGAATGTAACGAGAAAGGGCACTACAAAAGTGACTGCCCAAAGCTTCAGAAGGAAAAGCCCAAAAAGAAGTTCTTCAAGGAAAAGAAGAAAAGCCTCATGGCTACATGGGATGATTCTGACACATCTGAAGCTGACTCAGAATCAGATGATGAAATAGCAAACATAGCTCTCATGGAAAATGTATCAGAAGACAGTGAAGCTTCTGGTTCAGACTCAGAATCAGACACTGAAGAGGTATTCCATGACTTTACCATAAACTTTACTAAGGCTGAACTTGCAGAAAGTCTAAATGAAATTCTGGAAAGGTATCAGCAAATCAGAGTCAAATTCAGGAACCTGGAAAGGAATCTTTCCTCTGACTCTGAAAAGTCTAAGAGTCTCAGATTGGAGAATTCCGAGTTAAGAGAAAAAATTTCAAAATTATAAAATTATTTGCAAAACTCTCAAAAGGAAACAATCTCTAAAACTCCCAGCAATGCTGATGAGATCATCAAAGAGTGTGATCACAACTTTCAGAAGTTTTTAGCTAAAAACATAGACAGAAGCAAGATGGCTTCAATGATCTATGGAGTTAGCAGAAATGGCAGAAAAGGGATAGGATATCAAGGTAAGGTATCTACACCAAAAAATGCCATGGACTTAGTTATAAAACGCACACCACTCAATTCACATTTTATATATGGGCACACACATGACATAAAATACACAAGTAGTGATTATTCTGTCAAACCAAAATTCAATCAGAATTTTGGTAAAACTAACAAATCAGGACCCAAGAAAATGTGGGTACCTAAGGATAAAATTATACATGTAGCAGATATCTTTAGCAGCAAGGCTAAGACACCAATCATGGTACCTGGACTCTGGCTGCTCGCGACACATGACGGGAAGAAGGCATATGTTCCAAAGCTTGGAACTTAAGCCTGGAGGCTACGTGGGCTTTGGAGGCAATCAGAGAGGAAAGATCATTGGATCTGGAATAGTAGGTAATGGAAATCTTCCCTCTATAAGTAATGTATTATTAGTTGATGGATTAATTCATAACCTGTTATATATAAGTCAATTAAGTGATAATGGTTATGATATAATCTTCAATCAAAATTCATGCAAAGCTGTTAGTCAGAAAGATGGGACTATCCTATTTAATGGAAAGAGGAAAAACAACATTTATAAAATAAAACTTTCTGAACTAAAGAGTCAGAATGTAAAATGCCTACTTTCTGTTAACAACGAGCAATGGGTCTGGCACAGAAGATTGGTTCATGTTAGTATGAGAAGAGTATCTGAGATTAACAAACTCAATCTGGTCAGAGGACTTCCTAATTTGAAGTTCAACTCAGATGCTCTGTGTGAAGCATGTCAGAAAGGCAAATTTGCAAAACCTGCTTTCAAATCCAAAAATGTTGTTTCCACCTCTAAGCCATTAGAACTTCTGCATATTGACTTATTTGGACCAGTAAAAACTGCTTCAGTCAGTGGAAAGAAGTATGGGTTAGTAATCGTAGATGACTATAGCAGATGAACATGGGTAAAGTTCTTAAGACACAAGGACGATTCACACTCTGTGTTTGTTACCTTCTGCAACCAAGTTCAGAATGAAAAGGATCTTAGAATTGTCAAAGTCAGAAGTGATCATGGTGGAGAATTTGAAAATAAAAATTTTGAATTATTTTTTAATGAAAAAGGCATTTTGCATGACTTCTCTTGTCCTAGAAATCCCCAGCAAAATGGAGTTGTAGAACGAAAGAACAGAACATTGCAAGAAATGGCCAGAACCATGATCAATGAGATTAACGTTGCTAAGATCTTCTGGGCAGAGGAAATTAACACAGCGTGTTACGTTCAGAATATAATCTCCATAAGACTTATTCTGGAAAAGACTCCATATGAATTGTGGAAGAACAGAAAGCCCAACATTTCTTATTTTCACCCATTTGGATGCACATGTTTTATTCTGAATACAAAAAATTATTTGAACAAGTTTGACTCTAAAGCACAAAAGTGTATTATGTTAGGATACTCTGAACGCTCAAGAGGGTACAGAGTATACAATACAGAAATACTGATTGTTGAAGAGTCAATTAGTGTTAGGTTTGATGATAAGCTTGACTCTCAAAAGTCGAAGCATAATGAACTCCTTACAGGTATGGAAGTTGAACTCACAGGTACTGAAGACAACTTATCAGAAGTTCTCAACAGAGACACTCCCTCAACATCAGAAAGAGTCACTGCAAGCAATCCAACACTTTATGTTGATCAACTCCAGAAAAAGACTATCCAGAAGCAGCATTGATCACCCAGAAGATACAATACTGGGAAATAAGGATGATCTAATCAGAACAAGATCAACATTCAGAAACTTTGAAGAATCCCTCATGGGACTGATCTCTCTAATTGAACCAACAACAATTGATGAAGCACTTCTGGACAATGAATGGATTCTGGCAGTGCAAGAGGAACTGAATCAATTCACCAGAAATGACGTATGGGATCTGGTTCCAAAACCAAAAGGATTCAATGCCATTGGTACAAAGTGGGTGTTCATAAACAAACTGAACGAGCAAGGTGAAGTCATCAGAAACAAAGCACGATTGGTAGCACAAGGTTATAGTCAGCAAGAGGGGATAGACTATACAAAAACCTTTGCTCCAGTCGCCAGGTTAGAATCTATCATACTTTTAATATCATTTGCTGTCAATAAAGGCATCACTCTGTATCAGATGGATGTCAAAAGTGCATTCTTAAATGGCTATATAGATGAAGAGGTATATGGGCACCAACCTCCTGGTTTTGAGAATTCCAAAAATCCAGAATATGTTTTCAAACTAAAAAGTCACTCTATGGTATAAAACAAGCTCCTAGAGCTTGGTATGAAAGACTAAGTAAATTCCTGTTAGAAAAGAAATTCACCAGAGGGAAAGTGGACACAACCTTATTCTGTAAGACAGTTAAGAACGACATGTTAGTATGTCAGATTTATGTTAATGATATTATATTTGGATCTACTAAACCCTCTCTGGGAAGAGAGTTTTCTAAATGTATGCAGGAAGAGTTTGAGATGAGCTTAATGGGGGAACTCAAATTCTTTCTAGGCATTCAGATAAACCAAAATCCAGAAGGAACTTACATTCATCAGAGCAAATATGTCAGAGAACTTTTGAAGAAATTTGATCTCTCAGAATGTAAGCCCTCAAAGATTCCAATGCATCCCACGTGCATTCTGGAAAAGGAAGAGGTAAGTAAAAAGGTAGAACAGAAGGTCTACATAGGTATGATTGGTTCTCTTCTCTATCTGACGGCTTCAAGGCCTGACCTTTTATTTAGCATTTGCATATGTGCTAGATTCCAATCAGATGCTAGAGAATCTCCCTTAACAACAGTTAAGCGAATTTTCAAGTATCTGAAAGGTACTGCTAATCTGGGTTTGTTTTATAGAAAATCAAATGATTACAGCTTAGTAGGATATTGTGATACTGACTTCGCTTGAGACAGAGTAGAAAGTAAAAGCACTTCTGGAAGCTTCCAGTTTCTGGGAGAAAATCTGATCTCATGGTCCAGCAAGAGACAGTCTACAATAGCACTATCAACAGCAGAAGCTGAATACATAGCAGCTGCTAGATGTAGTACGCAAATGCTCTGGATGAAAAGTCAATTTGAAGACTTCAATATATTTGAGAGTAACATTCCTATCCTCTGTGACAATACTTCTTCTATTTGTCTCAGTAAAAATCCAATTTTTCATTCTAGGGCTAAGCATATAGAAATAAAACATCATTTTATTAGGGACTATATTCAGAAAGCGATTCTTAACTTAAAATTTATTGACACAGACCATCAATGGGCTGATGTCTTTACAAAACCTCTTTCTGAAGATAGATTTAACTTCATTCTGAAGCATCTCAGCATGAAGCTAGGCCTAGAATAAAATGTTTTATTTACATATCTTAACCATCAAAAAAAATTTATTTTCTGTGAACTACTGATCAACCTGCCTTCAGAGTTTTAGAAGTACAGATTGCATCTGAATCTATCCATGAAGATCTAAACGTTTCATTTCAAGGATAGAAGTGTGCTGTTCACATAATCAAACAGTTGTCATCCATTCATCAGCTACTTTCTGAGGCTGAACACGCGTTCACTTTTCTGAAAGGTCAAAAGCACTGATTGGGTGCATTGAGACACACGTCATGGGTAACCGTTCCAATATCTTTTTGAATCCCCTTATTTCATTTGTCATTAATGCTTATAATCATGACTAATTATTTCTCTCTCTTACTGTTTACACTTTCAAGAAAAACTATTTAAACTCAAATCTCACTTTTTACAATCACATCTTTTTACTCTCTAAATACTTTCAATCGTTTCAAGTGCGTATTTTCAAAAAACCCCTTTCATCTTTCTCAAATCTTGTGTGAACAATGGCTTCTTCAAGCGTCCAAAACATCATAACTCAGGAAACTGCTTCAATGGAACAGTACGAAGAAGCTTACAGAATGTTACTCACTCCCATTGATAATCTGGAAGTTCTTTTGGAACTGATTATTGACTTTGAAAGCTTGCAAGAAAACGGATTCAATCTGTATGAAGACGTCAATGCTCAAGGCTGGAACAGATACTTTGACCGTCTTCTAGGGCCAACATTTCCAATTCTTGTAAAAGAATTATGGATACATGCTTCTTCTTCAAATCATCAAGTTACCTCTTATGTCTTGGGGGAGAAAATTGTCATTACAGAAGACCTAATTTCAAATCTTATTGGTTACAATGGTGGAGGTGTCAGATGCATTGACATGGCTGAGAGATGCTATGATGTAGCCTCTATTGCAAGGGAAATATTTACTCATGGACTTCCCTCCATCAAAATCAGAGATCTGAAGGATCACCATAGAATTTGAGAAAGAATTATTTTGGGGTGTATCAACCACAGGAAGCCAACTAGCTCTCCTGATTATATAAACATTGATCAGCAGTTTTTGATCTATTTTATTTCCAAGAAGACTAAGGTAAACCTCCCACACTTGTTATTTAATCATATTAGAACTAGTGTGAAGGAAACAAGAGAAGATGAACGTACCAAAAGGGACTGGATACCCTTAGGAAGACTCATATCAGATATTCTGACAGAGAATAGGATGATAGAGCATTTGACTGAAGCTCAGGAAATCAGCTCTTTGGAAACAACTGTTGGGAAGCCTCTGAACATAAAAAATCTGAAGAAGATGAAAATCATTGAGAATATCAAGAAGGAACCCAATGCTACTTCTTTTGCAACCATTACTTCAAGAAGAATTCCTCTGGATGATTTACCTCTTTTCTCTGAGATTGAATCCAAGCCAGAGATAATAGTCAGATATATAGATGCTTGTAAGGAAGATGGTATAGCACCAGAAATCAATATCCAGGACTTGCATCAGGCTGCTCCAGAAGTTGTTCTGAAGAAGACCAAGAAAAGGAAAGCTGCAGCAGAAGGACCATCTCAAAGGACTATAAAAACTGTCAAAAAGAAAGGTAATCCTTCCTCTATTGCTGTTTTAGAATCAATAAATATATCAACATCTGAAACCATGCCTACTCAACCACAACATCCTACTCCACAAACTTTAGAAGACTTTGACATAGGGTTTGATCCATCAGAAACTCTAGGTCTGAATGAAAGTCACTCCCTTCCTCTTAATCCAAATCCTAAACAAACCTAACCAGAACTTGCCAAAGTTCCGTTCTGATATTGATTCATTTGACCAAGACTTTTCATCTCCCGTACCACAAAATCTAAATTCTCAACTCCCTGAAAGTCCAAACTCTGATACCACACCAGAAATTCCTCAACCTCTCTCTCCACAACAAGATATTCCTCATCCACCATCACCTCAACCTGAACAACAACAACCAGAAGCTCAACCTTCTGAGAATCAATCCTCTAATATCCATGAACCAGAACATCACCATGTTTCAACAAACCAATCTGAAGAACCTCATTCATATTCTGATACAATCCCAATACCTAGAATCACTGAACCAATTTCCATTCGCATGCCTCTCACCATCCACGACATTCCATAAATTCCTTCTTCTCTAGAATCCACACCACCAAACTCCCCTACCAGTCCAATCATCATACCTAACTCTCCCACTCCTTCACCCAATAGCAGTCCAACTGACAACGTAAGACTTGTCATTGATCCAATCGCATTGGAAAGACTAGCTGCTATCTCTCACAAAACTGCCATTCCCAAACCTAAACCAACTGAAACCACATCAGATGTTGGTACAAATTTGTTGATTTTTGAAGCAGGGATACAGGAATGGATAAATTCTTAGAGGTATGCTAGTCTAGAGATGACTAATCCTGCTGCTTCTGATTATATATGGACAAAATTCAGAAACTGGCTGAGTTCTGAAACACTAAAGCTAGGGGAACAGAGTTATGAACAGGTTCAATAGAACTTCAGTGCTAAGCTAAAGGCTTTTAAAGACCAAGTTCTAAGCCATCTTCTCAAGAAATATATTCTCCCTCAGGATAATGCTCCCTGGTCAGAGCATCATCCCTCAGATGAAGTTCAACCGGAATCAGAAGGTCTCTCCCTGACTGCTGCTCCAGAAGAGATGATCACAACAGAGGAAATGGTTCACTGTGAACAAGCTGCAGAATGCTCTGAGAAGCGTCCAACTACTAAAGAATCTCCTGCACCTTCCTCAATCATGCAAACTTTGGAAGAGTTGAAGAAAGAAAATGCTCTTATCCATGCATGGTTGGATAAACAGGAGGACACAAACAAAGAGATTAAAATCATCTCGGGTAAACAAGAAGAATATAATACCCAGATCAAGAGTTTGCTGGAAACTTTGTTCACACGTCTTCCTCCTCCCTCTTAGATTATTTTCTATCTTAAATCTATTTATTTGTAACGCTTAATTTTTTTCCACTTCTATTCTGGAACATATCATTGCTTCTTGTTTTTAATATAATTTAACTATTTTGGCTCTTATTATAATGCCTTTTTGATAACTGACAAAAAGGGGGAGAAGGTAAGATATTTTCAATAACGGTTTACTGAGACAGAAGTCTCAAACATTCTGAATTACTTAACCTCTATCTTCTGAAAAGCTTGAACAGGTACAAACTTTGATAAAAGATGCAGCTAAACTCTGATACTCAAGGAACTTAAGGGAAGTAATCAACTCAGGGGGAGTTTCTCTTAAACCTTTTATTCTTTATTTTTAATTGAAAAATCTAGTTTTTGCCATCATAAAAAAGGGGGAGATTGTTAGAACATAGTTTGATTCTACAACCCTTGGTTAGAGTTTTGATGATAACAAATACAAAGAATAAATAATAAATTCAAAGAACAAATATGCACCTAAAAATTATGTTTTATGAATGCAGATGTTCTGACCATATCCATCAGAAGATGAGCCATAAGAGCTTCACGCTTAAGCAATCAGAACATCTGATGAAGATTAATGACCAGAACCTGCGCTTAATCAAAGTAAACTCTAATTCTGAATAAGAACATACCAATCCAAGTCATCAGTATTCTGAAGCGTCATCAGCAAGTAAGGAGATAAGATTCTGAAGCGTTACTGATCATTCATGACAGCATCAATTCCAACGGCTTCTTTCAAACAAGATCTTCTCCAAAAGGAAAGTGTGTTAATGACATTAAACATGCTTTATGATCAACGTTATTCCACTGCCTATATAAACAAAGTCAACTTTCAAAATCAACAACGATTTTTGCTATACTATCAATCACGCATATTCAAAGCTGCAAGCAATTTTCAGTTATATTTCCAAGCTATAATCCTCTGTAATTTATCACAGTTGTGATAAACAGTTTTGTTAGAAACATAACAACACATATCCTGTATACTTACATTGAAACAGTGTTACTTGAGATTAACCGGACTGTGGTTGTGCTCAAGAAGACTTTAATAGTTGTTAAAGTAGCTTTTGTAATCTTGTTGAGATTAGTGGATTAAGAACTCGTTAGAGAGAGGTGAAATCACCTTGACGAGTGGACTGGAGTAGTTTGAGATCAAACGAACCAGGATAAAAATACTGTGTCATTGAGCTATTAATTTCAAGTTTTCAATTCAACCCCCCCTTCTTGTGTTTTTCACATCTTCAGATTTGCTTTCTGTTAACTCTTGTATCAGTCCCGAAAAGTGTTAACAAAGCAAATGTTTTGAAAATTTGTTTTTGAAAAGTAGTATTTGTGTAAGTGCAAAAATTTTTTGAGCAAACTTCTAACAGCTATCCACTTTTATACTCGAAAAGGTAGTTATTTTCCTTCTATCCTTTAGAAAGTGTTATCCTACTATTAGAGAGTAGGTAGCCCTATCGTTGGATGTATGGGGGACATCGATGGGACGATATAATCACGAAAGCAACTTGTGGAGACGCTTTAGCAAAAAAAATTTAGGGACTAAATCATTTACCGAGTGGGAACTGTAGGGTCATCGAGGGACTGTGATCTTTTTGGTTTATGGGTCTTTGTTAAAGCATCCCCATTTTGAGGGACATGACTGATTTATTTCTGAAGGCAACCAAAGTGGGGTACCCTAAAGGTGCATATGTGCAAATGTGCTCAATTTAGTTATTTTTGTCTTTTTGTTAAGTTTGCTAGCGTTTAATTATCAGTCTTGTCATACATGCCTAGTTACTAGCAGTAAATATGTACATGATATAAAGCGCAAAAGGTAAAAACCTAGACTATTACATGGCTTCGGGGAGGGGGTATTTACAATATATATAAGACTAGGGGAAAGGTAAGATAAAGAAAGCGATGAAAAAGTCCTACTTAGTCTATTACATACCAGTATACAGTTAGATTATTATAAAAAATGCGAGAACAAAATAATGCGCGCGAAACGAATATTATGTCTAAAAGAAACTTAGGGAATTTCTAAGTAAAATCTTTTTGATTGTTTTTGTTTATTTAGGAAAATACTAAATTAAATTAAACCTAAATTTAATTAATTAAAATAAAAGAAAGTTATTGATCAAAATTAAATTCTAAACAAAAACCTAACATTTTTTTACATTTTTTATTTAAGAAAATATTTGAATGAAATAACCTAAGTCTAATTGATTTTAAAGTTAATAAAATTAAAATAGTTAACTAATTATTTAAAATAATTTTAGAAAACCTAAATCTATTTTTTTATTTTTTTATTTTTTTATGATTTATTTTTATGATTATAATTAAAAATGATTAAGAAATAAAATAATTAAATAAAGCAAAAAGAATTAGAAATTGGGCTTGATGGCTGAAGTAGAATGGGGGTGCAATTTGGAAAAGGGTTAGGCCTAAATGAAAGCTAAGCCCAGGCCAACCGTTGGATCAGGTGAGGTGAAAACTTTGAGGGCGCATGGTGGATCTCCAATCAAGACTCATGGATCCAGATTGATTGTGATCTGATGGCCATATCTAAGGGTGCGTGCTGCCAACTCAATCATTACATAAAAAAAACATAAATATAATATAAGAAAATTGGTCAGATATATTAAAAATAAAAAATAAACGCGCGAGGATTTGAACTGGCTAATGGAAGGCTTCCACGCACCATCCCCTTCCTCCCTCCGTCGTCTTAGACATTGGACCTATATTGACAGTTTTTGCTTGTCACTATAGCACCTGCGTTTTACAACATCCATAACACGTAACAAAAATTAACTTTGTGGCCATGGGTCGATTGTCCTCAACCTCCTGAGCACAACGGTACCACTGGTTGGATCCAATTTTGGATGATTTGAAAAACCCCATTTTGAAGGTTCAAACCCTAACCATGGACAAATGCGATTCCTGCATCAAAACTTCAATCCAACCATGCAGGTAACTTGCAACTACTTAAATGAACATAAATGCATGGTCAAAATGGATTTAAATGACATGAATTGAATAAACGAATTTGAAAAATGGATGCAAACCATAAAGGCTAGTTGCAACATTTTATGATGCTTCAGGGCTTCGTAACAGCTGAAACGAATTCAGGGAATCTCCAAGAATATTCTTAGATCCTTTGTTTGGGCTGAGGGAGGTTGTAATTGCGTTTTTGAATTTTAACAACTTTTACAAATTTGCAGCTTCGTGTGACTTTTTGGGGCTGTGTCTGCCTGGCTAATGCTTGATAAGGCCTGGTATTTATAGAGTAGAATGAGGAGATAAGATAGCATATAATTAAACAACCATGATCATATGTTTTAAAGCCATGAATAAAGATTTGTAACTTTGGCCAAAACATGGAAACTTGTCCATATTTTAATTGGAGTGTATCTAGACAATGCTGCACAAAATCATGGGCTTCAAGGCAAACCAAAACATCAGCCCAAAGCTCCAAGCCCATCTCTAATTATTTTATACATTTTATTTTATATTTACTTGAAATAAATTAAAACAAATGTGTAGAAAATAAGTATAAAATGTAAGGCATGGTAAGAATAATTTTAGAGGTCTTCTATGAGCTTATGAAGATGCTTGAAGTCCAAGAAATTGAGCCCTTTCCTTAAAACTTCAAATTTGCTCAATGCACTTTTCTTGAAATTTCCCAAATTTTCCCAACCTGGGCAATCCATAACTTGATCAATTTTGATCTCATGATGATGATATTTGACTTTTTGGAAAGCCCAAGATGTCTACTTAAATCCCTCTGTTTATCAATTTTTCATTTGAAGACTTTATCTTGATGTAAATAGTCTTGACAAAAAGTGCCTTTTGTTGACTTTCTAAAAATGACTTGTAATGCATGAGCTTGTATCTTTTAAATGGTTCATTTATTGGACTTGAGGGATGAATAGAAGTTGTATGGAATGAGATTCTCTTCAATATGAGCTTTGGTTGGGGGAAATGGATGAAGTATGTGAAAGTTATGCCTGGTCAAAGTTCAGTTGACTTTTCCTATAGAAACCCTAATTTAGCAATTCTTGGCTTTTGATGAATCTGAGACATTTCTTGAGGAATCATGGTCAAACCTTGATCAAATTATGGGCCCAACAATCATGACATTTTACTGTATTTGGGCCACATTTGACTTTTGACCTAGCATATTTGATTTTCCCATATTTGAGCAATTGACTGGGCAAACTTGGTTTGCAAGGCATGAAACTTGTCATGGACAATATTGAAGGCATATTACGACAATGAAAAACACTTGAGACCTTTGGAGATCACATATTATGATTAGAATTGAAACCCTAGCTAGAGGTTCATTGCTTAGGAGGAGAATTTTTCTGGTCAATTCTTGGTCGACCTTGAGCAATTGAGGATTTCTAGCAGCATGTCTTGAGTAAAGATGGGAGGGAAAATTTTGGGGTACAACAGGGACTCCTACTTTCTGTTTGAGGATACTCCACTGGGTATCTTACGCTTCTTCTTGAGGATAGAGGCATTAAAGGAGAGTCAGTCGCTCGCCATTCTTTTTTTTGAAGGATTTGATTCTTACGTACCCTGACCGGGGATAAAAGTGATGGATATTCCTCTGGTATGCTATCTATCTAGGTTTCAGATAACGTAGAAACTCTTCTGAGGATAGAAACTTTGATTAAACCCTGCTGGAGAAGAGAATTTTGTTTGGGGAATACGGTGTTAGAGTAATGAACTCTGCTAGGGAATTAAGTTCCTGTAAATTGTGTCGAGGAAATAAACTCTGATGGGGATTAGAATTTTATAGTCTGTGCTGAAGAAGTCTCCACTGTATGCTGGGGAAATGATCAAACTTCCTTATCCGTTATGGGATCTATTGGGGATGATAATCAGATCAAGCTATCCATTAAGGATATGGAGGTGAACTGCTAGAAGATGCCTGAATCTCTGTCGATGGGCATCTTAGACTTGCTGAGGAATATATCTTTGTTGGGGACAATCTTGCGAAGATAACTTTGTAGAGATATTTTCATGGATATTTCTCTGCGGGGATTTACGAATGACTTAAAAATTATCCCAACTCCTATAGTCTTCGATAAATGCTAATCCTATTTTCATGCATATATATTTATAAATGGTAATCATATTCAAATGCATGTGTTTATTCAATATAATCATTGGACGTTTTCGCAAACAAAACAGAGAAAATAAAAAATAGTTTTTTCTGAAAACTGATTGTATTGATTTGGAAGATTTATATATAAATAGATAGTTTTATACAAAGAGAAGGAAGTCCTAGTAAGAGGAAATTTCCGTGAACGAAAAAGTGTACAAAGAGAAATAGAGAAAAACAACTATGTGGAAATGATCCCATCGAGTTTCAACTCTGCTATTATCCCTATGTCTTCAAGCATCTCATCCATTACTATTGAAAGAAGTTGATGGATTGATCTGTACCGTTTGAACTTAACATTAGTAATTATACTGGATGTAAGTAGATGATCTAATGAGACATAGTCGTACGCTTTAATCCCTAGCTTTTGCCTAGACCGCCCTTTCAGGTTTTCAGTCCACCAGGATACCCTTTTTTGCCCAAGCCGCCTTTTCAGGTTTTTGACTCGCTGGGTGTACAACTTTTTTTATATATATCCCTAATTTTTACTCGAACCCGTTTGGTTCGCCAGGATGCCCTAATTTTTGCCTAGGCCAGTCAACCTAGCGGGTCTCTTTTTCATGCGTAGTATTTTTTAACTATGTCTGCATTCACAGGGTGTGGAAGATCCTAACCATCCATGGTGGTATGTATCATAGCCCCGCCAGAAAATATTTTCTTGATTACAAACGTTCGTTCATATGTAGGAGTCTATTTTCCCATAGGATCACCTTGTGGTAAGATGATGTACTTTATTACCAAACTGCCAATCTGGTACACCTGAGGGTTGATCTTCTTATTAAAGGCCTTGATCATGCGCTTCTAATACATCTTACCATGACAAACATCTGCGAGCCTCTTCTCATCAATCAAATTTATCTGGTCTCTCCTGGTCTGGATCTACTCGTCTTCGTCTAAACCTGCATCTTTCATAATTCTCAGAGAGGGAATCTAGACATCGACAGGTAAGACTGCCTCCATACTATAGACTAGAGAGAACGGGGTTGCCCTAGTTTATGTACATACTGAAGTGCGGTAACCATGAAGAGAAAATGGTAACATATCATGCCAATCTTTATATGTCACTGTCATTTTATGCAAACTCTTCTTAATGTTCTTCTAAGCGGCTTCCACTGTGCCATTCATCTTCATACAATACGGAGAAGAATTATGATGTTTAATCTTAAACTGCATGCAGAGTTTTATGATCAAAGTGTTGTTAAGATTTGTATCATTATCAGTGATGATCCTCTCGGGTATGCCATACCAACAGATGAGGTTATGCTTAATGAATTGGGCCATGACATTCTTGGTAATAGAGGCAAACGAGGCTTTTTCAACCCACTTTGTAAAATAATCTATAGCGAACGGGATGAAACCGTGACCATTAGATGTAGTAGGCTTAATCTCTCAAATCATATTAATGCCCCACATTGCAAACGACCACTGAGAAGTCAAGACATTTAGAGGAACCAGAGGCACATGTACTTTGTCAGCATAAATCTGGCATTTGTGACAAGTTCTAGAACGGCGATGGCAATCAGCTTCCATGGTCGACCAATAATAACCTGGTCTCAGAATTTTCTTAGCCATCGTGTGCCTGCTGGAATAAGTACCAAAGACCCCTTCATGCATATCTTCTATAATCTTCCCAGCTTCCTTGTTGTCTACACAAGAAAGCAGAGTCGAATCATGATTACGCTTGTACAAAATTCTGTTACTTAGAAAGAATTTGGCAGAGAACCTCCGTAGGAATTTCTTATCATTGATAGATGCCCTCTCGGGGTACTCTTGGGCTTCGAGGTATCTTTTCACTTCATGGTACCATGGGTTCTCCTCTACTCCATCATTATCAACTTCGTAGCAATATACAGGTTCGTCTAATCTATGAATAGTGATCCGAGGAGCTTCATTATCCCATCTGACTTTGAACATAGACGACATGGTAACTAATGCGTCTTCCAATTGATTCTCTTCTCGTGGGATGTGTTCAAAAGTGATTTCTTCGAAGTATGGAATTAACGTTAATACATGCTCTCGGTAAGGAATGAGATTCAGGTGCTTCGTATCCTATTCTCCTTTAATTTGACTTATTATCAGGGTTGAGTCCCCGTATACATTCAAGATTTTAATTCTCATGTCAATAGCAGCCTTGATACCCATGATGCACGCTTCATACTCTTCCATACTGTTGATACAGTCAAAACATAATATGGCAGTGAATGGCATATGATAACCCTTAGGAGAGATCATCACATCACTAATTCCATTACCAAGCGCGTTGGAAGCTCCATCAAAAACCATAGCCCATTGAGACCCTGATTCAGATCCTTCATGCGGCCCATGTTCTTCATAATCAATAACTAGCATAAAATTCTCATCCGGGAGCTCAAAATTCATAGTTTGATAGTCGTCTACAGCTTGACGAGCCAAATGATCTGCCAATACACTTCCTTTGATTGCTTTCTGAGTGGTATACTGAATGACGTATTCTTTCAATACCATTTGCCATCTTGTTATTCTCCCAGATAGAGTAGGCTTCTCGAATATGTATTTTATCGGATCCATCTTAGAGATCAACAAAGTGGTATGAGTCAACATATACTGTCTTAGTAGGCGAGTAGCCCCTTCCAAAACACATCAAGTTTTCTTGAGTAGTGAGTATCTTGTTTCACAGTCGGTAAATTTTTTGCTAAGATAGTATATTGCATGCTCTTTCTGACCAGGCTCGTCATGCTGCCCCAGTACACACCCCATTGAGTTCTCTAACACTGTTAAGTACATGATCTGGGGTCTTCCTTCAACTGACGGTGTCAAAATTAGAGGTTCTTGGAGGTACTCCTTAATTTTATCGAAGGCTATCTGACAATTGTCGTTCCATTTCACTACTTGATTTTTCTTCAGCAACTTGAAGATTGGCTCACAGGTAGCGGTCAAATGGGAAATGAATCTGACAATGTAGTTCAATCGTCCCAAGAAACCTCTGACTTCCTTCTCAGTACGGGGAGCCGGAATTTCTTGAATGGATTTAACCTTGATAGGATCAACTTCAATACCTTTACCACTGACGATAAAACCTAGGAGTTTACTGGATCTTACCCCAAAGGTGCATTTGTTTTGGATTCAGCCTAAACTTGTATTTCTTTAATCTCTCAAATAGCTTGTGTAGGTGAGTAAGATGTTCTTCTTCAGTTTGAGACTTGCATATCATGTCATCAACGTAAACATATATCTCATGATGGATCTTGTCATGGAACAAAGCTACCATAGCCTGCTGATATGCTGCATCGACGTTCTTCAAACCAAAAGGCATAACTTTGTAGAAGAAAGTGCCCCACTGTGTGACAAAGGTAGTCTTCTCCATGTCTTCAAGTGCCATCTTAATTTGATTATACCCATAGAAACCATCCATGAAGGAAAATACTTTATGCTGAGGGGTATTGTCAACCAGAACATCAATATGTGGAAGCAATAAGTCATCTTTGGGGCTTGCCCTATTCATATCCTTGTAGTCTACATACATACGAACTTTTCCATCCTTCTTAGGTACTGGCACCACATTTTCCACCCAATGAGGATAGGGTGTGACAGCTAAGAAACTTGCATTAAACTGTTTCATAACCTCAGCTTTGATCTTTTTAGACATCTCAGGGTGCATACGACGAACCTTCTGTTTTACTGGAGAACAGCCTTCTTTAATTGGTAGAAAGTGAACCACAATATAAGTATCAAGCCTTGGCATGTCTTCATATAACCAAGCAAAAATCTCAACGTAGTCGCGCAATATCTGGATTGATCTGTTTTTAACATTGTCTTCTAAATTGGAACCTATCTTGACCTCTTTCTTGTCCTTTTCAGTACCCAAGTTCACAACCTCGACTAGCTCTTCATGCGTCTGTATGGCTCTTCCTTCTTGCTCTAACAGTCCAGCAAGCTCTCCAGGTACTTTACAATCTTCTTCACCTTCGTCCTCGACTTGGTAAATCGTATTTTCGAAGTCATAATTGGCAATAGCAGAATTGTTATCAATGGGATCTAGAGTGGATATGAATATGCAATTTGTCGTGTGGGTGTGTGTAAGAACACATAGATATTTTGAAAGTAATAAAGTAAAATAAAGACAAAGAGCGCAAAATTTGAATGCAAATGTACAATGATTTATTAAATGAAAATATGCGAATGAAATATGACAACCCTAACAGATGGACCATTGTGCCATGGGTAAGGCACACGGTTTAAAGTTATTGTTTTAAAATTACATAACCAAAAAACTTGAAAACACGGAAACCAAAAATAGAATTTACTCATGACTAAAGGAGATTGGTATAACGTCTTCAGTCTTTCAATTGTTGAGCATGTTGCCGATGGTAGGAAAAATCCAACCGTCTAGGTCATAGTCACTATCAGCATCTTCTACCGCATTGACTCCATTGTTGCTAGTGCAGAATGGTGGTCTCCCAGCACGAGCACGACGAACATCCCTCTAAGCCTATGTAGTGAAACTCAAACCAAATTTATCATATTTGTAAGAAATGTCGGGAAGCTGACCCCAAGTAGTGCAACCACCTTCTTCTACCACAACTCTAGAGTCTTTCAGAGAAGCCATTCTAGGAGGAACCCTGGTAACCTTAGGAATAGCAAAAATGTCTTTAGTAACGGTAGTTTTCTGAGGAATAACTTTAAAGGTCTGGCAGGGAGTCTTGATGAATTCGCCGTCCATCTCAACATACTTAAAGGAGTTCAAGTGACTCACCATGTACTCTTCTTCACCATAAACCGTAACAATCTTTTCTTTTATGGGATATTTCAACTTCTGGTGCAACGTGGAAGTAACAACACTTTCCCCATGAATCTAAGGGCGTCCAAGTAAACAGGAATAAGTCGGGCGAATGTCCATCACATAGAAGGTAGAGTCCAAGACCTGCAAACCTAATTTGATCAGAAGATCCACCTCTCTGTGCACTATCCTCTTTGAACCATCAAAGGCTCTAACCACAATGTCACTGGGTTTCAGCACAACCCCTTCACAGTCAAGCCTGTCTAGAGCACTGTTGTACCCCAAAATTTTCCCTCCTATATTTCCCAAGACATTGCAAGAATAATCTCTAAGTTGTTCAAGATTGCTCAAGAGTTGGACAGTCAAGTCATCTCCTAAGGCAGTCAATCTCAAATTAGGGTTTTGTGTTGCATCAAGGTCCTTACATCCAAATGACCTCAAGTGCTCCCCAATGTCCTAATATGTTCTCAAGTTCATCCATGTCAAATTTCAAGCCTTGCAGAGGATGTTTGGTCAGTCAATTGCTCAAGAGGTCCAAAAATCGATTGTGCTAGGGAAAAAGTCAAATGTGACCTATAAACAGTCAAACTTCAAGATTTTTTGTCAACATTCTCATTTTGAAGTATATTTCATCATTTGATCAAGGTTTGATCATGATTCATCAAGATTCAAAAGTTGCTAAATTAGGGTTTTGTAGGAAAAGTCAACTCAACTTTGACCCAGCATAACTTTCTCATACTTTATGAGAAATGACCCATCCAAAGCTCATTTTGAATAGGATTCAGTTTCCTACAATCCATCTTCACACCCTAAGATCAAGAAATGCACTCACAAGAAGTTACAAATTTGGACATTATAGGTCATTTTTGAAAGTCAACAAAAACACCTTTTTATCCAAAGCTTATAACTTGAGCATGGAATATAAACATGAGATGAGACCAAAAGGGTTGGTTACAGGACATCTTAAGGTTTCTAAAAAGTTCAAGAACACCTCCAAAAGTTCAAAATTGAAGAAGTTATGTATTGTTGAAGTTGGGCATTTTTCCAAAATTGCCAAAAGTCAACTATCCCCAAAACTCAAATTTTGTCAAATGGGCCCACTTTTCTCCACTTGATTTGATCTTGTCACACTACACACGTGTCCTATCTTCAGTCTTGTGTCCATTTATTGATTTTTCTATTTTATTTGATTTTTATTGAATTAATTCATTTTAAATCAATTTAAATCCAAATAAAATCCAAATATTGATCACTTGGAATCTTTTTGATTGATATAGGTCTTAAATATCATCATGGACATAATCAAATCCGAATCAAGCCATATCATGAACAAAATATTGGATTCTTGACCAATTTGGAAGCTTTTAATGGTGAATCAAATCACATCTTCAAACATCAATGCATAAGGATTCAGCCCAAGAAACTTGACCTAATTCATTCCATATTACTTATACAAGCTAGAGGAACGAGAATCAGAACCTAGAGGCTTCTAAATCAGAAGAACCAAACTTGAGAAAATTGCAAAAATGTGTGGAATCGAAATCATTCTTAGAGACACTTTCAGGACCTAACAAGTGTTTCAATCGCTTCCTGGCACTTCTCAGAAGCAGAACCAACCAAGATCACGCATTCTCCAACCTCCAGAAGCACTGTAAGTGTCCCTCGAATCCGCCATGTTCATGGATTCATAAAGCTTTATTCTTGCATCCATTCTCAGAAACGATTGCATATTTTGATTCCTCACATCATTTGTGAACTTTCTGCATTAACCAATTTCATTATTATGCTATGTATCGTAAAATGCCATTGTAGGTTTTTCTAGGGTTTTTCAGGGGTTTTTATTACAGGAAAAATTGGCCAATAAAAAGACCATGATTGGAACCGGGATGAAGAGGCGAGTAAGATTATGCCTTTAGATTGTATTTTTGTGGCTCATAGTGGATTTTGGAGATGGCAGGGCATATAGCTACGGACGGTTGTCCGTTGGTATAGGTGGAGAAGTTTTTAGCCACGGTCCCAACGACAGGGACGATGGCGTGGCGTGTCCTGATTCGTTTGTTTGAATATGGCGCGTTTTTGTTTTTTTTTCTAATCCATTAATTCGCTTTTGTCTTATTACTATTAGTTTCTAATATTATAACGAATGAAACATAGTGGCGCAGTGGTACGTGTTGACCAATGATTCACAGGACCTGGGTTCGAATCCCAGGTCCCCATATTCTTTGCTATTATTTTCTTTCAGATATTCTAGCGCGTCTCATGCCTTGCAGTGCACCATGGTCCAACACCTAATCAGTTGCCAGATGGCCCCAGGCCGGATCTGGTGGTCCAGAATGAAAAACCACCATATGCTCTAGTCAACAGGCACACGTGGGATCAGAAAAAAGTCATGCAGGCTTGCACTATTGGGCTTTGAATTGCTAATCAAACTCCTTTCCAGCACAACACCCCCTTGGTTATTTCTTTCTTGCTTTTATTTATTTATTTATTTATTATTTTTATTATTTAAACTAACCAATAAATCTTTTTCTTAATAAAAAAAACAAAAAAAAAATAATTTTATTAATTAAAATTAAATTAAGCATTTTTTTTTATTTTTTGTAAATAAATACTAACTTAATTAATTTAGTTTTAAATAGGTATAACTTTTAATATTTTTGCAATAACTAAAATTAATGTAGAAAATTAGGTTTTTATTAACTTTAATCAAATTTATTTTATTTCTTTAAATATCCAAAAAATCCAAAAATATTTTATTAATTTATTTATTTCTTTATTTAATTGTTAATTTAATTTAATTTCTTTTAATTCAAAAACCACCAAAAAATCACTTTATTTCAAAAAAGGGTCCAAACCCTAAAAAATGCGTCCGATTTAATTTTCTCGCACGCGATCCATTTTACCATATTGATGTAATTGTTTCCCGGAATGTAATAGCTTTAATTAGGACTTTAATTATTTTATCGCTTTATTTACTTTCCGCGTTTTAATTTCAAGGGTTATTTTTGGCGATATAAATACCCGACGCCTTGTAATAGTTAGATTTAATTTCCGCAATTTAATTTCCGCAACTTATAAATTGTTAGATGTTTGATAATAGGGAATGCATGACAAGATCGAATGTATGAACTTAAAATCAACATAGCTAACCATTGACATGTACAAAGATAAAATTAACCGAAATAACACACTCGTACATGCGCACTCTTAGGGTACACCTCACTTGTTTGCCTTCGAACGTGATCATTGAGTATAGGAAGTTTTAGAGGTTGCCCTCTTGTCCAAAGATCATAGTTTCCTCGAAACGGTTGCCTCGGAAAAATGATCTAAGACATTAGGGTTACCGCTAAGGCATCCAAACATTGCTTTAGTGATCACACGTCCCTTAATCGAATTGACCCTTAAAACTCCAACGACGATGCTACCTACTCATCAATAGTGGGATAGCATTGTTTAAAGGACATTAGCATAGATTGATTCCTTTTTCAAGTAGGTAGATGGTTCTTGAGTACTTGCTCCTTTCAAAATAAAATAAAACTTTTCGCACTTACACCTTTCAAACAAAAAACTCTTTCAAACCCACAAACACAAAAGAAAAGCAAATTTTGAAAACACTTTGAGCAAGTACCTAAGAGCCCGTGGATAACCACGGATAGAAAGGGTGCTAACACCTTCCCTTTCTATAATTTACCCCCCGGACCCGAGAAACATCTCGAAAAAGGAATTTTTCCGTGCTTTTTTCTTTCCTTGTTGGATAAAATAAAAGATGGTGGCGACTCTTGCTTACCGCGACATTTTGCAAAAACAAACGCAAAACGCGAACCAGCATACCAAACACAGTCAGTTCTCTTCCCACCGTATCACAGAACTGGCGACTCTGCTGGGGACTTAATAAGTGGGGTGTACCTTAGGATTAGATCATTGTGTTTTCAATTGTATGCTTTATATGCTTTATATTTGTGGGCTTGTATCGGAGTTACTATAGATCCTAACCCGGATCTGGGGAATACCCTTTAGGTAAGTAGCAATAAACTATGAGGGAACTGTACGGCGTAGACCGATACGGTTGAAGCAGTAGCTACGTTGGTGTGGCACTTTAGTATGTACCGATATCCATTGTGGCGTAACGAGGAGAATATGGGTCTTCTAAGGGGTCATTAAGCACCAACTGACCTTAGAACCTTTAAATTGACCAACTTGGCCATAGAATAGTAGCAGTATGCTACACTCATTGAGACTAAACTCTCGTGATGATTCCGGCCGCAAGAAAAGGTTGCTAAACTAGAATTATGACCGATTGAGGGTAGTCAGTGATATTGAGATCCCCTAGAACCCAATTACTATTTTTAGGACAGGTTTAAACCAACTGAACTGAAAGAGGGTAGTACCTAAGCTCCTTGCTAGCCTAAAATCTAAGGGCTCTCTGTGTGACTTGTGTGCCTTTACCATGTTTTCTATTTGTGGATACTTATGATGTGCCTTCTATCATGACATCATGACATCATAAAATTGCATACATCTTGCATTGGACTAACCTATTTCAAAGACAGGAGGGATTCATCTTTGTTCTATTTTGTAGGTCATCATGATGCCTGTGCGTAGGAATACCATCTGAATCAACTTTGTCCAGGTTCCTACTGTGCTTAAGGATTTGATTGCAAAGATGCCTGATACTACTTCCTTCCTCAGGAGACATGGTTATCTTCTCAGTTTGGTCACCTCCAAATTGGACGAGCAGATGATGAGTGTCCTGGTTCAATTCTATGATCTGTTGTACCATTGCTTTACTTTCCAGGACTACCAGTTGGTCCCCACCCTAGAATAATTCTCTGATCTGCTCGGTATCTCCATTCTGGAGCAGACCCCGTTTACTGGTTGGAAGAAGATCCTTAGGCCCGAAGAGATTGCTGCAGCCCTTCATTTGACAAAAGAGGAGGTAATGGCTAATTGGGAGACTAGAAGTGGAGCAAAGGGCTTTTTGACTAAGTTCTTGGTTGGTAAGGCTAACTATTTCTGGGATAGTCTAGACTTTAAGGCATTCGAGGATATTATGGCTCTTTTGATATACGGCTTGGTATTGTTTCCAAATTCTTACTCCTTTGTTGATGTGAATGCGGTGAAAATCTTCATCTCTCTTAATCCTGTACCCACTCTCCTGGGTGACATCCTTCATCAGCTTTATGCTCGTACGGCCCAAAAGCGGGGAGCCTTGATGTGCTGTGCTCCTTTATTGGCGAGGTGGTTTATTTCGCACCTCCCCAAGTCACTGCTGAAGAACAAAGAAGGCATGGGCTGTGCTTATAGGGTTATGTCTCTCTCTCATAATGACATTATTTGGACTCTCAAGGGTATGGATGAGGAGGCTATCATTGATCGCTGTGGGGAGTATCCCAATGTTCCACTGTTAGTAACCCATGGAGGAATTTCTTACAATCCGTGCTTGGCCTTACGTCAGTTTGGGAGAGCCAGAAGAGAAGGACCTCATGAGTTGTTATTGCCTAGTATCATCTTTTATTTTCAAGGGGATAGCGACGAGCAACTTCGCAGATTCATAAGGGCTTGGGATAGAGTTCACATATCTGATCCACATGAGCTGGGTCCAAAGACTTCTCTCCCGATGGAGCCATATCTTAGATGGGTCTGTACCCGTGCCTAGAAGCTAGGTATGCCATATGAAGTCGTCCGGCCTATCATTGTTGAAGTTTCCAATGAAGAGGGGGTTATTCCTACCATCCTCCACCCTTACATGCCCACTGACATTGGGGCACTGAAAAGGTCTTGGATGCAAATGAGGGAAGAACGGGATGCTTACCGAGAGAAGTTCAACGAGCAAGAGCAGAAGATCCAGAGGTTGACTAGGCAGTTGGAGAACGAGCGGATTCTCAATGACTATGTCTGCACCGACAAGAAGAGACCATGGGAGCATTGATTGACCATTGATTGTTTCCTTTCCAGTTTTTATTTACTTTTCAGTATTTCCATTCTTGTAACGCCTTAAGGGCATCAGTTGAATAATTTGAATTCCAAAGTTTATCTAATAAAGTGTGTTTCATTTATTGTTTACAAATTTGAATCTCCCAATTGTCTTTGAAATCATGTCATACGAATTTCATCCCATGCACTTCATAAACAGGTACCCATTACAGGGCTCTTATCTTCTTCGCTGTTTATTTTAGCACTCATCATGTCTGCTGAACTTTCAACTAAACAAGCCATCAAGGTCCTACAGGCCCAGAATGCCCAATTCCAAGAGTTGTTCATGAATCTAGCTAAGGGTCAGCAAGATTTGAAGACCCTGATTCTGAAAGAGAAGAAGAAGAAGGAGAGGACAATCCTGTTTAACACAGGGAACAGGTTTGGGAACAGGCTACAAAATGAAGTTGATTTGACTACTTCATCTGGAGGGAAAGATAGTCAAGAGGAAAGGATGGCTCCTAACCCTGTGGTCTCCGACAACGAGACGGATTTCGACGAAGAACAGTATCCTCCTGCTGAGGATAGATACAAACAATTAGAAGACCGGTTGAGTGCGATGGAAGTTCAGAAAGTGCCTGGTCTGGACTTTGGTGATCTGGGTCTACCATCTGGGGTGGTGATTCCCCATAAATTCAAGGCACCAGCATTTTCTAAGTATGACGGAGTTTCTTGTGCGAAGCTGCACCTCCGGTCATATGTGAGGAAGATTCAGCCGTACACCGCTGATAAAAACCTATGGATCCATTTCTTTCAAGACAGTCTCTCAGGGACTCAGCTTGAATGGTTCTACCAGTTGGACGGAGCCAGTATTCGCAGTTGGGAGGATTTGGCTATTGCTTTCTACAGGCAGTACCAATACAATTCCGACCTCGCTCCCACGCGTACCCAACTCCAGGGTATGTCAATGGGAATGGGTGAAGGTTTCAAAGATTATGCTCAGAAGTGGAGAGACCTCTCCGGAAGAGTACAACCACCCTTGGCTGATCGGGAGCTTGTGGACATATTTCTGGGGACCCTGTCTGGTCCATTCTTCAACCATCTGATCGGAAGTTCTTCGTATGGGTTTACAGAGCTTATTTTGATTGGTGAAAGGATTAAGACTGGTACTAAGGCTGGTATGATACAGAAGGGTGCTTCATTAAGCATCGAGAACAAGCCTTTTAAGAAAGAGTCCAGCGCTGTCTATAGTTCGAAAAGACAGAATAGACCTGAACACCGCCAAGCTGTTAATGCGGTTGTTATTTCAAAACCTACTGGTGCTCCTCAGTACAACAATCAACAGAAGGACGAGAGACCTCGAAGGAAATTCACCCGTCTCAACATGACTTTGTCTCAGATTCTGCCACAATTGCTGAAGATCAATCTAGTGATTCCAAAGGAAGCCCCGAAGAATCCAAATATCACATCACCGAAGTACAACCATAATGCCCGTTGTGCTTATCACTCTGATAGCCCGGGGCATAATACAGATGATTGTTGGACTTTGAAGAATAAGATACATGACTTAATTGATGCGAAGGAGATTGAGTTTGAGGCGCCCAAGAGGCCTAATGTTGTGACTGCTCCTATGCCCAAGCATGGAGTAAATGCTATAGATGAAGACTCATTTGTGGTTTCTGTGAATGATATTGTTACCCCTTTGATTACTGTGAAGAAGAACCTTTTGCTGGCTGGTTTATTTCCAGTCTGTGATGAAGGTTGCCGTATGTGTGCTGTTCTACCTACCGGTTGCCATCTTTTGAAGTCAGGTGTCCAACGCCTGATGGATAGTAAAGAGATTCTGTTTGAGAAGACTATTGTTCCCTCAGTTCCTACTGAAGAAGTTGCCATTATCACCATTTTCGACAATTCTTCCAAGGCTCCCTCGAGGAAGCCTGTTAGAATTACATCTATTCCAAGAATCACACTTGTGATCATCACTGTTCCGGGGCCCGTCCCCTATACCTCTGATAAAGCTGTCCCTTGGCACTATGGGGCTGATGTTTATTTTCATGGAGTTAAGCAAGAGTTGGATGCTGATACTAACGTCAGCAACATTATTGGACCTGCTAAAGTCACCCGCAGCGGAAGACTTTTCTCACCTGATATCTCTCCGCCAATTGTCTGAAAACCTGTTGTTATTACACCTGCCAATGTACCTGCTACTATTCATGTTCAAGTTCTTATTCTTACCCCTGTCATCGAGTCCTCTGACACTCGGGGCAAAGGGATCACCACTGATGTGCCTGCCCAGACGGAGGCACCGAAGACAATTACTGTTGAAGCTTCTAAGCAAGAGATGGAAGAGATTTTGAAAATCATCAAAAAGAGTGACTACAATGTAGTTGAACAGCTGGGGCAAACCCCGTCCAAGATTTCTATGTTGTCACTGTTGCTATGCTCAGAGGCCCATGCCAAGGCTCTGATTACCTTTTTGAAGACTGCCCACGTACCACAAGAGACATCAGCTGATCAGTTTACAGATTGCGTAGCCAATTTGACTACTGATAATGGGTTGGGTTTCTCTAACACCGACTTAACTGCTAAGGGGAAGAATCATAATGATGCCCTGCATGTCTCCATTGAATTCAGGGGCACTACTCTTGCTCATGTATTAGTGGATACTGGTTCCTCATTGAACGTCTTACCTAAGAAACTCTAGACCGGTTAGACTGTGAAGGGTTGGAGCTGAAACCAAGCAACATTGTCGTCAGGGCCTTTGATGGGTCTAAAAGAATGGTACATGGATAGGTTGATATCCCGATCAAGGTTGGTTCTCAGGTCTTCAACTCTATGTTCTATGTGATGGACATTCAGCCATCTTATTCTTGTTTGATGGGTCGTCCATGGATCCACAAAGCTGGGGCCGTAACCTCAACACTCCACCAGAAGCTGAAGTACCCGGTCAAAGGGAAGATTGTGACAGTACAAGGAGAGGAAGAGTACATGGTTAGCCACCTCAACTCTTTCCGATATGTAGATATGGATGGGGAGTTCATTGAGACCCCATTTCAGCATTTTGAAGAGGTTCCCCAGACACTCGCGGAAACTGAGACTGTTGTTGAAGGTTCTCCTATGAAGATGGCTTCCTTAAAGGATGCCCGGGCTGTTGTTGAGAATGGTGGGTGTGCAAATTGGGGACGACTCCCTGATTTTACACAGAAGACTAACAAGTTTGGTTTGGGTTTCACTGTAGAAGCTCAAAGGGCTGTTCGAAATGCACGAACCGGAAGACCTCCCGTGTTCATCAGTAACTCGAGGGTGAATGCCATTGAAGATGATGTGGAAGAGTATGAATTTGACAGCTGGATCTATCCTACGATCGATGGTGGACCAAGCAACTGGACAGCAAAGGATTTCATCCCTATTACTTTTGTTACCCAGTAATGAAACTTTTTGTTTTGAATTTGTAACAGACAATGTTTTAAACTTTACGGCCCGATGTCTTACCCGGGGCACCGTCGCTTCATTTGTGAGGGCTTTATGTGTGTCATTTTCATATATCATTAATAAAAGCATTGGGCGTTTCTTGCATTTCAAATCTTGCGCTCCGTGTTTTTCTTTTATTATATATTGCAAAACAGCTATTTTACACACACTCACATACACAGGTCTGCATCCACTCTGGATCTCACTGGTAACGACTCTGCTACTGCCAGTTATGACTTTGAAAATCCGATCAACTTAGCCGAAGACGAAGGTGAAGATGATTACGAAGTGCCTGGTGAACTTGCAAGACTGCTACTCCAGGAAGAGAGGGTTATTCATCCACACGAAGAGCCGGTGGAATCAGTGAATCTGGGTACAAATATATACAAGAAAGAGGTCAAGATCGGGTCAAATCTGGAGCTCAGTGTGAAGCAACGGTTGATTCAGATGTTGCATGACTATGTTGAGATCTTTGCCTGGTCTTATGAAGATATGCCTAGGTTGGATACTGATATCGTGGTTCATCGCTTGCCTACCAAGGAAGACTGTCCTCCAGTAAAGCAGAAGGTCCGCCGAATGCGCCCCGAGATGTCAGAGAAAATCAAGGCTGAAGTTATGAAACAGTTCGACACCGGTTTTCTAGCAGTTACTTCTTATCCTCAGTGGGTGGCCAATGTGGTTCCAGTGCCGAAGAAGGACGGTAAGGTTCAAATGTGTGTTGACTATAAGGATCTAAAAAGGGCGAGCCCCAAGGATGATTTCCCTCTACCTCATATCAACGTTTTGGTTGACAACACTGCTCAGCACAAGGTATTCTCCTTTATGGATGGTTTCTCCGGTTATAATCAAATTAAAATGGCTCCCGAAGACATGGAGAAAACAACCTTTGTTACTCAGTGGGGTACCTTTTGCTACAAGGTCATGCCTTTTGGGTTGAAGAACGCTGGGGCAACGTATCAGCGTGCCATGGTTGCTTTGTTTCATGACATGATCCATCATGAGATTGAAGTATACGTTGACAATATGATTGCAAGATCCCAAACTGAGGAGGAACACCTTGACCATCTGCAGAAGCTGTTTGACAGATTGAAGTTGTACAAGTTGAGGTTAAACCCGAACAAGTGCACCTTCGGGGTGAGATCTGGTAAACTACTGGGTTTCGTCGTAAGCGACAAAGGTATTCAAGTGGATCCTGCAAAGGTGAAAGCCATACAAGAGATGCCAGCTCCCAGAACAGAGAAAGAAGTCAGAGGCTTTCTGGGACGTCTGAACTACATTTCCCGATTCATCTCACACTTGACTGCTACTTGTGAATCAATCTTCAAGCTACTGAAGAAAGATCAAGTAGTACGTTGGAATGCTGAATGCCAGGCCACTTTTGAAAGGATCAAAGAGTATCTCCAAGAGTCACTCATTCTGATGCCGCCAGTTGAAGGGAGACCTATGATCTTATACTTGACAGTACTCGATAACTCAATGGGGTGTGTGCTGGGTCAACATGACGAGTCTTGCCGAAAAGAGCATGCTATTTATTACATTAGCAAAAATGTTTACCGATTGTGAGACCCGATACTCACTACTCGAGAAAACTTGCTGCGCTTTGGCATGGGCTGCTCGCCGGCTGAGACAGTATATGCTGACTCACACTACTCTGTTGATATCAAAGATGGATCCAATCAAGTATATCTTCGAGAAGCCCTCCTTGTCCGATAGAATTGCAAGATGGCAGATGATCTTGACTGAGTATGACATCTAGTATACGACCCAAAAGGCAATTAAGGGAAGTGTGTTGGCAGATCATTTGGCACATCAGGCAGTGGATGATTACCAATCTATGAACTTTGAATTTTCGGACGAAAATATCATGCTAGTAACTGACTGTGAGACACCTGGACCGGATGAAGGACCTGAGGAAGGATCCCGATGGTCTATGTACTTTTATGGAGCTTCGAACGCTTTGGGTAATGGCATTGGAGCTGTGATCATATCTCCTAAAGGCTCTCATACTCTGTTCACCGCCCGACTATGTTTCAACTGCACCAACAATATGGCGGAGTATGAAGCATGCATCATGGGTCTTCGAGCAGCAATTGACCTAAGGATTAAGTTTCTGAGTGTCTTCGGAGATTCCGCTCTCGTGATCAGTCAGATCAAAGGCGAGTGGGATACGACACACCCGAATCTTATTCCTTACAAGGAATATGTATTGACGTTGCTTCCCCATTTCGAGGAGATAACCATTGAACACTTCCCTAGAGAGGAGAATCAGTTGGCGGACGCGCTGGCTACGATGTCTTCTATGTTCAAAGTCAATTGGGACAACGAGGCTCCCCGGATTATCATTGAAAGATTGGACGAACCTGCACATTGTTGTGATCTTGAGACTGAAGAGGTAACAGAAAAACCCTGGTTCCATGAGGTGAAGAGGTATCTTAAGGCCCAGGAATACCCCGATGGTGCATCTGTTAATGACAAGAAGTTTCTAAGGAGGTTCACGGCGAAGTTCTTCATCAGCAATGACACCCTTTACAAGCATAACCATGATTCAACCTTACTGCGTTGTGTGGATAAGAATGAAGCAGAAAGGATCATGGCAGATTTACATGAAGGTACTTTCGGAACTCACTCCAGTGGACACGCCATGGCAAAGAAAATCCTTCGGGCGGGATATTATTGGTCCACAATGGAAGCGGACTGTTATCAGCATTCTCGGACATGTCACAAATGCCAAGTCTACGCTGATAAGGTGCACATACCTCCAGTCCCTCTGAACGTCTTGACAACACCTTGGCCTTTTGCAATGTGGGGCATTGATATGATCAGCGAGATCAGACCTACGGCATCTAACGGGCATCGTTTCATCCTGGTATCTATTGATTACTTTACGAAGTGGGTTGAAGCAGCTTCTTTTGCTACAGTAACCAAGAACGTCGTGGCACGGTTCATTCGACACAATCTGATCTGTCGATATGGTGTACCAGAGAGGATCATTACGGACAATGGTACCAATCTCAACAACAAGATGATCACTAAGCTCTGTGAGCAATTCAGTATACAACATCACAACTCTTCTCCCTACCGGCCGAAGATGAATGGGGCTGTCGAAGCGGCTAATAAAATCATTAAGAAGGTTGTGCAGAAGATGACAGTAACATATAAAGACTGGCACGAGATGTTACCATTTGCTCTTCATGGGTACCGTACCTCAGCACAGACGTCAACAGGGGAAACACCATATTCCTTGGTATATGGCATGGAGGCAGTCTTGCCCATTGAAGTTCAGATACCCTCTCTTCGGATCATGAAGGATACAGGTTTGAGTGAAGATGACTAGATTCAGACCCAGCTTGATCAACTGAACCTGATCGACGAAAAGAGACTTACTGCTATTTGTCATGGTCAGACATACCAAGAAAGTCAGACGACAAGAGTATCAAGTTGGGGATCTGGTTATCAAGCGCATTATCCTACCTCAAGGTGATCCCAGGGGAAAATGGACCCCTACTTACGAAGGGCCATTTATGGTTAAGAACATTTTCTCAGGAGGAGCTATGATTCTAACCACCATGGATGGTGACGACCTTCCTCACCCCGTCAATGCAGACATAGTGAAAAGATACTACGCATAATCAAAGACCCGCTAGGTTTACTAGCCTAGGAAAAAATAAGGGCTTCCCAGCGAACCAAAAGGGTTCGGGCAAAAATAAGGGATGAAAATGAAAAATCTGTACACCCGACAAGTCGAAAACCTGAAAAGGCGACTTGGGCAAAAAAGGGTATCCCGGTGGACTGAAAACCCGAAAGGGCGGTCCAGGAAAAAGTTAGGGATCAAAGCATAACACTATGTCTCATTGGATCACCTTGCATCCAAACATCGGTATCGACTATCAAGCTCGGACGACACTAATCAATCTGATTCATCTTCAACCAGTAGCAAAGTGATGAGATGCTCGAAGACATAAAGGCAATAGCAAAGTTGGAACCCAGTGGGATCATTCACATAGCTGTTTTGTTTTCTTTTCACAAATTGTATAAATTTTATTGTTCGGTGGAGTTCTCTTACTAGGACATCAGCCTCTTGTACAAAAACGCCTATTTACAGGCCAAACTTCAAAATCAATACAATTCATTTTCAAAGAAATTTCAAACAGTTTTCCTTTATCTGTTATGATTTGCAAAGAACGTCCAATGTTCATTTTTTATATATGCATTTGACATTAATTGCTGCTCATGAATATTTACATATGAAACAAAAGACGAATTACTGATAATATCAGAAACAGGGGCAATAGAATTGTCCAAACTGTATAGTTGCTCTGTCCACCAGGTACGAAGGTAAATTCAGCTGAAGGAATATGACTAAGATACCTTCACTCCCTACAGAGTAAAATAGTAATGATAGCTCTCCCAGCTGAGACTTGCCACTACGAACGAATCAGCAATGTTCTCCCCAAGCAGAGTTTATCTACCATCAGCACTAAAAGGTTGATATCCCCGACAGTCTTAATATTCCCTAGCAGAGTATAAGAATGTTCCCCGGTAGAATACAAGATCCCCCCAGTGGAGCCAATATTTCCCCAGCATGGTCTGAAAAAGCTTCCCCAACGGAGTTGAAGCATCATCCCCAGTTGACTTTGGAAGTTTATCCCCAGTGGAGTACAACAATAAATCTCCCCAGTCGAGTTCAAAGGATCATTCCCAACAGAATTCAGAGGTTTATCCCCACAAGATTCTAACAGGTTTATCCCAAGCAAGTTGCAATTGAAAGATCATTCCCAGCAAAGTTCTTTCCTTTCACAAAATAGGAATTCAATCCTCAACAGACTCAGTATCACCAGCAACGGTAATCCATCCCCAATAGAGTTTATCAGTGGAGTCCTCAGCATAGCATCTCTTCCCCACAGAGTAATCTCCTCATCAGTTTATCCCCCAACAAAGTTCTCTTCTCCTGCAGGTTTATCCTCATAATTACCTTCGTTCACCATCCCCAGCGGAAACGAAGAATTCAACTCTGTCTCCAGCAGCTATCCGGGATTTATTTTCCCCAGCTAAAACATTACATTTCCATACATCATGATACATGCATATACGCATCATATAATACAATCTCATTTATGTTGAGAACATCATTGCTTGATCCATATCATGCATTACATATGACTGACCATTACCTTTCAGGAAAGATGCAGTTAAATTCTCAACTATGTGGAAGACCTTCTCTGGTCCAGTTAAATCGATTCCTAAAGATTTTTCTAACGCCGATCCAGTTGAAGTTATTCCAAGACCTTCCCTGGTCCATTTAAATCGATTCCTAAAGATTTTTCTGATGCCGATCCAGTTGAAGTTATTCCAAGACCTTGTTTGGTCCAGTTAAATCGATTCCTAAAGATTTTTCTGATGCCGATCAAGTTAAAGACCTCCTCTGGTCCAGTTAAATCGATTCCTAAAGATTTTTCTGATGTCGATCCAGTTGAAGTTATTCCAAGACCTTGTCTGGTCTAGTTAAATCGATTCCTAAAGATTTTTCTGATGCCGATCCAGTCAAAGGCCTTCTCTGGTTCAGTTAAATCGATTCCTAAAGATTTTTCTGATGCCGATCCAGTTAAAGTTATTCCAAGACCTTGTCTGGTCCAGTTAAATCGATTCCTAAAGATTTTTCTGATGCCGATCCAGTCAAAGGCCTTCTCTAGTCAAGTTAAATCGATTCCTAAATATTTTTCTGATGCCGATCCAGTTGAAGTTATTCCAAGACCTTTCTGGTCCAGTTAAATCGATTCCTAAAGATTTTTCCGATGCCGATCCAGTCAAAGGCCTTCTTTGGTCCAGTCAAATCGATTCCTAAAGATTTTTCTGATGTCGATCCAGTTAAAGTTATCCCAAGACCTTGTCTGGTCCAGTTAAATCGATTCCTAAAGATTTTTCTGATGCCGATCCAGTCAAAGGCCTTCTCTGGTCCAGTTAAATCGATTCCTAAAGATTTTCCTGATGCTGATCCAGTTGAAGTTATTCCAAGACCTCCTCTGGTCCAGTCAAATCGATTCCTAAAGATTTTTCTAATGCTGATCCAATTGAAGTTATTCCAAGACCTTGTCTGGTCCAGTTAAATCGATTCCTAAAGATTTTTCTGATGCCAATCCAGTCAAAGGCCTTCTCTGGTTCAGTTAAATCGATTCCTAAAGATTTTTCTGATGCCGATCCAATTGATGTTCAGACCACCTATCAACAGTCTCCAAATGTCATCTGTACACCCATTCCTGACATCACCAAGCTGATACCACTACATGTGAGTGCAAATTTCTGGGCACTCTAGTATTCAATATCTTCCACCTTCGGATCACGAAAGGCCCGAAAGCCAATGTATATCCTCAGGTTCAAGAAAATTGAACAGGGGCAGCTGTTATACCACAAAATTTGCTCTCCCATATTTCCCAAGACATTGCAAGAATAATCTCCAAGTTGTTCAAGATTGCTCAAGAGTTGGACAGTCAAGTCATCTCCTAAGGCAGTCAATCTCAAATTAGGGTTTTGTGTTGCATCAAGGTCCTTACATCCAAATGACCTCAAGTTCTCCACAATGTCCTAATATGTTCTCAAGTTCATCCATGTCAAATTTCAAGCCTTGCAGATGAAGTTTGGTCAGTCAATTGCTCAAGAGGTCCAAAAATCGATTGTGCTAAGGCAAAAGTCAACTGTGACCTATAAACAGTCAAACTTCAAGATTTTTTGTCAACATTCTAATTTTTAAGGAAAATTAATCATTTGATCAAGGGTTGATCATGATTCATCAAGGATTTCTCAAGATTCATCAAGATTCAAAAGTTGCTAAATTAGGGTTTTGCAGGAAAAGTCAACTCAACTTTGACCCAGCATAACATTCTCATACTTTATGATAAATGACCCATCTAAAGCTAATTTTGAAGAGGATGCAATTTCCTACAATCCATATTCACACCCAAGATCAAGAAATTCACTCACAAGAAGTTACAAATTTGGACATTATAGGTCATTTTTGAAAGTCAACAAAAACACCTTTTTTGCCAAAGCTTATAACTTGAGCATGGAATATAAAAATGAGATTAGACCAAAAGGGTTGGTTATAGGACATCTCAAGGTTTATAAAAAGTCCAAGAACACCTCCAAAAGTTCAAAATTGAAGAAGTTATGCATTGTTGAAGTTGGGCATTTTTCCAAAATTGCCAAAAGTCAACTATCCCCAAAACTTCAAATTTTGTCAAATGGGACCACTTTTTTCCACTTGATTTGATCTTGTCACACTACACACGTGTCCTATCTTCAGTCTTGTGTCCATTTATTTATTTTTCTATTTTACTTGATTTTTATTGAATTAATTCATTTTAAATCAATTTAAATCCAAATAAAATCCAAATATTGATCACTTGGAATCTTTTTGATTGATATAGGTCTTAAATATCATCATGGACATAATCAAATCCGAATCAAGCCATATCATGAACAAAATATTGGATTCTTGACCAATTTGGAAGCTTTTAATGGTGAATCAAATCACATCTTCAAACATCAATGCATAAGGATTCAGTCCAAGAAACTTGACCTAATTCATTCCATATTACTTATACAAGCTAGAGGCACGAGAATCAGAACCTAGAGGCTGCTAAATCAGAAGAACCAAACTTGAGAAAATTGCAAAAAAGTGTGGAATCGAAATCATTCTTAGAGACACTTTCAGGACCTAACAAGTGTTTCAATCGCTTCCTAGCACTTCTCAGAAGCAGAACCAACCAAGATCACGCATTCTCCAGCCTTTAGAAGCATTGTAAGTGTCCCTCGAATCCGCCATGTTCATGGATTCATAAAGCTTTATTCTTGCATCCATTCTCAAACGATTGAATATTTTGATTCCTCACATCATTTGTGAACTTTCTGCATTAACCAATTTCATTATTATGCTATGTATCGTAAAATGCCATTGTAGGTTTTTCTAGGGTTTTTCAGGGGTTTTTATTACAGGAAAAATTGGCCAATAAAATACCATGATTGGAATCAGGATGAAGAGGCGAGTAAGACTATGCCTTTAGATTGCATTTTTGTGGCTCATAGTGGATTTTGGAGAGGGCAGGGCATATAGCTACGGACAGTTGTCCGTTGGTATAGGTGGAGAAGTTTTTAGCCATGGTCCCAACGACAGGGACGATGGCGTCGCGTGTCCTGATTCGTTTGTTTGAATATGACGCATTTTTGTTTTTTTTTCTAATCCATTAATTCGCTTTTGTCTTATTACTATTAGTTTCTAATATTATAACAAATGAAACATAGTGACGCAGTGGTAGACGTGTTGACCAATGATTCACAGGACCTGGGTTCGAATCCCAGGTCCCCATATTCTTTGCTATTATTTTCTTTCAGATATTCTAGCGTGCCTCATGCCTTGCAGTGTACCATGGTCCATCACCTAATCAGTTGCCAGATGGCCCCAGTCCGGATCTAGTGGTCCAGAATGAAAGACCACCATATGCTCTAGTCAACAGGCACACGTGGGATCAGAAAAAAGTCATCCAGGCTTGCACTATTGGGCTTTGAATTTCTAATCAAACTACTTTCCAGCCCAACACCCCTTGGTTATTTCTTTCTTGCTTTTATTTATTTATTTATTTATTATTTTTATTATTTAAACTAACCAATAAATCTTTTTCTTAATAAAAAAACCAAAAAAAATTATAATTTTATTTATTAAAATTAAATTCAGCATTTTTTTTTATTTTTTGTAAATAAATACTAACTTAATTATTTTAGTTTTAAATAGGTATAACTTTTAATATTTTTTCAATAATTAAAATTAATGTAGAAAATTAGGTTTTTATTAACTTTAATCAAATTTATTTTATTTCTTTAAATATCCAAAAATGTTTTTTTAATTCATTAATTAATTATTTAATTCTTAATTTAATTTAATTTCTTTTAATTCAAAAACCACCAAAAAATCACTTTCTTTCAAAAAAGGGTCAAAACCCTAAAAAATGCGTCCGATTTAATTTTCTCGCACGCGATCCATTTTACCATATTGATGTAATTGTTTCCCGGAATGTAATAGCTTTAATTCGGACTTTAATTATTTTATCGCTTTATTTACTTTCCGCATTTTAATTTCAAGGGTTGTTTTTGGCGATGTAAATACCCGACGCCTTGTAATAGTTAGATTTAATTTCCGCAATTTAATTTTCACAACTTATAAAATGTTAGATGTTTGATAATAGGGAATGCATGACAAGATCGAATGTATGAACTTAAAATGAACATAGCTAACCATTGACATGTACAAAGATAAAATTAACCGAAATAACACACTCACACATGCACACTCTTAGGGTACACCTCACTTGGTTGCCTTTGAACGTGGTCATTGAGTATAGGAAGTTTTAGAGGTTGCCCTCTTGTACAAAGATCATAGTTTCCTCGAAACGGTTGCCTCGGAAAAATGATCTAAGACATTAGGGTTACCGCTAAGGCATCCTAACATTGCTTTAGTGATCACACGTCCCTTAATCGAATTGACCCTTAAAACTCCAACGACGATGCTACCTACTCATCAATAGTGGGATAGCATTGTCTAAAGGACATTAGCATAGATTGATTTCTTTTTCGAGTAGTTAGATGGTTCTTGAGAACTTGCTCCTTTCAAAACAAAATAAAACTTTTTGCACTTACACCTTTCAAACAAAAACTCTTTCAAACCCACAAACACAAAAGAAAAGCAAATTTCGAAAACACTTTGAGCAAGTACCTAAGAGCCCGTGGATAACCATGGATAGAAAGGGTTCTAACACCTTCCCTTTCTATAATCTACCCCCCGGACCCGAGAAACATCTCGAAAAAGGAATTTTTCTGTGCTTTTTTCCTTTCCTTGTTGGATAAAATAAAAGACGGTTGCGACTCTTGCTTACCGCGACATTTTGTGAAAACAAACGCAAAACGCAAACCAGCATACCAAAAACAGTCAGTTCTCTTCCCACCATATCACAAGCACCCTTTGATAAAACATTCAATGAGGAATCTGTGTCAACCAACATATGATCTAAGGTAGTTCCCCTGCACTCAATAGAGACATACAGGGCCTTGTTATGGTTTCTTCCTTCAGGAGTCAAATGAGCATCAGAGAAGCCTAACCTATTATCATTTGTCAAGCTAGCAACATAATTTTTGAATTGGTCATCCTAAATTTCCTACGATACGTGAGCGTATTTTAAGAACTTCACCAAAGCCTGGGCATGGGCTTCAGAGCACAACAACAGGGATAAGATGGATATCTTGGAGGGGATCTATCCCAGCTATTCAACGATCTTATATTTACTCTTTTAGATGATTTTCAGTACTTCCTCCATCTCCTGCTTGGAGGTATCTTCAACAATAACCTCTTTTGGTGCCTCATCCTGGGAAGACTCAGTGATTTGTTCTTTGTCCCGAGTCTCAGCAGTTGACTCAGTAGCAGTAACACAAACTGGTGTAGCAACAGTCTTTGGAGAGATCTTTGGAGAGAAAATACTTCCACTTCTAGTAACTTTACTGGTCCCAGCAATATTGTCAATGTTGGGATCAATAACTTCAGCATTTTCACTTTTTACAACCAATGGTTCCTGCTTAACACCATGATAGTAAACACCAGCTTCATAATTCCAATGGATATCCTTGTCAGAATAATATGGAATTGGTCCTGGTGCGGTAATGATTAAAGGAACCACTCTAGGCTTGGTAGTAATCTTCACAAGACCCTTAGAAGTGATCTTTATAGGAGTTTCGGAAATTACAGACACGTCTTCAAGCTCCAAGTCTTGAAACAAATTCTCCATAGAAGGAATATTCTCAACTAGAATTATATGGTTATCCATTAGACGCTGAATACCTTCTCTAAGCAGTTTGCAGCCATTGGATTGGGCTGCGCAGCAGTAACACCTTTCAATGCAACCCAAAAATAAACCAGCTTGCAACAAATTCTTCTTAATAATTATCAGGGGAGTCATCAAGTCACTTACAGTGGAAACATAAGAAACATCTTCAATAACATTAATTCCCTTATCGTGCTTAGGCATGGGTGCAATAATCACATTTGGAATATCGAGAGGATCAAATTCAATCTCTTTGGAGTCAATCATATCTTGAATCTTAATTTTCAAAGCCCAACAGTTATTTGTGTCATGTCTGGGACTATTGGAATGATATGCACACTTTACAAGGATTGCACCAAGGAGAGGAGGTGTTGGGATTCTGAGGACGTTCTCTTAACATAATCATCTTTGCCTTCAATAGATGTTGCAATGCCTGAGACAATGGCATGTTGATCTCGGTAAATTATATCCTGTGTGCGTCCGAACTATGTTGATTGCCTTATCGATGTTACGTTGGTGTAGGATTAGAGATTAGAATCGCCCCACATGTTTATTGCGGTCACCTCTACCACGACCCTTTTAGCCATACATAGCATTAACTTCTCTTTTCCCGTTGAATTTCTTCTTCATAGTACTTGAAGACGTAGCTACCTGAATTTTCCACTTCCGATTCCACCCTCAACATGTTCCCTTGTTAATATCAGCTCAGTGAATCCGGATGAAGAGCTTCCGATCAGTTGATTGAAGAAAGGACCTGTCAAAGTTCCCATGAACATGTCAACCAGATCCCTATCAGACAAAGGAGGTTGGACTCTTCCTGCTAGATCTCTCCATTTCTGGGCATACTTCTTAAAGCCTTCGTCTGAGTCCATGGTCATACTCTGTAATTGCACACGGATTGGTGCAAGATTAGCATTGTATTGGTATTCTTTGTAGAAAGCAACAACCAAATCTTCCCAAGTACATATATTGGTTCCTTCCAGTTGATAGAACCATTCCAATCGTGTCCCAAATAGGCTCTCTTGAAATAAATGCACTCATAACTTCCTATCAGCAATGTGTGGTTAAATCTTCCGGACATAAGACCTCAAATGAACTTTGAGCAAGAAACAGTGTCATACTTTGCAGAAGTAGGGACCTTGAATTTGTGAGGAATAAAAACTCTCTAGACTAATCCCATCTCTTTAAAATCTAACCCAAAAACTCTCTAGATCTCCATAGAATTTAAATAATCTTCTAGTTGTTTGTATTTTTCACCAGTAGGAGGATATTGTTCGTCAGAATAGTCTTTTTCATCTTTATCAGAATATTGGCCAGAACCAAGGTTACTTCCTTTCTCAACCTTCACACTCTTACCATCTTCACCCTGGTTGTCATCTTCGTTTGACGGGATATCACAGTCTTGAGCTCGCTTGATAGGACCTCTGAACCTTCTTCCCATGTTGAGGATGCCGACTGGTTTCCTTGTCTTTTTCTTCCTCTCTTTTGTGATGAGGATTTTCAGTTCTTCCTGCCCCTTGGCTAAGTTGAGGAACATCTGTTGGAACTGAGCATTCTGGGCCTGAAGATCTTTGACGGTTTGTTTGAGAGCCATCTTTGACTGAAATAAACAGCAAGAAGATGAGAAAACCTATCTTAGGCATACCTGTTATGTAATGATATGTATGGTATGTAGATGCATATGCAATGTTTTCAAGGATATCATGGGATAAACAAGAATGAAATGTCAGGAATTGAGTTTGGCTACGTATTTAACTGAAGAACTTTGCATCTTTGTTTTTGAACACCCTTCTATAAGAATCAAGCTCGCCATGTTAAGTGGGTCCTAGCTTCTGACTCAAGGGAGTGTACTTTGATCTTTGACAGCACCTGGTAAGAGGAAAATAAATCCTCTTGCCCCTTGCTAGAAGTTTGGTTCATGATAAACATGCATCAAAGGCCCCTAAGATCCTTGAAATGGTTAGTGAAAAATGCCATGTCATGATGTTATGATGTTGTGATGTTGTGATGTAATGTTTAAGAAAGTAGCACACACAAACAAATCACGGAAGAGCCTTAGGTTTAAAGGCCTGCATGGGGTCCATAGGTAAGTACCCTTCTTTATTTGAAGTTAAGTTGGCTCAACCTATCCTAAATAGTAACCGAGTTATAGGAATCTCATATCACGAATCTTTATTGAAGGTTTTATTTTAGTATAGAAACTGATTTGCCATCGAAATATCCCGCGAGTCGAATCTCAATGAGTGTAGCATCGAATATCAACCAACTCTGGATTGCACCAAAGCTGATTATCTCACTACCTTCTAATGGCCAAGATGGGTCAATTAAGGTTCTAAAAGTCAGTTAGTGCTTATAACACCACGCGGAAACCCAATGTTATCCTTGATTGACTTAAGGAACATCGGTACAAACCAAAGTGTCACACTAACATAGACATCACTTCAACCATATTGGTCTACATCGTACAATTTCCATGATATATTGCTACTTACCTAAGGTATCTCTAGATCCAGGTGTAGGATCTTTGCAAGAATTTAAACCCAAGAAACCATTAAAGATAAAGAAATCAATGGAAATAAAGCAAATAAAGTGATATAAACTCTAAGGTAACCCCTCTTTTTAAGTAATTCCCCAACAGAGTCGCCAGTTCTGTAATACGGTGGGAGAACTGACTTATTTTTGCATTTTATCACAAATGTTGTGGATAACAAGAGTCGCCACCGACTTTTCTTTTATCCAGTAAGGAAAGGGTGAAAAGAACATGAAAGACCTTGAAGATTTTGAGTTCAGGGGGTAGGTTATGAAAATGGAATATGTTAGCACCCTTTTCATACATAGTTATCTACAGGCTCTTAATCACTAGCTCACTTTGAGAAAAAAATTTATGTATGTGTTTGTTTGAAAATGTTTTGAAATATCCAATAAAAGGCTGACTTTGTAATGATTCTTGTATCAGTCCTCAATAATGCGTACAAAGTGTTTGAAAATATTTGTTTTTTGAAAGTGTGATGTGAGAAATGTTTTGTTTAGGAAAGTTTATGAGAAAGCGATTAAAAGTATCCTACCCACTCAAGGTTGTTCTTGTACTTTTCTTCCTCCTTTAGTGATAATGTTATCCATACCATTAGTTGGTAGGTAGCCCCATCTATTGGATGTGAAGGGACAAGCGAAGGGTCATCGTACGGTCATTGTAGGAAACTTGTAAGGATGCTTTAGCAGTTTCGTAAGGGACTAGATCATTTTTTGAAAGGCAACGTCGAAGGGTCGTCGAGGGACTATAATATTTTGTATCAGAGGGACTTTGCTAAAGCATCCCTACGTTCGAGGGACATGACCATTATTCTGAAAGGCAACAAAGAGAGGCTACCCTAGAGGTGTAAGTGTGCAAGTGTGTTTGATTCCGGTTATTTATCTTTAGATTAGGGTTTTCTATCGTTTGGTTTTAATCTTACCATACAAACTCTAATTACTAAGAAATAATATAGTAAATATAGTAGCAGAAGATAAAGGCGGAAATGTAAACCTAGGCTATTACAGAGCTTTGAGGCAGTTACATAATAGAGGTGCGAAAAAGAAAACCTAAACCTATTACATACTAGGAGCAGTTAACTATGAACGTTCTACCTACTCAAAAAGTCTTAGTTCTTTTCCTCCTCCTTTAGATATTTCTATCTTACCATTGATCGGTAAGAAGCCCTATCATTGGATGTGAAGGGACAGGCGCGGATGAATTTTACAGTCATAGAAGGCAACTTGTGAGACACTTTAGCTATTTTTGTAAGGGACTAAGATCATTTTACCGAAGGCAACATCGAAGGGTTATCGAGGGACTACGATCTTTTTACCGAGGGCCTTTGCTAAAGTGTCCCATATTCGAGGGACATGACTGTTTTTCCGAGACAACAAGCGAGGTTACCTTAGAGGTGCATATATGAAAAGTGTGTTTGATTCAAGTTAATTTGTCTTTGATTAGGGTTGTCTAGCGATTGATTTTAAATCTTGTCATACACGCCTAATTACTATACAGTATATAAAGAAAAACAGTAAATTGCAGAAATTAAAATTCTATGCTATTACAGAGCTTTCAGGGATGGGGGATACAAATTTACAAATGGGGATGGATCGAATTGACAATGCGATTAAAATTATAGATAAGCAATCAATATAACCCAATCGAATTAGAAATGAACAGTTAATTAAAATAATTTAAAGTAAGAACAAATAAAGATAACATTTTTTGGTATTTTGTTTTGTGGAAAATTTGGAAAGAAAATAAAACATATTCTGTTATTTTTTGGAATTTTTATCAAGTTAAAAGAAAATACTAAAATATCAAATTAATTCATAAAGATAAAATAAACATAAAGCCCAATGGGAGGTGTAATACTGAAATCTGGATGTGAAGTTGAAAACACAGCTTGAGTGCTAAGCCCAATAGTACAGTCTAGTAAATTGTTTTTTTGTTACAACCCGTTTTTTTATTAATTATTTATTGAGTTTTTAAAAAAAAAAGGAAAAAAGATAAATTAAAATAAAAATTGAAAAAAAAGATTAGGGTATCAGGTTAACATTTTCAATTGGCTTTAACGTGAAACAAATTCACCTATCCTCCCTGATGCTCCGCCATCATCAACCGCTCCTCATTCTCTGTAGCTTCTCTGTTGATTTCCTTCCTCCAGTGCCTCTATCTCGTTTTCTTATCCGCTCATCTTCATCAATCTTCAACTTTGTCTCATTTATTTATCTATGTTTCAATTCCTATTTTAAATTGTTCTCCCTCGGTCTCTAACCTCTGCCCCCGATCCGATTTTCATGCTAAAAAGAAAATTCCAAATTCCTCTACTTCTCAACCATTCATCACTTCCTTTGTTCTGATTTCACACTTCCTCTTTCACTTAACCGTACAACACCAATAACAAACTTCAATCGTTTCTACTTTTACCTTTTCTCGACTTCGACCAATCCACAACAAACCTAATTATCCTCACTGCTAAAAACAACCGTAAACAACAAATCCAACTGTTTCGATCTCTATCCCTTACGGCTAAAAGGTTTCACGGTTGAAATAAAACAAAATAATGGCAACAGTACTTTCATGGTTTCTCACGATTTAACAGCAAGCATACAACAACAACAAGGACACATCAATATCAAACAATAATAGAATTTATTATGACTCACAGTTCATAAAGATAAGAAAATGATATGGAGTTTAGGCTTACCTGTCGGAGTTCGTCTGGTACGTCATCGACGGTGACGAATATAGATGGAAAAGCAGAGGCAAATATAAAATTCAGGTAATAAGATCTCTCTCTTCTTCTCTTTTGATTATGAGAATATGACAATTCTTGTGTTGTTGAAGTTATTGGAATTCTGATGGTTGCAGGTTATTGTTGAGTTGTTGTTGGGGTTTGGATGGGAGTAGAGCAAAGGGAGTTTGGTACTTTACTGAGATGATGAATGTTGAAGATAGGTAAGCTGTAGTGAGGTTTGACAGAGGTCAGTTTATTTTCATCATGTGAGTTTGTGATGGTGAGCAGTAATGTGGTATACGTAATTTAGAACTTATGCAGAACTTGTGGTATGTTTTTTTTAGTTTTGCAATAGGTTTGTTTCAAGAGAGAGTACAAAACTATTGCAGTTTTTTTGGAAGAAAATTTTTTTTATTCTCCTCCGTATATCCTTATATGTTGTATCAATTTTATATGGAATAACTGAGGTTTTGGGGGGAAATAAAATAAGTTTTTTTTGAATTGTTTCGGTATACTGCTTTGATGCTTTACTGTGCAGTTTATTAGTGTAATCTTTGACCTGTTATGATGCAGGGCAGCAGGTATATGTGCAAAATTTTGGACAGATCTGCTTTGCTTATTATGCAGGTTACTGTTTTGGAAATTGTGTTTCTTTATTTGATAATTGATGCAACTTTTTGTGTGTGGCAGCAGGGTTTTTTTTGGAAGAATTTTGAGGTAATGCTAGGCCACGGTTTGGGCTTGTTTAGCAGGGCTTTGGACCATTTGTGCAGCAAGGTTTTGCAGGGTTGTTTGAACATATTTATGCTTAGTTTGCAGGATGATTATGGGTTCTTTTAGGACAACAACTTAACATTGTGAATTTTTTGTTATGATACTCCTCTTGATTTTCTGAAAACTCATGGCTGGTATCGTTTTCTCTCTCATAATTCTGAAGGGGTTTTGTGACATTTATGGGAAATGATGAATAGGTTTTTGTGTTTACCTTGACTCATCTCTTCCTATTGTGAATTGAATTTATTTTGTGATTTGCAATAGGTGTGTTCTTTGGCTAATGATAGAATTCAAACCTTTGTTTATGATCCCTTCACAAAATCCCTAATGATGAATGTAAAAAAAAGAAAACTTTTAGTGTGAAGGCTTATTCTTGTTCGTATTTCTTCCTTGTTGGCTAACCGAATTTTTCTTTGATTTTTTTCATGTGATGGTATGGAAAAAAAACGGCAAGGTAATAATAGGAAATCATGGATAGGCTTGAAGGAAATGGTGAACCTTGGCATGAAGAACTTGGTAGCTTTGAAGAAGACATCAAAGTTTTGCAAATTAGGAATTAGGAAACCTTGTAGAACTCGCCAAAACTTTAGAACAAATTCTCCATGATAAATTAAACTTGTAGCTTTGAAATTTGTAGTAATATGAAACTTTGAGTTTTTAAAATGTGCTTGTAATTAATCTTGAGATATATTAGCATCCATTGTACTCTTGCTCTTTTAAGTTCAAGCATTATAGTTTCCTTGCAATTATTGATGAGAACCAATTGAAAACCAAAAGAAATCTTTGAATTCCTTTATGTGGAATTTTGAACTTGAATGAGGAATGACATGAAATTTTGAATTCTTATGAATGAACTTGAATTATCTTTGAATGAACGATTCTTGCCTTGTACACATGATGAGAACTTAACTTTAACCATTGATCTAAAATGATAAGAACTCAAAATATACTTCTTCTTCCAAAATGAACTTGAGTTCAAATATGCCATTCAAACGAGATTCCATCTTTCTTTCAAACTCGATGAAACTTCAATTAAGAATATTTTATGAATTCGCTTTGAATATCCAAAAGGAATTCCTTATGCCAATGGTTCACAAACCTTAAATCAATCCACCTCGCATCGTGCATAAGAATTTGAAACTCAACCTAAAAGGCCTTTGAACAATCACTAGAAGAGGTTTTGAGGCAAAAGTTATCACATTGAGGAATTGGCATCGTGAAGTTATTAGGACTTAAGAAAGCTTTATGTGGATTTCGAATTATATATATATATATATATATATATATATATATATATATATATATATATATATATATATATATATATATATATCTGATTTGTTTGCTAATGGAGTGTTATGATTTTATTTGTACCAACGAATAAAAAAAACCTCAGATGGTAAAGGGGAATGTGTGCAGTCGAAAGGGCCTGGGTTCGATACCCAAATCATGTATTATGTTTTTCTAACATGTCATTTTCAGATCCAGTACTGGCAGGTCCCGCACGTACATCATGAACCATCAATCTCAGCCACCAGATCATTATGGATCCAGATCCAGCTCTCCAGGAGCACTCCCCCATGATGAACCCTCAAGGGGCCAGCCTCATAAGATCCAGCGCATGCCTTGGGCTTCTTCCCTCTGGGCTTAATGGACCTACTTCTTAGCACCCCCTGTTTACTTTTGCTACTAGGCCCATCTTTATTTTCTTGTTTTATTCATTTTATTTATTTCTTTTAATTCCTTTTTTTATTTTAATCAATAAACATATATAAAAATCACATAAAAATAGATTTAGGATTTTTCTTAATTAAATTTTAATTTTGGTAAATTAATTAACTAATCACTTTAACATTTTTTTAAAATTAAAATTAATAGAACTTAGGTTTAATTTCATTTTAATTCATTTTCCTTTTCATAACAAAAATAACAACAAAAAAACAACAAAAAGATTTCATTTTTAGGATTTAGACGCCCTTTCAATTCGCGCGCGTTTATTATTTTAGCATTTTTATTCTTATCATTAATGTAACTGCTTATGGGATGTAATAGAATTAACTAGGATCCTTTTACTGCTTTCCTTATTTTTGCCCCAAATTTTGGACATGTAATTAATCCCCTCCCCAAAGCCATGTAATAGCGTAGGATTTAATTTTCGCACTTTATATTTTCTTTACATATACTGCTTATATGCATGATTAATAGGATTGTATGGCAAGAATAACAAACAAAATGCTAGCAAACCTAACATTAACATAAATAATTGAACACAACACACTCGCACATGCGCACCTCTAGGGTACTCCCACTTTGGTTGCCTTCAGAAATAGTCACAACTCTCGAAACGTGAGATATTTTAGTGGCTACCCTCCGGTTTAAAAATATCATAAGTCCCTTGCTGACCCTCTCGATGTTGCCTCGGTAAAAATGATCTTAAAACCCTAGGGTAGTTACTAAGATTTCTTGCCAAGTTTCCTTCATGACTATAAACGTCCCTTCGAATGTCCCTCAAACATCCAAACGACTAGGGCTACCTACGCTAATAGTAGGATAGCACCGTCTAAAGGAGAGGAGGAAAAGAACAAACCTTTCGAGTAAAGTAGATAGTTCGTAGATGCTATGCTCAAAAACAAACTTTTACACATACACAAAATTCTTTCAAAACACTTTATCAACACTCTTAAGGACTGATACAAGAGTTATCATAAAGCAAACTTCCTCAATATTTGCATTTCAAAATACTTTTAAAAAACACACAAAAGCACAAGGTATTTCAAAAATGAGTTAAGCATCTAAGTGCGCGTAGAAAACTACGGATGGAAAGGGTGCTAACACCTTCCCTTTCCATAATCTACCCCCTTACTCAGAAAACTCTCAAAAGATCTTTTTCTATTCTTTTCACCCTTTCCTTTATTGGATAAAAGAAAAGTCGGTGGCGACTCTTGCTTACCGCAACATTTGAAAACACAAACACAAAACCAGTATAACAGTCAGTTCTCCCACCGTATTACAGAACTGGCGACACTGCTGGGGATACTATTAAAAAGTTGGGTTACCTTATAGCTTAGTTCATTTTTAAATTGCTTTACATGGTGTGTTTGTATGCTTTATCTTTAAGGGCTTGCTTGGGTTTACTTGTAAAGATCCTACACTCGGATCTGGGGCACATTTTTAGGTAAGCAACAATAGACTGTGGAGATTGTACGACATAAATTGATATGATTGAAACGATAGCTGCATTAGTGTGACACATTTGTTGGTACCGGTATCCCTTGTGTTAAATCGAGTAGAATACAGGGCCACTGTGTAGTGTCATAAAGCACTAACGGGCCTTAGAACCTTAGTTGAACAAACTTGGCCATTATAAAGTAGTAAGATAGTCGGACTCGGTATAAAGTTGAGGATTGGTTGATACTCGATGCTACACTCATTGAGATTGGACTTTCGGGATATTTCGGCCACAAGAAAGATCGCCTGAGATGAAACAATGCCTGATAAATAAATATCAGTGATATTGAGACTCCTTAGAACCTAATTAGTTTTCTAAGACAGGTTGAACCAACTATACTTCAAGAGGGTATTTGCCTATAAACCCCATGCAAGCCTAAACCTAAGGTCTTGTGTGTGTGCTTATGTGTGATTAAATTGTTCAAACATAACATCATGCATCATAACATCCATATTCATTTCATTAACCATTTCAAGGACTAGGGGAATTTATATTTGTTCTGTTTTGTAGATCATGGCTTCCGTTCATAGAAATACCATCCAAATCAGCTTTGTGAGAATACCTCTCCAACTCAAGGAGCTAGTATCAAGGGTTCCTGAGACTTCCTTGTTCACCAAGAAATATGGTCGACTTCTCAACCTGGTTACCTCAAGCTTTGATGAGAAGATGATGGAGGTACTCTTTAAGTTCTTTGACCCTAAACATCATTGCTTCACATTTCCCGATTATCAATTGGTACCCACCATGGAAGAGTTCTCTCAATTATTGAGGGTGCCCATTCTGGATCAAATGCCTTTCACCTGTTTAGAGGAGGTTCCAAAGCCAGAGGTCATTGCAGCAGCCTTGCATCTGAGATGGTCCGACATTATATCCAACTGGGAAACAAGAAGCGGAGTTAAGGGTTTCCTAGTCAAGTTCCTATTAGAAAAGGCTCAATTGTTTTGGGATGATTTGGATTTCCAAGCTTTCTAAAAAGTCCTGGCTCTTCTAATATATGGGTTAATATTGTTCCCTAATCCGTACTTTCTCATAGATGTGAATGTTGTCAAGATTTTTCTCTCTCGTAACCCTGTGCCTACTTTACTCGGAGATATTGCATTCCCTCCACACTCGTACCATGAAGAGAATAGGGGTTCTTATGTGTTGCATACCATTGCTGTCTAGGTGGTTTATTTCATACCTTCCTCAATCAGTATTGAAGAATAACAAGGTTTGGGTTGGTCGCAAAGGATAATGTCACTTTCTCACTCGAATATTCTTTGATACTCCCGGTCCATAGGAGATATTTCTATCATTGATCGTTGTGGGGAATTCCCCAATGTCCCACTCCTCGGCATTAGGGGAGGTATCACTTATAATCCTTCCTTGGCTGTACGACAGTTCGGTTATGCTCGAAGAGATGGTCCCCATGATATGCTTATCCAAGGCATTATGTTCAACTATGAGGATGATATTCAAGGTATCATCAATGGTTCATACGAGCTTAAGGCATGGTAAATAAGGTGGATAGCAAGGCTTTGGGCACAAGAATTCCATCCCAATGGAGCCTTATATTAGATGGGTACGAGCTCACGCCCAAAGCTTTATGATGCCCTATACAACCATCTTACCAGTGATTGTGGAACCTATCACCGAAGAAGATTTTCCTTATACAGTTCTCCATCCTGACATGCCCACTGATTTTGAAGAGCTACAAAGGTCTTGGATTCGGCTAAAGGAAGAATGGGATACCTATAGAGATCAATTCTACACCAGTGAGAAGAAAGTGTTGGAGTTCACGAAGCAACTTCACGAAGAAGAGAGTCTTAATGTCTACCTCGGCACGAAGAGGAAGCACCCATGGGAGATTTGATTCTTAGATTTTAAGAGTTTTTAATTTTCAATTGTAAGCCTAAAAGGCAATTGTAATTTGAATCTTATTAATAAAATCTTTGTTTCATTTTGGATCGCAAATTTAAATTTCCCGAAGTCCTTGAAAATATTGCATAAACATTAACATGCATATCATTACATTAAGCATGCATTCCAAGACCGGTTTCTTATCTTTTATTTGTTTATTTCAGCAAAAAGAAATGGCTCTTGAACAGACAGTTAAGGATCTTCAAGATCAAAATGCTCAATTCTAACAAATGTTCCTAGCTCCGGCTAAGGGACAAGAAGATCTGAAAGCTCTTATCATCAAAGAGAAGACGAATAAGGCAAAGAAACCAGCTAGTGTCTTAAATTTAGGAAGAAGGTTTAGAGGATCGGCTAAGCGAGCCCTGGGTTTCGCAACCCCGTCAAATGAGGGGGACAATCAAGAAGAAAAACCTACAGAAGAAAACAACAACCCTGGAACTGATGAAGAAGAGGCTGATTACTCTGAGGAACGGTATCCTCCTGTTGATGATAAATGCAAACAGCTGGAGGATCGTCTTAATGCTATAGAGATTCATAGGGTACCCGGGCTGGATTTTGAAGAGCTAGGACTGGTCTCAAGGATGGTTATCCCGTTGAAATTCAAGGTTCCCACATTTTCTAAGTATGACGGTGTCTCATGTCCTAAGCTTGACTTAGGGTCATATGTCAGGAAGATTCAACCCCACACTACTGATAGGAATTTGTGGGTACATTTCTTCTAGGAAAGTTGGTTAGGGACGCAGTTAGAATGGTTCTATCAATTGGAAGGAACCAACATTCGTAATTGGGAAGACCTGGCTGCTGCTTTTTACAAGAAGTACCAATATAATGCTGACCTCGCTCCAACCCGTACACAATTGCAAAGTATGTATGTGGGTTCCGGCGAGGGTTTCAAAGGTTATGCCCAAAAGTGGATAGATCTTGCGGGAAGAGTCCAGCCTCCTCTATCTGATAGAGAGCTGGTAGACATGTTTTTGGGCACTTTGTCTGGTCCATTTTTCAACCATTTGATTAGAAGCTCTTCAGCTGGGTTTACTGAGCTGATTTTGACTGGTGAGTAGGTAGAAGCTGGTATCAAGAGTCGTAAGATTCAGAGGGATGCATCCTCAAGTACAATGAAGAAACCCTTCACTGGAAAGAAAGAGGTCAGTGCTGCTTATGGCCAGAGAAATCAAAGAAAAATTGAACATCGTCCGACGGTAGGGGTTGTTATGATCTCCAATCCTGCATCAAATCAACAATGAAATAATCAGCACAAACCGGATGCATCAGAAGACAGCTCACCCGGATCAACATGACCTTATCCAAGGTTTTGCTGCACTTGTTAAAGTCCAATCTGGTGACTCTAAAGGAAGCTCCTAAGAATCCCAATACTGCATCTCCCCGCTACAACCCAAATGCTCGATGTGCCTATCATTCCGAAAGTCCGGGGCATGATACAAACAATTGTTTGGCTCTAAAAAATAAGGTGCAAAGTCTTATCGAGTCAAAGGAGATTGAGTTTGACCCTCCAGAGACCCCTAATGTAATAACTGCACCAATGCCTAAACATGGTCAGGGTGTCAATGCCTTTGATGACGACATGTTTGTTTCTTCTATTGATGAATTAGTTACTCCTCTTCTAATTGTTAAAAAGAATTTGTTGCAAGCCGGTTTATTTCCAGGTTGCGGTGAAGGTTGCCATCTGCATATATCTCTACCCAATGGTTGCTTGTTGTTAAAGATGGGTGTCCAGTGCCTGATGATTAACAAAGAAATTATGTTTGAGAAAGTTCCCCCTGCAATAAATTTGTGTGAAGATATATCAATAATTACTATTTCCGATAATCCTCCCAGGGTCTCCTCCAAAAGACCCGTCAGGATTACATTCATTCCTAAGTTTGCTCCCTTGATTATCACCCTTCCTGGGCCGATACCATATTCCTCTGATAAAGTTGTTCCTTGGAATTATGGGGCTGGCGTTTACTACCATGGCGTCAAGCAAGACCTATTGGCTGTTAAAGATAAAGTTGCCGAAGATACTGATCCTGACATCGACAACATTGTCGGGACCAGTTAAATTACGAGAAGTGGAAGGTTTTTCTCTCCCGAAATCTCTCCGAAGACTAGTGCTACTCCTTTGATTATTCCTGCTACTACTCCTGTTAGTACTCTCATTGCTACTCCTACTGTTATCTTTGTTGTTATCCCTGCTACTGAGTCAGCTGAGACTCGGGGCAAAGAGGTACTGGTTAAGCCTGTCCGAATGAAGGCACATAAAAAAGGCATTCCTGAGGCTTCTAAAAAGAAATGGAAGAGATACTGAAGATCATAAAGAAAAGTGGTTATAACATTGTAGTTGGGGAAGACCCCTTCAAAAATCTTAATGCTGGCCTTACTGTTATGCTCTGAAGCCCATGCTAAGGCTTTCGTAAAATTCCTGAAGTCTGCTCATGTGCCTCAAGAGACCTCCTCCGATCAATTCGATAAATGCGTTGCTAGTTTGACAATTTACAATGGACTTGGTTTCTCTGATGCAGATTTGACATCCAAGGGAAGAAATAATAATGATGCCCTGCATGTCTCCATTAAATGCGGCGCACTACCCTAGATCATGTTTTGTTGGATACAGGCTCATCGTTGAATGTCTTACCCAAGAATGCTTTGGACATATTAGATTGTGAAGGATTCACACTGAAGCCCAGTAATATTATGGTGATGGCCTTCGATGGTTCCAAAAGAATGGTGCACGGGGGAGGTGGATATCCCTATCAAAGTTGGTACTCAGACTTTTGACTCCACTTTCTACATTATGGACATCCTCCCATCTTACTCCTGCTTATTGGGTCGCCCTTGGATCCATGGGGACGGTGTTATTACTTCTACTCTGCATTAAATGTTGAAGTACCCAGTTAACAAAAAGATTATTACAGGCCATGGTGAGGAAGAATACATGGTGAGCCACCTGAACTCTTTCAGGTATGCTGAAATGGACTGCGAGTTCATTGAGACCCCCTGTCAGAACTTTGAGGAGGTTCCACAGACAGTTATTGCAACCAAGACTGCTACCAATGTCCCAAAGATTACCAGACTTCCGTTGAAGATGGCTTCTCTGAAGGATGCCAAAGCAGTAGTTGAAGAAGGTGGGTATACCATTTGGGGCCACCTTCCGGATATTCCCTACAAATCTGAAAAATTTGGTTTGGGTTTTACTTCAGGGGCCCAAAGAGTTGTTTGACGTGCTCCCGTCGGGGGACCGCCACTGCGCATTAGCAACCATGGAGTCAATGCGTTGGAGGACAGTGATAGCGACTATGACATGGACAAGTGGATCTTCCCAACTATCGGCGGTGGACTCAACAATTGGGAGGCCAAAGATTTTGTTCCTATTACTTTTATTCAAGAGTAATTGTCTTTTTGTTTTTTGGGATATGTAATATTTGAACAATTGAAACTCTAAAGCCTTGTGCTTTACCTTAGGAACAATGGTCTCTTTTATGAGGTTATTACTTCATCTTCATATGTCATTAATAAATCATTGGACGTTTTGCATACAATTTTTTATGCTCAGTCTTTTCTTTTCTTCTTTTACTTTATCAAAAATAGCCATGCTCTCTTACACACACCCACATATCAAACTGCAGATCCACATCCACTCTGGATCCCATTGATAACAGTTCTGGTATTACCAATTATGACTTTGAAAATCCGATCTACCAAGCTAAGGACGAAGTGAGGAAGATTGTGAAGTACCGGGAGAACTTTCCAGACTGTTACAACAGGAGGAAAGGGCAATACAGCCTCATGAATAGCTGGTTGAGACAATAAACTTGGGTACTGAAAAGGATAAGAAGGAAGTCAAGATAGGTGCCGATCTAGAGCATAGTGTCAAAAATAATTTAATTCAGATGTTACATGATTACATTGAGATCTTTTCCTGGTCATACGAAGACATGTCGGGACTTGAAACTGATATTGTGGTTCATCGCCTATCGATAAAAGAAGACTATCCTCCAGTGAAATAGAAGGTTCGTCGTATGCGTCCTGAGATGTCAGAAAAGATCAAATCCGAAGTTAGGAAATAGTTCAACACTGGTTTCTTAGTTGTTGCTTCTTATCCATAATGGGTTTCTAATGTTGTTCTGGTACCTAAGAAGGACGGTAAGGTACATATGTGTGTGGATTACAGAGACTTGAATAGGGCAAGCCCCAAGTATGACTTTCCGCTTCCCCTTATTGATGTTCTGGTTGATAATACCGCACAACATAAGGTATTATCCTTCATGGATGGTTTCTCTGGGTACAATCAGATCAAAATGTCACCTGAGGACATGGAGAAAATAACCTTCGTCACACAATGAAGCACTTTCTGCTACGAAGTTATGCCATTTAGGTTAAAGAACACCAGGGTAACTTATCAGCATGCCATGGTAGCTTTGTTTCATAATATGATCCATCACGAGATAGAGGTCTATGTAATGAAATGATAACCAGGTCTCAGACTGAAGAGGAGCACCTTGATCACCTGTAGAATCTATTTGAAAGGCTGAAGAAATACAAACTAAGGTTGAACCCGAATAAGTGCACCTTTGGAGTAAGATCTGGTAAGCTCTTAGGCTTCGTTGTCAGCGGCAAAGGTATTGAAGTAGACCCTGCAAAGGTTAAAGATATACAAGAAATTCCAACTCCTCGCACTGAGTAGGAGGTTAGGGGATTCTTGGGACGTCTAAACTACATTTCCAGATTCATTTCCCATCTAACCGCTACTTGTGATCCAATCTTCAAATTACTGAAGAAAGATCAAGCCGTGAAGTAGAATGACGATTTCCATATTTCCTTTGACAAAATCAAGGAATATCTTCAAGAGCCTCCAATTTTGATGTTGCTGGTTGAAGGAAGATCTCTGATCATGTACTTAACAGTGTTAGAGAACTCAATGGGGTGTGTGCTGGGGAAGCATGACGAGTCTAGTCAGGAAGAGCATGCAATATACTACCTTGGCAAAAAGTTTACCGACTGTGAAACAAGATACTCACTGCTCGAGAAAACTTGTTGCGTTTTGGCATGGGCTGCTGGCTAACTAAGACAGTATATGTTGACTCACACTACCTTATTGATATCTAAAATGGATCATATCAAATACATCTTTGAGAAGCCCGCTCTCTCCGAAAGAATAGAAAGATGGCAAATGATCCTGACCGAATACAACATTCAGTATACAACCCAGAAAGCAATTAAGGGAAGTGAATTAGCTGATCATTTGGCTCATCAGGCTGTGAATGACTACCAATCCATGAATTTTGATTTCCCGAATGAGAACGTCATGTTAGTAACTGATTGTGAAGAACCTGGACCGGATGGAGGACTTGAAAGAGGATCCCGATGAACTATGGTTTTTGATGGAGCTTCTAATGCACTTGGTAATGGCATCGGTGCTATGATCATATCTCCTGAAGGCTGTCATACTCCTTTCACTATCAGGCTATGTTTCAATTGTACCAACAATACGGCTGAATATGAAGCATGCATTATGGGTCTCAAAGCTTCTATCAACTTGAGGATCAAATTCTTGAGTGTATTTGGAGACTTGGCCTTATTAATCAGTCAAATCAAAGGAGAATGGGACATGAAGCATCCTAATCTCATCCCTTACAGAGAGCATGTGTTGACCCTGATTCCACACTTTGAAGAAGTTACCTTTGAGAATTTTCCACGAGAGGAAAATCAACTAGCAGACGCGCTAGCTACGATGTCATCCATGTTCAAGGTCAGGTGGGATAATGAAGCTCCTCATATCACTATTGAGAAAAAGGACGAACCAGGATACTATCATGAGATTGATACTGAAGAAGTACTGGACAAATCTTGGTTCCATGAAGTCAAAAGATATCTCGAAGCCCAAGAGTATCCCGAGGGAGCTTCCATCAACGATAAGAAGTTCCTAAGGAGGTTCTCTTCCAAGTTCTTCCTCAGTAACGGAATCCTCTACAAGCACAACCATGATTCTACTTTGCTTCAGTGTGTAGACAAGAGTTAAGTAGAGAAGATTATGGCAGATTTGCACGAAGGTACCTTTGGCACCCATTCCAGTGGGGATACAATGGCTAAAAGGATCCTACAGACAGGATATTACTGGTCCACTATGGAAGCAGACTGTTATCAGCATTCACGAACTTGTCACAAATTCCAGATCTTTGCTGATAAAGTACATGTGCCTCCGGTTCCTCTAAGCGGCTTGATTGCTCCCTTGCCATTCGCAATGTGGGGCATCGATATGATCGGAGAGATTAGACCCACAACTTGTAATGCCCACTGCTTCATCCTAGTTGCCATTGATTACTTCACAAAGTGGGTCGAGGCAGCCTCTTTTGCTTCTGTTACCAAGAACATTGTGGCCTGATTCATCAGACATAACCTTATTTGTTGGTACAACATTCCAGAAAGAATCATTACGGATAATGGTACCAATCTCAATAATACTATGATCATAGAACTCTGTGCACAATTCAAAATCCAGCATCATAACTCTTCTCCTTACCGGCCGAAGATGAATGGCATTGTAGAGGCTGATAATAAAAACGTCAAAAAGATTATACATAAGATGACGGTGACATACAAAGACTGGCACGAGATGTTACCATTTTCTCTTCATGGTTACCGTACCACAATGCGCACATCAACAGGGGAAACTCCTTTCTCTTTGGTATACGGTATGGAAGTTATCCTACCCATTGAAGTCCAGATCCCTTCCTTGAGAATAATGAAGGATGCAGGTTTGAATGAAGATGAGTGGGTTCAAACTCGACTTGATCAATTAAACCTGGTTGACGAGAAGAGGCTCGTGGTTATCTGCCATGGTCAGATGTACCAAAAACGTATAATTAGAGCTTTTAACAAGAAGGTCAGGCGTCGGGTATATCAGGCTGGTGACCTAGTAATCAAGCGCATCATACTACCGTAAGGTGATCCCAGGGGCAAATGGACTCCTACACACAAAGGACCATTTCTGATCAAGAACATATTTTCTGGTGGAGCCATGATCTTAACCACTATGGACGGTGACGACCTTCCGCACCCTATAAACACGGACATAGTTAAAAGATACTACGCATGAACAAAGACCCGCTAGGTTGACTGGCCTAGGAAAAAGTAAGGGCATCTCGACAAACCAAAAGGGTTCAGGCAAAACTTAGGGATATACATATGGAAAAAATTTGTACACGCGGCAATTCGAAAACCTGAAAAGGCGGCTTGGGCAAAAAGGGTATCCTGGTGGACTGAAAACCCAAAAGGGCGGTTTAGGAAAAAGTTAGGGATTGAAAGCATATAACTATGTCCCGTTGGATCACCTTACATCCAATCTTTGGTAACAACTATCAAGCTCAAATGGTACTAATCAATCCAGTCAGCTTCAGACAAGCAGCAAAAGAGATAAGACGCTCAAATAGTAGAATAGGAACCCATTAGGATCATTTCACATATCGGTGTTTCTTTGTATACTATTTTTGTATAGTTTTTATTCTTACGACGACATTCTCTTACTAGGATGTTTGTCTTCTTGTACAAAAACTCCTATTATAGGAAAAACCTATTCTAATTAATACAAAACTACCTCTTTGAAAGTGCAAAACTATTTGTTTTTATCTTTCTATTTTGTTTGCAAAAACGTCCAGTGATTATTTTTGAACATATGCATTTGAATGTGATTACCGTTTCCAAATACACGCATAAAAAATAGAAAGACTGTTACTAATGGCTTCAAGAAACGGGACAATGTATAAAGGCCATCCACAAAATCCCCGCAGATACTTTCTCCAGCAGGTATAAAGGCAGGGGAATCCTACTATAAAGTCACTGCCATATCCTCAGCATACAGCCTAATGATGTTAGGTGTTCATATATCCCAGGAGGAACAAGAATATCTAATTACTGCCCCAGCATCTTAAAGAATTCCCTAGCCTGGTTCACAAGCTTTTCAGGATTCCCCAGCAGGATTTCATAAAAATCCCCAAGCATTTCATGGAGTTTCCCTTCCTCAATAGAGTTTATTTCTCTAACAACGGAAATTCATCTTCCAGCATTTAACTTCAACAAAATTTTAAGACTTACACTCTTCATCCCCAGCAACAATCAGGGATTTATTTTCCCTAATTCAACAATACATCAATAGAATGACTTACACGTTCATACATTGCATTCATACACCATTTAAAAAGCGTCATAGCATATGCAGCACTGATGCATATATCACAATATCATTTATTTTGAGAGCATCATTTACACTTCATGCATCATGATATTGTATGTCGCTAATTCTTTACCTTTTCAGGAAAGATCTACAGATGAATATCGTCAACAATTTTCAAAAGTTCCAGATTAATACCTGAAACAAGATATTACAGCTATTTGTGAACGACTGGTTATAGATTAATACCTAAAACCAGACAGGACAACTATCTACATGAGCAGATTGAAGATTAACTCCCGAAATAAGACGGGGAAACTATCTTCCTTTCTCTAAGGTCAGAGATTAACACCTAAAGCCAGACAGGACAACTATCTCAACAACCGACAAAAATAAGTTCCAGATTAATACTTGAAACAAGAAATGACATATATATATGGATGACTGATTATAGATTAATACTTGAAACCAGACAGGACAACTATCTACATGAGCAGATTGAAGATTAACTCCCAAAACAGGATGGGGAAACTATCTTCTTTTCTCTAAGGTCATAGATTAATACTTGAAACCAGACAGGGAAACTATCTCAACGACCAACAAAAACAAGTTCCAGATTAATACCTGAAACAAGACATGACAACTATATGTGAACGTCTGATTATAGATTAATACCTGAAACTAGACAGGACAACTATCTATATGAGCAGATTGAAGATTAACTCTTGAAACAGGACAGGAAAACTATCTTCCTTTCTCTTAGGTCAGAGATTAATTCCTGAAACCAGACAGGGCAGCTATCTCAACAACCAACACAAAAGCAGGATCCCAGATTGATACTTGAAATAAGACAGCACAACTATCTATGAACAGCTGACTGTGGATCAATTCCTGAAACAAGACGGGGTGACCATCTTCATGACCAGACAAAACAATTTTACACGGATTCCTTCTCAATCTCCAGATGCAGCTTTACACGGACTCATCCTGAAGCAGTCTTACACAAGTTCCTTCTAATACATTTCCAGATAACAAGTTAATTTCATTCTCCCCAGCAAGTTACTGTGAAGCCTGGATTTCAACCAGAAAATAGCTAACTTTCATGTCTCTTGTCTAGAGATAACTCCCCAGTAGAGCCATGGACAACTAAAGCTCCTAAACTCTATTCCCCACAGAGTTTTCCTCAAACAGGAGAACAACATAAATCAACATTCCCCAGCGGAGTCCTCCTCAGACAACAGGAACAGGAATCCCCACAAAGAGACCTCTTATGAAGTCAGCATGTACTTTGGATGGCATCTTTAAGCCCATCTCTGATAACTCTCAGTCATCTTCTCCAAATGGCATATTTAAGCCCATTCCCTATACAATCAACCATCACATCATCGAGTGCAAATTTATAGGCACTCTACTGTTTAATCATCTTCTACCTTCAGATCACGAAAGGATAACAAGTCAATCTAAATCTTCAGGTTTAAGAAGATTGAACAGGGTCAGTTGTTGTACCCCAAAATTTTCCCTCACTTTTCTCAAGACATTTTCTCACAAGGATTTTCAAAAGTCCAAGTTTGCACAAGTACAGTTGGATTTTTTATGCCCCATATAGTTTCCATATAGTCATATTGGGCTCTCAAGCATCAAATTGAAGAAAGAGCAAGTTTGCTTCGATTCCCAAGTGTGATACGGTGGGAGAACTGACTTGAGTTTTTGCGTTTGTTTTCGCAAATGTTTCGGTTGAGCAAGAGTCGCCACCGACTTTTTATTTTATCCTAAGGAAAGGTTTAAAAAGCACAGCAAAAACCTTTGAGATTTTTCGTGGGTTCGGGGAGTAGATTATAGAAAGGGAAGGTATTAGCACCCTTTCTATCCATGGTTATCCATGGGCTCTTAGGTACTTGCTTAGATCAACTTGCCTTGGTTTTCAATTGTTTGAAATGGTGCTTTGTGTGTGTGGATTTGAAAATGTTTTGAAAAGAGGCCAATGTGGTGGCAACCTTTGTAATGATCCATGTTGGGATGTATACAAAGGTGTATGTATTTTGAAAAGGTTTTCAATGTTTTTGAAAGTTGTTTTGAAAGTGTATTGATGTGTGGTTTTGAAAAATAGGCAAGTGTTTTGCAAATTGGCAAGTAATCGAGAGCTATCTACCCTAAATTTCTCAAAGATTTTTGTTATGCTTTTAACCCTTTTAACAATTTTGTTCCACCATTGTATTTGGTGGACAATCTTGTGTTAGGATGTGAAAGGGACGGGCGCGGGTCATCGTTTAGACCATAATTGCAATGGTGCCAAGTATCTTTGGGCAATGTTTTCTTTAAGGGACTTGATCATTTTAGGCAAAAGGCGTCATCGAGGGACTATGATCATTTGAATTATTTGTTTTGCCCAAAGAGACCTAACATGCAATATGGCCTAATTTTGAAAGGCAGCAAGTGGATGTAACCCTAGGGGTGTTAGTGTGCAAGTGTGTTTTATTGCATACAAGAGTTTTTCTTTGAATTAGGTTTTTCTATTTCATTGATTTTATCTTGCCATACACGTCCTAATTACTAGCAATAAGAAGCGAAAATGTAAAATCCTACGCTATTACAACAATTAGGGGAGGGGGATACACATTTGTACATGGGGGGTTCAACGAGAAAAATAGACAAAAAAGAAAATAGCAAAAAACAAGATAAATAGAGAGAGAGAGGGAGCCCACGCGCTGCTGGGAGGTCATCAGAAGTTCTGACTCAGATCTGCTGCCAGATGATCAACCTGTTAGTGAAACTGGATGAGTCAGAACTTCTGACTCTAGAACCTGCAAAACAGAACCTTGTTAGTGGGGAAATCAGAAGTTCTGATTTCCCTGCGCTGCAAGACAGAAGTTTGTTAGTGGAGAAACCAGAAGTTCTGATTCTGCTGAAAAGGCAATAATTCTCAGAGGTTTTGATATCATTGATAGCAAAACAGGCTTCAGATGTGCTAACGTCAAAGTCAGCACTTGGCTTTTTCCTGTACTAATCAGAACATCTGCAATCCTGTTGTTACTCCACAAAACAGGAAACATATTTGGAACAGATCCAGCAAATAGCAAAAATGTTTCAAAGGTCAGAATCACCAAGGTCACAGGCAAGTCCTATACTGGCTCAGAACGTTCTGAGGTATGAAAGTCCTCAGAACATAAACAGCAATAACATGAATATTTACATTATGTTACTTGAATATGCACAGCTGATGATGCTTAACAGTGTGGTGAGGGTCAGCAGGTGCTTACCTGACTGTTTGGAAAGTTGTGGGTGAAAGTTTAGCTTTTGGTTCTGGTGGTGTTCTGGACAGATTTTCTTTGAAAAAAAAGGAAGTAAAGGTGTAAGATGGACGACCCAATAAGCAGGAGTAAGATGGACGAATATCCATTACATAGAACGTTGAGTCGAAGACTTGGGAACCCACACGAACAGGAATGTTTACTTCACCGTGCACCATCCTCTTAGAACCGTCGAAGGCTCTAACAATGATGTTGCTAGGTTTCAATTCCAAACCTTCACAATCCAAGCGATCCAATGCCTTCTTAGGCAAAACATTCAGGGAAGAGCCGGTATCTACTAACACGTGTGCGAGAGTAATGCCCCTGCATTCTACGGAAACATGCAGGGCATCATTGTGATTTTTTCCTTTGGGGGTGAGGTCAGCATCCGAGAACCCCAAGCCATTGTCAGCTGTCAGGTTAGCCACACAGTCCGTGAATTGATCTGCGGAGGTCTCTTGCGGCACATGGGCCGTTTTCAGAAATGAAATCAGGGCTTTTGCATGGGCCTCTGAGCATAGCAGCAATGATAGCATAGAGATTTTGGAGGGAGTATGCCCCAACTGTTCAACAACGTTAAAGTCACTCTTTTTGATGATTTTCAGAATTTCCTCCATTTCTTGTTGGGAGGCTTCTACAGCAGTCTTTTTTGGTGCCTCCGTCCTGGAAGGCAAATCGGTAGCAACTTCTTTGCCCCGGGTATCAGAGGACCCGGCGGCAGTAGTAGACACAGGAACTTGAACTGGAACATGCACACTTGCGGGTGTGATGGTGAGAGGTTTTCGGATAACTGGCAGTGCAATGTCAGGCGAGAAGAGCCTGCCACTGCGGGTAATCTTGGCGGGACCAGTGATGTTACTGATACTGGTATTGGTGCCGAACTCCTGCTTTACCCCAAGCACATACACGTCGGCTCCATAATGCCATGGGACCGCTTTATCAGACTCATAGGGGAGGGGCCCCGGAACAGTAATAGTAATGGGTGCAACAGACATAATTCGGACTGGTTTCTTCACGGGAGCTTTGGCAGGATTGTAAATTGTGACAACAGATATTTCTTCAACGGAAACAGACGGAACAACAGTTTTCTTGAACATAATTTCCTTGCTATCCATCAGGCTTTGGATGCCTGATTTCAGCAGTGGACAACCGGTAGGGATAACAGCACACAGGAGGCAACCCTTACTACAACCCGGAAATAAACCGGCTAGTAGCAAGTTCCTCTTAACAGTCAACAGAGGGGTAACAACATCATTCACTGAAACAACATACAACTCTTCTTCAATGGCATTTACTCTATGCTGGGGCATAGGAGCAGTTACAACATTCGGTCTTTCAGGCGCTTCAAACTGAATTTCCTTTGCGTCGATAAGATCTTGCACTTTGTTTCTCAAGGCCCAACAATCATCAGTAGTATGCCCGGGGCTATCAGAATGATAAGCACAACGGGCATTTGGGTTATACTTAGGAGATGCAGTATTCACGACTTTAGGGGCTTCTTTGGTGGTCACTAAGTTGGTTGACAATAGTTGGGGTAAAATTTGTGAAAAGGCCATACTCAACCGAGTATACTGTCTCTTGGGCCTTTCACTTCTTTGTTGATTGTACCGCTGAGGAGCAACAACAGGTTTTGAAATGACCAGAGCATTAACGGCTTGGCGATTTTCTGGCTTGACTTGCCTTCTAGGACCATAGACGGCACTTGCTTCTTTCTTAAAAGGCCTCTTCTCAGTACTTGCAGCAACACCCTTCTGAATCTTTCCTGACCTGATGCCAGCTTCTATTCTTTCGCCCGTTAAGATCAAATCGGTAAACCCTGCGGAAGAGTTACCAATCAGATGATTGAAAAATGGCCCAGATAGGGTCCCTAGAAACATATAAACAAGCTCACGATCGGTTAAAGGAGGCTGCACCCTGCCAGCCAAATCCCTCCATTTTTGTGCGTATTCTTTAAATCCTTCGCCTGTTCCTAACGACATACCCTGAAGTTGGGTACGAGTAGGGGCAAGGTCAGAATTGTATTGGTATTGTTTGTAGAAAGCGGTTGCCAAATCTTCCTAATTTCGAACGCTGGTTCCTTCTAGATGATAAAACCACTCCAACTGAGCTCCAGAAAGACTGTCTTGAAAGAAATGAATCCAAAGATTTTTATCTGCCGTATAGGGTTGAATTTTTCTCACGTAGGACCTGAGATGCATTTTGGGGAAGGACAGCCCATCATACCTCACAAACACTGGCACTTTGAATTTTGGGGGAATCACAATCCCGGCAACCAGACCCAAGTCTTCAAAATCCAAACCCGGTACTCTTTGTAGCTCCATGGCGGCCAACCTGTCTTCTAGCCCTTTGTATTTATCATCAGCTGGAGGGTATTGTCGATCGGTATAATCTTCATCCTCTTCGACCTCCTCCTCTTCCGCATCGGACTCAGAAGGTACCGCAGCCCCACCTCCTTTGTTGGTTCCTTCATCAGAGATAGGAGGAAATTCAAGTACTCGCCGGGCTTCTCCATCAAATCTTCTCCCCAAAGTAGCCACCCCGATTCTCTTCTTCTTCTTTTTCACTGGGTCTTTGTTCCCCAATTGAGTCTTGATATCCTCCTGACCCTTAGCCAAGGTCATCAGGAGTTGCTGGAACTGTGCATTCTGAGCTTGTAGGTCTTTGACTGTTTGCTCGAGATCCATCCAGACTGACATAAACAGCAGACAGATAAGGAAACCTGGTGTGAGACCTGCTTATGCATATGATGAATGGTATGCTTATGTATGCAATGCATTCAAGGATTTAGGTCATTCAAAATTGTTTTAGACAAGGAAGAACGCACGTCATATTAATAAGAAGAAATTTGTTAGTACATAAATGCCCCATGGGCCAAATATTACAAAATAACTTCTCAAGGTAAAAAGACATTGCGCATCCTCTTTGGTGCGATGTAGGTGTTGAGGGCCTCTTGCTCATGGAGTCGGCGGGTAAGCTCTAGAACCTTCTTCTCACTGGCGTAGAAGCTAGCTTCAAAAGTATTCCGTTCCTCCTTGAGCTGAATCCAACTTTTCTGCATTTCTTCCCATGATGTAGGCATGTCAGGATGCAGGATGGTGTAGGGAACCTCTCCTTCGTTGACGGGCTCTTTAATCACTGGGAGTACATGAGGATAAGGCATCATTAGACTTTGGGCTCGGGCTCGTACCCACTTGAGATAAGGCTCAAGAGGGATGGAGTTCTTGTGTCCCAGAGTCTTGCTATCAACCTTGTTGGGTCTCCCCCAAGCTCTGATAAATCTTCGGCGAAGTCCTTGCGCATCGTTGTCGAAGTCAAAAACTAGGCCCGGAATCAACATGTCATGAGGACCATCCCTCCGTGCATATCCAAATTGTCTCAAAGCTAAGCAAGGGTTGTAGGTGATACCTCCTCTAATTCCAAGTAAAGGAACATTAGGAAATTCTCCGCAACGATCGACAATGATGACATTTTCTCTGGACCGAGAACACCAATGCACATCAGAATGAGTAAGAGTCATCAACCGTTGGGACCACCTTGAGCCTTGGTCGTTCTTCAAGACAGATTGTGGAAGGTGCGAAATAAACCACCTTGCAAGGATAGGAGTACAGCACATAAGAACACCCCTCTTTCTCATTGTTCGTGTGTAAAATGAGTGAAGGATGTCCCCAAGCAATGTTGGTATTGGATTTCTGGACAAGAAGATTTTGACGGCGTTGACATCTATCAATTGGTCAGGATTTGGGAACAAGACCAACCCATAGATAAGGAGTGCCACAATTTCTTCAAAGGCTTGTAGGTCTAATGAGTTCCAACATTCTTGTGCCTTCTCAAACAAGAATTTTGCTAAGAATCCCTTGACGCCGCTTTTGGTTTCCCAGTGCCCCTTGATGTCGGATGGTTGTAGATGTAATGCTCGAGCAACATCTTCCAGCTTTGGTTCCTTTTCCGTACCGTTGAAAGGTAGTTGATTAAGGATAGGAATTCTCAGGAGTTGAGAAAACTCCTCCAAAGTGGGTACCAACTGATAATCAGGGAAAGTGAAACAGTGGTGAAGAGGGTCAAAGAACTGGAATAGCACTTTCATCATGTCTTCTTCAATGTTGGTGTTGACTAGGCTGAGCAGTCTACCATGTCTTTCACTGAAGGATGAATTTTCCGGAATTCTTGAGGTGAGCTCCTTGAGTTGAGGAGAGATTCTCATAAGGTTGACTTGGATGGTATTTCTGCGAGGAATTTCCATGACCTGCAAAACAGGAACAAAGATGAAGATCCAAAATCCTTGAAATGGTTAGTGAATGCATATGATGCTTCATGATGTTTATGATGTATGCACAACACACATGTACAAGCAATTCACACCAAACCCTAGTTTAAGGCTTGCATGAAGTCTCATAGGTAAGTACCCTCTTGAGTGTAGTTGGCTTAAAAACCTGTCCTATAAATAGCAACCGGGTTCTAAGGAGCTCAATATCACGGGATTGTTTTCATCGTTCATTGTTTTGGTTTAGCCATTTAACTAGCGACCAAAATATTCCAAGAAAACAACCCTCAATGAGTGTAGTATCGAGTATCTACCAACTTCGGACTGCACCAAAGCCGATCATCTCACTACCCCTAATAAAAGGCCAAGATGGTCAAGTAAGGTTCTAGGTCATTAGTGCTTAGTGACATCACTCAGCGGCCCCGTACTCTCCTTGATTGAACTCAAGGGTTACCGATACTCACAAATATGTCGCACTAATATAGCTATTGCTTCGACCGTGTCGGTATACCCCGCACAGTTTCCACAACGTATTGCTATCTATGAATGTTTCCCCAAAATCCGGGTGGAGGATTGCAAACCCAAACCATAGAGCCAAGATGTAAAGCAAACAATTCAAACAATTAGTCATGCAAGAGGGTGATCTAAGCCCTAAGGTTACTCCACTTTTAATTAGTCCCCAGCAGAGTCGCCAGTTCTGTGATACGGTGGGAGAACTAACTTGAGTTTTTGCGTTTGTTTTCGCAAATGTTTCGGTTGAGCAAGAGTCGCCACCGACTTTTTATTTTATCCTAAGGAAAGGTTTAAAAAGCACAGCAAAAACCTTTGAGATTTTTCGTGGGTTCGGGGAGTAGATTATAGAAAGGGAAGGTATTAGCACCCTTTCTATCCATGGTTATCCATGGGCTCTTAGGTACTTGCTTAGATCAACTTGCCTTGGTTTTCAATTGTTTGAAATGGTGCTTTGTGTGTGTGGATTTGAAAATGTTTTGAAAAGAGGCCAATGTGGTGGCAACCTTTGTAATGATCCATGTTGGGATGTATACAAAGGTGTATGTCTTTTGAAAAGGTTTTCAATGTTTTTGAAAGTTGTTTTGAAAGTGTATTGATGTGTGGTTTTGAAAAATAGGCAAGTGTTTTGCAAATTGGCAAGTAATCGAGAGCTATCTACCCTAAATTTCTCAAAGATTTTTGTTATGCTTTTAACCCTTTTAACAATTTTGTTCCACCATTGTATTTGGTAGACAATCTTGTGTTAGGATGTGAAAGGGACGGGCGCGGGTCATCGTTTAGCCAATAATTGCAATGGTGCCAAGTATCTTTGGGCAATGTTTTCTTTAAGGGACTTGATCATTTTAGGTAAAAGGCGTCATCGAGGGACTATGATCAATTGAATTATTTGTTTTGCCCAAAGAGACCTAACATGCAATATGGCCTAATTTTGAAAGGCAGCAAGTGGGTGTAACCCTAGGGGTGTTAGTGTGCAAGTGTGTTTTATTGCATACAAGAGTTTTTCTTTGAATTAGGTTTTTCTATTTCATTGATTTTATCTTGCCATACACGTCCTAATTACTAGCAATAAGAAGCGAAAATGTAAAATCCTACGCTATTACAACAATTAGGGGAGGGGGATACACATTTTTACATGGGGGGTTCAACGAGAAAAATAGACAAAAAATAAAATAGAAAAAAACAAGAGAAATAGAGAGAGAGAGAGGGAGCCCGCGCGCTGCTGGGAGGTCATCAGAAGTTCTAACTCAGATCCGCTGCCAGATGATCAACCTGTTAGTGAAACTGGATGAGTCAGAACTTCTGACTCTAGAACCTGCAAAACAGAACCTTGTTAGTGGGGAAATCAGAAGTTCTGATTTCCCTGCGCTGCAAGATAGAAGTTTGTTAGTGGAGAAACCAGAAGTTCTGATTCTGCTGAAAAGGCAATAATTCTCAGAGGTTCTGATATCATTGACAGCAAAACAGGCTTCAGATGTGCTAACGTCAAAGTCAGCACTTGGCTTTTTCCTGTACTAATCAGAACATCTGCAATCCTGTTGTTACTCCACAAAACAGGAAACATATTTGGAACAGATCCAGCAAATAGCAAAAATGTTTCAGAGGTCAGAATCACCAAGGTCACAGGCAAGTCCTATACTGGCTCAGAACGTTCTGAGGTATGAAAGTCCTCAGAACATAAACAGCAATAACATGAATATTTACATTATGTTACTTGAATATGCACAGCTGATGATGCTTAACAGTGTGGTGAGGGTCAGCAGGTGCTTACCTGACTGTTTGGAAAGTTGTGGGTGAAAGTTTAGCTTTTGGTTCTGGTGGTGTTCTGGACAGATTTTCTTTGAAAAAAAAGGAAGTAAAGGTGTATGCGTGTGTAGGGTCAGAAGTTTGGAAAGAGTGTTTTTGGTTTACAGAAAAGAGCTGGATATTTGATGAAGTTTGAAGGTGAGAAACTCAAAGTTATGAAATCAAAACTGGAGATTTTGGCAGAGTTTCAGAATGCTGTGTTGCTAGGAATTCTATTTCTCTCTTAGCAATTTTTTCTGTTTCTTTTCTTGAACGTCTTTGGCAGTGGTGAAAACTCTCTATTTATAGGCAAAATCCTTGTGGATGCCTTGAACATTTAAGGCGCCAACAGAGTTTGAATTTGTTCTTTGACAGAAATTCCTGGGAAGTTGTGATAACAGCTAGCTTTCAGCCTAGGTTGCAGCAGCAGGCGTAGATTGGGGAGAAGTGACCTCTGAAGTGGGCGGTGGCGTGAAGACCCATGCCAGAATCTGTGCAAAAGCATTTTCCAAGCCACACGTGAATGCTCAGGAGTGGTTGGAAGCATTAATGGGCATTAAATGGTGACAAGACCTGTCAATACCAACATTCTGGTAATGGAAAACCAGCGTTGAATCAGCAACGTACACCATGCTCTGGCCTTGGCTACCTCTTGTCTTAGCAAGCTCTGGAAATTCTCCTGGTTTTCTGGTACGTTCCTTGGATTTACTTCTGGACAATCTGGACTTAGAGATTTTGTATCAGTGTAACGCCCATTCTTCTGACCTTTCATCTTCTGATTTCAACCTGTTCTGAAGGAGCCTTCAGACTTTCCTGCTTCTCTTGCATTCCTTTAGCAAATTCTGACTGAGCTTGTGTAACTGCTGAAGGGGCATGTTCTGTTTGAGGCTTACATTCTGAACCACGTTTACAACTTCTGATTGAACTGATGTAGCTGCTGAAGAGCCAACTTCTGACCATGCTGAGCCAAGCTTGCAACTTCTGACCGTCTTCATCTGGAATGGGTCCAGAAGTTCTGAAGCGCTGATTTTTTCTAAAAAACACTTATTTTAAAGAAACATTCTAAGTATTTAGAATTTGATTTTTCTCAAGATAAAAGCGTTGCTTCTGGATTTCGTGAGATCATCTTGCTCTTGTAAGTGACTTGCTTGGGCAAAAGGATAACTCAGGACTTGGATTTGTTTCAGGGGAACTTTGAAAAATCCAAGATGGTTTCCTGAAGAAAGGGAGGGCAAATTTTGGGGTACAACACCAAGCTTCCACAAGGAAAAGGATTCCTTCGAAGCAACTTGCTTTCAATTCACAAGGCAAGTACGTCCTTCAGGCTTGCCTTTGATTCACTAGGAAAATACTTCATTCATGCTTGTCTTCGATTCACAAGGCAAGTACATCCTTCAGGCTTGCTTTCGATTTGCAAGGCAAGTACATCCTTCAAGCCTGCCTTCGATTCACAAGGCAAGAACTTCTTTCATGCGTGCTTCGATTCACAAAGCAGTGTCTTCCCTCATGCTAGCTTTGACTCCACCTCTAAACCCTTCAACACATAATTTCTACACTATGACACACAATATGGTCCATTCGAAGAAACATTCAAAAGGTTCATTCGAAGAACATGAATTTGGTGGATTTGAAGGACATACATTGGTGGGTTTGAAGGACATACATTGGTGGCCCATTTGAAGAACCCACAAGCGGTGCCTTTGAAAGACATACAATTGGTCCATTCGAAGGACACACAATTATTGGAAATAAGTTTTGTTTTGTCTTTTGATGAGTCCGGTTCAAGATGCTTGCTGGCCAAAGTCCTACATGCTTCCAAGTCCAAGCCTCCTGCACAATTACATTCGAAGGTAATAACAAAAGAAGCTTCGACTGGCCAGAATGAAGTGTTCGATTGGGCTAATAGGAGAATTTTCCAAGTCAAACAACCAACGTAGATGGACTCAACCGAAGGATCCATGAGGATGAAATCGTGAGAAAATTGAATTGAAGCCCAGAGCCATCAAAGGAAGCCACTCAGCGCCAACCGAAGAACAAGGCTTGAGGGCATTTGAAGGAGTCAAGATGAGAAACCTGTCCAAGTTCATTCAAAACCCAAAAGGGTAGGAAATCATCAAAAATGGAAACTTTTTAAAGGCCTTCAATTCTGCCTTCAAAGCCTGATTAATGGTTAATTCTTGCAATTTACATTCACCACTGCCCCTATAAATACAGAGCAGAAGGACAAACACTACAGAGACAAAATCATTTCCACGGAAACATTTTTACCTACACACGCAATAGTCACAGAAACACCTGCCTATACACACACACATTGCCCAGACACGAGAATTTTTTTCCAAACACGCACGTTTCCCTATAAGAGCTCAGAAACGAAGAAACCTTTGCAGGCCTCTTCAATCCAAAGCAAGCATTCCACTGGTAACAGACCTTCAATCTCAAATTCATTTCATATGTAATTTAATTTTGATTGTATATTCATGCTGCATGACGTTTGTGATTTTTAATGTGTTACATGTAAAATATAAAGTAACAGGATACCTTTACTAAGGCATGTGAAACGGATTCCTTCGAATCTCAAAACCAGGCATCCCTGTCCTTTTAGCTTGTGCAGCACGCATGTGTGGATTTCGAATTATATATATCTTATTTGTTTGCTAATGGAGTATTACGATTTTATTTGTACCAACGAATGAACAAACAGCTCAAATGGTAAAGGGGAATGTGTGCAGTCGAAAGGGCCTGGGTTCGATACTCAGGTCATGTATTATGTTTTTCTAACATGTCATTTGCAGATCCAGTACTGGCAGGTCCCTCACGTGCATCATGAACCATCAATCTCAGCCACCAGATCATTATGGATCCATATCCAGCTCTCCAGAAGCACTCCCCCATGATGAACCCTCAAGGGGCTAGCCTCACAAGATCCAGCGCATGCCTTGGGCTTCTACCCTGTAGGCTTAATGGACCTGCTTCTTAGCACCCCCGTGTTTACTTTTGCTACTAGGCTCATCTTTATTTTCTTGTTTTATTTATTTCTTTTAATTCCTTTTTTTTATTTTAATCAATAAACATATATAAAAAATCACATAAAAATAGATTTAGGATTTTTCTTAATTAAATTTTAATTTTGGTAAATTAATTAACTAATCACGTTAATATTTTTTTAAATTAAAATTAATAGAACTTAGGTTTAATTTCATTTTAGTTCATTTTCCTTTTCATAACAAAAAAACAAAAAAAAACAACAAAAATATTTCATTTTTAGGATTTAGACGTCCTTTCAATTCGCGCACGTTTATTATTTTAGCATTTGTTATTCTTATCATTAATGTAGCTGCTTATGGGATGTAATAGAATTAACTAGGACCCTTTTACTGCTTTCTTTATTTCTCCCCCAAATTTTGGATATGTAATTAATCCCCTTCCCAAAGCCATGTAATAGCATGGGATTTAATTTCCGCACTTTATATTTTTTGTACATATACTGCTTAGATGTATGATTAATAGGATTGTATGGTAAGAATAACAAACAAAATGCTAGAAAACCTAACTTCAAGATAAATAACAGAACACAACACACTCGCACATGCGCACCTCTAGGGTACTCCCACTTTGGTTGCCTTCGGAAAAATAGTCACAACTCTCCAAACGTGAGATATTTTAGAGGCTACCCTCCGGTTTAAAAGATCATAAGTCCCTCGATGACCCTCTCGATGTTGCCTTGGTAAAAATGATCTTAAAACCCTAGGCTAGTTACTAAGTTTTCTTGCCAAGTTGCCTTCATGACTATAAACGTCCCTTCAAATGTCCCTCAAACATCCAAACGACTACCTACTCACTAATAGTAGGATAGCACCATTTAAAGGAAATGAGGAAAAGAACGAACCTTTCGAGTAAATTAGATAGTTCCTAGATGCTATGCTCAAAAACAAACTTTTTAACATACACAAAATTATTTCAAAACATTTCCAGAACACTTTATCAACACTCTTGAGGACTGATACAAGAGTTATCATAAAGCAAAATACCTTACTATTGGAATTTCAAAATACTTTTCACAAAAAACACACAAAAGCACAAGGTATTTCAAAAATGATCTAAGCATCTAAGAGCCCGTAGAAAATTACGGATGGAAAGGGTTCTAACACCTTCCCTTTCTATAATCTACCCCGCTTATTCAGAAAACTCTTGAAAGGTCTTTTTTCGTTCTTTTCACCCTTTCCTTTATTGGATAAAATAAAAGTCAGTCGCGAATCTTGCTTACCGCAACATTTGCAAACATAATTGCAAAACCAGTATAACAATCAGTTCTCCCACTGTATTACACTAGGGCATCTGCTAACTGATTCTCTTCTCTTGGGAAGTGTTCAAAATTAACCTCCTCAAAGTATTTTGGTTCAAAGTTATCACAATCTCTTTGTAAGGAATCAAATTAAGGTGCTTGGTATCCCATTCTCCCTTAACTTGACTGATTACTAGAGCAGAATCTCCATACACATCCAAGAACTTGATTCTTAGGTCGATGGCAGCCTTTAGACCTAAGATGCATGCCTCATACTCAGCCATGTTATTCTTACAGTCGAAGCACAATCTAGCAGTGAAAGGTGTATGGCAACCTTCAGGAGAGATAATCACAACACCAATTCCATTACCCAAAGCGTTGGAAGCCCCATTAAAAACCATAGTCCATCGGGATCCTTGTTCAGGTCTGTCATATGGTCCAGGTTTTTCGCAGTCAGTTACTAGCATAATATTCTCATCCGGGAATTCAAATTTCATAGATTGGTAGTCGTCAACAGCTTGATGGGCCAAATGATCTACACTTCCTTTGATTTCTTTTTTTGTAGTGTACTGGATATCACATTCAGTCAAAATCATTTTCCATCTAGCTATTCGTCCGAAGAGAGTTGGCTTCTTGAAGATATACTTGATAGGGTCCATCTTATAAATCAACAAAGTGGTGTGAGTCAAGATATACTGTCTTAGCCGGCGAGAAGCCCATGCTAGAGCGCAGTAAGTTTTTTCGAGCAGTGAATATCTAATTTCACAGTCGGTAAACTTTTTGCTCAGGTAGTATATTGCATGCTCTTTTCATCCCGACTCGTCATGTTGGCCCAACACACACCCCCATTGAATTTTCTAGTACAATCAAGTACATAATCAGAGGTTTTCCTTCAACTAGAGGCATCAGGGTTAGAGGTTCTTGCAAATACTCCTTAATCTTGTCAAAAGCTACTTGGCAGTCCTCATTCCATCTGATTTCCTGATCTTTCTTCAACAATTTGAAGATTGGATCAGTAGTAGCAGTTAAGTGAGATATGAATCGGGCGATGTAGTTAAATCGACCCAAGAAAACTATGACTTCCTTCTCCGTACGAGGATCTGGAATCTCTTGGATATCTTTGACCTTCGCAGGGTAGGCCTCAATACCTTTACCACTGACGACAAATCCTAGGAGTTTTCCAGACCTTACCCCAAAGGTGAATTTGTTGTGAATCATTCTCAGCTTGTATTCTTTCATCCTTTCAAATAGCTTGTGTAAGTGATCAAGGTGTTATTCTTCAGTCTGCGATCTTGCAATCATATCATCCACATAGACCTCTATTTCATGATTGATCATATCATGAAATAAGGCTACCATAGCTCATTGATAAATTGCCCCTGTATTCTTTAAACTGAACGACGTGACCTTATAATAAAAGGTCCCCTATTATGTGACAAAGGTGGTCTTCTCCATATCTTCGGGAGCCATCTTGATTTGATTATAGCTGGAGAAACCATCCATAAAGGAGAAGACTTTATGTTGAGTTGTGTTGTCGACCAAGACGTCAATATGAGGTAGCGGGAAATCATCTTTAGGGCTTGATCTATTCGAATCCATGTAGTGTACGCACATACGAACCTTCCCATCTTTCTTCGATACAGGGACCACGTTCGCAACCTATTGAAGATATGATGTCACCGCCCGGAAACTTGCATTGAATTGCTTCATTACCTCAGCTTTTATCTTTTTAGACATGTCTGGCCGCATGGAACACACTTTTTGCTTGACTGGAGGGCAATCTTCCTTTGTTGGTAGACGATGAACCATAAATGTCAGCATCCAACCCTGGCATATCTTCATACGATCAAGCAAATACTTCAACATAGTCATGTAACATATGTACCAATCTTCCTTTGACAATGTCTTCTAAGTTAGCACTGATCTTCACCTCTTTCTTGTCCTCCTCGGTACCTAGGTTGATCACTTCAACTGGCTCTTCATGAGGTTGAATGGATTTCTCCTCTTGCATCAGAAGTCTGGCTAGTTCCCCTGGTATTTCACAATCTTCTTCGCCTTCGTCTTCGGCTTGGTTGATTGGATGTTCAAAGTCATAGCTGGCAATAGCAGAGTCGTTGGCAATGAGATCTGGAGTGGATGAGGATCTGCAAGTGTGTGTGTGTGTGTGTGTGTGTAAGACACATGAAAATGCAAATAAGAAAAAGAAATACAATGAGCACAAAATTTGAATGCAAAAGGTCCAACTTTTTTCATTAAATGATCATATGGCATATGGAAATGAACAAACCCTTAACAAATGGACCATGGTTCCCCGGGCAAGGCACATGGCTTAAAGTCATTGTTTGGAATTAAATTTACAGACAAAATTTCTTGAATTGACAAAATAGTAAATGGTAATTACTCCTCGTTGAAGGAGATGGGAATGAAATCCTTTGCATGCCAGTTGTCGAGTCCTTCACCGGCAGTCGGGTAAATCCATTCGTCAAAGTCACAATCATCCTCAGAGTCTTCAATAGCATTCACTTCATGATTACCAATGCGAAGAGATGGTTTTCCTATGCGAGCACGCCTGACATCCTTTTGAGCTTTGACAGTGAAACCCAAACTGAACTTGTCTGCTTTGAATGGAATGTCAGGGAGTTGTCCCCAAATAGTACAACTTCCATCTTCAACTGCAGTGCGAGCATCTTTGAATGACACCATTCTTGGCACAAATTCATCAATTTTTGGAATATCATAAGAGATTTTGGTGGCGGAAACCATATGAGGAACCACTTCGAAGGCTTGGCACGGAGTCTCTATAAAATCACCATCCATCTCCACATATTTAAAGGAATTGAGGTAGCTTACCATGAATTCTTATTCACCACAGACAATGATGATCTTCCCCTTGATTGGGTACTTCAACTTTTGGTGAAGGGTGGATGTCATTTCCCCTGCCCCATGTATCCAAGGGTGCCCAAGTAAACAAGAGTAGGCGGGACGTATATCCATCAGATAGAAGGTAGAATTGAAAACTTGTGAACCAACTTTAATGGGGAGATCCACCTCTCCATGCACCATCCTTTTGGACCCATCAAAAGCCCTCACAACTATGTCACTTGGTTTTAACACCATACCTTCGCAATCTAACCGGCCCAAGGCACCTTTGGGTAGAACATTTAAAGAGGAAATAGTATTAACCAGGACATGGGCCAGGGTAGTTCCTTTGCATTCAATAGAGACATGCAAGGCCTTGTTATGATTTCTTCTAATAGGAGTTAAGTCAGCATCGAATAACCCCAACCCATTGTCGACAGTCAAACTCGCCACACAATTTTCGAACTGGTCAGCTGTGGTCTCTTGAGGAGCATGAGCTTTCGTAAAAAATTTGATTAAAGCTTGGGCATGAGCATCGGAACAAATAAACAAAGATAACATAGAGATTTTGGAGGGGTTTTTCCCCAGTTGCTCTACTATCTTGAAATCACTCTTTTTTATAATCTTCAAGATTTCCTCCATTTCTTGAGTGGAGGGTTCCTCGGTAGCAATGTTTTGGTAGGTTCCTCTATCCCAGCAGGCTCAATTACTTTCTCTTTACCCCTAGTGTCACTACTAGGCTTATTAATGGTAATGCAGACATGTGTCGTTGTAGTAGTTGGAGGTGTAATGTAAGGAGAGAAAATCCTCCTCGTTCTCGTTACCTTGCTAGAACCAGCAATATTTGTACATCATCAGTATTGTCTTCATTGATCTAGAAATCTTGCTTAATTCCATGATAGTAAACTTCAGCACCGTAATTCCAAGGGACTGCTATGTTGGAGGAGTAAGGAATCGGCCCAGGACCATTAATTATCAAGGGAGAAATCGTTGGTTCATTAGAAATCCTAATAGGACCCTTTTAAGAGATCCTAAAAGGCTTGTTGGAAATTGTTATGATGGAAATATCTTCAACTTTATCGGTCAAACTTTTGATGGACGGAGTTCTTTCAAACAGGACCTCATGACTATTTATCAGGCTCTGAACACATTCTTTCAACCATTTTCATCCATTAACTTGTTATGCACAGTAATTACAGTCTTTCAAACAGCCAGGGAAAACCCCAGCTCTCAGCAGGTTCTCTTTAACAACAGCCAGTGGAGTAGTCAAATCTTCAACAGAGGAAACAAAAACAATATCTTCAATTGCGTTGACACGTTTTCCATGATTTGGCATTGGTGAAGTTATAACATTTGGATTTGTAGGTGGATCAAACTCAATAGTTTTGTTTTCGATAAGATCTTGAATCTTGTTTTTAGAGCCCAACATTGATCAGTTTCATGCCCAGGGTTGTTGGAATGATATGCGTATTTTGCATTAGGATTTTACTTTGGTGATGAAACATTGGGATTTGATGGTGGATCATGCAATGTTACCAAGTTGGCCTTCAACAGGTGTTGCACGGCTTGGGATAGTGACATGTTAATCCTTGTGAATTGTCTTCTTGGAACCTCAGACCTTTGATGGTTGGCTTGTTATGGTTGGCTTTGAGTAGATGGTGGATTGAAGATCAAAATAGCATCAACAAATTGGCGATGGTCTTCTTTGACATGGCTTTTTGAACCATATATGGCATTAGTTTCTTTCTTGCCAGTAAAGGGCCTCTTCACAATGTTTGATATAGAGGTAGAAGCCATGGGAATTTTTCCACTTTTGATACCACTCTTGACCCTTTCACCAATCAGGATTAACTCAGTGAAACCAGATGACGAGCTCCCAATTAAGAAAATTGAAAAATGGTCCAGTTAATGTTTCCATGAACATATCCACCAGCTCCCTATTCGTCAATGATGGTTGTACTCTACCGGCAAGGTTTCTCCATTTCTGTGCGCACTCTTTAAAACCTTCATTGGAACCAATTGTTATTCCTTGTAATTGAACTCTAGTTGGAGCCAAATCAGCATCGTACTGATATTGACGGTATAAAGTGGTGGCCAGATCTTCCCAAGTATGAATGTTGGAACCCTCCAACTGGTAAAACCATTCTAACTGAATCCCATACAAACTCTCTTGAAAGAAGTGTACCCAGAGCTTCTTGTTGGTGGTATGCGGTTGTATCTTGCGGACGTAGGATCTCAAGTGAAGTTTTGGATATGACACTCCGTCGTACTTAGAAAAGATTAGAATTTTGAACTTGTTGGGGATGACAACCTCAGGAACTAAGCCCAAATAACCAAAATCTAAGCCAGGTACAGCTTGAATTTCCACAGCCTTCAACCTATCTTCCAGTTGCTTGTACTTATCTTCAGCCGGTGGATACTGTTCATCAAAGTAATCTTCATCCTCAGAAGCTTGATTGTTTGCACCCCTAGCACGAGTGCTCCTTGCATATTCATCTTGGTTTCTGTCCTCTTTGGATGACTCTTCAACCACTTGCACTTGATGGACGGGGCTTTTAAACCTTTTCCCCATGTTGATCAATGCCTTCTTCTTGGTCTTCTTCTTGGTCTTCTTTTTAGCCACCAGAAGTGACATCATCTCTTGTTATCCCTTGGCCAAGGTGAGCAAGGTTTCTTGAAATTGAGAATTCTGCTTCTGCAAGTCTTTCACGGTCTGCTCGAGATCTATCTTACTGAAATAAATAGTAGAAAGATGAGAAAACCTGTGTCTAAAAACCTGCTTATGTTATGATGCATGAAATGCGTATGCAAATTATTTCAAGGACTTTTAATATTTAAGTTTGTTTAGACAAAGAGGGAACAAAGATTAATTGCATTAATAAGTTCAAACGGTTACAAGGTGCCTCTTGGGTTTACAATGGAAGAGAGAAAGATAATACAAAATAAACTCCTAAAAACAAAAAGGACTCAAGCTTCCCATGAGCGCATCCTCTTCGGTGCAATGTAGGCATTCAAACTCCACTCTTCATGAAGTTGTCTCGTGAGCTCTAAAACCTTCTTCTCACTTGCGTAGAACTGGGTTTCAAAGGTGTCTCGCTCCCCCTTTGAGTTGAATCTATGATATTTATAACTCCTCGAGAGTAGTCAGCATGTCAGGAAGAATAATAGTGTAGGGGACACCTCCCTCGGTAATAGGCTTCATGATGATAGGTAGGATGGCCTCATAAGGAATCATAAGGTTTTGAGAGCGATCTCATACCCACTTGAGATAAGGCTCCAAAGGAATGGAGTTCTTATGCCTGAATGTCTTGCTATCAACTTTGTTCACCATGCCCCAAGCTCGTATGAATCTCTGGAGATAACTTTGGACATCGTTCTCATAGTCAAATGCAATTCCTTGGACAAGTGCATCATGAGGACCATCCCTCCTAGCATACCCAAACTGTCGCAAAGCCAAACAAGGATTATAGGTGATTCCTCCCCTAATTCCAAGGAGAGACATTAGGAAATTCCCCATAGCGATCAATGATGATAACGTCCTCCAAAGATCGAGAACACCAATGAATATCAGAATGCCTGAGTGACATCAACCTATTAGACCATATCATGCCTTACTCATTCTTTAAAACAGATCGAGGTAGGTGCGAAATAAACCACCTAGCCAGCAATGGAGTATAACACATAAGAATTCCTCTTCTCTTTATGGTGCGAGTGTGAATTGAATACAAGATATCTCCAAGCAAGGTAGGCATCGGGTTACGAGATAGAAATTTTTTGACCGCGTTAACATTTATGAGTTGGTCTGGGTTAGGAAACAGTACCAACCGATAGATTGGAAGATCCAACACTTCTTTAAAAGCTTGAAAATCCAGAGCCTCCCAAAAATGTTGAGCCTTCTCAAATAGAAACTTGGCCAGAAACCCTTTAACACCACTTCTTATTTCCCAGTTTGCTACAATGTCGGACCGTTACAAATGTAAAGCTCACACAATCTCCTCAGGTCTTGGTTCTCTCTCAATACCGTCGAAGGGTAATTTATCAAGAATAGGCACCCCCAAGAGTTGAGAAAATTATTCCATGATAGGAACTAGTTGGTAATCAGGAAATGTAAAGTAATGGTGTTTACGATCAAAGAATTGGAAAAGCACATGTACCATATCTTCTTCAAAGTTTGTGGTAACCAAGTTGATGAGACGATCGTACTTCTTGGTGAACAGAGAATCGTTGGGAACCCTTGTTGATTCGGATAGTATTTCATCACGTGGAAGCCATGTCCTATAAAACAGCACAAAGATAAATCCCAAAGTCCTTGAAATGGTTAGTGCAAACGCAATGGTATAATATCATGATGTTATATACAAGTAAACATATACACACAAAGCAAATAAGTCTTTAGGTTTAGGCTTGCATGACATTCATAGGTAAGTACCCTCCTGAAGTTTAGTTGGTCCAACCTGTCCTAGAAAGTAATTGGGTTCTAGGGGATCTCAATATCATTTATCTTTCTTCATTGGGCATTGTTTCAGCGCAAGCCTCTTTATTAGCGACCGAAATATCCTAAAAGTCTGATCTCAATGAGCGTAGTATCGAGTATCAACCAACTTCGGACTGCACCAAAGTCGGCTACCTCAGTACTTCCTAATGGCCAAGTTGTTCAATTAATTGGTTCTAAGGTTCGTTAGTGCTTCATGACACCACACAGCGGCCCCATATTCTCCTTAATTCTCCATAAGGGATATCGGTACCCACAAATTTGTCACACTAACATAGCTATTGTCTCAACCATATCGGTCCATGTTGTACAGTCTCCATAATTTTTGCTATTTACCTAATGATGTTCCCAAATCCGGGTAGAGGATCGATACAAACCCAAACAAGGACCCATAAATGTAAAGCAAACAAATCAAACAATGAAAGAATTTAAATATGATCTAGCTCTAAGGTAACCCCACTTTTCATGTTCCCCAGCAGATTCGCCAATTTCGTAATACGGTGGGAGAACTGACTTGGGTGTTTTGCGTTTTATCGCAATTGTTGCAGATAGCAAGAGTCGCCACCGAATTTTATTTTATCCAATAAAGGAAAGGGTGAAAGTAACATGAAAGACCTTTTGAGAATTTTTCTTGAGTTCGGGGGGTAGGTTAGGAAAAGGGAAGGTGTTAACACCCTTTTCATCCGTAGTTATCTACGGGCTCTTAGTTTCTAGCTCACTTTGAAATGCTTTGTTTGAAATGTGTTTGTGATAATTTGAAAGTATTTTTGAAAAGTTACTTCGTTTAGGAGAACTTTGTAATGATTCTCGTCTCTATAAGAATGCATACAAAGTGTTGACTTTTGAAAATATTTCATTTGAAAGTGTTGGTGTGTTTGAAAGATGTTTTGAAGATGGTTGTGAGAAAGCAACTATGAATGTTCTACCTACTCAAAAAGTCTTAGTTCTTTTCCTCCTCCTTTACATATTGTAATCTTACCAATGATTGGTAGGAAGCCCTATCATTGGATGTGAAGGGATAGGCGCGGGTTAATTGTATAGTCATAGAAGGCAACTTGTGAGACACTTTAGCAATTTTCATAAGGGACTAAGATCGTTTTACCGAAGGCAACATCGAAGGGTCATCGGGGGACAATAATTGTTTTATCGAGGGCCTTTTCTAAAGTGTCCCATATTCGAGGGACATGACTGTTTTTCCGAGGCAACAAGTGAGGTTACCCTAGAGGTGCGCATGTGAAAAATGTGTTTGATTCAAGTTAATTTGTCTTTGATTAGGGTTGTCTAGAGATTGATTTTAAATCTTGTCATACATGCCTAATTACTATACAGTATATAAAGAAAAATAGGAAATTGTGGAAATTAAAATTCTACGCTATTACAGAGCTTTCGGGGATAGGGGATACAAATTTACAAATGGGGATGGATCGAATCTACAATGCGATTAAAAGTCTAGATAGGAAATTAATACAACCCAATCCAATTAGAAATGAACAATTAATTAAAATAATTTAAAGTAAGAACAAACAAAGATAATTGTAATACAGTGGGAGAACTGACTTGGTTGTTTTGTGTTTGATCGCAATTGTTGCAGATAGCAAGAGTCACCACCGACTTTTATTTTATCCAAATAGGAAAGGGTGAAAAGAACAGGAAAGACCGTTGAGATGTTTTCTTGAGTTCGGGGGGTAGATTATGAAAAGGGAAAGTGTTAGCACCATTTTCATCCGTAGTTATCTACGGGCTCTTAGTTGCTTGCTAGATCACTTGCTTTGTTTGGAAAAAAAAAATTGTGATAGGTGTAAGTTTGAAAATATTTTGAAAACGCCTTTGTTGCGGAAAACTTTGTAATGAATCTCGTCTCTATAAGAATGCATACAAAGTGTTGGTTTTTAAAATAGTTCAAAGAGATGTTTGTTTTTGAAGATGTTTTTAAAAGTGTATGTGTGAAAATGGTTTTGATTTATGAGCAAGCAACTATGAGCGTCCTACCTACTCGAAAGGTCTATGTTATTTTCCTCCTCCTTTAGATGTTGCTACCTTACTATTGATTTGGTAAGAAGCTCCACCATTGGATGTGAAGGGACGGACGTGGGTCATCGTATAGTCATAGAAGGTAACTTATGAGACGTTTTAGCAATTTTGTTTAGGGACTAGATCGTTTACCGAAGGCAACATCGAGGGACATCGAGGGACTACAATCTTTTTATCGAGGGTCTTTGCTAAAACACCTATATTCGAGGGACATGACTATTTTCTGAGGCAACAAGTAAGATTACCCTAGAGGTGCACGTGTGTGAATAGTGTGTTTGATTGCATGCATTTTTGTCTTGAATTTATAGTTGTCTACTTGTTTATTTTAACTCTTGCCATACACAACTTAATTACTAGCATTTATATGAAAAGCGGTAAATTGTGGAAAGTAAATTTACTATGCTATTACATCACTTAGGGATGGGGGATACAAATGTACAAATGGGGATTTGCAAGAAATTAAATCCTAATTATCTATTAAAACCATATTGAATTTTGAATAATGTATAAGGAATATAATGTACAGGACAAAATGGAAAAAAGGAATTGATTTGTTTTGTTTTTTGTTAAGGAAATTTAATTAAAGAAAAGAAAATATATAGAAAAATGTTTTTGGTCTTTTTTCATTGTAAGGATTTAAATAAAATAAACTAAATAATTTAAATATATTTTTTGGTGTTTTTGTGTAAAAAAATAGTTTTTTTTGTGTTTAAAACAGTTTTTGTGTAAAAACCAGTTTTTATGTAAAAACCAGTTTTTGTGTAAAAACCAGTTTTTGTGTTAGTTTTTGTGTTAGTAAGCAGGGGGGTTCAGAAACATAAAAATGTCAAAAACCAATTGTAGAGGCCAAAGTGTATTTCCTGCAACCAAAACAGAGTGAGAAAACATGATAGATAAACAAAAGGTCTCGTTGGGGTTTGAACCCAGGACCTTCTACATGAAAAGGCTTTAGCGCACGCTGTTTACACTGCTGGGGTGGTATGTTTCATCCGTTCATAAGATAACTTGGATTAGGTACAAACTGAACTCGTGTCTAAAATTCCCAACTTCTTCCTACGAGCGCAGGGATACATAACTCTAATGTTAAGCTTCAAAAAGCTTCATTCTTCAGTCAATCGAAAGATATAAAAACCTGCCTAAAATCTGAATACAAATCTAACCATGTAACTTTAGAAAGCTATTGAGTCGAAGGCCAGCATGAAATATCAAAACTAAAGCCTAATTGTTCAAATATGAACCTTTTTTAAATATACAAGCAATGATGATCAAAAGCTAAGAGTATGGTCAGCTTCCTAGACATGATGTCTACATTTTTTCTTTTATTGTATGTACAAATGATGTTTGAATGAAAAGTTCCAAGTTTAAGAAAACTTACCTCTGGAAGTGCCAGTCAAAAGAGCTTTGTATGACTTCTAGGAATGATTCGATGATGGGTTAAGCCTTCAGGGACTTTCCTAAATCTATTACAGATACTGCTTTGTTTTGAAAATCATTGAATTGAAGGTTAGTTAGGAGTGTATTGAAAGGCTCACTAACTTCCTTGAGTGGTTTTTTTTAGGGCTTTAGGAGTGTTCCAAGGCTGATATATGGAGTGAATCGAAAGGTTCACTAATGCATGAAGGGGTTTGATATTTTTTGAGAGTTTGAGAGTGTTTGAGAGTTTGAGAGTTTGAGAGTGTTTGAGAGTGTTTGATGATTTTTTTTCACCCAGCCCAGTCTGGTCCATGATTTGTAAAGCGTCTCTCTATTTATAGATAAAAGTTTTGTAGTAACCAGAACCCTGAGATAACATGTTATGGTTGAAAACGAAAAAAGTAAATTTTTATGGATTTTCATAGTTCCCAAGTTCAAGTACAAGTGGGGGCCTGATATCTGTTGGGGGTAGGAGATTTGACTTATGCTTTTTTTCATTGCTTGTGTTCAGATAAAATTAGGTTGGGAGCTCAAAAAACTAACTTTGTGATTAAAGTAATCTTTATGAAAAAAGGATACGTATCTTTTTGCCATTTCATCCAAAAATGGTATAATCCAATGGATAAAGCTTTGAATATTTGGGTAATGTATCACAAATTTATGTAAGCCTCTGATTATGTAAAGATTTGGAAGCAACATAGCCTGACAAGTGAGATTTGGAGGATAAGGCTATGAGATTTGATCAATGTTCTTCAACCAAGCTTGCTTGAAGGGTTCAGAGTTGGATTCAAAGTATGTTGCTTCGAAGGAAATCAATGCCCCTGTCGAAGCTTATGGATTAAACTTGATCGAAGGAGGCCACATGCCCATTCAAATCTTTTGAACCAAGCTTGCATCGAAGGAGTTCAAATGCCCAATTGAAGCTGGTGAACCCAGCTTGCTCGAAGGAGGCCAAATTTCCAATCTAAACTTGTGGACTAAACTTGATCGAAGGAGGCCACATGCCCATTCGAACCTTGTGAACCAAGCTTGCATCGAAGGAGTTCAAATGAACAATCGAATCTTATGGATTAAACCTGCTCGAAGGAGGCCAAATCTCCAACGAAGCCTCTGAACCAAAGTTTGCATCGAAGGAGGCCCAAATTCCCAATCGAAGCTTATGAATCAGCGCTTGCTCGAAGGAGGCCAAATACTCAATCGAATCCTCTGAACCAAGCTTGCTCGAAGGAAGCCAGATTCTTAATCGAAGCCTCTGAATCAAGCTTGCTCGAAGGAAGTTAAATGCTCAATTGAAGCCTCTGAATCAAGCTTTCTCGAAGGAAGTTAAATGCTCAATCGAAGCCTATGGATCAAAGAAAACTTGCTCTTCTTTGATTTGATGCTTGAAAGCCTAATATGATCCATGGAAACTACATGGGGCATTAAAAGTCCAATTGTACTTGTGCAAATTCAAACTCTAGTTTTGATTCGTCAGTATTGGGGAAGTATCCTGGGCTGTCCAAACCTTGTGCAGTCTTGACCCAATAGCAATATTGTGAGAAAATTCTTGAGAAATGAGAGGGGGAAATTTTGGGGTACAACCGCTGCCCCTGTTCAATCTTCTTAAACCTGAAAAGCGGGTATGGCACATTGCCATTCGTATCTTGAAGGTAGAAGATGATTGAACACTAGAGTTCCCAAAAATTTGCACTTGACTATGTGTCAGTTGATTGTGTAGGGAATTGGCTTAAATATTCCATTTGGATAGAGTTGGCGGAGATGGGCTTATAGATGCCATCCAAAGGTGATTGTTGATAGAAATTAGACTAAGTCTAAGTTTGACTGTAACTAGGATAAGTATCATAATAAATATTTTGGTCGATTTATACTGAAACATAAGATATCCTTGGCCTGTCTTTAACTAGAAGAAATAAATATAACCAGAAGAGGTCTTTGATTCACTTGTCTTTAACTGGAAGAAATAAATCTAACCAGAAGAGGTCTTTGATTCGCCTGTCATTAACTGGAAGAAATAAATCTAACCAGAAGAGGTCTTTGATTTTCCTGTCTTTAACTGGAAGAACTAAATCTAACCAGACGATGTCTTTGATTCGTCTGTCTTTAACTAGAAGAAATAAATCTAACCATAAGAGGTCCTTCGCTCGCCTGCCTTTAACTGGAAGAAATAAATCTAAACATAAGAGGTGTGATACGGTGGGAGAACTGACTTGAGGTTTTGCGTTTGTGTTTGCAAATGTTTCGGTTTAGCAAGATTCACCACTGACTTTTTATTTTATCCAAAGGAAAGGTCAAAAAGCACAGGAAAGACCTTTGAGATGTTTTCTTGGGTTCGGGGGGTAGATTATGAAGAGGGAAGGTGCTAGCACCCTTTTCATCCATGGTTTTCCATGGGCTCTTAGTTACTTGTTTAGATTACTTGATTTTACTTTTCAATTGTTTGAAATGGTGCTTTGTGTGTGGTTTTGAATATGTTTTGAAAAGAGGCCTTTGTTGTGGAAACCTTTGTAATGATTCTTGTTTGAATGTATACAAAGGTGTTTGTCTTTTGAAAAGATGTTTCAATGTTTGAAAGTTTGAAAGTTTGTTTTGGGAAATGTTTTGAAATTGTGTTGTAATGTGTGTTTGAAAATAGCAAGGATGTTTGCAAGTTTTGTTCAAGTAACTAAGAGTTGTCTACCCTATCTACTCAAAGATCTTTCCTACACATTTTTAACCCTTTGACAGTGTTGTTTTACCATTGCATTTGGTAAACAACCTTGTATTTGGATGTTAAACGGGACAGGCGTGGGTCATCGTATTGACCATGATAGCAATTGTGCTAAGTATCTTAGCAAGTTTTTGTTTGAGGGACTAGATCATTTTGTATAGGCAACCAAGATAGCGTCATCGAGGGACTATGATCTTTTTGTTTTGTTTTTGTTTTGCCAAGATACTCAACATGCATACCATGGCCATTTTAAAGGTAACAAGTGGGTGAAACCCTAGGGGTGCATGTGTGTATTATATTGTCAATTTACATGCTTTTATGTCTTGTATTAGGTCTAGCTATTTGTGTTGATTTTGGATATTGCATACAAACCCTAATCTCTATCATGGCATATTTGAAAGCAATAAATACGTAAAAGTAATCTAAGCTATTACAACATTGATATGGGGAGGGGAATACAATTTTGAATAGGGGATTATTTGCAAGAAATTAAAACCCTAAGATTATTACAACCAAATTGAATTCTTTGTTCAAATAATAAATTGACAATATTTAAATAGGAAATCAAAAATAAATATGCAATATATTATAAATATGCAAAAAAATGTTCTTGTATTATTTTTATATATGTAAAAAATAAACTATTTAATGCATTAAAAATAATAAAATAAAATATTATTTTTATTAAGGGTGGAAACCCTATATATATATATATATATATATATATATATATATATATATATATATATATATATATATATATATATATGTATATATATATATATATATATATATATATATATATATATATATATATATATATATATATATATATATATATATATATATATATATATATATATATATATATATATATATATATATATATATATATTATGTATTATTTATTTATGTTCAATAAAATTAAAATATATACAAATGTCAAAAAAAATAAAAATATGTCAGAAAAATATTATTTAAGTATATAAATAATTATAAAATAATAAAATAATATTTTTTTATAGTATTTACAAGTTTTTGTTTATTAAGAAAATAAATGTATATATTATTTAATAATTGTTTCTATGTCTAAAAAATAAAATAATAAATAAAATAAAATGTGAAAATTAAATAAAATATTTTTGGTAATTTCTAAAGTTTAGAAAAATAAAATAAAGTCAGAAATTAAAAAATAAATGAAAAATATACAAAAATAGATTAAATGGGCCAAGGGGGTGTGAGAAGCAAATCAGGGGTGCAAAAAGTGAGAAATAGCCAGGCCCAGCCCAGCTGGCCTTCATCTTCAACCTCTGTTCAAAAAACGCGCGCCTCCTGTACAAATGGCTAACTCCTGCATACGTGCTCTAAAGCAAAAACTCACAACACAAAAGTTATAGCATTTTCCAACATGATTCCAACCATGTAAAGAACTTAATCTAACTCTCAAAGACCAGAGAGAATTTCTCTGGCCCTAATTTCTAACCTAACTTTTTCATAAAGTTCATCAATCAAAATCTCTCAACACAGTTAACTTAAATGAAATCTATGCATATGTACAGCTTAAGGGCAATGAGTACTACATTTTTTATTCACAAACCTAAGCCTAATGATTCCTAAATAGAGAGATAGAAAGTTGGAAAATACTTGTTTCGGTTGAACTCGAGTATGGCAATGTGGAGGTTTTCAATGAGGCCTGAGATACTTGGGAGCTTGCTTGAACTTCCTTTGACCTTCCCCAATGCTTAGTTTGCTTTGAGTTTGCTTGAATAAGCCTGTAGAAGTCAACCTGCACAAGCAGAATTTAAAAATGGTGAAGCTTGTAAATAGAGTTACAATCACTGGCCAATGATTGGGAGAGCTTAGATGGGTTGTATGGAGTGTGTTGGAAGAGGTTTGGGACAAAACACGCGAGTGGTTTGTGAGATAGAGGTGCAACTACAGAAGCTGCCCTGTTTTGCAATTTTTTTGTGTTTTGATGTTCAAGGGTGTTTGAGGACTGGATAGCTCGTGTTTATGGCTCAATGTGATATGCAAAAGTTGTTTGGAATGGTTACAATAGTTGGTTTTATCAGATGGAAATGTTGTGTAGACTTTTGCATATTTCTTGGTTTTGAAGAAAAGTGTGAAGTGATCAAGCAAAGAGCCTGTACAGGCCTCCTTCCTAGCTGCATAAATTTGTTGTACTTTGCCCTGAGTTTGTGGAGTTGGTATGCTGCAGAAAGCTTGGTGCAATGCTCAAGAGAAACAAATTGACATAAAGCCAACTTTACCAAAGTGGCAATGCTACCTTTTTGCCATTTTTAGATTAATTCAATGTGTAATCTTCCATTGATCATAATAATGCCTTAAACCATTGAGTTTGCATTCAATTTTTGAGTGTGGAAGGGTTTAGATACCTGTAAGCAAGTACAATCAAAGCTGGATAGAAATTAAAACCTGTAGCATAGTGAAAAATGCCATGGATGAAATTGGTATTTTTCCAAATTCAAACCTTCGATTCTCCCTAACCATAAATGATTTTGGAGAGTTCTTGGACATTTTGGAAATCTTGTAACATGCTCTACAATACATCTTTGAAATGCATTTTTAAATTCCAATGGGAACTAGGTGAAAAATGGCCATGAAGATAGGTCAAAATCCTGCCTAAACTAGGGCAAAATTTCACTAAGTTAGAAAGTTTTTGGACCCTTATTCCAAAAATCATAACTTGAGAACCAAGCATCTTTTGGGGAAACTTTGTGCGTCAAAGTTGTAGATTTTGTGGAGGACTACAACTTTCATGTTGGAAGTTTTGTTTGAATCCAATTGCATCATGGTGAAAATGCTGGGCAAAGTTGGGAAAAAATAAGAAAATTTCATAACTTAGAAAAATTCTAAGTTATGAAATTTTTTCAATCTTAAACCCTAATTTGCAAATTTAAGTTTCTTGATGAAAAATTTTCATGTTTTGACACATCTTGATGAAAAATGACCCCTGGCACTTGATTTTGACCAAAAAGTGAAAGTTTGACTTTTCAGTGTACAATTGATTTTTTATCAGTTGACTGGAAAATTCATCTGTCAATCCAATGCTTTTGAGATCTTTTGAACCTTGTGATTAGGTCAAGATGATGCAATTGAGTCTTTGAATCCATGCTTGAACCCAATTTGCCATTGTCTAGGTGAAAAAACAGAAATTGCCCTTCTGCAATCAAAACCCTAAAAATGACCATTTTGCCCTTTTGATGATCTGATCAAATTTCTTGAGGAGTTGTGGTCCAAACTTGATAAAATGGTCCATATGAGTCTATAATGTTGATGTGGATCAAAAATTATGAGTTTTGACTGTAAATTGGTCACAGTTTACTTTTTCCCCAATACAACTGATTTATAGGTCAACTATCCAATTGACTGGGCAAAAATTTGATTCAAAGCTTGAAACTTGGTATGGGCAATCTTATAAGTCCAACATGAAGTATGAAAGTCACTTTGAGCATTGGAATTCCAAAAATCCCTGTGCAAACTCAAACCCTAATTTCAGGTCAACAGTGCAAGGAGATGTCTTGAGCAGAGCAAAACCCTAATCCTGTTTGGAATCCAAAGAGTCTTGTGAAGAAAAATCTTGATAAAATGAGAGGGCAAATTTTGGGGTACAACAGCTGCCCCTGTTCAATCTTCTTGAACCTGAAGAGTTAGATTGGCGATTTGCCTTTCGTGACTCAAAGGTAAAAGAAGATTGGACACTAGAGTGCTCGTAAATTTGCACTCGTCAAAACGTGGTTGAAGGAATGGGCTTAAAGATGCCATTTGGTGGTGATAGAATATTGCTGGAGATGGGCTTAAAGATGCCATCCAAGAAGTTTCAATCGCATAAGAGATTCCTTTGTGAGAACTCGTATACCTGTTGTTGAGGAGGATCATGCCGGGGAATGCTGGTCTCTGTCGTGGTAGAAATAGAATTTTAGGAGCTTCAGTCGTCCGTTATTCTACTAGGGAATCATCTCTTGGTTTGAAGAGGTGAAAATGCACTGCCATTTGGTCGTGCTCCAGGCTCTTCAGTGACTTACTGAGGGGATGAGATTAGACTTGCTATCTGGTTGTTCTCCAGGCTTCGCAATTTCTCAATTCTTATCTGGTCGTGCTCCAGGCTTTAGAAGGAATTAAGCTGTTATCTGGTCGCCTCCGGGCTTCAACTTGAATTTAAGGCATACTAATATTTGGTCGACTCCAAACTCCTTAGTAATTAGCCAAGTAAACTTCTATTTGGTCAAAATCCAAGCTTCACAGTGCACCTCACTGTTATCTGGTCAAAATCCAGGCTTCACAGTCTTGTATTGCTATCTGGTCAAAATCCAGGCTTCAGTCTCGTATTGCTATTTGGTCAAAATCCAGGCTTCACAAAAACTTGATGGGGATTCAACTATTTTCCGGTCGATCTCCGGGCTTTAGTATGATCAAGATATTATCCGGTCGAATCCGGGCTTCATAATTTTGAACTGGAACAAGAATCTGAGCATTGATTTGAATAAGCAATAGAATATCATCTATATCTGGGGCATCTCTAAGCTGTATTTGAGCTTTGAATATTTGTTAAAGATAGCTGCTAATCTCATCCTGAAAAGGGTAGAATGTTAGCTGAAACACAAAGTTATGTTGCATGAAATGTATGATGCAATATATGTGTTTTATCAATGTTCATGATTTATAAATGTAATGTATGTGCATGTAAGTTGATTAGCTGTCTTGCTGAGGAAAATAAATCCTTGATAACTGGAGATAATAAAATCTTTGACTGCTGTCAGGGAAGATAAATCCTTGACTGATGTCGTGGATAGAAAATCCTTGGCAACTCGCGGGGATTAACAAGAACTTTGACAACTTCTGTGGGATGTGAGAATCCTTCATGACTTTCCAGGGGAAAAGGGATCTTTCAAGTCTGCTTGAGAAACCTGTTTGGGGAATCCAGAGATCTTTGACGACTGCAGTTGAGGAGTACATCAATGGGAATCCTTACTCAGCTGGGAAAATAGGGAAACTCTGATGATCTCTACTGATGATTAGATGAAAGAAAACCTTGATCTGTCGGAGAATAAGGAAAACTTTGATGGCTTCTGCGGCGAATAAGAATGAGGAACTTCAATTTTCTGGGGAACTGAAACCTTGGGGGCTTCACTGAAGGAGTGAGAATGAGAATCTTTGATTTGTAGGGGACTAAAAATTCTGACAAGCTCGTGCTGGGGAGTCATGGATACTCAGGTAACTTCACAGGGGAATCCAGACTGAAGATCTTCCATCTGCTAGGGAAAATAAATCCCTGGGGACTTCTAATTGGGGAGTTAAGAATGAGAATCTTCAATATGTTGGGGATTCAGAACTCTGTGGGGAATAGTTATACTGCTGGAGAGTAGCTACTCTTCTGGGGAGATCAGGACTCTGGGGGAAAAGGCTTATTCCTGTTTGGAAAAAGTTCAGGAGTTTGGGTTGTATGCCAATCTACTGGGGAATTATCCTTAGTTGGGTATAAAAGTTAACTGTTATCTGGGGGGATTTCTCAGATTTTAAGATAACTCGCTGGGGAGTCTGGAGAAACTGGATGGTTTTCGTTGTGAATTGGTAGTTGGAAAATTGACTTCGCTGGGGAAGAAGGTTTCATCTTCGCTGGGGCTCCATGACCCAAAGTTTTTGCTCCGCTGGGGATTTTAACTCTGATGGGAATTAGAGGTTTGAAATATGGCTCCGCCGGGGATTGGGAGTTTGAAGTTTTGACTTTGGCGAGGATTTTGAAATTTAATTCCGCTGGGGATATGTTTTTCAAGGTTTAGCTCCACTGGGGATCCAGATGATGTGCTTCAGGGGATTTCTCTTGGAATAGCCTAAAGATGTTTTCCTATCCTTTCAACCTGTCAGTAATTATTCTTCCATATTTCATTTATTTGTAAACAGTGATTATATTCAAATGCATATGCTTATTTAATAAACCATTGGACGTTTTCAAATAAAACATAAGTGTAAAGAAAAAGGAAAAGGCAAATAGTGTTCTGCACTTTGAAGCATCTTTGTATTAACTTTGTGTAAGTATTTTGTACAAAGGAGACAGACATCCTAGTAAGAGAATGTTGTCATAAAAATTGAGAAACATTTATACAAAGAAAGATGGCTATGTGTAAAATTCCATGGGGTTCCCATTCTGCTATAGTCTTCGTAACTCTGGATATCTTGTCCATTCGATGCTTCGTCCGAAGATGACTGGATTGATCAGAAGCCAGGAGCTTGTCTGGTGAAGATATTATCCTTAAAGTGATCCAACGAGACATAGTCATACGCTTCAATTCCCTAACTTTTGCCTGAACCGCCCTTTCGGGTTTTCAGTCCAACGAGAAACCCCTTTTTGCCCAAGTCGCCCTTTCGGGTTTTCAACTTGCCGGGTGTACAGATTTTTTGATTTTATCTCTAATTTTTTCCTGAACCGCCCTTTCGGGTTTTCGGTTCATCGGGATGCCCATTTTTGCCCAAGTCTCCCTTTTGGGTTTTCAACTTGTCGGGTCATTTATGCGTAGTATCTTTTGACTATGTTTGCATTCGCAGGATGCGGTAGATCGCCGCTGTCCATGGTGGTCAGGATCATTGCCCCACCAGAAAAGATGTTTTTGATCACAAATGGTCCTTCGTAAGCAGGAGTCCATTTTCCCCTGGGATCACTTTGCGTCAAGATGATCCGCTTGATTACAAGATCTTCGACTTCATATACCTGGCGCCTGACCTTCTTGTCGAATGCCTTGATCATTCGTTTCTGATATGCCTGGCCATGGCAAACAACAGTAAGTCACTTTTCATCAATCAAGTTAAGTTGATCAATCCGGGTCTGAATCCAATCGTCTTCACTCAAACCAGCATCTTTCATGATTCTCAAGGAGGGAATCTGAACCTCGATAGGTAAAATAGCTTCCATGTCGTATACCAAAGAAAAAGGTGTTGCCCCAGTTGATGTTCGTGTTGTGGTACGGTACCCGTGCAGTGCAAGCGGTAACATCTCATGCCAGTCCTTGTAGGTGACTGTCATCTTTTGTATGATCTTCTTGATATTTTTGTTCGCAGCTTCGACAACACCGCTCATCTTTGGCCGATAGGGAGATGAATTGTGATGTTGAATCTTGAACTGCTCTCACAGAGCGGTGATCATGGTGTTGTTCAGGTTTGTACCGTTGTCCGTAATGATCCTGTCGGGGATACCATACCGGCATATGAGGTTTTTCTTGATAAAGCGGGCAACAACATTCTTTGTGATGAATGCGAAGGAAGCAGCTTTGACCCACTTGGTGAAGTAATCAATGTCCACCAGGATAAAGCGGTGTCCATTGGATGTTGTAGGCTTGATTTCTCCAATCATGTTGATTCCCCACATAGCGAATTTCCAAGGAGGTGTTAAGACATTGAGAGGAACTGGAGGTATGTGTACCTTGTCAGCGTAGATTTGGCATTTGTGACAAGTACGGGAATGTTGATGGCAATCAGCTTCCATGTTAGACCAGTAATAGCCTGCCCGTAGAATCTTCTTAGCCATCGTATGTCCACTTGAGTGGGTGCCAAAGGTTCCATTGTGCAGTTCATTCATGATCTGCTCAGCTTCAACCTTGTCCACACAACGAAGCAGAATGCAATCATGATTGCGCTTGTATAGGATACCATTTCTCAGGAAGAACTTGGCAGAGAATCTCCTCAAGAACTTTTTGTCGTTGACTGAAGCTCCTTCAGGGTATTCTCGAGTCTCGAGATACCTTTTGACTTTGTGAAACCAAGGTCGGTCCACTACTTCTTCGATACTAATCTCGTGACAATGAGCAGGTTCGTCCATTCGCTCGATGGTGATTTGGGGAGCCTCATTATCCCAGTTAAGTTTAAACATGGACGACATTCTAGCTAGCGCATCTGCTAGCTGATTCTCTTCTCGCGGGAAGTGCTCAAAGGTAATCTGCTCGAAGTGAGATAACAATGTCAGGACATGTTATTTGTAAGGGATGAGGTTTGGGTGTTTAGTATCCCACTCTCCTTTGATTTGACTGATAACCAAAGCTGAGTCCCCAAATACAATCAATGATTTGATTCCTAGGTCAATAGCAGCCTTGAGACCAAAGATACAAGCTTCATATTAGGCCATGTTGTTGGTGCAGCTGAAGCAGAGTCTAGCAGTGAAAGGTGTATGGCAACCTTCTGGAGAGATAAGTACCGCGCCGATACCATTGCCAAGTGCATTGGAGGCACCATCAAAGTACAGGGTCCATCGGGATCCTTGTTCAGGTCCGTCATACGGTCTGTTTCCTTCAATGTTGTTCAAATTCAAGATATCCTCGTCGGGGAAGTCGAACCTCATGGATTGGTAATCTTCGACAGCATGATGGGCCAGATGATCGGATAGCACACTCCCCTTTATAGCTTTTTGGTTCGTGTGTTGTATATCATATTTGGTGAGGATCATCTGCCATCTAGCGATTCTTCCGGATAGAGCAGGCTTCTCGAAGATGTACTTGATCGGATCCATCTTAGAGATCAGCAAAGTGGTATGTGTCAACATATACTGCCTTAACCGGCGAGTAGCCCATACCAAAGCGTAACAAGTTTTCTCGAGCAGTGAGTAGCGGGTCTCACAGTCGGTAAACTTTTTGCTAAGGTAATAAATGGCATGCTCTTTTCGGCCAGACTCGTCATGTTGGCCCAGTACGCATCCCATTGAATTCTCCAAGACGGTCATATACATAATTAGCGGTCTTCCTTTGACGGGAGGCATCAAGATAAGAGGTTCTAGCAAATACTCCTTGATTTTATCGAAAGCAACTTGACTGTCATCATTCCATTTAACCACCTGATCTTTCTTCAACAGTTTAAAGATTGGCTCACAGGTAGATGTTAGGTGAGAGATGAACCTTGCAATGTAGTTTAGGCGTCCCAAGAAACCTCTTACCTCCTTCTCAGTGCGAGGGGCAGGCATTTCTTGTATAGCTTTGACTTTGGCAGGATCAACCTCGATGCCTTTGTTGCTGACGATGAATCCAAAGAGTTTACTGGACCTGACTCCGAAAGTGCACTTGTTAGGGTTCAGTCTGAGCTTGTACTCTTTCAACCTGACAAACAGCTTTTGTAGATGGTTGAGGTGTTCTTCTTCTGTCTGTGAACGGGCTATCATGTTGTCTACGTAAACCTCTATCTCATGATGTATCATATCATGAAACAAAGCCACCATGGCGCATTGATAGGTTGCCCCGGCATTCTTCAGTCTGAATGGCATCACTTTAAAGCAGAAGGTACCCCACTGTGTAACAAAGGTAGTTTTCTCCATGTCTTCGGGGGCCATTTTGATCTGGTTGTACCCTGAAAATCCATCCATGAAATAAAATACCTTATGTTGAGCTGTATTTTCAACCAAGATGTCAATGTCCGGTAGTGGAAAGTCATCTTTAGGGCTAGCCCTGTTTAAGTCTCTGTAATCCACGCACATTCTGACTTTGTCGTCCTTCTTGGGCACGGGCACAATGTTAGCAACCCATTATGGATAGGAAGTAACAATAAGAAATCCAGCATTGAACTGCTTCATCACTTCAGCTTTGATCTTTTCAGACATATTGGGCCTCATTCGGCGGACTTTCTGCTTAATTGGTGGACAGTCTTATCTTGTAGGGAGACGGTGAACCACAATATCTGTATCAAGTCCCGGCATGTCTTCGTATGACCAGGAGAAGATCTCGACATATTCATTCAACAACTGAACTAAGCGCTCTTTGACACTTGGCTCCAGGTTGGCACCCACTTTAACTTCTTTTCTGTCTTCCTCTGTTCCCAAGTTGATAGTCTCTAACAACTCCTCGTGAGGTAGAATAGCCCTTTCTTCCTGTTGCAGCAGTCTAGCCAATTCTCCAGGCACTTCACAGTCTTCATCACCTTCGTATTTGTCTGGTAGACAGGATCTTCAGAGTCACTGAAGGCCATAGCAGAATTGTTACCCATGGAATCTGGAGTGGAAGGGTACCTGCATTGGTGAGTGTGGGTGTGTGTAAGGGATAGCCACCTTTAAACAAATAAAATGTAAAAGGAAAGAAAATGAACACAAAAGTTTTATATGAAAACGTCCATGATTCATTAAAATGGCATATGAAGATGAAAAATCAAACCCTTACAAATGGACCTATATGCCTCGGGTAAGGCACAAGGTTAAAAGTGTACGAATTGTTTAGGAATTATTACAAACTAACAGAAATGTTTGAAAGATAAATTACCGATTGATGAAAGTAATGGGAATAAAGTTCTTTGCCTCCCAATTTCACAAGCCTCCTTCAATGGTAGGGAAAATCCAGTCTTCAAGATTGCTCTCCTCTTCACCATCCTCCAAAGCACTGACTCCATGATGGGTGATCTTCATCGGTGGTCCTCCAGCCCGGAAGTGACGCACAACCTTCTGACTAGCAGCAGTGAAACCCAAGCCGAACTTATCAGACTTGAAAGGAAAATCGGGAAGTTGCCCCCAGATTGTACTTCCTCCTTCTTCAATGACAGCCTTTGCATCTTTGAGTGACGACATTCGAGGCGGAGGTCGGGTAATATGGGTACGGAAGTTACCGCCGCAATCTCCTGAGCTACCTCCTCAAAATGCTGAAAGGGGGTTTCGATGAACTCACCATCCAATTCCACATAGCGGAAAGAACTAAGATGGCTTATCATGTATTCCTTTTCACCGTGAACTGTTACAATTTTCCCCTGAACATGGTACTTGAGCTTCTGATGCAGGGTTGAAGTAACGGCCCCAGCACGATGAATCCAGTGTCTTCCCAACAAGCAAGAATAGGAGGGACGGATATCCATGACATAGAATGTGGAATTGAAAGTTTCAGTACCCACTTTAATCGGGATGTCCACCTCCCTGTGGACCATCTGTTTAGAACCATCAAAGGCTCTGACAATGATGTTGTTGGGCTTCAAACTTAGAACTTCACAATCTAGTCTATCCAATGCTTTCTTTGGTAAGACATTTAAAGACGACCTGGTATCAACCAGAACGTGAGCTAAAGTAGTCCCTCTGCATTCCACCGAGACATGCAGCGCGTCATTATGCTTTCTCCCCTTAGATGTTAAATCAGCATCGGAGAAGCCAAGACCGTTGTCGTCTGTTAGGCTAGATACACATTCTTGAAATTGATCCACAGAGGTTTCCTGGGGCACATGGTCCGTCTTCAAGAATTTGATCAGAGCTTTGGCATGAGCTTCGGAACATAGCAACAAGGCCAGTATAGAGATTTTTGAGGGGGTTTGCCCCAGTTGTTCTACGACATCATATTCGCTTTTCTTAATTATTTTTAAAATTTCCTCCATTTCTTTTTGAGTGGTCTCGGGGATGACCAAAGGCTGAGCCCTCGTCCTGACGGGCGCTTCTTGGATCCCCTTACCTTTATCAACAGCAACAGTAGAGGGTACAACTACGGGAGTAACAATTTCTTAAATAATTGGAGTTCGCATAGATATGTTGACCGGCACAGGAGTAACCTTAGGAGAATTTGAGGGTCCTAAGATTTCCCTTGGAAGAGAAATCTCCGGAGAGAAAATTCTTCTGATGCGGCTGATTTTACTCGTCCTAGCAACATTTTCTATGTCAGGAGTCTCTTCATCGGAACTTTCTTCAACTGATTCAATCTGCTTAAAATCGTGGTAGAAGATCTCTCCATAATTCCACGGTATTGACTTGTTGGACTTGTATGGGATAGGCCCCGACATAGTTATCTTCAGAGGTACAATCTTTGGATCGGATGTAATCTTAACAGGTCTTTTGGAGACCTTGGAAAGACTGGCGGAAATGGTAATTATAGCAACATCTTTGACAGGAGACGGTATAACAGGAGTTTTCTCAAAGAGGATTTCTTGATTATCCATTAGGCGTTGGATGCCTAACTTCAACAACAGACAGTTGGATTATAAGGACGAACAAAGGTAACAATCTTTTTCACAGCCCGGGAAAATCCCGGCTTTCAACAAATTTATCTTGATTATTGGTAATGGAGTCATTAAGTCATCAACAGTAGCAACATAAATATCCTATTCAATAGCATGGGCATTGTGGCCGTGCTTTGGCATTAGAGCGGAGATCACATTCGGCTTATCGGGGGCGTCGAATTCCACTTCCTTAGCGTCTATTAAATCCTGAATCTTATTCTTGAAGGCCCAACAATTGTTGGTGTCGTGCCCCACACTATCTGAATGATAGGCACACTTGGCATTGAGGGACTTGTGGATATTGCACCCAAGTCTGGAACCAGCATGTCATGAGGGCCATCCCTTCGGGCATACCCAAATTGTCTCAGAGCCAAGCAGGGGTTGTAGGTGATGCCTCCCCTAATGCCAAGTAGAGGGACATTAGGGAATTCCCCACAATGATCAATGATGATAACATTTTCTCGGGATCGAGAACACCAATAGATATTTGAATGTGTAAGGGTCATCAATCATTGTGACCACCTCAAGCCTTGCTCATTCTTCAAGACTGACTGGGGAAGGTGAGAAATAGACTACCTTGCTAGAAGAGGAGTACAACACATGAGAACACCTCTTTTCCTCATTGTTCGTGTGTAAAATGAGTGGAGGATGTCCCCAAGCAATGTAGGCACATGATTCCGAGATATGAAAATCTTGACAGCATTCACATCTATAAGCTGATCAGGTTTTGGGAACAAGACCAACCCATAGATGAGAAGTGCTACAATCTCCTCAAAAGCTTGCAGATCTAGAGAATTCCAGCAGTCTTGTGCCTTCTAAAACAGAAACTTTGCCAAGAAACCCTTGACACCACTTCTAGTTTCCCAATGACCTTTGATATCAGATGGTTGCAAGTGTAAGGCTTGAGCAACATCTTCAGGCTTTGGCTCTCTTTTCGTACCGTTGTAGGGTAGTTGATGGAGAATAGGAATCCTCAGGAGTTGAGAAAATTCCTCCAAAGTAGGCACTAGCTGATAATCAGGAAATGTGAAGTAGTGGTGTAGGGGGTCAAAGAACTGGAAGAGAACTTTCACCATGTCTTCTTCAATGTTGGAGTTGACCAAATTGAGAAGTCTACCATGTCTTTCAGTGAAGGGAGAATTCTCTGTAATCTTGGAAGCAAGCTCCTTGAGTAGAGGAGGAATTCTCATAAGGTTGACCTAGATTGTTTTCCTGCGAAGTGATTCCATAACCTACAAAACAGGAACAAAGATGAAGATCCAAACCCTTGAAATGGTTAGTGGATGCATATGATGCTTTATGATGTTCATGATGTATGCACAAGTATATGTACAAGCAAATCACTCAAGATCCTAGTTTCAGGCTTGCATGGGGTTTCATAGGTAAGTACCCTCTTGAAGTTTAGTTGGCTCAACCTGTCCTATAAATAGTAACCGGGTTCTAAGGAGCTCAATATCACTGGATTATTTTATGTGTTCATTGTTTCAGTTTATCCACTTTACTGGAGACCGAAATATTCCAAGAAAACAACCCTCAATGAGTGTAGTATCGAGTATCTACCAACTTCAGACTGCACCAAAGCCGTTCATCTCACTACCCCTAATAAGGCCAAGATGGTCAAGTAAAGGTTCTAAAGGTCCATTAGTGCTTTACGACATCACTCAGCGGCCCCGTATTCTCTTTGATTGAACCAAAGGCCACCGGTACCCACAAATACGTCTCACTAATATAGCTATTGCTTCAACCATGTCAGTATACCCTGCACAGTTTCCACAACGTATTACTATTTACCTATGAATGTTTCCCAAACCCGAGTAGAGGATTTCGAACCCAAACAATAGAACCAAATGTAAAGCAATCAAGGAAAACAAGATAAGCATGTAAAGGTGATCTAAAACCCTAAGGTAACCCCACTTTTGGTTTTTTCCCCAACAGAGTCTCCAGTTTTGTGATACGGTCGGAGAACTGACTTGAGGTTTTGCGTTTGTGTTCGCAAATGTTTCGATTTAGCAAGAGTCGCCACCGACTTTTTATTTTATCCAAAGGAAAGGTCAAAAAGCACAGGAAAGACCTTTGAGATGTTTTCTTGGGTTCGGGGGGTAGATTATGAAGAGGTAAGGTGCTAGCACCCTTTTCATCCATGGTTTCCCATGGGCTCTTAGTTACTTGTTTAGATCACTTGCTTTTTATTTTCAATTGTTTGAAATGGTGCTTTGTGTGTGGTTTTGAAAATGTTTTGAAAAGAGGCCTTTGTTGTGGCAACCTTTGTAATGAATCTTGTTTGAATATATACAAAGGTGTTTGTCTTTTGAAAAGATGTTTCAATGTTTGAAAGTTTGAAAGTTTGAAAGTTTGTTTTGGGAAATGTTTTGAAATTGTGTTGTGATGTGTGTTTGAAAATAGCAAGGATGTTTGCAAGTTTTGTTCAAGTAACTAAGAGTTGTCTACCCTATCTACTCAAAGATCTTTCCTACACATTTTTAACCCTTTGACAGTGTTGTTTTACCATTGTATTTGGTAAACAACCTTGTATTTGGATGTTAAACGGGACAGGCGTGGGTCATCATATTGACCATGATAGCAATTGTGCTAAGTATCTTAGCAAGTTTTTGTTTGAGGGACTATATCATTTTGTATAGGCAACCAAGATAGCGTCATCGAGGGACTATGATCTTTTTGTTTTTGTTTTGCCAAGATACTCAACATGCATACCATGGCCATTTTAAAGGCAACAAGTGGGTGAAACCCTAGGGGTGCATGTGTGCATTGTATTGTCAATTTACATGCTTTTATGTCTTGTATTAGGTCTAGCTATTTGTTTTGATTTTGGATATTGCATACAAACCCTAATCTCTATCATGGCATATTTGAAAGCAATAAATGCGTAAAAGTAATCTAAGCTATTACAACATTGATATGGGGAGGGGGATACAATTTTGAATAGGGGATTATTTGCATGAAATTAAAACCCCAAGATTATTACAACCAAATTGAATTCTTTGTTCAAATAATAAATTGACAATATTTAAATGGGCAATCAAATAAATATGCAATATATTATAAATATGCAAAAAAATGTTCTTGTATTATTTTTATATATGTAAAAATAAACTATTTAATGCATTAAAAATAATAAAATAAAAGATTATTTTTATTAAGGGTGGAAACCCTAATTTGTTTTAAGAAAATATATATATATTATGTATTATTTATTTATGTTCAATAAAATAAAAATATATACAAATGTCAAAAAAATAAAAATATGTCAGAAAAATATTATTTAAGTATATAAATAATACAAAAATAAAAATATAATATTTTTTTATAGTATTTACAAGTTTTTTTTATTAAGAAAATAAATGTATATATTATTTAATAATTTTTTTCTATGTCTAAAAAATAAAAAATAAAATAAAATAAAATGTGAAAATTAAATAAAATATTTTTGGTAATTTCTAAAGTTTAGAAAAATAAAATAAAGTCAGAAATTAAAAAGGAAATGAAAAATATACAAAAATAGATTAAATGGGCCAAGGGGGTGTGAGAAGCAAATCAGGGGTGCAAAAAGTTAGAAATAGCCAGGCCCAGCCCAGCTGGCCTTCATCTTCAACCTATGTTCAAAAAACGTGTGCCTCCTGTACAAATGGCTAACTCCTGCATACGTGCTCTAAAGCAAAAACTCACAACACAAAAGTTGTAGCATTTTCCAACACGATTCCAACCATGTAAAGAACTTAATCTAACTCTCAAAGACCATAGAGAATTTCTCTAGCCCTAATTTCTAACCTAACTTTTTCAGAAAGTTCATCAATTAAATTCTCTCAACACAGTTAACTTAAATGAAATGTGTGCATATGTACAGCTTAAGGGCAATGAGTACTACATTTTTTATTCATAAACCTAAGCCTAATGATTCCTAAATAGAGAGATAGAAAGTTTGAAAATACCTGTTTCGGTTGAACTCGAGTATGGCAATGTGGAGGTTTTCAATGATGCTTGGGAGCTTGCTTGAACTTCCTTTGACCTTCCCCAATGCTTAGTTTGCTTTGAGTTTGCTTGAATAAGCCTGTAGAAGTCAACCTACACAAGTAGAATTTAAAAATGGTGAAGCTTGTAAATGGAGTTACAGTCACTGGCCAATGGTTGGGAGAGCTTAGATGGGTTGTATGGAGTGTGTTGGAAGAGGTTTGGGACAAAACGCATGAGTGGTTTGTGAGATGTAGGTGCAACTGCAGAAGCTGCCTTGTTTTGCAATTTTTTTGTGTTTTGATGTTCATGGGTGTTTGAGGACTGGATAGCTCGTGTTTCTGGCTCAATGTGATATGCAAAAGTTGTTTGGAATGGTTACAAGAGTTGGTTTTATCAGATGGAAGTGTTGTGTAGACTTTTGCACATTTCTTGGTTTTGAAGAAAAGTGTGAAGTGATCAAGCAAAGAGCCTGTACAGGCCTCCTTCCTAGCTGCACAAAGTTGTTGTACTTTTCCCTGAGTTTGTGGAGTTGGTATGCTGCAGAAAGCTTGGTGCAATGCTCAATAGAAACAAATTGACATAAAGCCAACTTTACCAAAGTGGCAATGCTACCTTTTTTCCATTTTTAGATTAATTCAATGTGTAATCTTCCATTGATCAGAATAATGCCTTAAACCATTAAGTTTGCATTCAATTTTTGAGTGTTTAAGGGTTTAGATACCTGTAAGCAAGTACAATCAAAGCTGGATAGAAATTGCAACTTGTAGCATAGTGAAAAATGCCATGGATGAAAGTGATATTTTGCCAAATTCAAACCTTCGATTCTCCCTAACCATAAATGATTTTGAAGAGTTCTTGGACATTTTGGAAATCTTGTAACATGCTTTACAATCCATCATTGAAATGAATTTTGAAATTCCTATGGGAACTAGGTGAAAAATGGCCATGAAGATAGGTCAAAATCCTGCCTTAACTAGGGCAAAATTTCACTAAGTTAGAAAGTTTTTGGACCCTTATTCCAAAAATCATAACTTGAGAACCAAGCATCTTTTGGGGAAACTTTGTGCGTCAAAGTTGTAGATTTTGTGGAGGACTACAACTTTTCATGTTGGAAGTTTTGTTTGAATCCAATTGCATCATGGTGAAAATGCTGGGCAAAGTTGGGAAAAAATAAGAAAATTTCATAACTTAGAAAAATTCTAAGTTATGAAATTTTTTCAATCTTAAACCCTAATTTGCAAAATTAAGTTTCTTGATGAACAAGTTTCATGTTTTGACACATCTTGATGAAAAATGACCCTTGGCACTTGATTTTGATCAAAAAGTCAAAGTTTGACTTTTTAGTGTACAATTGATTTTTGATCAGTTGACTGGAAATTCATCTGTCAATGCAATGCTTTTGAGATCTTTTGAACCTTGTGATTAGGTCAAGATGATGCCATTGATTCTTTGAATCCATGATTGAACCCAATTTTCCATTGGCTAGGTGAAAAATCAGAAATTGCCCTTCTGCAGTCAAAACCCTAAAAATGACCATTTTGCCCTTTTGATGATCTGATCAAATTTCTTGAGGAGTTGTGGTCCAAACTTGATAAAATGGTCCATATGAATCTATAATGTTGATGTGGATCAAAAATTATGAGTTTTGAATGTAAATTGGTCACAGTTTACTTTTTCCCCAATACAACTGATTTATAGGTCAACCATCCAATTGACTGGGCAAAAATTTGATTCAAAGCTTGAAACTTGGTATGGGAAATATTATAAGTCCAACATGAAGTATGAAAGTCACTTTGAGCATTGGAAGTCCAAAAATCCATGTGCAAACTCAAACCCTAATTTCAGGTCAACAGTGCAAGGAGATGTCTTGAGCAGAGCAAAACCCTAATCCTGTCTGGAATCCAAAGAGTCTTGTGAAGAAAAATATTAATAAAATGAGAGGGGAAATTTTTGGGTACAACAATAGGTATTTGATTCGCCTGTCTTTAACTGGAAGAACTAAATCTAACCAGAATAGGTCTTTGATTTGCATGTCTTTAACTGGGAGAAATAAATTTAACCAGAAGAGGTCTTTGATTCGCCTGTCTTTAACTGGAAGAACTAAATCTAACCAGAAGAGGTCTTTGATTCGCTTGTCTTTAACTGGGAGAAATAAATCTAACCAGAAGAAGTCTTAGATTCTCTTGTCTTTAACTATAAGAACTAAATCTAACCAGAAGAGGTCTTTGATTCGCCTGTCTTTAACTGGAAGAACTAAATATAACCAGAAGAGGTCTTTGATCCTGTGATATGGTGGGAGAACTGACTTGGATGTTTTGCATTTTATCGCAAATGTTTCGGTTAGCAAGATTCACCGCCGACTTTTCTTTTATCCAAAAGGAAAGGCTGAAAAGAACAGGAAAGACCTTTGAGATTATTTCTTGAGTTCGGGGGGTAGATTATGAAAAGGGAAGGTGTTAGCACCATTTTCATCCATAGTTATCTATGGGATCTTAGTTGCTTACTAGATCATTTGCTTTTGTTTGAAAATGTGCATTGTGTGGTTTTTGAAAGTATTTTGAAAAGGCGCCTTCGTTTAGGAAAACTTTGTAATAGTTCTCGTTCGTAAGAACGTATACAAAGTGTTGGCTTTTGAAAATATTTCATGTTTGGAAAATGTTTTGAAAGTGTTTGGTGTTTGTTTTGAAAATAAGCAAGGGTGTTTGATTTGAAAATGAGCAAGCAACTAGGAACAATCTACCTACTCAAAAATATTTGTTTATTTCTTCCTTTCCTTTGATATTGCTATCTTACCATTGATTGGTAAGAAGCCTTATCTTTGGATATAAAGGGACGGGCGTGGGTCATCGTATAGTCATGATAGTAATGTTGTGAGATATATTAGCATTTTCTCTTTGAGGGACTAAGATCATTTTGAAAGGCAACATTGATAGCATCATCGAGGGACTATGATCTTGTATTTTTTATTTGTTTTTGCTAAGATACCCCACATGCATAACATGGCCATTTTTGTAAGGCAACAAAGTGGAATTACCCTAAGGGTGCAAGTGTGCAAGTGTATTAGATTTACATGCATTGTTTATCTTGAATTAGGGTTTGCTACTTGTTGATTTTATCTTTCCATACAAACCCTAATTACTAGCATATATATAAAAAGCGATAAATTGCTAAAAGTAAAATTACTATGCTATTACATCAATGGGGATTAAACCTAATTATCTATTACAACCATATTGAATATTGTACATGAATTGAAAATATAACGCAAGAATATAAATAGAAAACGAAATGATTTCTGTTTGGTTTTTAATGAAAGGGTTTTAACCTAATTAAAGAAAATGATTAATTAAAATTTAAACAAAACTTAAACCTAAATTAATTAAGAAAGAAATTAAGTTAAAAAAAAGGGTTTTTTTTTAGGGTTTTTTGTGAAAAAAGTTTTAAGTTAATAAAATAAATTTTAAAATTAATTAATTAAAAGAAACCTAAATTCTAAGTTAATTTTGATTTAAAAGAAAATAAAATAATAATTAAACCTAAATCTAAATATTAATTATTTAAGAAAAAAGAAATTAATTTGTTAAAAAAATGTTTTTGTTCTCTTTGTTTTATAAAGAAAATAAACATATAAATGTGAAAATAATAAATAAAAATATTTTTGGATTTTTTATTAATAAAAATAAAAATAATATTAATAATAATAATAAATAATAAGAAAACTGAAATAAAATAAAATAAGAAAAAGAAATAAATAAAAATGAAATAAATAAGAAGAAGTTGGGCCAGGTGTGCAAAAGTAATGGCAGGGGTTAGAAGAAGCAAAAAGGCAAAGCCCAGTGACTTAGGGCCCAGGCGTTGTTGTTTGTAACCAAAAAAGAGGAAAATATTGAAAATTTGCACAAAAGGTAGCGCTGGGTATTGAACCTCTGACCTCTAACATACACGGGCGCTACCTTTACCACTGGGGTGGCTGTACATCCGGTAACATTGATGAAATAATAAATACATAACATAAGTCATGTCCTGAATGTAACTTCATCTTTAACCTCTAGCCTGAACATCTATAACTTCACCATTTCTCTACAAAAATGAAATATGCAAACATGAAAGTTGCTCCATTTTTCCATACGAATCCAACCATATAAATATCATAAGCTATAAATCAAAGATGAATGAGAATTTCTAAAAGTACCAAATTATGACCTAATTATTTTCAGAGATTCAAACCTAAAATTCTCACTACTCAAGCAATATATATGAAATCTATGGACATGTACAGTTTCAGGGTGATGATGTCTACATTTTATCTTCACAAATGCAAGCTTAACAATGCCTAAATGAGAAGATAGAAGTTCAGAAAATGTACCTCAAAACTAGAAATCGTGAAATGAGTTTGAGCTACTTTCAAGGAGTTGTGATGATCAGGTTAGCTTCCTCAAGTTCCCAGGAAGCTAGTGCAATGATTAGCTTGAGTAATGGATTACTGGAATGGCTTGGAGAAGTCAATGTGCAAAATCTGTATTTTGGTTATGGAGGTTGATGTAAATGGTGATACAGTTCTGGAATAAGGAAGGGGATGGGTTATATTTGATGTGTAAGAGCTTTGTGATTGATTAGGAAGGAAAATGCATTAGGGAATTGTGAGTTTTAGTTTAAAAGTCAGAAACTGTGCATCAATGGTGTTTTGGTGCAAATTCTGATTTGAGGGAGTTTGGGAGAGTTTTAGGGTGCTTAAGCTTGTGCCTTAGATCACAAATAGTGCCTCTATTTATAAGCAAGAAGTTTGGAGACTTGTATTTGATCAGAATTCAAAATCACATGTTTAAGCTGAACATGTGATTTTCTTGAAAAATCAAGTTTCAATGTCTTGTGTACTTGCTAATGTAGAGTGGTTATGCTTTAAACAAACTTGCTTCTGACTTTGTAGATGGAGCGTAATCAGAGGGAACAAGTGAGAGGCTCAAGAATTGACTTTGTGCATAAAGCTTGCTTTTCAAGAATGACATTCTTCACTTTCTTCCCAAAATGGAAACTTAAGTTGGACAATGCTTAAACCACTTGGCTTATAGCTCAAAAGATTGTTTAATCTATTAATGATGGATAGATACACAATTTAGAAGGCCTTTAAAGCAATATTATCCAGCCTAACATTGAGATTGAATTATGTGTTCATCAAGAAATGACTTGTAATTCAAGAATGAAACCCTAACTTCTTGCCTTCAATTATCCTTGCTCAAGTATGATCTAAATGAGTTCTTGGACATTTTGGAAAGCTTGTAACATCCTCTACAACCTCTATGTTGGACATTTTTGGAGATTCATCTTGGAACTATATGAAAAATTGCAATGAAGTTAGGTCAAAACCCTGCCTAAACTAGGGCATAATTTCACGTCTTCTAAAAATCATAACTTGAAATCCATGAATTTCTAGAAAAAGTTGTGTTCTACAATGTTTTACATATCATTGAGATCTACAAATTTCATGTTGGAAGTTTCCTTTGAATCATCTTGCATCATGGTGGAAATTTGGCTCAAAGTTATGAAAAAAATGTGAATTTCCAACACTTAGAAAAATTTCTAAGTTTAGAAATTTTGACTTTTCAAAATGAAACATTGACTTTTTTATTTCTTGATGAACAAGTTTCATATTTTTACATGTCTTGATGAATTGTGATCTTTGATACTTGATTTTGACCAAAAAGTTAAAGTTTGACTTTTTAGTATATAGTTGACTTAAATTCATCTGTCAACCAATTGATCTTGAGGAATGTTTTGAGCCATGCCATTAGGTCAAAATCAAGCATTTGAATCCTTGAGATCATGTCTTAAACCAATAAGTCATTTTCTAGGTCAAAAATCAGGAATTGCACTCCCTCAGTTAAAATCCTAATTTTGACCAATTTGCCCTTTTGATGATCTGATCAAATTTCTTGAGGAATTGTGATCCCAAATTGATCAAATGATATATATGAGTTCATAATGTTGATATGGACCAAAAATTATGAATTTTTACTGTAAATTGACCACAATTGACTTTTTTCCCAATACAGTTGATTTTAGGTCAACTGATCAATTGACTGAGCAAAAATGTGATCCAAGACTTGAAACTTAACATGAGCAGTATTGAGGGTCCAAAATGATCCATGAAAGTCATATGGGTCATTAAAAGTCCATTTGTCCTTGTGCAAACTCAAACCCTAATTTTCAGTCATCAGTGCTTAAGAAGGTGTCTTGAGCTGATCAACCCTTGTGCAGTCTTGAACCAAAGGAGATCTTGTTAGAGATTATTTGAGAAATGAGAGGGCAAATTTTGGGGTACAACTGATTCGCATGTCTTTAACTGGAAGAACTAAATCTAACCAGAAGGGGTCTTTGATTCGCCTGTCTTTAACTGGGAGAAATAAATCTAACCAGAAGAGGTCTTTAATTCGCCTGTCTTTAACTGGAAGAACTAAATATAACCAAAAGAGTTCTTTGATTCACCTGTCTTTAACTGGAAGAACTAAATCTAACCAGAAGAGGTCTTTGATTCACCTGTCTTTAACTAGAAGAAATAAATCTAACCAGAAGAGGTCTTTGATTCGCTTGTCTTTAACTTGAAGAACTAAAACTAACCAGAAGAGGTCTTTGATTCGCATGTCTTTAACTGGAAGAAATAAATCTAACCAGAAGATGTCTTTGTTCACCTGTCTTTAACTGGAAGAAATAAATATAACCAGAAGAGGTCTTTGTTCGCCTTTCTTTAACTGGAAGAGATAAATCTAACCAGAAGAGGGCTTGATTGATCACCTATTATTAACTGGAATCCATCCAGAAGAGGAATTGATTGGTCGCCTATTATTAACTGAAAGAAGTGAATCCATCCAGAAGAGGACTTGATTGATCGCCTATTATTAACTAGAATCCATCCAGAAGAGGACTTGATTGATCGCCTATTATTAACTGGAACCCATCCAGAAGAGGACTTGATTGATCGCTTTATTATTAACTGGAAGAAGTGAATCCATCCAGAAGAGGACTTGATTGATTGCCTATTATTAATTGGAATCCATCCAGAAGAGGACTTGATGGATCGCTTATTATTAACTTGAATCCATCCAGAAGAGGACTTGATTGATTGCCTATTATTAACTGGAATCCATCCAGAAGAGGACTTGATTGATCGCCTATTATTAACTGGAAGAAGTGAATCCATCCAGAAGAGGACTTGATTGATCGCCTATTATTAACTGGAAGAAGTGAATCCATCCAGAAGAGGACTTTGATTTGATTAACTTTTCCAGCAAGGAAGAGGGGTAGTTACATGCAGAAGTATGCATGGCGTGATGATGTTCTCAAAATATATGAGATTATGTTGTATGTGTATGTTATATGATGTATGAATGTGAAATGTTATTGAGGTGTATCTTTGTCTAGGAAAATAAATCCTTGACAAATGATGGTGAGCCTTGGGAAATGAAATCCCAGATTACTGCTAGGGATGAAGAGTATGCTCCTCTTCAGACTTTGTTTTAGGATATTTTCGCTGGGGATTCCTGTTCTGTTGTTTGAGGAGAACTCCACTGGGGAATGTTGACTTGTTTGAGAAGACTCTGTGGAGAGTGTTGATCTCTGCTTGGGGAAAAGAGTCTAATATTTTTAGTTGTATGCTGCTCTACTTAGGAGTTATCTCTTGAAAGTTAGTTGTTATCCAGTCGGATTCTAGGCTTCACAACAACTTGTTGGGGATAAAGAAGTTAACTGTTATTTGGTCGGATTCCAGGTTTTGCAGCAACTTGTTGGAATAGTGCCAAACTCTACTAGGGAAGAGGAGTTTTATTTAGTGATTTGTAAAAATCAATCTGTTATCTGGTCGGGTCTAGGTTTCAGCAACTGAAGAAGTTAAATTATTGTCTGGTCGGGTCCAGGCTTTAGTAACTTAAAAATGAGATTAATTGTTATCCGGTTGGGTCCAGGTTTCAGACACTCAAACTGTTATCTGGTCAGGTCCAGGTTTCAGCAATTAAAGAAGTTAAACTATTATTTGGTCAGGTTTAGGCTTTAGTAACTTAAAAATGAGATTAACTGTTATCTGGTCTGGTACAGGTTTCAGACACTCAAACTGTTATCTGGTTGGGTCCAGGTTTCAGCAATTGAAGAATTTAAACTATTATCTGGTCGGGTCCAAGCTTTAGTAACTTAAAATTGAAATTGACTGTTATCCGGTCGGGTCCAGGTTTCAGACACTCAAACTGTTATCTGGTTGGGTCCAGGTTTCAACAGTTGAAGAAGTTAAACTATTATTTGGTCGGGTTCAGGCTTTAGTAACTTAAAATTGAGATTGTTTGTTATCCGATCGGGTCCAGGTTTCGCAGCAACTCACTGGGGCTAGTGGTAAACTTTACTGGGGAAGAGGAGCTTTTGAACTGTTATATGGTCAGGTCCAGGCTTTATAGTAACTTTCAAAGATGACACTGACTTCTTTGATGACTTCATTGGGGATTAGGGGTTGTGGTCCCTTAATTTGTGACAGTCTGAGAGGCAAACTTAAGCTGGTGAATTTTTCCGTTTGTTAGGGAAATAAACCCTATTGAAGAGAAAGTTTGACAAACTGCTGGGGAGGCGTTTTATTTTGGCAGAAATCCTCGAGGATCCTTCTTGAGACCAGCTCAGTTGGGGAGAGGTTTTCCGGATATTGAAACTCTGGCTGGGGATTGCATGGATCCAACTTTATGGGGATATCCATGAATTTGGCCTGGAGGGGTTTATACCCTTATCCGTGAAGATTATTTCGTGGGGATAACCTTATAGAGATTACTATGTGGGGACTTGACCGGGGGTCACCTTATGAAGGGGACTTTGTAAGTGTTGCATTGAAGGAGTTCAAATGCCCAATCGAAGCTTGTGGATTAAACCTGCTCGAAGGAGGCCAAATGTCCAACGAAGCCTCTGAACCAAAGCTTGCATCAAAGGAGGCCCAAATGCCCAATCAAAGCTTGTGAATCAGAGCTTGCTCGAAGGAGTCCAAATGCTCAATCGAAGCCTCTTAACTAAGCTTTCTCGAAGGAAGCCAGATGCTCAATCGAAGCCTCTGAATCAAGCTTGCTCGAAGGAAGTTAAATGCTCAATCAAAGCCTCTGGATCAAGCTTGCTCGAAGGAAGTTAAATGCTCAATCAAAGCCTCTTGATTGAATCAAACTTTCTCTTGTTTGATTTGATGCTTGAGAGCCCAATATGATCCATGGAAACTACATGGGGCATTAAAAGTTCAATTGTACTTGTGCAAATTTAAACTCTAGTTTTGAGTCGTCAGTGTTAAGGGAGTATCCTGAGCTGATCAAACCTTGTGCAGTCTTGACCCAATAGAAATCTTGTGAGAAAATTCTTGAGAAATGATAGGGAAAATTTTTGGGTACAACAATAACATTTTTTGGTATTTTGTTTTGTGGAAATTTTGGAAAGAAAATAAAACCTATTCTGTTATTTTTTGGAATTTTTATCAAGTTAAAAGAAAATACTAAAATATAAAATTAATTCATAAAGATAAAACAAACGTAAATCCCAATGGGAGGTGTAATACTGAAATTCGGGTGTGAAGTTGAAAACACAGCTTGAGTGCTAAGCACAATAGTACAGTCCAGTAAATAGTTTTTTTGTTACAACCTTTATTTTTATTAATTATTTATTAAGCTTTTTTTAAAAAAATAAAAGGAAAAGAGATAAATTAAAATAAAAATTGAAAAAAAAAGATTAGGGTATCATGTTAACATTATCAATTGGCTTAAACGTGAAACAAATTCACCTTTCCTCCCTGATGCTCCACCTTCATCGACCGCTCCTCATTCTGTGGAGCTTCTCTATTGATTTCCTCCCTCCAATGCCTATATCTCATTTTCTTATCTGTTCATCTTCACCAATTTTCAACTTTGTCTCATTTATTCATCTCTATTTCAATTCTTATTCTTAATCGTTCTCCCTCGGTCTCTAACCTCTGCTCCCAATCTGATTTCCACGCTAAAAAGAAAATTCCAAATTCCTCTACTTCTCAACCATTCATCGCTTCCTTTGTTCTAATTTCACACTTCCTCTTTCACTTAACCTTACAACACCAACAACAAACTTTAATCGTTTCTACTTTTACCTTTTCTCAACTTCAATTGATCTACAACAAACCTGATTATCCTCACCGCTCAAAACGACCGTCAACAAAAAATCCAACTATTTCGATCTCTATCCCTTACGGATAAAAGGTTTCACGGTTGAAATAAAACAAAATAATGGCAAAAATAATTTCATGGTTTCGCATGATTTAACAGCAAGCATACAACAGCAACAAGGACACATCAATATCAAACAACAATAGAATTTCTCATGATTCACAATTTGCAAAGATAAGAAAATGATACGAAGTTTAGGCTTACCTGTCGGAATTTGTTTGATATGTCTTCGACGGTGATTAATACAGATGGAAAACCAGAGGAAAATATAAAATTCAAGTAATAAGATCTCTCTCTTCTTCTCTTTTGATTCTGAGAATTTGAAAATTCTTGTGTTGTTTAAGTTATTGGAATTCTGATGGTTGCATGTTTATGTTGAGTTGTTGTTGGGGTTTGGATGAGAGTAGATCAAAGGGAGTTTGGTACTTTAATGAGATGATTAATGTTGAAGATAAGTAAGCTACAGTGAGGTTTGACAAAGTTCGGTTTTTTTTAGCACGTGAGTTTGTAATTGTGAGCAGTAATGTGGTATAGGTAATTTAGAACTTATGCAGAACTTGTGGTTTTTTTTTTTTTAGTTTTGAAATAGGTTTATTTCAAGAGAGAGTACAAAAGTATCGCAGTTTTTTTGGTAGAAAAATGTTTTTTTTTATTCTCCTTCGTCTATCCTTATCTGTTGTATCAATTTTATATGGAATAACTGAGATTTTGGAGGGAAATCAAATATGTTTTTTTTTTAACTATTTTGGTATACTGCTTTGATGCTTTATTGTGCAGTTTTTTAGTGTGCATTTTAGTGAAATCTTTGACCTGTTATTATGTATCGAAGCAGGCATATGTGCAAAATTTTGGGCAGATCTACTTGGCTTATTATGCAGGTTTCTGTTTTGGCAATTGTGTTTCTTTCTTTGATAATTGATGCAAGATTTTGTGTGTGGCAGCAGGTTTTTTTTTGGAAGAATTTTGAAGTAATGCTAGGCCACAATTTGGGCTTGTTTAGCAGGGCTTTGGACCATTTGTGCAGCAAGGTTTTGCAGGGTTGTTTGAACGTATTTATGCTTGGTTTGCAGGTTGATTATGGGTTGTTTTAGGGTAGCAGCTTGACATTGTGAATTTTTTGTTATGATACTCCTCTTGATTTTCTGAAAACTCATGGCTGGTATCGTTTTCTCTCTCATAATTCTGAAGGGGTTTTGTGACATTTAAGGGAAATGATGAATAGGTTTTTGTGTTTACCTTGACTCGTCTCTTCCTATTGTGAACCGGATTTATTTTCTGATTTGCAATAGGTATGTTCTTTGGCTAATGATAGAATTCAAACCTTTGTTTTTGATTCCTTCACAAAATCCCTAATGATGAATGTAAAAAAAGAAAAAATTTAGTGTGGAGGCTTATTCTTGTTCATATTTCTTCCTTGTTGGCTAACCGGATTTTTCTTTGATTTGTTTCATGTGATGGTATGGAAAAAAAATGGCAAGGCAATAATAGGAAATCATGGATAGGCTTGAAGGAAATGGTGAACCTTGGCATGAAGAACTTGGTAGCTTTGAAGAAGACATCAAAGTTTTTCAAATTAGGATTTAGAAAACCTTGTAGAACTTGCCAAAACTTTAGAACAAATTCTCCATGATAAATTAAACTTGTAGCTTTGAAATTTGTAGTAATATGAAACTTTGAGTATTTTAAAATGTGCTTGTAATTAATATTGAGATATCTTAGCATTCATTGTACTCTTGCTCATTTAAGTTCAAGCATTATAGTTTCCTCGCAATTATTGATGAGAACCAATTGAAAACCAAAAGAAATCTATGAATTCCTTTTTGTGGAATTTTAAACTTGAATGAGGAATGACGTGAAATTTTGAATTCTCTTGAATGAACTCGAATTATCTTTGAATGAACGATTCCTGCCTTGTACACATGATGAGAACTTAACTTTAACCATTGATCTCAAATGATCAGAACTCAAAATATACTTCTTCTTCTAAAATGAACTTGAGTTCAAACATGCCATTCAAATGAGATTCAATCTTTCTTTCAAACTCGATGAAACTTCAATTAAGCATTTTTTATGAATCCGCTTTAAATATCCAAACGGAATGCCTTATGCCAATGGTTCACAAACCTTAAACCAATCCATCTCGCATCGTGCATAATAATTTGAAACTCAACCTAAAAGGCCTTTGAATAATCACTAGAAGAGGTTTTGAGGCAAAAGCTATCACAATGAGGAATTGGCATTGTGAAGTTATTAGGACTCAAGAAAGCTTTAAGTCAAGAAGATGACCTATAACGTTTAACTAAATTTCAAGGCCTTCTAAACACATTTTGACTTTGATTTTTAAAGTAAACTTGTAGATGATATCGCTTATGACATTGTGCAAAAATAATCGCCTCAAGATCTTGAAAATTGAGGAAATTACAATTATTGGAAGTCAGGCAACAGTTACTTGAGATTAGATCAAAAATCCGAAAAGTGACCTCTAAAGCATTCTAATTTCTGATGATCTTTCGCACGTAATCAACTCTTTACTTGTAAAGAGAAATTGGAGATGACATCAAGGAGAGTCATAAGCAAAAATAACCACTTATAAATATCTAATAATGAAGAAGTTACAATCATTTGAACTTGATCTTGAAAGGGTCAGCTTTTGGGTCAATGCAGTTGATTTTCAGTCATTTGAACCATTGACTGAGCAAACTTGTGATGTGAGGCTTGAAATTTGGCATGAGCATCCTTGAGAATACATGAAGAACCATGAAGACCACTTAAAACCTTGGAAACTAATTTTTGCTTGAGAATTACAAAACCCTAGTCGTGGACTCAATACCTAGGAGGACAATCTATTTGATCAAATCCTGAGCCATTTTGAGTATTTGAGAAACCTTAGGACAACATCTTGAATGAAAAATGGGAGGGAAATTTTGGTGTACAATAGTACCTCTCAAATTCCGGCACTTTAAACTTCATTGGGAACTAAACAGAGTTCACTGACATTATGTCCAAATAATTCTTTTCCTCGAAGGGCCTTCACTTCCTTCTGTGTCTCATTGAATTGGTCTTGAAATTCATCCAAACGGTCATAGAATCCCATACTTTCAATCGATGGAGAAGCGGGACAATAAACTTCATCATTCACAAATGGCATAGCATTCACCGAAGGAGGTGAAGTATGGTGGATCTCTTTTCTAGCCATAGGAGTAACATGCACTACCGGAGATGCATAAACAACAGCAGTTTGAGCAAATGAAGCAACTTGAGTATCAAGATTGTAACCTTTTGGCCTGAAGTTCTCTGGCATTCCCCACGGATAACCCTAAGGCATACAATTATGAACAACAGTAACTGGAGTAACAGAAATGGGAATTGTCGGAGCTTCGGGAGCAACTGTTGTCTGTTGAGGTTAAGCAAGTGGTGGTTGATTATGAGCAGCCACCAATGATTCCATCAAAGAAGTCAGATTGGCGATATCGGCCTTCAAAGCAGGAACCTCTTTGCATAGCTCGTGATTCTCCTCTTTAAGATTCTCCATCTTCTTCCTGGAATTAGCCCGAGTATTATACTGGTGAGACAACTTGCTTATTCTGAATGAGGTAAATAAATACAGTAAAACACCTGGGTATGAATAGAAATGAAAGAAATATGTACAAGATGATGCATGATATGAAATGCACGTGATTTATTTTATTATTATTAAAATTTCAAGGGACTCCAAGAATTATAGACAATTTGCAAATACTAAAGTACTAACACATTTTGAAATACTGAAAATCTTATTATAATAACTTCAAAACGGATTACAACTTTTTAGTACAAGTTTCAATATTCTCAAGTACAAGATAAGATAAAATCTAAAATCTTAAGAAAGCAAAGTTGATGAAGATCACTCTATACACTAACGCTTTCCCGTGAGTCTTGCAATCTTAGCCTTCAACTGCTTGTTATCTTCTACATACCTGTCGGTGACCTCTTTCCAATCACCAGAGTCAGGAATTGAGAAACTAGGTCCTGATTGAGCCCTAGATGAAAATAAATCCCCTTACCTCTCCATCATCTCTACAGCACGACTCTCGAGAATCTCAATCAGGTCATCTTTCTCCTTCAGGTATGCTCATTAGGACACCTCTAAAGTCTGACACTTGTTCTTCCAAGCCTCCTTCTCCTGCTGCATCCTAACTAGGGCAAGCTGAAGCTCTTCCACATCATCTAAAAGGGGAGGAGTGGTCTTCACAAACATATCAGGAATAGGTTCTTCATGGGAATACGGCATCTTCAATTGAATTTCCCTTGCCTCAACCCACCGAAGATAAGGCTCCAAAGAAACAGCTTCTCTAGGTCCCAAGTCCTTTCTACTCTTCTTGTGAATATGACGCCAATCCTTCGCAATCTCCTCCTTAGCTTCCTTATAATCCTCCAATTCTTTAAGAAATAAGCCACTCAAATGAATACTATTTGACTTATCTCTCATCGAATATCCAAGCTATCATCGTGAAATAACGGGATTGTAGTTAATTCTTCCCTTTGTACCGAGAAGAGGTACATTGGGGAAACTACCACAACTATCGATAATCTCCACATCATAGTAAATATGATGATACCAAACAATATCGAAATGAGTGATGGCCATAATCTTCGGAGCCCAACGAGGTTCCTTCCTGACATCCAAGAAAGCGTCTGACCTAGGTAAGTGAGAAATAAACCACTAATACAACAAAGGCGTGCAACAAATGACCATCCCTCCATGATAAGAATCCCAAAGATGAATGGAGTAATAAGAATCTCCTAATAATGTAGCGATTGGATTCCCTATCAAAAAGATCCTGGTGTCACTGATATCCAAAAAAATTTTGATGTTAGGAAATAAGAACAACTCATAAGCAAGTAGAGCAAAAATGGCCTTAAAAGCAACCGTACTCTTCATCCTAGCAAAGTAGCGAGCTTTCTCCAATATAAAATAAGCGAGTAAGCCTCTGATTCCTTCTTTGGTAGTCATGTGGGCCTCAATCTCAAACTTTCCCAAATGGACCATAACAACTATCTCATGGGACTTTTTCTCCCCCTCCAAACCGGTGAAAGGAACACGATCGGTAACAGATAAACCCAATAGATAAGAATACTCCTCCAATGTAGGCATCAACTGATAATCAAGGAAAGTAAAGCATCGATACATCGGATCATAGAACTGGACCAAAGTCGAGAGAATACCCTCCTTCATCCTGAGCTTCATAAGAGACACGATAGACCCATTCTTCCTCCGAAAATATGTAGAACTCTCAATCTCGAGAATCAGACTCATCAACTCATCTATATTGGGATCCTTGAAAATGTACTTTCGAGTCTTTATTTTTCCAGAATCCATGGTCAAAAAGTACTTGAGATATTCATAAAGAGTCAACTTTAAGTCTCTTGAAACAAAATGTTTTAAAAGGACGCTCATGGGTGCATGAACGCATGATGCAACAATCACACACAAGATCACAAACATAGGGGGTTCATAGGTTCGACGTCACGAGCATGAGATCAAATTTACTACCCATAAGGTATGATCTAAAATTGTATCATCTTCCAAACAAGGTTCTAAGAGGTTTCCAGAGTCTACATCCTTCCTTCAGATATTACCAACGTCCCGATTAACTCAGTAATTAGTAATATTCTCAGGAAAAAATCGTTTGAGTGTAGCATTGCATGACAACCATTTCCAAATTACTCTGTCATAGCTTCTGCACTACACCTAAAAGGCCAAGATGGGTTAAGGGTTCTATGGTCCTTAGTTTCAGCAGGCTCCCAGGTCGAAAGCAGCATGTCTTCTTGATTACTCGATAAACAATACTACAGTAAAATGGGCCTCCACTGAGTGGAGGATCTCATGCCTCCTTTTTTGGGATTACTCCCTCAAAGTTAACATGACTATACTGCTCGTCCTATCTTAAGTTTGCCCAAGTCCGGGTATAGGACTTATGACAAATCACCAAGCACCCTAAAAACTAGGAAAATCCATAGAAACATATATATAACACATAATATACAACAAATAATAACACATACACAGATAAACAAAGGTACGCTCAACCCATTTAAGGATGGACCAGCAATAGTGGATCTTTCCCCAGTGAAGTCGCCATTTTTTCTGTAGCGATGGAAATGTTGAGACTAAGCCATTGGATTGACTTGACTAGCACAAATCAAATAAAAATCACCATCGTTGTTTATTGTTTCCAGAGGAATGGGAAAAGAGCGAATAATCCAAGAAAGAGGGGGAAAGAATCTATGTTCGGGGATTGGTTATGCAAAGGGAAGGTATTAGCACCCTAAACATCTAAGGTACTTTGCAAGAACCTCTTTGTAAATTTGTGTATTTTGGCTATAAGTGTTATATATAAAAAAAAGATGGTGGAGATGAGAAAAGAAGTATTTTTTTTACAATTTTTCACCCGTCGCAGTTGTGAACCTTTATTGCATATGTACCACCTTCCGTGCAATAGGGGATCAAGGTACTCGTAGTTCACCTTTAAAAAATTTAAAACACAAGTGTGTTGGTTAATTTTAAGAGATGAGACATCATCGTCTTATACGAGTGGAAGAACATACTTACTATCCACGATTATGAGAAAGTAGAATTTTTGTCATCTCAAAGTAGAGGGTATGGCTTGGATTTTAAAATCAACAAAGCCTCGCTCAACACCCAAGTGGAAAATATCTCACTTCACTACATATCATAGAAGTATAATAGCTCGCATCACTACGAGGATTGACAAGAGTCTATCTTTTGAGAATAATTTTAAAGCAAAAAGCCAAAGTGGAAAAGATAGTTTGAATGAGATTGATTGACTCTTAGTCTTCTCACAAAAAGGTCAAAGTATTGTTAAGTTGTTTAGAGTTTGATTAAGAAAATATTTTTGAAAAATGCATGGACCTAAGTCCAAGTTTATTGTGAAAGCGGTTCAAGTTTAGAAAACGAGAAGAGTTTTCAAAGGAAGGAGAATATTTTTGAAATTAAAGAAAATGGGAGGAGATGAAGAGGCTAGCCTAAAGCATAAGGTAAAATCTAGGGAAAAGAATCTTCTAACCAGCAAGAAGCTAACACTTGACAAAATGAGTCAATATAGAATTCCCATCCTTTGGATTGAAACCAAACAAGAAAAGATAATAAACCTCTTAAGAAAACCAAGCTTCAAATGCATTAGGTCTTTCACAAAAATTGGGCAGAGTAACGGTTGTATACAGACAAATTCCCAATCACAGACAAGGCGTATAATCAGAATAACCTGCATACAAAGAAAAAAAACAACCCAATGTCTCGGGGTAAACCCCAAGAACTCCAGACAAAATAATAATAGAAGTCACAAGGTCTCAAGGTAGGTTAAGGTCTCTAATCCTAAGTCCGAGAAGTCCATAACTCCAAAATGCCAAGGATAGTAACTAATTAGTCCAAATAACCTTAAAGCTTTTTATAGTTCAAGTTGATTATTAGGTATCTTCGAAAAGAAAATGAAAGCTCAAATGAGCAAAGATGAAAACAACATATAGATTCTAAAATAAATGGTGTATAAAAGTAAATACGTAAAATAAAAGCCCAAAGACAAAAGTCAATTGTTAATGAGTTAGAGATTATAGGTTAGTTGAATGGCCTTCTTGAAACTTTCATTTGAAAACTCGTTTAGAAGATTGATAAACCAAAGCCTCTTAACAACAAGTCACATTTTATTTTTGTCAAGTATATCATTCATTTAGAATTCTTGAAGCGACAATAAATGATCAACGATGTTTAAGTGATTCACTTTGACCAAAGCTCATGAAGATTCATTAGAGGATTGATAAGACCAAATCCTCCTAACAATGAATCTCAAGGTTATTGGATCAAAGGTTTCAAATTAACATACTTGGGCTTGCAAACATGGGTTTGGGCCACAAATGATCATTTCTCGAATCGGGACAAAATTTAGCACTATGTTAAGCAATCGTAAGTGGACTTATATAGAAGTCGCACCTATTTTAAGGCCGGTCAATAGGAATATTTGTGCCACATGTTTAGAGAAATGATATATAGATCATTCTCCGACAACATATAGTACAAGTGGGAAATGGATAAGATGAAGGGGGAGGGGATGTGTTAGATGAAATTTTAGTTTCAAATATCGTCAACATCATTCATCCATCTCGGTAGATTTGGTTTTTCAACCTATCAACACTCTAGATCCAATGAGGTTGAATAATATGTACCAAAGTAAACCCCAAGTCAGTATCAAATGCCATGCCAAGAATTATGTACAAAAGTTCTCAATCACAAACTTTGATCAAAAGTAAAACCCTAAATACAATCCTAAGTAAAAAATTAGGTTAAAAAAGAAGGGGATTGTAAAAAATCATGATAATTAAATCCTAACTTCCTAAAGATCTATAAACGTCATAAATGGGGTTTAGAGTTCTTGGATTCAGGTGAAGACTTGATTTAAAAATGCAAACTTTCAAACTAGCTAGCAAAGTGCTTAAACTCGAGATATTTTGGAAAACAATTTGTAGAAATTATGAAATCTCATTTTAAATTCAAGGAAAATGATATTTGTGACCTCAACTTGTACAAGAACTATAAAAAAAAATTATTTCTGATTTTATAAGTATAGGTAGTTAGAATTTTCAAGCAATCAATGTGAATGATCAACCAAAACCATAAAAAAGAGAAATTAAGTTCAAAATTAATCTACTTAATCTAAAGTTAAAATAAATTTGGTGTAAGGCCCCCTAAATTTCAAGAAAATTCTAAGGATCAGTAAGTATATTTTTGAATATTTTTAAAATGGATGGAAAATTAAAAATAAAATCAAAATTCTAAAAGTGCAAAAATATTTACAACAAAAACACATTTAACCAATCAAATTAATTTTCATGTCCCTGATTTTTAAAAATTAAAATAAAAAATATAGAAAAATAATAGACTCTCTGAATATTCATGTCATATTGTTTTATAATTTTTTCATGATCAAAACTATTTTTAATAAAATCAAGAACTTAATAGAAATAAGAGAGGGAAAATTTAAAACAAAATTCAAAATATAATAAAATAATGTTGATGGCACGCAGAAGTGGGTCCCAACGATTCAAATGGTTCTTTGTTTGAATAACTAGAGAAAAAAACCTAGAACCGTGTTTTTATAGTGAACTTCAGATCCATATAGCTTACTCGTTTCTGCATGAAAATGGATGAGATCTGAAGCAAAGTTGTAGATCTCATGGAGATCTACAATGTGACATCAAGCATTACATTAAATGAATGTGAATTCACACAGAAAAACAAATCACAAGTTCGTTGATTATCACTTTTTCACAAATGTTCAGAACACCAAGCAAGCTCAGATTTACTCAGATTTATACATCAAACTTATCATTTTGGCCAGCTAAGAACGTAATGAACATGAATTTAACAATTAAAGACAACTGGAAATGGATATGTGAGATCAGATATGAATCTAGGGAGTTTTGACGATTTACCTAGTGGAGGAGTTCCACTGGCCCTTCAAATTGAGCAAGGAGATAATAGAAACTCAGAAAATCACTTGAGAAAGCTTGAAAGAGAAGAGATGGAGATGAAGAACAAGAGCTCTTTGCAGAAATTTTGGAACCTTGAGAGGATTTGGAAGCAATTTGATGGGGAGAGAGAGAGAGAGAGAGAGAGAGAGGAAGTTCTGCTTCAGTGAGGATGAGGTGTCTAAAATGAAGAGAGAAAGCTCTCTTTTATAATCGTTGGAGTGAGGTTAAGAGCTAACCGTGGTTAATCAAAGTTTGTTGAGAAAGCTTGATCAAACATGTGATTACATCAGCCATGCATTTTATGTGTAAATGAGGGTGAGTTTGATGCGTTTTGGAGAGAATAAGAGAGTGAGAACTAAATGTGATACATGTGAGGAGTGAGCTGGCAGCTGGCACATGGGGGATAATGGGTGGAAATAATTTTTGCTACTTTGGGCCAAAACGAGAGAGGCATGTGCATGCATGATAATGCATTTGTTTGGCCTTTTTAGGCAAAGAACAAAGGTGATGATGCAGCATCGAGACCTATTGTGCAATACCCTCAAACAACTGCATGAAATCCTTAATGATCAGTCATGTTCTCTACTTGATATATCTTCTATTTATTGACTATCTGAACTACCATTTAGCTCCTTAGAAATATGGTACCATGGTCAACAAATTTCATGTTGAAGAAAATAAAATTTGAAAAATTGAAGCTCCTTGAAATCAAGCTAGAAGATGCCTTCTTGCAACTGATCATGAGCATGTCACAAATATCTCCAAGTGACTTGTCATTTTTGACAATTAAAACGCCCAACTTTAAGTAACTATAACTCATATTTCAATGGACCAAAAAGGATGATTTTGAGCTTGTTGGAAAGTTAGAAGATAGAGTAACAACCTTGAAGTTCAACACAACTCCAAATAAATCTTTAATCATGGAGACAATTGATCATGAATGCATACTCGTGTACTGTTTGATGAAATGCCAGGTATGACTAGGAAAGCCATGCGCGCGACATGCCTTGTATTCTGGGTAAAAATTCAGCATCATGGCACCTTCTTTCTATGATTATATATTAAAATGTAGGGGTTATTTTGAAAAACTTCCTGAAGCAAAATTGTACCTCACACATGTTTCTTGATCTTTCATGTTGAAAACTTTTCAAAACAATGAGTAATTCAAAGAGAAAAAAGGTGGTGAACGCATACCCATGAACTGTTTGATGAAATGCTTGGCCTGGCGCACGTATAAAATGCCTTGTGGCTGGGCAAGATGACATTTTAAAACTCCAAGTCCTAAGCATCGTATCTCCTTCTACACTTGACCATTTAAGATTATTCTTGAATAAAAAATGAAGAGAAAACTTCAAACTCCAACTTTGATGTTTCCAAATTTTTGATTTGAGCCCAAATGAACACTTAAAATTAGCCATGAAGAAATCATTTTTTTGTACATATTTAAAAATTTCACTAAGTGTCCAGAAATTTCCAAGCTCCATAACTTTTTCTCCTTTCACTTTTTGGACTTGAGGCCCCTAATGCAATGTTTAAGAATTTTGTATCCTCTTTCCAGGCATGTAAAGTTTGTACATTTTCAATAAAAATTGAGAAAGTTATGATCAATCAAAGTTCAGCACTATGAACACAAAAAATCCAAAATTTCAAATAACTTCCTTGACAAGTTATCTCCAATTCAAACTTCCTCTTGATTTTCTGTCACCATTGACCATGAAATGTGAAGATAGGGACATTGAATTGATATTTGACCAAAATTTCCCTTGGTCAACAGTTGACTTTGGTTGACTTCTGACAAAATAACCAATTTACCCCTTTTTGTAAATTGAACCTTTCCAAACCAAAATTGATGATCAAACTTCCAATCATAGATGCTCATGGACATGTAAAGAAGAATGGAATCAAGTATTGCCCACAAAGTCAGAGATTTCTGGATTAAATTCCAAACCCTAGTTTTGATCCTCTATGCTATGAGATGGTAAGATACATGTAATTGTGCCATTACCTACAAGATGACATTCAAAGAGACATATATATATATATATATATATATATATATATATATATATATATATATATATATATATATATATATATATATATATATATATATATATATATATATATATATTGATGTTAGTCAAAAGGATGTATGTACAATATACACAAGTCAAGGTGATTGATGATCTTTCCAAAACAAACCTAAAGATAGGATGAAGTAGGAGGAGTACCCAAACCCTAGTGTGACCTTGTTGTGATTGAGTTTATATGAGATGATAGAGGAATCTTAGGGGTAAAAATTGGGGTACAATACATAGCTTCTCAAAAGTTCGTTAAACAATTGACCTTCTGAAAATAAGACTTTATTCAAAGGAAGTTTGACAAATAGATAGATGTTTTGATAATGAAAGATCAGAATATTTTTGGTCTGAGGACTCTCTTAAAAAGGTCAGACTGGTAAATCTAAACAGAAGAATGACGAGATCGTCTAAAGAAGACTCTGATTCTAGTGCTTTGATTAGACATTAGAATTCATAAGAAGGTTACTCTTCTCAAATAAGAAAATTGAGAATACTCAAAGAAATAAGAAGAATCAATATGAAAATAATTTAGAACCTCTGGAAGACTGCTCTGAAGAAAGCATAAGAAGAAAGAAGATAAAGAATCAGAAGTTCCTCCTTCTGATGTGTTGATAATCCTTCTAATTAAACTCAACCAAATAAGAAAAAAATCATATCCTCTCATCCTGAAGATCTTATTCTTGGAAGTAAATATGTGTTACACCTCAAAATTTACCCTCTTGATTTAGGCTTATGTTTCATCATGAATATCATATTGCATTGCATTCATACGTTGTGATGGGATCAAAATACTTTGGTTATCAAGTCTTCCTCATGCTTTGGAGGTTGTTTGCATTGACAAGTTGCTCAAGTAGAATCTTATCATCTAAACCTCTGGATCTTTCAAGCTCAAAAGTTTTTGCATATCTCAAGATATTTTATCCATCTCTTTGGATCATCAGAGGATTAAATTTTGTGATTGATTACAAGAGGAAACACTCTTTTAATTCACCGGTTAAAATTAGGGGTTTTCTTGATCAAGACTATTGATCAATGTACAAAATCTTGATTTGGAAGCTACAACATCTCATTGGTATTTGAAAAGTCTCTGTACAAGGAATTGGTCAAGATGCCCATAGGATTTGAAATTTTGGAGATGATCCATCAGTCTCCTAAGGTGTTAACCAAAACTAGGGTTTGGGATTTTATCAATATTTCTTGAGAATTTTTAAGTGAAAATTTATACATGGCCTCTATATGTTTGGAAGATCATATGTTTGAAGTCTTGATCATCAATTTTGAAGGGAAGTGGATCAATTGATTCAAAGGGGCAAAATGGTCATTTTGGTCAAAATCAGTCAAGGTTGACCAAGTGAACTTTTGATAAACCATCAATTCAAGGGTGTAATTTTCATATTTCAAGTCCATTTTGATCATTGGATCAAAAAGATTGAGGTTTAGGTTGAAACTTGTTCATGAAGAAACCCTAAAAGTTTCTAATTTTGGAAATAAGGACTTAACTTCAAAAATTCATATTTTATTCACCTTTGATCAAAAAAATGCAAATGAAATATGCTTGGAAATATAAGAGGGTGATCTTTCATCTCCTTTTGGTCTCATGTCCAAATTGTCAAAGATTCAAGAGTTATGGTCTTTGGAAGTTCATGCCTCAAGTTAAAATTATAGGTCATTTTCCAAAATTAGTGAATTTCATGTCAAATTTTGAGGACCTTAATGGATTCAATTGCAAACACACAAAGCTAAGGGATTGTAGATCTTTTCAATACCTTTCGAAATTGTACTCATTTGTGTAAAAATTCCAAAATATGAGCAAGTTATGAGCTTTGGCATTTTGAGGCATTTTATTGAATTTTGACAAAGCAAGCAAAATGCAATTTCATGAGAACTCAAGTTTTAGCCATTCCTTTTGTTTCTAATCAAGCCCATAACCAATTTGTAACATGTTGAAGCCCATTACACTCACCATTTTGTGCCTCATATGGTATTGTACTTGTTTGATTGAAAAAATCACAAACTTGCCCAATTTTGCAAATTCATCAACACTCTCTCATTTCAATTAGTCATGACCTAGAACTTTGAGTATTGTTTTCTGACCTCATTTGGCTCATAAAACACAGAGAAAATTAGAGTTTGCATGAGTGAAACGCAGGCTCCATGTGCAACCTCACTTTTTGCATAAACTACCAAACTTTCCCTCCAACGGCTTTGAGGACCAAATACCACTTCTATCCTCTTCCTCTCGTGCTATATAATAAGAACCAAGGCTTAGTTTGAAGGTTGTAGGTTCATAGTCACCACACTTCAGATCTGAAAGTTTTCAAGCATCTCTGCAAATTGCTTCGAATCTCTCTTCTTCTTGGATCATTCTTCAAAATTCTTGGTGATTCAGATTCAGTGAAGTAAGGAGATCAAGCTTGCACCATTGCTTTACTTCTGGAGTGAAGGAATCGAGTTTCCAGTTTTCACATCAATGTGAGTTTTCTTGAACTTTGATTTGCATGATTCATCTTGAATTGATGATGTATATCACGTCCATTGAGTTTCTAGCTGGCCAATCATTAGGATTGATGTATATTTGAGCTTTGATTCAAGCAGAATTGGTGAAATCGTGTTTTTGGTTTTGGTATTTACAATGTGTTTTTCAAGTTTTCGAGACTTTAATTCTTGATCCATGCTTGATCTTTAAGATTGATTCAAATTGCATAATGTAGTATGATATGTTAGCTTTGATTTGCAATTGATTTGATGGATTTTGGTTGAGAAACGAGCACGATTGATGGATCTGAATATAGGCTCATGACCTGTTTTGTTATGCACATTTTGATATGCTGGAGGTTGAATACAAAGTGAGGTGGCGCGTTCTGATTGCTTGATTTAAATTTTTAATGCATTTCATATTATTTGATTTCAATTGATTTTTCTGATTTTATTTTTGTGATCAAAACATCTTCAAAAATTCATAAGTTTAATTAATTGTTTATTCAATGATTATTTTTATTTTAATAGTTCTTTTGATCTAAAAATTCCACAAAAAATGTTTTGGACTCATAAAATAATTTAGAAATTGATTCTGATTTTGGTTTAGCACTTTTTCTATTTTTGATTAGAAATTTAATTTGAGAAGTTTATTTGAAATGTTTACTTCATAATTTTTGTTTTAATATTTCCTTTAATTCAAAAATCCTCAAAAAAATCATATAAGTTTGTTTTTAATCATAGTGTCTGAATATAATTTTGTTTTGACCTTTATATGACTTTTGGCTAGGGTTTGCATTTTTGTCATTAAATAATAGTTTAAATTGTTTAATTGTTTGTTTGATTTTATTTTAATATTTCCTTTAATTCAAAAATTCCACAAAAAATCATGGATGCTGGTTTTTAATTCTAATATTTGAATATAATTTTGGTTGGATGTTTTTCTGACTTTTGATTGGAATTTTTTTTTGAGATGTGAATTTTTGTTTAATTGTTTAAAGGTTTGAACTTTGATTTTATTTTTGACTTTTCTTTAATTCTAAAAATTTTAAAAATAAGTTCTCTGATCTTTAGAGTTTTCTTTATTTTTGTATGATTTTAGTTTGATTTGTTTAGAATTGGAACTTGATTAATCAATAGTTGAGTTCATTTTCTAAATAATTAGGGTTTTGCTAATTCCTTTGTTTCTTTTGATTCCAAAAAGCAAATGGCCTTGAGTTTCAATTGAATTTGGTTCTTGTTTAAGGTTCATATATGGATTGAGGTCCTTAAAAAGATCTTTCTTGAATTAATTGATAAGGTTTGGTGTTTTCCACAAAATATTTTGAAAACTTGTCTAGTTTGGTGGTTTTTGCCAACTAGTCTTTTATATTTGAAGTTTGATTGATCCTTTTCTCATCCATCCATGAACTTAAAACATGCTTGATGACTCTTATACATCTCAAGGATGCTAAGAAAATTTGTGTTTGAATTATGGAAGCCCTTTTCCTTTTTTGATGTATTCTTGAAGTGAAGGTACCCAAATAATGTTGCATATCTTGTTGCAATTTGCTTAATGGCCAATGAATTTGAGTGAGGCCTATAATTGGGCACCTAATGATCATGTTGGTTCTGTTTATCCACATAAACTCAAGTCATTTCACTTAATGCCCCATGTTTGAATGATTGAACCTTTTGATGCATGTTTTATGACTTTTTGCTTTCTTGTTGATTTTTACTTTGAAACTTGAGCTTTCAATTTGAGTTTGAGGTCATTAAATGGCCAATGATAACATGAAGGGAAATTATACTTCAATTATAGTCTCATGAGGACTTGAGAGTAATTGATCCCTATTACTTAAGTTAGTTCTAATCATGAATAGAGTTTGGCCTCTTTCTTTTATCCTTGTTGAATTTTTGAGGCATTTTGAATGCACTTGTGCAGCATGTTTTAGAATCAACACTTTAACCTTTTGATTATGTACTAGTCATGTTTTTGAAGCTTTACTTCAAATCTTGGATTTTTACAAACTCTCTAATTTTGTCCTTGTTTGACTTTCTTCCATGGTTAGCTTGAGATCTAAGTCTTTGATGCATTGTGTGGGATTCCTCTTCTATTATGCTTGTGAGTTGTGACGAAGTAATTGAGTATGATTGTATTGTGGTTGCTACTGACCTTCATGGTATTTGATTGTATTCTTCTCAAGCTCCCATGATCCTTGATTGATATTCAATTGTCAATTCAATATGGTGGTAGAAAGGAGCAACATTCCTCTAACTTTTGACCAAATTGTGCATATGCATGTTTCTTTTTGTCTGTCATAGATAATTTCTTGATAGTTGCTATCATGTTTTCTCACTTCATTATGGTGTCATTATCCATCCCTTATGTGAGTCATCATTAAATTTATGGGAATATTAACTTGGTTGTTGAATGTGCGAGGTACTTTGAGAAAAGTTTTCCATTTTTGACTTTAGGCTATTGTGTTTCACTTTATTTGTGGAACATAATTTATTATATTGGTACTACTATTGTGCTTGGCATATTGGATAGTCTATGCAGGATATGCATATGATTATGAATGCTATACATTGCCCATGGGATCTGTTCATATCTGAAAATCTCAATACTTACATCCTGATGGCGTAATTTCTTACTTGATTTGTCTGCTGATGCCAGCTTGCTTGAAGTTCTCTGGGTTTCTTTTATTCTTGTTCGGTTGCTACGGATAGTTATCCGTTTGGTATTGCACTATTTCCTTTCTTCTGTTTTCACTTTGTATAGTTCTATGTTGCATGATGGGACCTCTATTGCTGATATATGTCAGGAGGCCCTCTGTTTTGTTTGATACATGTGTTGTGTTTGTGTTTGTTTCTTTAACTATTGATTTATGAGTCACTCAATTTAGAAATTGAGATCACGACTTCGCTCTCAGTGCATGTTCCCCATAGGATATTTTTTCTTTAATTGTTGATCAATGAGTCACTCAATTTAGAAATTGAGATCACGACTTCGCTCTCAGTGCATGTTCCCTATAGGATATTCATTGTTTTTTTCTTTAAATTGTTGATCGATGAGTCACTCGATTTAGAAATTGAGATCACGACTTCGCTCTCATTGCATGTTCCCTATAGGATAAGTTTTGTTAAGTTTCCTTTGACATGTTAATTAAGGTAGGAATCCATGTATGCTAGCATAGGGTAGGAATTTCCTTTATCCTCAACCTTAGGGTCAATCATTGTACGATAACACTAGGAATAGTGCTAGGCTAGTTTCCCTTAGTTGTTTTTCCCTTCCTTTGCATTTTGCATCTTAAAGCAAAAATTGTTTTCTTGGCAAATCCTAAAACACCTCTAATAAACTCAAACCCTTCTTCAAGGTAAAAGATATAAATCAATCTTATTTGTTTGTGCGCCTCTTGGATTTGTTTGTAAACCTGGTTTATTGATGTTTCTCCATCTTTTCCATGATACCTTACTACCTTTTAGTCGATGTTTCGCCATCGCACATTTGTTTGAAGCCGATGTTTCGCCATCGCACATGTTTGTTATCCTACTTTGATTCTCAATATCATTGTTAGGTGTAATGTTTTGTCATCCGGTTTATTGATGTTTCGCTATCTTTCCCATGATACCTTGTTATCTTATAGCCGATGTTTCGCCATCGCACATGTTTGTTATCCTACTTTGATTCTCAATATCATTGTTAGGTGTGATGTTTTGTCATTCGCTTTATTGATGTTTCGCCATCGTTGCCATGATACCTTATTATCTTTTAGCCGATGTTTCACCATCACACATTTGTTTGAAGCTGATGTTTCGCCATCGCACATGTCTTTTATCCTACTTAAATTCTCAATGTCATTTGTTAGGTGTGATGTTTTATCATTTGGTGTTTCGCCATCTTTGACATGTTACTTTGTTATTATTTTGCCGATGTTTTACCATCTCATTTGTTTTTTGTTTTATTTGATGTTTTTCCATCTTGACTGTTTTTGTTGTCTTAACTAAAAAACACAAACCAACCAGAATATATGAGCCGAACTACGGCTGCTCTGATTCATTAAAAGGGATACGTAGGCAAAGGGGTAGGGCCCAACCGAGCATAACTTTTATTTTCCCTACATTGTTTTCTTTTTTCGCATGCATTCCCTTTTCAGCTTTAAGCCATAGACATAGGTTTTGACCACGCCCATTAGATTAGATAACAAGAATGGATACCGTAGAGTACTACGGGCGTGTTGGGTGCTAATACCTTCCCCTCGCGTAACTGACTCCCTTACCCGATCTCTCGGTTGAAAGACCGTGATTTCTCCATCTTCAGGTTTTCTCGATGTTTACCTTTCCCTCTTGGCGGGATAAAAGACGTTCGGTGGCGACTTCATTGATATTTCATTAGAAGATGACGGTTCAGCCAGGTAGTTTCAGCTGGCGACTTCACTGGGGACAGATTGACCTCTTGCTGGTCCATCCCGGAGTCGATCCTAGCTCTTGTTTGTTTTCTTTTTGGGTGTTTATTTTACCGCTTTGCATATTTATCTGTTTGCATTGCATCCTGTGTGTGCTTTACTTTTTGCATACTGGATTTGGCTGGACTATTTGGATTCTAGATTTCTTGGTGGATGGGTTGTTCCATGAGGTAAAAGGCCTCATACCCAGGCTATGAGTGAATTCCATATGAGCTAGGAATAGAGTGGCCATGACAGCTATGAGGCGGATGCTTTGTAGACCTGACCATGAGACCCATGACTTCAGAAGTAGTTCGGGTAGGTGTTATCGTATGATGATACCGATAGTCGAGCTCTTGTACTCTAATTTGGCTTTTAACCTTACCTTGACCTAGACTACACCCGTGAGAGGGGTGGGAAAAATTTTCTTACAGGTACTGTTGGTGACTTTGTGTTGCAAAGGTGACTCAGGTTCCCATGATAGTTTTGAAGCTTTGGGATTTTCTTTTGATCTTGAGTGGTGTTGTTCTGTAATGGTCTAGCCATTATCCAGTGTGAAACTTTGATCCTGTCATGTTGCATCATAGCATATTTATTTCTAAAAAAAATGATGTATAAAAAATAACTAGCATGCGCATGTCATCTTCCAGGGACATTCGAGAGTCTTCATTCCATCAGAAATGGTTGGCCCCCCGTCAGATGAGTTTGATTCAGTTCATGTTAAAGAGCCCAACAGGAATACATTCACTTATCAGATTCCTACTATTGATGTGTCTGAATTGAAGAGGTTGAGTTCTTATCTGAAGAGTGATGTTCTGAATAATTTCAACAAAAATTATGGAAATTTGTTACTAATCCTTAACACTCCAGTTGACCCAATGGCTTTGATCACCCTCTTCCAGTTCTATGACAAGGAATTACGGTGTTTTACTTTTCAAGATTATCAACTGGTTCCCACACTAGAAGAGTACGCGTACCTACTTAATATCAAGTTGTCCGATGAAGTTCCTTTTGTCCAAGCGTCGGAGAAGTTGAAGTTCGAAGTTATTGCTGAAATTCTTCATTTGAATTTGAAAGAGGTGAAAGACAATTGGAAATCAAGTGGGGATACTACGGGGTTTTATTTGGATTTCTTAGTGAAGAAAGCTGAAGACTGGACAAAGAAAGGGAATTGGAGTGACTTCAGCTCTATGTTTTCTCTCATGATATACGGGATCATCCTCTTTCCTCACAAGAGAAATTTTGTGGATTTGACGGCTATTTGTGTTTTTAGAAATAAGAACCCGGTACCGACACTCTTGGCAGATACTCTTTACACCATTCATTTCAGGCATGGAAAAGGAGGTAATGTAATTTTATGTCATTCGATGTTGTATCAATGGTTTAAGTTGCACCTACCGGTAAATGGCCCTTTCATGGATACCAGACATTCTATCCGATGGTCATCAAGACTTGTCAACCTTACTTCATTTGATATCAGGTGGATTTATGACATGGGGAAGTACGAAGTATTATCACTAGCTGCGGAGATTTCTCTAATGTTACCCTCATAGGAACTAAGGGGTGTATCAACTATAATCCTGTGCTTGCTTATCGTCAATTGGGATATGCAATGGATGGACCGCCAAAGGTTGAGGAGGTGCCTGAATCAGTGTATTTCGTTAGAGGAAGTGATCCTGCGATGTTGAAAAGAGTGACAAGTGCTTGGAAGGGAATTCACAAGAAGGATAGAACTACTTTGGGCAAGCAGGTTCTTATTGCTAGAGTTCCTTACCTGGAATAGATTAGAGATATGGTTAAGATTTTACGGTTACCATTTGCAAGGTCGGATCCTATATGTGAGCAACCTCCTACTGTTCTGAGTAACACGGTGCCTACCGAGGTGTTCACCCAGGTTCATGTTGAGAACATTCAACTTCGTGCAAAAGGCCGTGAGGCAGGGATGAAACTTTATTGGGTAGATCAAGAAAGGGCCGACTTAGCTCGCAAACTCAAAGAAGCTCAAGGGGAAACTTCTGATGCAACCAGTTTTAGGAAGAGATCTCATGCTGAAATGGAAGAAGAAATGAGTAAGACCCAGCAAGAGTGCTAGAAGCTTCAGGCGTCTGAGAATAGCTACAAGAAGAAGATTCAAAACTTGTAGAAACAACTCAAAGACAAAGATGCTCAGCTTAAGAAGGAAGTGGCCCAGAGGCGTGTCGCAGAGGATCGGTTTCAAGAAAGTAAAGTAGTCACATCACAAATTTTGAAGGAGAAAGTAGGGCTTGAAGAGTATTGTCAACACCTTGAAGTGTGTCTTGTTCCGGAGATTTAGTTTTTTTACTTACCTTTGGTGTATTTGGTCACCCCCAGGATTGTTGGAAGGGACCATTGTTTGCTTTTATTATTCAGTTTTTTGTTAAGTTTACTTTGAAAACACATATTTTATTTTTTATCGCTACACTCTTAAATGTCTGAAGTCACTCGAACATCGTTTCTTTTGTTTGTAAATAATTGAAGTGTTTGTCTTTTTGTCTTTTTTTTCCTTTAATTGTATGCTTGATTATTGGTTACGCACCGTGATTGATGAATAAAAGGACTCTTGAATACCGGGAAATGACAAACATATCATGCACATCATGCATTTCATAGCATTACAGGTTATCTCAAGACGGTATTCTTATTCTTCTGCTTTTCTTATTCATAATTCAAGACGACTACTCATCGGTATTCCACCAGAAACAATTTTTCAAGACATATGGAACAAGTTCAACCTGAACTCGCTAAAATAAGGGCCCAGATGGCTACTCAAATGACCCAGTTCATGGAGGTCATCACCAATGTAAATCGCCGAAAGGAGGAACTGGCTACCATTGTCAACAAACAGCGCCACTATCTAGGGGATGGTGGAAATCAAGGGCTCTATCAGGACATTTCTGTAGGATTGAGGGATGTGCAAGATCATCCTGTTGGAAATTTTCACGGGATGCCCGGAAACCCTTTTGTGCGCAAAGTAGGGCAATTTCCCCTGTCTCCGGGACCTCGTCTTGTGGGGAACATAAGAGATAACCATGGCGGTGTAAGGGACTATCAGGAGCAGGATTATTACTTTGACCAGGATGAAGATCAGTTTTCTGTTCGGCGTTCAGAGCCGGAAGTTCAGGTTGAGGATAGGAAGTATCGGTTGTTGGAAGAACGTTTGAAGGCTGTGGAAGGGCAAGAAGCCTTTGGTATGGATGCTAATGATCTCGGGTTGGTGTCCAGTGTGAAAGTTCCTCCAAAGTTCAAGCCTCCTGTATTTGAAAAGTACAACGGAACGTCATGTCCTGTTACTCATGCAACTGCTTATTTCCGAAAGATGTCGGTGCATACTGAGGATTAGGGGCTTTTGATTCACTTTTTCCAGGATAGCCTATCTGGGGCATCTCTAGAGTGGTACATGAAGTTGGAGAAAACTCATATTTGTTGCTGGAATGATCTTTCTCGGGCTTTTGTCAAACATTATCAGTATAATGTGGATATGGCGCCTAATCGCACTCAGTTACAGAATTTGTCACAAGGACCAAGAGAATCTTTTAAGGAATACGCTCAGAGGTGGCGTGACTTGGCTGCGAGGGTTCAACCTCCACTCATGGAGAGAGAACTCATTGATATGTTTATGAGTACCCTGCAAGGGCCATTCTATGAGCACATGATAGGAAGTACTTCAGCAGGATTTGCAGACTTGGTTATGGCTGGTGAAAGAATTGAGGTAGGTTTGAAGTTGGGGAAAATTCAAATTGGAGGTTCTAGTGGCTCATCAGGGGGCAGTAAGAAACCATTCAACACTTACCCTAAGAAAAAGGAAGGTGACATGAGTGCGGTTTACTCTCTTAGAGGAAGAGGAGAGGATCGTCAGCCCCAACAAATCAATGATGTTTCTATTCCTATTAATGCTCCTCCGTAGCAGAGACCGAATATAGTGCCTCAACAACAAAGACAACAAGATGCTCCCCGTTAGTATAATAATCAACAGCGGAGACAGTTGAGAAAATTCGATCCCTTACCAGTATCTCTTACTAAAGCACTCCACCATTTGCTCGATTTGAAGTTGATCGGTTTGAGAAATATGCCACCACCCCCCAAGACTTCCTCCTAACTATGATGCTAACGCAAGATGTGAATTCCATTCAGGCGGAGTTGGTCATTCTACTGACAATTGTTTTACGTTGAAGTGCAAAATACAAGACTTGTTGGATGCTAAGGCAATTGAGTTTACTCCAGTGACTGGTTCGAATATTACTCAGAACCCAATGCCTAGGCATGAAGGGGGTGTTGTTAATATGATTGATGATAACGGTGAAGTGTTGAATTTAATCATGAATGTGGAACAAGTAACTACCTCGTTGTGGTATGTTAAGAGGTATTTGCTTGACAATTCTATTTTTCTGAGTTGTACTTCAGAGTGTGCCAAGTGTAGAGAGCAACTGAAGGGCGATGATGATTTAAAAGCCGGTATCCAGTTGTTGATAAAGGAGGGTTCCCTGCAGTTCGATAGAAAACCGAGTTACCGTGAGGTTATCGAATAAGATGTTGTTGTGGTATCTATTCCTTACACCCCTGTGTGCATTCCTACCCCATCTAGGGAACCTCCTTTGATGATTACGGTACCTGGTCCCATGCCGTATACCAGTGAGAAGGCCATCCCATGGCGTTACGGTGCTGATGTTTATTACCATGGGGTGAAGCAGGAGGTAAGTACTCGTTTGTCTGAGGAAGAACGTGCTGAAGATAATGAAGGGGAAGTTCATAATTTTTCTAGTGTGGGTCGAATGACTAGAAGCGGGAGATTATTTGGTCCTTCCAATGTGCAAGATGCGGCAGATGCTTCTGCAAGAGAAAAAGGAAAATAGCAGGCGATGTTTGGTGATCCAAGGGTTACGCCAGCCAATGTGACTCGACCAATTCCGATACCATAAGCTTTTTCAGTTCCCAGTGAGGTTGAAGAGTTAATGCGAATTATCAGAAAGAGTGATTATAGCATAGTTGATCATATGAGCCATACTCCTTCTAAGATGTATATCTTGTCTCTGTTGATTTATTCAGAACCTCACAGAAATGCTTTGATGAAGTTGTTAAATAATATGTTTGTGCCATATGAGATAATAGTCAATCAGTTTGAGAATGTTTGTGCTAACATATCTGTCGGGAACGGTCTGGGCTTCACTGATTTTGATCTTCCTCCGGAGGGGCGAGACCATAACAAGGTGTTGCATATTTCAATGAGTGCATGGGAACTATTATATCCCGGGTTTTGGTGGATACAGGGTCGTCTTTAAATGTATTGCCTAAGTCAGCATTGATGAAAATTGATTATTCTGGACTGGAGCTGCGCCCTAGTGATTTGATGGTGAAGACATTTGATGGGTCTCGAAGGTCAGTGTTTGGGGAGGTGGAATTACCAATCAAGATTGGTCATCGCACCTTCACGGCTACTTTTTTTGTGATGGATATTGTGATACGGTGGGAGAACTGACTTGAGGTTTTGCGTTTATTTTCGCAAATGTTTCGGTTGAGCAAGAGTCGCCACCGACTTTTTATTTTATCCTAAGGAAAGGTTAAAAAGCACAACAAAAACCTTTGAGATGTTTTCTTGGGTTCGGGGAGTAGATTATAGAAAGGGAAGGTATTAGCACCCTTTCTATCCATGGTTATCCATGGGCTCTTAGTTGCTTGCTTAGATCAACTTGCCTTGATTTTCAATTGTTTGAAATGGTGCTTTGTGTGTTGGTTTTTAAAATGTTTTGAAAAGAGGCCAATGTGGTGGCAACCTTTGTAATGATCCATGTTGGGATGTATACAAAGGTGTATGTCTTTTGAAGAGTTTTCAATGTTTTTTGTTTTAAAAGTGTTGTGAAGTGTGTTTTGAAAAAATAGGCAAGTGTTTTTGTTTTGCAAGTTGGCAAGTAACCAAAAGCTATCTACTCCTAAATTTACTCAAAGATCTTTGCTATGTTTTTAACCCTTTTAACAATCTTGTTCCACCATTGTATTTGGTGGACAATCTTGTGTTAGGATGTAAACGGGACGGGCGCGGGTCATCGTTTAGACCATGATTGTAATGGTGCCAAGTATCTTTGGGCAATTTTTCTTTAAGGGACTTGATCATTTTTAGGCAACTTTTGAAAGCGTCATCGAGGGACTATGATCATTTGATTGTTTTGTTTTTGCCAAAGATACCTAACATGCAATATGGCCCATTATTGAAGGCAACAAGTGGAATACCCTAGGGGTGCAAGTGTGATTAGTGTTATCCATTTTCATGCTTGTTTATCTTGAATTTAGGTCAAACTAGTTGTTGTTTTTGATTTGCATACAAACCCTAATTCTAGCATGGCATAATTAGAAAGCTTTTAAATGCGAAAAATAAAAGGTCCTAAGTTATTACAACACAATATATGGGATGGGGGGTACAAATGTTCAAATGGGGATATTTTAGTAAGAAATTAAACCTAAATTATTACATCCAAATTGAATTATACAAATTATTTAATATACAACAATAAAAAATATAAGAAATATGCAAGATGCAAAAAAATGGTTTTTTTATATGTATGAAAAGAAAAGTATTATTATGTGTCAAATAAACAAAAATAAAATTAATTTTTGGTATTTTTATGTATTTAGGGCAAAACCCTAATTTTGTTAAACAAAATGTATTTAATATATAATATATACAATATTTATTAATTATGTACAAAAAATAAATAAAAGAAGATATATTGTAAAAAAAGTATTTTTGAGGTCAAAATATTAATAAAAATAAAATGTATTAATTCTTTGTATTTTCCCTAAATGTACTAATAAATATATAAGTATTTTACATTATTTATTAAATATATATTATATGTACAAAAATAAAATATTTAATATTATAAAAAAATATATTTATTATAAAATGTTTTCAAGAGATAACATAAAATAAAAAATCAGAAATAAAATATGTTTGTATTATTTTTTAGTAATTTTAAATAATAGTATATTTATGTTTATTTATATACAAAACTAAATGAAACAAAATAAATGTCAAAAAAATGCAAATAAATGTGGGAAAAATATTTTTTATGTTTATTTATGTTTAGATAAAAATATAAAAACAAAATCAAAAGGAAAAAATCAAAAATAACAAAGATATCTCAAAATGGGCCAGGGGGGTGCATGTGTAAAACAGTGGTGTAAAAGGAAAAACATTTCAGGCCCAGCCCAAAGACCCTGTCTTCTTCAACCTCCAGCATCCTTGTACAACCAACACACGCGTTTCTGCTATCTCATGATTCTTGGATTTTTAGCACAAACTCACAACATGAAAAATGTTAAGCATCAAGCCACGATTCCATACATATAAAAAACTTAACTTAACTCTCAGAAATGAGAGAGAATTTCTCCATCCCTAATTCTTAACCTAAGTTTTTGTCAATGTTCAGGTCTCAAATTCTCTCAGCACATGCAATATAAATGGAAAGTAAAGATATGTATAGCTTCAGGGGCATGAATAGAACATTTTTCATTCACAAACTTAGAGCTAACTCTTCCTATATTGAGAGATAGAAGTCCATGAACTTACCTGTTCAGCTTGGATCGTGTCTGACAATGGAGGCACTTTCAAGGCAAAATGAGGATTGGTACAGCTTGCTTGAAGTTCAGGGATGCTATTCCAACCTTTAACTTGCTTTGAAACCAACTGGATCAAGCTATGGCAATCAACCTGCAAAACAGAAAAAATGAAAATGGTGATGTTGGTTAGAGGTGTTACAGGTTGTGTCCAATGCTTGGGATAGCTTGCATATATGGTATGGAGTGTGTATGAACTGGTTTTAGCAAGAATGCACGAGGGAATTGAGTTATGGAAGTCCAACTGCAGAGGTGACTCTGTTTTCTGCAGTAGGAGGGTGTTTTGAGGTTTGATGATGTTTTGAGAGTGTTTTGCTCGTGCCTTAGCTCTGTTATATTATTTGGAATGTGTACAACAACTTTGCTTAAGCTTGTGTTGGCTAAAATGAGAGTTGGTGTAAGTTATGCCAAGTTACTTCTAACTTAAGCAAGAAATGGTAAGTTGGTTCTCTAGACTTGTACAGCCCCCTCAAGTATGATGCACACTTGAGCCTTGATCAGTGTGATATCTCCATGAATCTTGTGTCCAAAGATATGCATTGTACCACTTGGATTGCAAATGTGACATAAAGTGCAACTTTACCAAAATGGATATATTGCTTTTTCTAATTATGGCTCGATCTTGTATGCAATGCTTAAACACACAAGATAAGACTTAAACATGAAGGATTGGCATTAAATTTATGAGTGTGAATGAGATAAAGGACCTGTAATCTAGCTTAGAGCATGCTGAGTTCGAAAATGCAAAGTTATGGACATGTAAATTGGCCATGAACAAAGTGAGTTTTGCCCATATTGCCAAATTCGATTCTCCCTAACCATAAGGTTGTTTGATGAATTCTTGGACATTTTGGAAAGCTTGGAATGTGTACTACAATCCATCTTTGTAATGAAAATTTAAATTCCAAGTGGAAGCATGTGGAAAGTAGCCATGAAGTTAGGCAAAAATCGTGCCTAAAATAGGTCAAAATTTTTCTAAGTTAAGAATGTTTTGCACCCTTGTTCCAAAATTCATAACTTGAGCTACAAGCTTCTTTTGAGGAAACTTTGTGAATCAAAGTTGTATATTTTGCAATAGACTTCAACTTTCATGTTTTGACTTTTCCTTGAATACAAATGCATCTTGATGAAAAAGTGGGACAAAGTTAGGAAAAATTAGGGATTTTCATATGGAAAAATTCTAAGTTATGAAAATTCTTCATTTTAAACCCTAATTTGCAATTTTGGGTTTCTTGATGAACAAGTTTCATAATTTGACATGTTTTGATGAAAAATGAATCTTGACACTTGATTTTGACCAAAAAGTCAAAGTTTGACTTTTCAGTATACAGTCAAAAATTGATCAATTGACTGGAAAATTCATCTGCCAATCTTGTGCATTTGGGATCTTTTGAACTTGTTGAACATGTCAAGACAATTCCATTGGGTCCTTGAGTCCATATATGAGCTTGGTTTGCCATTGGTTAGGTCAAGCAGTCAAAAATTGCCTTTGTGCAGTCAAAACCCTAAAAATGACCATTTTGCCCTTTTGGTGATCTGATCAAATTTCTTGTGGAATTGTGATCCAAACTTGATCAAATGGTTTATATGAGTTCAATATGTTGATGTGGGTCAAATTTCATGAGATTTGACTGTCAATTGACCACAGTTGACTTTTTCCCCAATACAGCTGATTTCTAGGTCAACTGTCCAATTGACTGGGCAAAGATTGGAATCAAGGCTTGAAACTTGGTATGGATAAACTTGGGAGTCCAACATGAAGCATGAAAGTCATCTTAGGCATTTTAGGTCAGAACATCTTTGTGCAAACACAAACCCTAATTTGGGTCAACAGTGCAAGGAGAAGTCTTGAGCAGAGGAAACCCTAACTGGATCTTGAGTTCCCAGGGTCTTGTGATGAGAAAATGTTGAGGAAATGGGAGGGAAAATTTTGGGGTACAACAGTTGCCCCTGTTCAATCTTCTTGAACCTGAAGAGTTAGATTGGCAAGTTTGCCTTTCGCGACTCGAGGGTGGAAGGAGATTGGACACTAGAGTGCCCGGAAATTTGCACTCGCATGCTGGAGTATCAGCAATGTGATGGAGGGAATGGGCTTATAGATGCCATTTGGAGAGATGGTGGATGGGGAGATGGGCTTATAGATGCCATCTGGAGGCGTGACAGAACCTTGTCAGGAATGGGCTTATAGATGCCATTTGGTAGTGTTGATCGCGTAAGAGATTCCTTAGCGAGAACTTGTGTTCTTTGAGAAAGGAAGATGTTTTCCTGGCTTGTTACAGGTGTTGATCTTCAGTATCTTCATGCATATATGCCCTGGCTAGATACAGGTATCAAATCTACAATTGGTTGTTCACAAATGTGCCCTGGCTAGATATAGGAATCGAATCTGGAACTGTTGTCGACAGATGTGCCCTGGCTGGATACAGGTATCGAATCTGGAATTGTCGTCTACAGATATGCCTGGCTGGATACAGGAATCGAATCTGGAATTGTCGTCTACAGATATGCCCTGGCTGGATACAGGTATCGAATCTGGAATTGTCGTCTACAGATATGCCCTGGCTGGATACAGGAATCGAATCTGGAATTGTCGTCTACAGATATGCCCTGGCTGGATACAGGTATCGAATCTAGAATTAGTTGCTCACAGATGTGCCCTGGCTAGATACAGGAATCGAATCTGGAACTGTTGAAGGTTGGTAGAGATAGCTTTCCTGGCTGGATACAAGTGTAAACCTCTGACCTGAGAATGAAAGATAATTTCCTGGCCTGTTACAGGGGTTGATCTTCAAATCTCTTCATGTAGATAATTTCCTGGCTTGTTACAGGTGTTAATCTACAATCAGTCGCTCACAGATATGCCCTGGCTAGATACAGGTATCGAATCTGGAATTGCGATAGTTGATAGTAATCATCTTTTGATTGACCTTTTTCCTGAAAAGGCAAAACATTAGTTGTATGCAATGTCATGATGATGTCATAATGCTCAAAATGAGGTAGTGTCGTATGCACTTTGTCATGTATGTAAGCAGGATGTATGAAATGTGAAATGTCTATGAGTGCATTCTTGTCTAGGAAAATAAATCCTTGACGACTGGCCGGGGAATCAAATCCTGGGCCGATGTTGAAGAGTAGAGTTCTTCGTTTCTGCTGGGGATGATGGTTGCAAGAATAAACCGATAGGAGAAGAATGACTCCGTTGGGGAATAAACTTGTTGGAGAGATTACTCTGAGGGGAAATACTCTGTGGGAAGAGATATTTCGCTAAGGTTTTGATGAGAACTCCGTTGGGGATTCCAATGGTAGACTCCGCCGGGGATTCTGCTGATAAGTTATGTTGGGGAATTTGATGAACTCCGCTGGGGGTAGGAAGAATTTCGTCGAGGACGATCTTTCCATGGTAACTAGCTGAGGATAACCCATTTATAAGCTCTTGTGAGGAATAACTTTAAATAAAGTCTGGGAGAGACGTCTGTACTATGCAGGGGATAAGCTTCCAGAATCTACTGGGGAAACTTTTCAGATTGTACTGGAAAATGGTTCTACTGGGGTGTCTGTATTCCGCCGGGGAACAATCTTGTATTAAGACTGCGGGGATGCTTGTTGAGGAATGCCTATACTCTGCTGGGGAATGTTGAGATTTTCTGGGAATACCCAACTTTCTTAAGGCTGACAGTAGACTGATCCTGCTTGGAGAGTATTGCTGACTTGCTAAGGGAATATTGTGATTTTTTTCGGGTTGAGGGGAGACCAACTCTTCCTGGGGAGAGTATTGCGGAATCTTGGTCTTACTCTGTGGGGAGTCGAGGTAACTCAGTTACGTTCTTCAACCGAACCTACCTTGGTACCTTGATGGACAGAGCAACTAGCTTGCTTAGACAAATCTAAATTGCCCCTGTTTCTGATGTCCTCTGTAATTAATCCTTTGTTTTGCATGCAACTATTCGTGATTAGCAATCAATGGCAAATGCATATATCAAAAATGAACATTGGACGATCTTCGCAAAACAAAACAGAAAAAGGAAAAACAATGGATAATTTGTCTGAAAGATTGAACTTGTATTGACTTTGAAATTTTCCCGTAAATAGGCGTTTTTGTACAAGGGGCTGACGTCCTAGTAAGAGCACGTCGCCGAGCAACATAGAGTTTATACAATTTTGAAAAGGAAACAAAACGAGCCATGTGAAAAATAATCCCACTAGGTTCCAACTCTGCTATCGCCTTTATGTCTTCAAGCGTCTCATCACTTTGCTGCTTAGTTGAAGATGAAGCTGATTGATCGATGCCGAAGTCTGAGCCCTGATAGTTGATGCCGAATTCTGGATGCAAGGTGATCCAATGAGACATAGCATTACGCTTGTCCCTAATTTTTGCCTGGACCGCCCTTTCGGGTTTTCAGTCCACCGGGATACCCATTTTTGCCCAAGCCGCCTTTTCAGGTTTTCGACTTGCCGGGTGTACAGTTTTTTTTATTTTCATCCCTTATTTTTTCCCGAACCCTTTTGGTTCGCCGGGAAGCCCTTATTTTTGCCTAGGCGTGTCAACCTAGTGGGTCTTTTATTCATGCGTAGTATCTTTTTACTATGTCTGCATTAGCGGGGTGAGGAAGGTCGTCACCATCCATGGTGGTTAGAATCATGGCTCCTCCTGAGAAGACATGTTTAACCACAAATGGACCTTCGTACGTAGGGGTCCATTTGCCCCTGGGATCACTTTGAGGAAGAATAATGCGCTTGATTACCAGGTCTCCGACTTGATACTCTTGTCGTCTGACTTTCTTGTTAAATTCCCTGATCATCCGTTTTTGGTACGTTTGACCATGACAAATAGCAGTAAGTCTCTTTTCGTTAATTAGGTTTAACTGATCAAGCCGAGTCTGGATCCAGTCATCTTCGCTCAAGTCTGCATCTTTCATTATCCGGAGAGAGGGTATTCGGACTTCAATAGGCAAGACTGCCTCCATGCCATAGACCAAGGAAAAGGGAGTTGCCCTTGTCGACGTCCGTGCTGAGGTGCGGTAACCATGAAGAGCAAACGGTAACATTTCGTGCCAATATTTGTAGGTCACTGTCATCTTCTGCACAATCTTCTTGATATTCTTATTTGCTGCTTCTACAGCCCCGTTCATCTTCGGCCGGTAGGGAGAAGAGTTGTGGTGATGTATCTTGAATTGCTCGCAGAGCTCAGTGATCATCTTGTTGTTAAGATTGGTACCATTGTCCGTAATGATCCTCTCAGGTACACCGTATCGACAGATCAGGTTGTGCCGAATGAACCGTGCCACAACGCTCTTTGTTACGGTAGCGTAGGAGGCTGCTTCAACCCACTTTGTGAAGTAATCAATTGCTACCAAGATGAAGCGGTTCCCGTTGGATGCCGTCGGTCGGATCTCACCGATCATATCAATGCCCCACATTGAAAAAGGCCAGAGTGTTGTCAGGACGTTCAGAGGGACCGGAGGAATGTGCACCTTATCAGCATAGATCTGGCATTTATGACAAGTTCGAGAATGCTGGTAACAGTCAGCTTCCATTGTGGACCAGAAATATCCTGCCCGAAGGATTTTATTTGCCATGATATGTCCACTAGAATGTGTTCCGAATGTACCTTCATGAAGTTCTGCCATGATCCTTTCTGCTTCAGTCTTATCCACACAACGCAGTAAGGTTGAATCATGGTTTCGCTTGTATAGAATGTCGTTGCTGAGGAAGAACTTTGCCACGAACCTTCTCAGGAACTTCTTGTCATTAACAGATGCACCTTCGGGGTATTCTTGAGCTTCCAAGTACCTCTCCACCTCATGATACCAGGGTTTTTCAATTACCTCCTCAGCTTCAAGATCACAGCAATATGCAGGCTCATCCAACTTCCAAATGATGATCTGGGGCGCCTCGTTGTCCCATTTGACTTTGAACATAGAAGACATTGTAGCTAGCGCGTCCTCTAATTGATTCTCCTCTCTTGGGAAGTGTTCAAAAGTTATCTCTTCGAAGTGGGGAAGCAATGTCAGCACATACTCCTTGTAAGGAATAAGATTCGGGTGTTTCATATCCCACTCGCCTTTGACCTGATTGATCACGAGAGCGGAATCTCCGAAGACACTCAGAAACTTGATCCTTAAGTCAATTGTAGCTTGAAGACCCATGATACATGCCTCATACTCCGCCATGTTGTTGGTGCAGTTGAAACATAGTCGGGAAGTGAGTGGAGTATGAGTGCCTTTGGGGGATATGATCACAGCGCCGATACCATTACCCAAAGCGTTTGAGGCTCCGTCAAAATTCATAGACCATCAGGATCCTTCCTCAGGTCCTTCATCCGGTCCAGGTACTTCACAATCAGTTACTACCATGATATCTTCATCCGGAAATTCAAAGTTCAATGACTGGTAATCGTCCACAGGTTGGTGTGCCAAATGGTCTGCCAATACACTTCCCTTGATTGCTTTTTGAGTCGTGTACTGGATGTCATATTCTGTCAAGATCATTTTCCATCTTGCTATTCTTCCGGACAGAGCGGGCTTTTCGAATATGTACTTGATTGGATCCATTTTTGAAATCAACAGAGTAGTGTGAGTCAACATATACTGTCTCAGCCGGCGAGCAGCCCATACCAAAGCGCATCAAGTTTTCTTGAGCAGTGAGTATCGGGTCTCACAGTCGGTAAACTTTTTGCTAAGGTAATAAATGGTGTGCTCTTTTCGGCCAGACTCGTCATGCTGCCCCAGCACACACCCCATTGAGTTATCCAGTACTGTCAAGTATAAGATTAGAGGTCTCCCTTCAACCGGTGGCATAAGAATGGGTGGTTCTTGGAGATACTCTTTGATCTTTTCAAAATCGGCCTGACATTCATCGTTCTAACGTAATACTTGATCTTTCTTCAGCAATTTGAAGATTGGTTCACAGGTAGCAGTTAGATGTGAGATGAATCAGGCAATGTAATTCAGACGTCCTAGAAAGCCTCTGACTTCTTTCTCTGTCTTGGGAGCTGGAATCTCTTGTATGGCTTTCACCTTGGCAGGGTCCACTTGAATACCTTTGTCGCTTACAATGAAGCCTATCAATTTTCCATATCTCACCCCAAAGGTGCATTTGTTTGGGTTCAACCTCAGCTTGTACAACTTCAGACGGTCAAACAGCTTCCGTAGATGGTCAAGGTGTTCCTCCTCAGTTTGGGACCTTGCAATCATATCATCAACATACACTTCTATTTCATGATGGATCATATCATGAAATAAAGCAACCATAGCACGTTGGTAAGTTGCCCCAGCATTTTTCAACCCAAATGGCATGACCTTGTAGCAAAAGGTGCCCCACTGAGTAACAAAAGTGGTCTTCTCCATGTCTTCATGAGCCATCTTGATCTGATTATAACCGGAGAAGCCGTCCATGAAGGAGAATACCTTATGCTGAGCAGTGTTGTCAACCAGGACGTCGATATGAGGCAGAGGGAAATCATTCTTGGGGCTGGCCCTGTTCAAATCCCTGTAATCAACACACATTCGGACCTTACCATCTTTCTTCGGCACTGGAACCATATTGGCAACCCACTGAGGGTAAGAAGTCACTACTAAAAACCCGGCATCAAATTGTTTCATAACCTCAGCTTTGATTTTCTTGGACATCTCTGGACGCATACGGTGGACCTTTTGTTTAACCGGAGGGCATTCTCCCTTGGTGGGTAGGTGATGAACCACAATGTCGGCATCCAAACCAGGCATGTCTTTGTAAGACCAAGCAAAGATTTCCATGTAGTCATGCAGCATCTGAATCAACCGTTGTTTCACACTGCACTCTAGATTGGCACCAATCTTGACTTCCTTTCTATCTGTCTCGGTACCCAGGTTTACCGTTTCCACTGGCTCTTCATGCGGCTGAATGGCCCTCTCTTCCTGGAGTAGCAGTCTTGCAAGTTCCCCAGGAACTTCGCAATCATCTTCACCCTCGTCTTCGGCTAAGTTGATCGGATTTCCGAAGTCATAACTGGCAGTAGCAGAGTCGTTACCAATGAGATCCAGAGTGGATTGGAATCTGTATAAGTGAGTGTGTGTAAATATAGTTGTTTTGCAATATATGATAAAGAAAGAAAAGTAGCACAAGACTTGAAATGCAACAAACGTCCAATGTTTTGATTAATGATATATGAAAATGTCATACAAAAGCCCTCACAAATGGAGCCACGGTGCCCCGGGTAGGACACCGAGCCATAAAAGTTTCAACATATTGTTTGTTACAAATTGAAAACAAAAGAATTCATTACTGAGTGACAAAAGTAATAGGGGTGAAGTCTTTGGCAGTCCAGTTGCTTGGTCCACTGTCGGTTGTTGGGTAGATCAGCTGTCGAATTCTGATTCCTCCACTTCGTCCTCAATAGCATTCACTCCTGGGTTGGTGATGAACACAGGAGGTCTTCCAATCCTTGCTTTGTGAACAGCCTTCTGAGCCTCTGCAGTGAAGCCTAAGCCAAACTTGTCGGTCTTTGGAGTGAAGTCAGGAAGTCGGCCCCAGTTTGCGCACTCTCCCTTCTCAATCACAGCCCGGGCATCCTTTAAGGAAGCCATCTTCAAAGGAGGGTCTTCAATCACAGCTTCCGCCGATGCCAATGTCTGAGGCACCTCTTCAAAGTGTTGAAAGGGGGTTTCAATGAATTCCCCATCCATTTCTATGTATCGGAACGAGTTTAAGTGGCTGACCATATACTCCTCTTCCCCTTAAACTGTAACAATCTTTCCTCTAACCGGGTACTTAAGCTTTTGATGTAGTATGGAGGTCACAGCTCCGGCCTTGTGAATCCATGGACGACCCAGCAAACAAGAGTAGGATGGACGGATGTCCATCACATAGAAAGTAGAATCAAACACATGAGAACCAACCCTGATTGGGATGTCAACTTCGCCATGTACCATCCTTTTCGAACCGTCAAAGGCTCGGACAACAATGTTACTGGGCTTGAGCTCCAGACCCTCACAATCTATCCTGTCTAGGGCCTTCTTGGGCAATACATTCAATGAAGAACCGGTGTCTACCAACACATGGGCAAGAGTAGTTCCCCTGCATTCAATAGAGACATGCAGGGCGTCATTATGGTTCTTTCCTTTTGCAGTCAGATCGGCGTCGGAAAAGCCCAGACCATTATCAGCAGTCAAGTTGGCAACACAATCAGTAAATTGATCGGCAGATGTTTCTTGCGGCACATGGGCCGTCTTCAGGAAGGAGATCAGGGCCTTGACATGGGCCTCTAAACATAATAACAGTGATAGCATAGAAATTTTTGATGGGGTGTGCCCCAACTGCTCAACAACATTGAAATCACTTTTCTTGATAATCTTGAGAATCTCCTCCATCTCTTGCTGGGAGGCTTCAACAGCGGTTGTCTTCGGCGCCTCCGTCAAGGCAGGAAAATCAGCAGCAATCCCTTTGCCCCAAGCGTCAGATGACTCGGCAGCAGGGGTAGAAACAGGAACTTGATTAGAAAGTGGAACATGCACACTTGCGGGTGTGATGATAAGGGGTTTCTGAATAACTATTGGTGCGATATCTGGCGAAAACAACCTACCACTGCGAGTAATCTTGGCAGGCCCGGTGATGTTTCTAACACCAGTACTTGTATCAAACTTTTGCTTCACTCCAAGCACATAAACATCTGCCCCATAGTGCCATGGGACAGCTTTGTCGGGTGTATAGGGGAGGGGGCCCGGAACCGTAATGATGATGGGAGCAATCTTCTGAGTGGACATAATTTTGACTCGCTTCCTTGAAGGAGCCTTGGGAGGTTTGTTGAAAATAGTGACAATAGAAACTTCTTCGGCAGGGACAGCAGGAACGGTAATCTTCTCGAATAAGATCTCTTTGTTATCCATCAGGCTTTGGATACCTGATTTTAGCAAAGGACAACCAAAAGGGGAAACAGCACATAGAAGGCAATCTTCACCACATCCCGGAAATAAACCAGCTAGCAACAGATTCCTTTTAACAGTCGATAATGGAGTAACAATCTCTTCCACGGAGGCCACATATCGGTCTTCTTCCACAGCGTTCACTCCATGCTGGGGCATGGGAGCAGTCACAACATTGGGCCTTTCAGGCGCCTCAAACTGTATTTCCTTAGCATCAATAAGGTCTTGAACCTTATTCCTCAGAGCCCAGCAATCGTCTATAGTATGCCCGGGGCTATCAGAGTGATAAGCGCAACGGGCATTGGGGTTGTACTTCAGAGAAGTTGTGTTCACTACCTTCGGAGCTTCTTTGACAGTTACCAGATTGGTTGATAGTAGTTGCGGCAAAATCTAAGACAGGGTCATGCTAAGCCGAGTGTACTGCCTCTTGGGCCTCTCACCCCTTTGTTGATTATACTCCTGAGGAGCAGCAACAGGCTTTGAAATTACCAATGCATTAACGGCTTGGCGGCGTTCCGGCTTAACTTGTCTTCTAGGACCATAAACAGCACTAGCTTCCTTCTTGAAAGGCTTCTTTTCAGTACTAGCAGCGGCACCTTTCTGTATCTTCCCCGACTTGATACCAGCTTCTATCCTCTCACCAGTTAAAATCAAATCTGTAAACCCAGCAGAAGAATTACCAATCAGATGGTTAAAGAACAGACTAGACAAGGTCCCTAAAAACATGTCAACAAGTTCACGGTCAGTCAAAGGTGGCTGCACCCTGCCAGCCAGATCTCTCCACTTTTGCGCATATTCTTTAAATCCTTCGCCTGTTCCCAGTGACATACCCTGAAGTTGAGTACATGTGGGAGTGAGGTCAGAATTATACTGATATTGTTTATAAAATGCGGTGGCAAAGTCTTCCCAGTTTCGGATACTGGCTCCATCCAGCTGATAGAACCACTCGAGTTGAGCCCCGAAAAGGCTATCCTGAAAGAAATGGATCCAAAGGTTCTTGTCTACAGTGTAAGGTTGGATCTTCCTTACATATGATCTGAGATGCATTTTCGGGCAGGACAGCCCGTCATACCTTACAAAAACTGGCACTTTGAACTTCGGGGGGATCACAATTCCAGCAACTAATCCCAAGTCTTCGAAATCTAAACCGGGAACTCTCTGCAGCTCCATAGCTGCCAACCTGTCTTCTAAACCCTTGTATTTATCATCAGCAGGCGGGTATTGTTGATCAGAGTAGTCTTCGTCCTCTTCAGCCTCCTCTTCCTCAACCTCTGATTCGGAAGGTACTGCAGTCGCATTCCCTTTACTGGTTCCCTCCTCAGAAGTAGGGGGAAATTCAAGCACTCTTCTGGCTTCGCCCTCAAACCTTCTCCCTAGGGTAGCCACCCCGATTCTCTTCTTCTTATTTTTCACTTGGTCTTTGTTCCCCAGTAGGGCTTTCAGATCTTCCTGACCCTTAGCCAAGGTCATCAGGAGTTGTTGAAACTGTGCGTTTTGAGACTGCAAGTCCTTGACCGTTTGTTCGAGATCCATCCTACTGTAATAAACAGCAGAAAGATAAGGAAACCTGGTGTGGAGACCTGCTTATGCACATGATGAATGGTATGTTTATGTATGCAATGCATTCAAGGATTTAGAACATTCAAAATTGTTGCAAACAAAAAGGAACGCACGTCATATTAATAAGAAGAAATTTGTCAGTACATAAATGCCCCATGGGCCAAATATTACAAAAACTTCTCAAGGTAAAAAGACATTGCGCATCCTCTTTGGCGCGATGTAGGTGTTGAGGGTCTCTTCCTCATGGAGTCGGCGGGTAAGCTCTAGAACCTTCTTCTCACTGGCGTAGAAGCTGGCTTCAAAAGTGTTTTGTTCCTCCTTAAGTTGGATCCAACTCTTCTGCATCTCCTCCCACGATGTAGGCATGTCAGGATATAGGATGGTGTAGGGAACCTCTCCTTCCGTAACGGGCTCTTTAATCACAGGGAGAACATGAGGATAAGGCATCATTAGACTCTAGGCTCGGGCTCGCACCCACTTGAGGTAAGGCTCAAGAGGGATGGAGTTCATGTGCCCCAGTGTCTTGCTGTCAACTTTGTTAGGCATCCTCCAAGCTCTGATGAATCTTAGGCGAAGTCCTTGCGCATCGTTGTCGAAGTCAAAAACTAGGTCAGGAATCAACATGTCGTGAGGGCCATCTCTTCGTGCATATCCAAATTGTCTCAAGGCTAGACAAGGGTTGTAGGTAATGCCTCCCCTAATGCCAAGTAATGGAACATTAGGGAACTCTCCACAACGATCGACGATGATGACATTTTCTCTGGACCGAGAACACCAATGTACATCAGAGTGAGTGAGGGTCATCAACCATTATGACCACCTTAAGCCTTGGTCATTCTTCAAGACAGATTGTGGAAGGTGCGAAATAAACCACCTTGCAAGGAGAGGAGTACAGCACATGAGAACACCCCTCTTTCTCATTGTTCGAGTGTAAAATGAGTGAAGAATGTCCCCAAGCAATGTTGGTATTAGATTTCCGGATAAGAAGATCTTGACGGCGTTGACATCTACAAGCTAGTCAGGATTTGGGAACAAGACCAACCCATAGATAAGGAGGGCCACAATTTCTTCAAAGGCTTGTAGGTCCAATGAATTCCAACACTCTTGTGCCTTCTCAAACAAGAATTTGGCTAAGAAACCTTTGACACTGCTTCTAGTTTCCCAATGCCCCTTGATGTCAGATGGCTGTAGTTGTAGTGCTCGAGCAACATCTTCAGGCTTTGGTTCCTTTTCCATACCGTTGTAGGGTAGTTGATTAAGGATAGGAATTCTCAGGAGTTGAGAAAATTCCTCCAAAGTGGGCACCAACTGGTAGTCAGGGAAAGTGAAACAGTGCTGAAGAGGGTCAAAGAACTGGAACAGCACCTTCATCATGTCTTCTTCAATGTTGGTGTTGACTAAGCTGAGCAGTCTACCATGTCTCTCACTGAAGGGAGAGATTTCCGGAATTCTTGATGTGAGCTCCTTGAGTTGAGGAGGTATTCTCACAAGGTTGACTTGGATGGTTTTCCTGCGAGGAATTTCCATGACCTACAAAACAAGAACAAAGATGAAGATCTAAACCCTTGAAATGGTTAGTGAATGCATATGATGCTTTATGATGTTCATGATGTATGCACAAAACATATGTACAAACAATTCACACCAAACCCTAGTTTCAGGCTTGCATGGGGTTTCATAGGTAAGTACCCTCTTGAGTGTAGTTGGCTTAAAATCCTGTCCTATAAATAGTAACCGGGTTCTAAGGAACTTAATATCATTGGATTGTTTTCATTGTTCATTGTTTTGGTTTAGCCACTTAACTAGCGACCAAAATATTCCAAGAAAACAACCCTCAATGAGTGTAGTATCGAGTATCTACCAACTTCGGACTGCACCAAAGCCGGTCATCTCACTACCCCTAATGAAAGGCCAAGATGGTCAAGTAAGGTTCTAGGTCATTAGTGCTTAGTGACATCACTCAGCGGCCCCGTACTCTCCTTGATTGAACTCAAGGGTTACCGGTACCCACAAATATGTCGCACTAATATAGCTATTGCTTCAACCGTGTCGGTATACCCCGCACAGTTTCCACAATGTATTGCTATCTATGAATGTTTCCCCAAATCCGGGTGTAGGATTGTAAACCCAAACAAGAGAGCCAAGATGTAAAGCAATCAAAGCAAACAATTAGTCATGCAAGAGGGTGATCTAAGCCCTAAGGTTACTCCACTTAAAAAGTTTTCCCCAGCAGAGTCGCCAGTTCTGTGATACGGTGGGAGAACTGACTTGAGGATTTGCGTTTGTTTTCGCAAATGTTTCGGTTGAGCAAGAGTCGCCACCGACTTTTTATTTTATCCTAAGGAAAGGTTAAAAAGCACAGCAAAAACCTTTGAGATGTTTTCTTGGGTTCGGGGAGTAGATTATAGAAAGGGAAGGTATTAGCACCCTTTCTATCCATGGTTATCCATGGGCTCTTAGTTGCTTGCTTAGATCAACTTGCCTTGATTTTCAATTGTTTGAAATGGTGCTTTGTGTGTTGGTTTTGAAAATGTTTTGAAAAGAGGCCAATGTGGTGGCAACCTTTGTAATGATCTATGTTGGGATGTATACAAAGGTGTATGTCTTTTGAAGAGTTTTCAATGTTTTTTGTTTTAAAAGTGTTGTGAAGTGTGTTTTGAAAAAATAGGCAAGTGTTTTTGTTTTGCAAGTTGGCAAGTAACCAAAAGCTATCTACTCCTAAATTTACTCAAAGTTTCGCCATCGCACATGTTTGTTATCCTACTTTGATTCTCAATATCATTGTTAGGTGTAATGTTTTGTCATCCGGTTTATTGATGTTTCGCTATCTTTCCCATGATACCTTGTTATCTTATAGCCGATGTTTCGCCATCGCACATGTTTGTTATCCTACTTTGATTCTCAATATCATTGTTAGGTGTGATGTTTTGTCATTCGGTTTATTGATGTTTCGCCATCTTTACCATGATACCTTATTATCTTTTAGCCGATGTTTCACCATCACACATTTGTTTGAAGCTGATGTTTCGCCATCGCACATGTCTTTTATCCTACTTTAATTCTCAATGTCATTTGTTAGGTGTGATGTTTTATCATTTGGTGTTTCGCCATCTTTGACATGTTACTTTGTTATTATTTTGCCGATGTTTTACCATCTCATTTGTTTGTTGTTTTATTTGATGTTTTTCCATCTTGACTGTTTTTGTTGTCTTAACTAAAAAACACTAACCAACCAGAATATATGAGTCGAACTACGGCTGCTCTGATTCCTTAAAAGGGATACGTAGGCAAAGGGGTAGGGCCCAACCAAGCATAACTTTTATTTTCCCTACATTGTTTTCTTTTTTCGCATGCATTCCTTTTTCAGCTTTAAGCCATAGACATAGGTTTTGACCACGCCCATTAGATTAGATAACAAGAATGGATACCGTAGAGTACTACGGGCGTGTTGGGTGCTAATACCTTCCCCTCGTGTAACCGACTCCCTTACCCGATCTCTCGGTTGAAAGACCATGATTTCTCCCTCTTCAGGTTTTCTCGATGTTTACCTTTCCCTCTTGGCGGGATAAAAGACGTTCGGTGGCGACTTCATTGATATTTCATTAGAAGATGACGGTTCAGCCAGGTAGTTTCAGCTGGGGACTTCACTGGGGACAGATTGACCTCTTGCTGGTCCATCCCGGAGTCGATCCTAGCTCTTGTTTGTTTTCTTTTTGGGTGTTTATTTTACCGCTTTGCATATTTATCTGTTTGCATTGCATCTTGTGTGTGCTTTACTTTTTGCATACTGGATTTGGCTGGACTATTTGGATTCTGGATTTCTTGGTGGGTGGGTTGTTCCATGAGGTAAAAGGCCTCATACCCAGGCTATGAGTGAATTCCATAGGAGCTAGGAATAGAGTGGCCATGACAGCTATGAGTCGGATGCTTTGTAGACCTGACCATGAGACCCATGACTTCAGAAGTAGTTCGGGTAGGTGTTATCGTATGATGATACCGATAGTCGAGCTCTTGTACTCTGATTTGGCTTTTAACCTTACCTTGACCTAGACTACACCCGTGAGAGGGGTGGGGAAAATTTGCTTACAGGTACAGGTACTGTTGGTGACTTTGTGTTGCAAAGGTGACTCAGGTTCCCATGATAGTTTTGAAGCTTTGGGATTTTCTTTTGATCTTGAGTGGTGTTGTTCTGTAATGGTCCAGCCATTATCCAGTGTGAAACTTTGATCCTGTCATGTTGCATCATAGCATATTTATTTCTAAAAAAAATGATGTATAAAAAATAACTAGCATGCGCATGTCATCTTCCAGGGACATTCGAGAGTCTTCATTCCATCAGAAATGGTTGCCCCCCCGTCAGATGAGTTTGATTCAGTTCATGTTAAAGAGCCCAACAGGCATGCATTCACTTATCAGATTCCTACTATTGATGTGTCTGAATTGAAGAGGTTGAGTTCTTATCTGAAGAGTGATGTTCTGAATAATTTCAACAAAAATTATGGCAATTTGTTACTAATCCTTAACACTCCAGTTGACCCAATGGCTTTGATCACCCTCTTCCAGTTCTATGACAAGGAATTACGGTGTTTTACTTTTCAAGATTATCAACTGGTTCCCACACTAGAAGAGTACGCGTACCTACTTATTATCAAGTTGTCCGATGAAGTTCCTTTTGTCCAAGCATCGGAGAAGTTGAAGTTCGAAGTTATTGCTGAAATTCTTCATTTGAATTTGAAAGAGGTGAAAGACAATTGGAAATCAAGTGGGGATACTACGGGGTTTTATTTGGATTTCTTAGTGAAGAAAGCTGAAGACTGGGCAAAGAAAGGGAATTGGAGTGACTTCAGCTCTATGTTTGCTCTCATGATATACAGGATCATCCTCTTTCCTCACAAGAGAAATTTTGTGGATTTGACGGCTATTTGTGTTTTTAGAAATAAGAACCCGGTACTGACACTCTTGGCAGATACTCTTTACACCATTCATTTCAGGCATGGAAAAGGAGGTAATGTAATTTTATGTCATTCGATGTTGTATCAATGGTTTAAGTTGCACCTACCGGTAAATGGCCCTTTCGTGGATACCATACTTGTCAACCTTACTTCATTTGATATCAGGTGGATTTATGACATGGGGAAGTACGAAGTATTATCACTAGCTGCGGAGATTTCTCTAATGTTACCCTCATAGGAACTAAGGGGTGTATCAACTATAATCCTGTGCTTGCTTATCGTCAATTGGGATATGCAATGGATGGACCGCCAAAGGTTGAGGAGGTGCCTGAATCAGTGTATTTCGTTAGAGGAAGTGATCATGCGATGTTGAAAAGAGTGACAAATGCTTGGAAGGGAATTCACAAGAAGGATAGAACTACTTTGGGCAAGAAGGTTCTTATTGCTAGAGTTCCTTACCTTGAATAGATTAGAGATAGGGTTAAGATTTTACGGTTACCATTTGCAAGGTCGGATCCTATATGTGAGCAACCTCCTACTGTTCTGAGTAACACGGTGCCTACTGAGGTGTTCACCCAGGTTCATGTTGAGAACATTCAACTTCGTGCAAAAGGCCGTGAGGCAGGGATGAAACTTTATTGGGTAGATCAAGAAAGGGTTGACTTAGCTTGCAAACTCAAAGAAGCTCAAGGGGAAACTTCTGATGCAACCAGTTTTAGGAAGAGATCTCATGCTGAAATGGAAGAAGAAATGAGTAAGACCCAACAAGAGTGCTAGAAGCTTCAGGCGTCTGAGAATAGCTACAGGAAGAAGATTCAAAACTTGTAGAAACAGCTCAAAGACAAAGATGCTCAGCTTAAGAAGGAAGTGGCCCAGAGGCGTGTCGTAGAGGATCGGTTTCAAGAAAGTAAAGTAGTCACATCACAACTTTTGAAGGAGAAAGTCGGGCTTGAAGAGTATTGTCAACACCTTGAAGTGTGTCTTGTTCCGGAGATTTAGTTTTTTTACTTACCTTTGGTGTATTTGGTCACCCCCAGGATTGTTGGAAGGGACCATTGTTTGCTTTTATTATTCAGTTTTTTGTTAAGTTTACTTTGAAAACACATATTTTATTTTTTATCGCTACACTCTTAAATGTCCGAAGTCACTCGAACATCATTTCTTTTGTTTGTAAATAATTGAAGTGTTTGTCTTTTTGTCTTTTTTTCCTTTGATTGTATGCTTGATTATTGGTTACGCACCGTGATTGATGAATAAAAGGACTCTTGAATACTGGGAAATGACAAACATATCATGCACATCATGCATTTCATAGCATTACAGGTTATCTCAAGAAGGTATTCTTATTCTTCTGCTTTTCTTATTCAGAATTCAAGACGACTACTCATCGGTATTCCACCAAAAACAATTTTTCAAGACATATGGAACAAATTCAAGCTGAACTCGCTAAAATAAGGGCCCAAATGGCTACTCAAATGACCCAGTTCATGGAGGTCATCACCAATGTGAATCGCCGAAAGGAGGAACTGGCTACCATTGTCAACAAACAGCACCGCTATCCAGGGGATGGTGGAAATCAAGGGCTCTATCAGGACATTTCTGTAGGATTGAGGGATGTGCAAGATCAGCCTGTTGGAAATTTTCACGGGATGCCCGGAAACCCTTTTGTGCGCAAAGTAGGGCAATTTCCCCTGTCTCTGGGACCTCGTCTTGTGGGGAACATAAGAGGTAACCAGGGCGGTGTAAGGGACTATCAGGAGCAGGATTATTACTTTGATCAGGATGAAGATCAGTTTTCTGTTCGGCGTTCAGAGCCGGAAGTTCAGGTTGAGGATAGGAAGTATTGGTTGTTGGAAGAACGTTTGAAGGCTGTGGAAGGGCAAGGAGCCTTTGGTATGGATGCTAATGATCTCGGGTTGGTGTCCGGGGTGAAAGTTCCTCCAAAGTTCAAGCCTCTTGTATTTGAAAAGTACAACGGAACGTCATGTCCTGTTACTCATGCAACTGCTTATTTCCGAAAGATGTCGGTGCATACTGAGGATTAGGGGCTTTTGATTCACTTTTTCCAGGATAGCCTATCTGGGGAATCTCTAGAATGGTACATGAAGTTGGAGAAAACTCATATTCGTTGCTGGAATGATCTTGCTCGGGCTTTTGTCAAACATTATCAGTACAATGTGGATATGGCGCCTAATCGCACTCAGTTACAGAATTTGTCACAAGGACCAAGAGAATCTTTTAAGAAATACGCTCAGAGGTGGCGTGACTTGGCTGCGAGGGTTCAACCTCCACTCATGGAGAGAGAACTCATTGATATGTTTATGAGTACCCTGCAAGGGCCATTCTATGAGCACATGATAGGAAGTACTTCAGCAGGATTTTCAGACTTGGTAATGGCTGGTGAAAGAATTGAGGTAGGTTTGAAATTGGGGAAAATTCAAATTGGAGGTTCTAGTGGCTCATCAGGGGGCAGTAAGAAACCATTCAACACTTACCCTAAGAAAAAGGAAGGTGACACGAGTGCGGTTTACTCTCGTAGAGGAAGAGGAGAGGATCGTCAGCCCCAACAAATCAATGATGTTTCAATTCCTATTAATGCTCCTCCGCAGCAGAGACCGAATACAGTGCCTCAACAACAAAGACAACAAGATGCTCCCCGTCAGTATAATAATCAACAGCAGAGACAGTTGAGAAAATTCGATCCCTTACCAGTATCTCTTACTAAAGCACTCCACCATTTGCTTGATTTGAAGTTGATCGGTTTGAGAAATATGCCACCCCCCCCCCCCAAGACTTCCTCCTAACTATGATGCTAATGCAAGATGTGAATTCCATTCAGGCGGAGTTGGTCATTCTACTGACAATTGTTTTACGTTGAAGTGCAAAATACAAGACTTGTTGGATGCTAAGGCAATTGAGTTTACTCCAGTGACTGGTTCGAATATTACTCAGAACCCAATGTCTAGGCATGGAGGGGGTGTTGTTAATATGATTGATGATAACGGTGAAGTGTTGAATTTAATCATGAATGTGGAACAAGTAACTACCTCGTTGTGGTATGTTAAGAGGTATTTGCTTGACAATTCTATTTTTCTGAGTTGTACTTCAGAGTGTGCCAAGTGTAGAGAGCAACTGAAGGGCGATGATGATTTAAAAGCCGGTATCCAGTTGTTGATAAAGGAGGGTTCCCTGCAGTTCGATAGAAAACCGAGTTACCGTGAGGTTACCGAACAAGATGTTGTTGTGGTATCTATTCCTTACACCCCTGTGTGCATTCCTACCCCATCTAGGGAACCTCCTTTGATGATTACGGTACCTGGTCCCATGCCGTATACTAGTGAGAAGGCCATCCCATGGCGTTACGGTGCTGATGTTTATTACCATGGGGTGAAGCAGGAGGTAAGTACTCGTTTGTCTGAGGAAGAACGTGCTGAAGATAATGAAGGGGAAGTTCATAATTTTTATAGTGTGGGTCGAATGACTAGAAGCGGGAGATTATTTGGTCCTTCCAATGTGCAAGATGCGGCAGATGCTTCTGCAAGAGAAAAAGGAAAACAACAGGCAATGTTTGGTGATCCAAGGGTTACGCCAGCCAATGTGACTCGACCAATTCCGATACCATAAGCTTTTTCAGTTCCCAGTGAGGTTGAAGAGTTAATGCGAATTATCAGAAAGAGTGATTATAGCATAATTGATCATCTGAGCCATACTCCTTCTAAGATGTATATCTTATCTCTGTTGATTTATTCAGAACCTCACAGAAATGCTTTGATGAAGTTGTTAAATAATACGTTTGTGCCACATGAGATAACAGTCAATCAGTTTGAGAATGTTTGTGCTAACATATCTGTCGGGAACGGTCTGGGCTTCACTGATTTTGATCTTCCTCCGGAGGGGCGAGACCATAACAAAGTGTTGCATATTTCAATGAGTGCATGGGAACTATTCTATCCCGGGTTTTGGTGGATACAGGGTCGTCTTTAAATGTATTGCCTAAGTCAGCATTGATGAAAATTGATTATTCTGGACTGGAGCTGCGCCCTAGTGATTTGATGGTGAAGACATTTGATGGGTCTCGAAGGTCAGTGTTTGGGGAGGTGGAATTACCAATCAAGGTTGGTCCTCGCACCTTCACGGCTACTTTTTATGTGATGGATATTGTGATACGGTGGGAGAACTGACTTGAGGTTTTGCGTTTGTTTTCGCAAATGTTTCGGTTGAGCAAGAGTCGCCACCGACTTTTTATTTTATCCTAAGGAAAGGTTAAAAAGCACAGCAAAAACCTTTGAGATGTTTTCTTGGGTTCGGGGAGTAGATTATAGAAAGGGAAGGTATTAGCACCCTTTCTATCCATGGTTATCCATGGGCTCTTAGTTGCTTGCTTAGATCAACTTGCCTTGATTTTCAATTATTTGAAATGGTGCTTTGTGTGTTGGTTTTGAAAATGTTTTGAAAAGAGGCCAATGTGGTGGCAACCTTTGTAATGATCCATGTTGGGATGTATACAAAGGTGTATGTCTTTTGAAGAGTTTTCAATGTTTTTTGTTTTAAAAGTGTTGTGAAGTGTGTTTTGAAAAAATAGGCAAGTGTTTTTGTTTTGCAAGTTGGCAAGTAACCAAAAGCTATCTACTCCTAAATTTACTCAAAGATCTTTGCTATGTTTTTAACCCTTTTAACAATCTTGTTCCACCATTGTATTTGGTGGACAATCTTGTGTTAGGATGTGAACGGGACGGGCGCGGGTCATCGTTTAGACCATGATTGCAATGGTGCCAAGTATCTTTGGGCAATTTTTCTTTAAGGGACTTGATCATTTTTAGGCAACTTTTGAAAGCGTCATCGAGGGACTATGATCATTTGATTGTTTTGTTTTTGCCAAAGATACCTAACATGCAATATGGCCCATTATTGAAGGCAACAAGTGGAATACCCTAGGGGTGCAAGTGTGATTAGTGTTATCCATTTTCATGCTTGTTTATCTTGAATTTAGGTCAAACTAGTTGTTGTTTTTGATTTGCATACAAACCCTAATTCTAGCATGGCATAATTAGAAAGCTTTTAAATGCGAAAAATAAAAGGTCCTAAGTTATTACAACACAATATATGGGATGGGGGGTACAAATGTTCAAATGGGGATATTTTAGCAAGAAATTAAACCTAAACTATTACATCCAAATTGAATTATACAAATTATTTAATATACAACAATAAAAAATATAAGAAATGTGCAAGATGCAAAAAAATGGTTTTTTTATATGTATGAAAAGAAAGTAATTTTATGTGTCAAATAAACAAAAATAAAATTAATTTTTGGTATTTTTATGTATTTAGGGCACAACCCTAATTTTGTTAAACAAAATGTATTTAATATATAATACATACAATATTTATTAATTATGTACAAAAAATAAATAAAAGAAGATATATTGTAAAAAAAGTATTTTTGAGGTCAAAATATTAATAAAAATAAAATGTATTAATTATTTGTATTTTCCCTAAATATACTAATAAATATATAATTATTTTACATTATTTATTAAATATATATTATATGTACAAAAATAAAATATTTAATATTATAAAAAAATTTATTTATTATAAAATGTTTTCAAGAGATAACATAAAATAAAAAATCAGAAATAAAATATGTTTGTATTATTTTTTAGTTATTTTAAATAATAGTATATTTATGTTTATTTATATACAAAACTAAATGAAACAAAATAAATGTCAAAAAAAATGCAAATAAATGTGGGAAAAATATTTTTTATGTTTATTTATGTTTAGATAAAAATATAAAAACAAAATCAAAAGGAAAAAATCAAAAATAACAAAGATATCTCAAAATGGGCCAGGGGGTGCATGTGTAAAACAGTGGTGTAAAAGGAAAAACATTTCAGGCCCAGCCCAAAGACCCTGTCTTCTTCAACCTCCAGCATCCTTGTACAACCAACACACGCGTTTCTGCTATCTCATGATTCTTGGATTTTTAGCACAAACTCACAACATGAAAAATGTTAAGCATCAAGCCACGATTCCATACATATAAAAAACTTAACTTAACTCTCAGAAATGAGAGAGAATTTCTCCATCCCTGATTCTTAACCTAAGTTTTTGTCGATGTTCAGGTCTCAAATTCTCTCAGCACATGCAATATAAATGGAAAGTAAAGATATGTATAGCTTCAGGGGCATGAATAGAACATATTTCATTCACAAACTTAGAGCTAACTCTTCCTATATTGAGAGATAGAAGTCCATGAACTTACCTGTTCAGCTTGGATCGTGTCTGACAATGGAGGCACTTTCAAGGCAAAATGAGGATTGGTACAGCTTGCTTGAAGTTCAGGGATGCTATTCCAACCTTTAACTTGCTTTGAAACCAACTGGATCAAGCTATGGCAATCAACCTGCAAAACAGAAAAAATGAAAATGGTGATGTTGGTTAGAGGTGTTACAGGTTGTGTCCAATGCTTGGGATAGCTTGCATATATGGTATGGAGTGTGTATGAACTGGTTTTAGCAAGAATGCACGAGGGAATTGAGTTATGGAAGTCCAACTGCAGAGGTGACTCTGTTTTCTACAGTTGGAGGGTGTTTTGAGGTTTGATGATGTTTTGAGAGTGTTTTGCTCGTGCCTTAGCTCTGTTATATTATTTGGAAGGTGTACAACAACTTTGCTTAAGCTTGTGTTGGCTGAAATGAGAGTTGGTGTAAGTTATGCCAAGTTACTTCTAACTTAAGCAAGAAATGGCAAGTTGGTTCTCTAGACTTGTACAGCCCCCTCAAGTATGATGCACACTTGAGCCTTGATCAGTGTGATATCTCCATGAATCTTGTGTCCAAAGATATGCATTGTACCACTTGGATTGCAAATGTGACATAAAGTGCAACTTTACCAAAATGGATATATTGCTTTTTCTAATTATGGCTCAATCTTGTATGCAACGCTTAAACACACAAGATAAGACTTAAACATGAAGGATTGACATTAAATTTATGAGTGTGAATGAGATAAAGGACCTGTAATCTAGCTTAGAGCATGCTGAGTTCAAAAATGCAAAGTTATGGACATGTAAATTGGCCATGAACAAAGTGAGTTTTGCCCATATTGCCAAATTCGATTCTCCCTAACCATAAGGTTGTTTGATGAGTTCTTGGACATTTTGGAAAGTTTGGAATGTGTACTACAATCCATCTTTGTAATGAAAATTGAAATTCCAAGTGGAAGCATGTGGAAAGTAGCCATGAAGTTAGGCAAAAATCCTGCCTAAAATAGGTCAAAAATTTTCTAAGTTAAGAATGTTTTGCACCCTTGTTCCAAAAATCATAACTTGAGCTACAAGCTTCTTTTGAGGAAACTTTGTGAATCAAAGTTGTAGATTTTGCAATATACTTCAACTTTCATGTTTTGACTTTTCCTTGAATCCAAATGCATCTTGATGAAAAAGTGGTACAAAGTTAGGAAAAATTAGGGATTTTCATAACTTAGAAAAATTCTAAGTTATGAAAATTCTTCATTTTAAACCCTAATTTGCAATTTTGGGTTTCTTGATGAACAAGTTTCATATTTTGACATGTTTTGATGAAAAATGAATCTTGACACTTGATTTTGACCAAAAAGTCAAAGTTTGACTTTTCAGTATACAGTCAAAAATTAATCAATTGACTGGAAAATTCATCTGTCAATCTTGTGCATTTGGGATCTTTTGAACTTGTTGAACATGTCAAGACAATTCCATTGGGTCCTTGAGTCCATATATGAGCTTGGTTTTCCATTGGTTAGGTCAAGCAGTCAAAAATTGCCTTTGTGCAGTCAAAACCCTAAAAATGACCATTTTGCCCTTTTGATGATCTGATCAAATTTCTTGTGGAATTGTGATCCAAACTTGATAAAATGGTTTATATGAGTTCAATATGTTGATGTGGGTCAAATTTCATGAGATTTGACTGTCAATTGACCACAGTTGACTTTTTCCCCAATACAGTTGATTTCTAGGTCAACTGCCCAATTGACTGGGCAAAGATTGGAATCAAGGCTTGAAACTTGGTATGGATAAACTTGGGAGTCCAACATGAAGCATGAAAGTCATCTTAGGCATTTTAGGTCATAACATCTTTGTGCAAACACAAACCCTAATTTGGGTCAACAGTGCCAGGATAAGTCTTGAGCAGAGGAAACCCTAACTGGATCTTGAGTTCCCAGGGTCTTGTGATGAGAAAATGTTGAGGAAATGGGAGGGCAAATTTTGGGGTACAACAGATATACAGCCAGCGTATTGTTGTTTGTTGGGGCGGCTGTGGATTCATAAAGCAGGGGAAGTCACTTCTACTCTTCATCAGAAACTCAAGTATCCTGCAGAGGGAAAGGTGATAATTGTGTGCGGCGAGGAAAAGTACATTGTGAGTCATTTGACATCATTCCTCTATGTTGAAGTTGAAGGCGAGATTCATGAGACTCTGTTTCAGGCGCTCGAAACAGTTCATGCTGTCAATTTTCCTCCTCCAAAGCAGAAAAGGAAGCCTGAAACTGTTATGTCTTCTCTCAAGGATGTGAGAGTTGTGGTGGAAAATGGTAACCCTGAAGGTTGGGGTCAGGTGCTGGACGTTACCCCAAAATTTAATAAATTTGGTCTTGGTTTTAGCCCAGGTCAGCAGAGTACAACTCCCAGAGCATCTAGTTTATCTACTCCTATGAAGTTTTCTCGTCCTTGTGCTACTCAAGAAGGACACGTTAATGCAGTTGGCGACGATAGGGTTGATGGCTACAATATCGAAGATTGGATTTGTCCGAGTATTCCAGGCCAGACACTCAACAATTGGACTTCTGTGGATGTTATCCAAGTTTCAAGCACTGAGGAGTAATTTTCTTGTTTTCTTTTATTATCATATCATAATTCCTACGCTCTGCCCAAGGCGTGGTGGATCATTTGTGTAGGGCCACCATGTTTATTTTCAAAATTTTATCATGAAATAAAGGACGTTTTTGCATTCAAAATTTTGCTCCATTTCTTTTTTTTATTTTGAATGGCAATGTTTATTTTTTCACACACTGTCACTAAAAAACGCCAAAATATCATTCATGCAGATGCACTTCCACCACGGATTATATTGATAATGACTCTGTTATGGCTCATTATGACTTTGATACTCCTATTTATCAAGATGAAGAAGAAGCATATAAGGATTGTGATATTCCTGAGGAATTAGCAAGATTGTTAAAACAAGAGGAGAAGGTTATCCATCCGAATCAGGATTCGATTGAGGTGGTGAATATTAGCATATAAGAGGTAAGAAGAGAAGTCAAGATAGGGACATATCTCGAAGAAAGTATACAGGTCATATTGGTTGAGCTACTCTGTGAGTATTCTGATATCTTCGCTTGGTCTTATGAGGATATGCCTGGGTTGGATATAGACATAGTGGTGCATCGACTACCGCTCAAAGAAGGTTGTTCTCCTGTCAAGCAAAAGCTCCGAAGAACTCATCCTAAGATGTCCAAGAAGATCAAGGAGGAGGTCCAGAAGCAGTTGGACGCGAATTTCTTAAAGGTCATCAATTATCCGCCATGGATTGCAAATATTGTGCATGTGCCCAATAAGGATGGTAAGGTCAGGATGTATGTGGATTATAGGGATTTGAACAGGGCCAGCCCTAAAGATGACTTCCCTCTTCCGCATATTGATGTGTTGGTCGATAATACTGCTCATTCCAAAGTGTTTTCGTTCATGGATGGTTTTTTGGTTTACAATCAAATTAATATGGCTTCGGCGGATATGGAGAAGACAACATTTATCACGCCTTGGGGAACTTTCTGTTATAAAGTGATGCTGTTTGGTTTGAAAAATGTTGGGGCAACATATCAGCGCGCCATGGTCACTCTCTTTCATGATTTGATTCACAAAGAGATTGAGGTTTATGTAGACGATATGATTGCTAAGTCTGACACGGAAGAGGAACATCTTGTTCATCTGGAAAAATTGTTCGAGAGACTGAGGCAGTTCTTGCTAAGGTTGAATCCGAATAAGTGCACCTTCGGGGTGAGATTCGGCAAGCTATTGGGTTTTATTGTAAGTGAAAAAGGTATCGAGGTGGAGCCGGCCAAGGTAAAAGCAATACAAGAAATACCTGAGCCAAGGACAGAGAAGGAAGTACGTGGTTTCTTGGGAAGGTTAAACTACATTTCTAGATTTATTTCTCATCTCATAGCCACCTGTGAACCTTTGTTCAAGTTGTTGAAGAAAAGTCAGACAGTGAAATGGAATGAGGATTGTCATAAGGCCTTTGAAAAAATAAAGGAGTATTTGCAGGAACCTCCGATACTCATGCCGCCAGTGGAAGGAAGGCCACTAATCATGTATCTAACTGTGTTGGAGAGCTCAATGGGTTGTGTCCTCGGTCAGCATGACGAGACAGGGAAGAAAGAGCAGGCTATTTACTACTTGAGTAAGAAGTTTACGGAATGCGAGTCGAGGTACTCATTGCTGGAAAAGACTTGTTATGGGCTTGCCTGGGCCGCCAAACGTTTAAGGAAATACATGTTAACTCACACCACCTACTTGATATCCAAAATGGATCCAATCAAGTACATTTTTGAGAAGCCAGCTCTTACAGGCAGGGTAGCCCGTTGGCAGATGATACTCACGGAATATGATATCCAATACACTACTCAAAAAGCAATTAAGGGTAGTGTTCTGGCTGACCATCTTGCTCATCAGCCCATGAACGATTATGAACCGATGAAGTTTAATTTTCCAGATGAGGAAATTGTGTATATTCGGGATTGTAATATGCCAGACCCAGATGAAGGACCCGAGTCGGGATCACGTTGGGCGCTTGTTTTTTATGGTGCCTCCAATGCCATGGGTAACGGTGTCGGAGCTATTATCACTTCCCCTGAGGGATACCACATTCCTTTCACGTCTCGTATTTGTTTCGATTTCACTAACAACATGGCCGAATATGAGGCTTGCATTTATGGAATTGAAGCGGCGATCGACCTGCGCATCAAATTTTTGAAAGTTTACGGGGATTCCAATCTTGTTATCATCCAGATTAATGGAGATTGGGAGACTCGCCATCAAAACCTAATTCCCTATCGTGAGCATGTTATGAAGCTAATTTCGTACTTCGAAGAGATCACGTTTGAGCACATTCCAAGAGAAGAAAATAATCTAGCTGATGCACTGGAAACTTTGTCCTCCACGTTCAAGGTTAAGTGGGTTAATGAGGCACCTTCCATTACCATCAGAAGTTTGAGTGAGCCAGCTTTCTGTTTTGAGGCTAGTTTGGAATCAGATGGTAATCCTTGGTTTTATGATGTTAAACGATATCTTGAAACACAAGAGTACCCTAAAGAGGCATCCGTCACAGATAAGAAGTTCTTGAGAAGATTTTCAGCCAAGTTCTTTCTCAGTGGCAGTGTGTTGTATATAAGGCATCATGACGGTTTACTGCTCAGATGTGTTGACAAGAAAGAAGCGGCTAGAATCATTGAGGAGATACATGAAGGTGATTTCAGGACCCATTCCAGTGGGCATACCATGGCTAAAAATATTTTGCGAGCAGGTTATTATTGGTCCACCATGGAGACTGACTATTACAATCATGCACGAGTTTGCCACAAATGTCAAGTCTATGCTGATAAGGTGTATGTGCCGCCAGTACCTTTGAATGTCTTGACTTCCCCTTGGCCGTTTGCGACGTGGGGAATTGATATGATCGGCAAAACTGAAACGACTGCATCCAACAGGCACCGTTTCATTCTGGTTGCCATCAATTATTTTACAAAATGGGTCGAAATTGTATCCTATGCCAATGTCACCAAGCAGGTGGTAACTCGGTTCATTAAGCACAATATTATTTGTCGCTACGGAGTGCCTGAAAATATCATTATCGATAATGGGTCTAATTTGAACAACAAAATGATGAAGGAGCTTTGTGAGTCCTTCAAAATCAAGCATCATAACTCTTCCCCATACCGACCAAAGATGAACGGTGTTGTCGAAGCGGCCAATAAGAATATTAAGAAGATCGTACAGAAGATGGTGGTAACCTATAAAGATTGGCATGAGATGCTGCCTTTCGCTTTGCATGGTTATCACACCATTGTGCGTACTTCTACTGGGGCAACTCTATTTTCATTGGTTTACGGCATGGAAGCAGTATTACCGGTCGAAGTCGAGATTCCTTCTCTTAGGATCATGAGGGATGTTGAGCTGGATGAAAGTGAATGGGTACAGAATCAGCTGGATCAGTTGGAACTTATTGACGAGAAGAGGTTGACGGTTGTATGTCATGGTCAGGTATATCAGCAAAGGATGAGGAAAGCTTTTGATAAGAAGGTACGACCTCAGTGTTACAAGCTAGGTGACCTTGTGCTTAAAAGGATAATTCTCCCCCAGTGAGATCCCAGGGGCAAGTGGGCTCCGACTTATGAAGGTCCTTTCGTGGTAATAAAAGTTTTCTCTAGAGGAGCGATGATGCTCACGACTATGAATGGAGAGTACTTCCCTCTCCCTGTGAATGCTGGCGTAGTTAAAAAATACTTTGCATAATAAAAAAAACTGCTAAACTGAAAACCCAAAAGGGCGGTTTAGGCAAAAAGAGGGTGTCCTGGTGAATCAAAAACCAGAAAGGGCGATTCAGGAAAAAGTTAGGGACTTAAAGCAAATGACTACGCTCGGCATGAGATCCTTTATTTCTTTCCTTCGTTCTGTCACCTGGCACAAGCTCGAAGCTAATCCAAGAATGATCAGTCTGAAAGCAGGAAGATGAAAGCGTAAAACTCATAAGAGTCATGGCAGAGTCGGAACTTGATGGATATTCACATTCACATTGCCATTTGTAAACACTTGTTTGCTTTGATTTTGTAATTACTTGCTTCCAAATGTAAATGCCTTTTTTTCACAGGCTGATTTCTCAAAATCAATAGAATATCTTCTTTCAAGTATACGTATACGTTTCTTTTCTCCCTTTTTACTATTTTGTTTGCAAAAACATCCAATATTTTGATAAGAATGTGCATATAAACTTCGTGGGCCTTACACGAAAATGGTAATCTAAGTCATGGTTAGTTGATCGCTTGAAATACGGATAACAAACACAACTACTACTATGCAAGGGGCTTGCTTAGTGTTATGATTGATGAGGATTCTCATTCACTTTACTAGTGGATGCCTTGCCGATTTGTTTCATAGCTCTGTGTTGTTGGTAAAGATCATGGGTCAGGGTAATATCAAGATTACGGCGAGTCGGCGAGATCGGAGAACCTAGTTGGAGACATTTCTTCCCCATAATGGCTTTTATTACGTTTCTTTGCCGCACTTTCATGTGTTATCTTGATTGATTGTTTTAGTATTGTCTGCATATAGGATTTTTTTTATGGCCGAATGTCAGTCTTGATGTGTTGAATATTTTTGCCTTGAAGAAATTGTTTCATTTTACTTAATCCATCCAATATCACTCTTTAATCGTTTTTTTCCCGGTCAATTTGATATCAACTGTGCCAACTCATTTTCTTAGCCAAGAGTTTGGAAGAAGGAGTTTAGCTAAAAACGGTGACTGTAGTGGTATGCTTTTGATTAGAACCCCGTTGATAATGTACAGGCATTGTTTCAATCCCCAAACACCGGAGATATAATGGAGTTAGACCCTCGTTAACCCCTCTGAGCCTTCGAAGTAGGAGTTTCTTTTCCGTTCAAAAAAACCTTATTTTTTAACTAGGGGCAGGGTAGATGTTCAGTTAATTGACCAAGCATTAAAATTTCAGAAGGAATGTCCCATCTGAGGATCACCACATTTTATCTTTCACATCATGAGATCAGGAAAAATGTCTAAAACACAGTGTTCATTTCCTCACAAAGTCCTGAGGTCGTGATCGAATCGATACAATAACGGCTATCCCTCGCCGACCAAGGAATGAGGAATTTGTTTTCTTCAAAAAAAATAGAAAGAAAGAAAAAAATTTGAAGACCTAAAGTCACATTGACTTGTTAGAAGTGGAAAGTGTGAATAAGAAAGAGACAAAAATCTCCACTAAGTCGAAACTTGAAAATAAGTCGCTTAGGAAAAAGTTAGGGCGTCCCGCTGGACTCCCAAAATTGAAATTCAAAAGATTTTGTCCAAGCAAAAGTTAGGAAAAGAAGAGCCTAAGAGGCTGAAAAAGATTATCCAATAAAATTTTCATCAAAAGAAGAGGAACAGTAATATCAAAAACAAAAGCAGCAAAAGTTAAGTGACAATCATGTTGAAGAATTTGTCGTGATCACTCAACCATTATAAGTCCTTTTGAAAGATGAATTATTGTGATAAGTCAATTGAACTTAGGACAGGAGAATATCACGAAGGGGGTGGGCACCAAATAGCTTGAGCCTTGAAAAACTTTTTTCTAAAAAAAAACCTCGAACTAGGCCATGTTACAACCTCTAAAAGTCCTAACTGAAACAAGGGTTTAACTCGAAAGCATACTACAACAGGATAACATTTCCTAAACTCCCAAATATGTGTTGCATATCCAGGTTGGTATCTTATCATCCGCATCTTGACTTGTTTTTTTTATAAAAAAAAAAGAAGAGGGGAAGAAAAGTTTTGAAATTTTTGCACTCAAGCCAATGATTCATTCACAATAGAGATGCGACACTTTGTTAAGGTTTTCAACTTCAAGGCTTAAATAATCGTCGCATCAGATCTATCATTCCCAAAATAAACATCTTTCTGCATGCAAAACATTTGTTTGACATCAAAAAAAGAGTTTACACGTTGAACACCTGTAAAGAGCTTAATGATTATCAGGAAGGGAATTTTTGGTTTTTTATTTTGATAGACAAAGCCCATGTATGAATAAGACTTTACCTATCCCCAGTAAAGTTTCGTTTCCGCAGCGAAGTTTTGTTTCCCCGGGAATCTTCTTTTAAAGGCTTCATTCTGAGACTCCGGATTTGAAGATATCGCATATTCCCAACGGAGTTGCCAACAGAGATCCCTCGCCATGACCTCTCATTTCCCAGATGATATATTGATTGGGGAATCCTTATGTTAAGATCTTTCCTTATCTCCAGTAAATTCGATACTGTGTGACTATCTGCATGATCCATCCAATGGTTGCATTCCAAAAGAAATCTCTCTCCAATAAAAATCTTCAACAGAGTTTTGTCTCCCCCGTGAAGTCTCGTTTCCTCAACAGAGCTTTATTCCCCCAACAAAGGTTTTCACCCCTCACGTCGGTTTTGTTGTCTTGGTGTCATCCTCAACACGGCCGCACACTGTGTTTTCCAGAGATTACAGTCTTGCCCTGATCTTCTCCCTCAATGTCTAATCTTCAGATGGCGTCCCTCTCCATAAACTACAGTATCGATCTGATCTTCTCTAGGTGTTTGCAATTTATTTTTGCAGCTCCTCTCAATGTTTGTGGCCCATTTCTACTGGTTGCTCGGTTGTTATTCCCCGAGAAGTTTCGTCTCTTCGAGGTTCCCTCTCTAGCGGTTCCCCGTATTTTCTCCTCTCCTTTGGATTTTGCAATTTATTTTTGCAAGTCTTGTCAGATTCTGACTTCTTGGTTATTGGCTTCTCAATTGGCCATTCCCCAGTGAAACTTTTAAACATGGATCATTACATTGCATCTACCAAAACGTGTAGCATTTCCATTATATGGAGCATTGCGCTATATAGAAAGAATTCAAACATGCATCGGAACATAAGCCATTTTTGTTTCTGTTGTTCCCAGTGAATTTGCTAATACTTCGGATTAAATCCCCAGTGAGGCCTTCGTCCTCATTATCTCAGTTTCCTCCCCATACCAATATCCATTTGGAGTTAATCATTTGTTTGTTTGAGTGTCTACTCTTGACTGTAGTTCAGTTTTGCCCTGGCGCGGTATTCTCGGGTTTAGTCTTCACTACCCTCTCCGGTTCATTTCAATGTCTATTGGTGCACCTTTCAAATGCCAGTTTCGTCCTGATATTCGCTTTCAGTAGGTTTTTAGGTGTACGCCCTAATCTCCTTGCTTTGGGTTGAGCTCCGAGTTTCGTCTCCTCACCTTGTGCATGAAATCCAGTTTCATCCGGGTACTCATCTAGTTTAGTTTCGTCTAACTAGTTATTGAGTCAAGTTTCGTCTCGTTTTTTCTTTCATACCTTGGACCCTTTGACGGTGTTCGTTTACCGAGTGCAGTGTTTGTACTGCGTCCCTGATTTAAAATCAGTCTCTTTTGTTCCTTAGATTCTTCTATCAGTTTTCGTCACTGTTTATCCTTTGATCTGAGACCAGCAGGTGCTCTGAGAAACATGCACTCTCATCACTTTGTTATGGGTCGAGTTTCGCCTCGTTACCCGTGCGTGAAATCCAGTTTCGTCCTGGTACTCATCTAGTTTAGTTTCGTCTAACTGGTTATTAAGTCGAGTTTCATCTCGCTTTTGTTCCTCATTTCTGGGATTCTTTAAGTTCCATCATATTGTCAATCTTAGTTTGAGATTAGCAAGTGCTCCTAGAATCACGCACTCTATCCACTTTGCTTTGGGTCGAGCTCAGAGTTTCGTCTCCTCACCCGCGTACGTTTTCTTTTCCAGAGCTTAGGTTTCGCCTATACTCTTTGATTTGAGTTTTATCTCACCTCCTCTTTTTGAAGCCCAGTTTTGCTCTGGCACATTTATCCGGAAGTTTGGTTGCGTCTACTATTCTTTGTTTTTGTTCTGTTTCGACCTGCATTACAGCTTCATTCTGACGCATGTCTTAGGTGTTTTCTGCTTCTTTTTCTTTCTTCTTCAAGAGTGTAAATTTTCGGGATCTTTTGTATTCAATCATCTTCAACTCTGAACGCTCTAAAGTTGTCACTTTTCTCACTTATCATGTTGAAGATATTTGAATAGGGGCAGCTGTTGCACCCCAAAGTTTACCCTCTTGATTTAGGCTTATGTTTCATCATGAATATCATATTGCATTGCATTCATACATTGTGATGGGATCAAAATACTTTGGTTATCAAGTCTTCCTCATGCTTTGGAGGTTGTTTGCATTGACAAGTTGCTCAAGTAGAATCTTATCATTTAAACCTCTAGATCTTTCAAGCTCAAAAGTTTTTGCATATCTCAAGATATTTTATCCATCTCTTTGGATCATCAGAAGATTGAAGTTTGTGATTCATTACAAGAGGAATCACTCTTTTGATTCACCAGTCAAAATTAGGGTTTTGCTTGATCAAGACTATTGATCAATGTACAAAATCTTGATTTGGAAGCTACAACATCTCATTGGTATTTGAAAAGTCTTTGTACAAGGAATTGGTCAAGATGCCCAGAGGATTTGAAATTTTGGAGATGATTCATCAGTCTCCTAAGGTGTTAACCAAAACTAGGGTTTGGGATTTTATCAAGATTTCTTGCGAATTTTCAAGTGAAATTTTATACATGGCCTCTATATGTTTGGAAGATCATATGTTTGAAGTCTTGATCATCAATTTTGAAGGGAAGTGGATCAATTGATTCAGAGGGGCAAAATGGTCATTTTGTTCAAAATTAGTCAAAGTCAAGGTTGACCAAGTGAAATTTTGGACAACCATCAATTCAAGGGTGTACTTTTCATATTTCAAGTCCATTTTGATCATTGGATCAAAAATATTGAGGTTTGGGTTGAAACTTGTTCATGAAGAAACCCTAAAAGTTTCTAATTTTGGAAAATAAGGACTTAACTTCAAAAATTCATATTTTATTCACCTTTGATCAAAAAAATGAAAATGAAATATGCTTGGAAATATAAGATGGTTATCTTTCATCTCCTTTTTGTCTCATGTCCAAATTGGAAAAGAGTCAAGAGTTATGGTCTTTGGAAGTTCATGCCTCAAGTTAAAATTATAGGTCATTTTCCAAAATTAGTGAATTTCATGTCAAATTTTGAGGACCTTAATGGATTCAATTGCAAAAACACAAAACTGAGGTATTGTAGATCATTTCAATACCTTTCCAAATTGTACTCATTTGTGTCCAAATTCCAAAATATGAGCAAGTTATGAGCTTTGGAAATTTGAGGCATTTTATTGAATTTTGACCAAGCAAGCAAAATGCAATTTCTTGAGAACTCAAGTTTCAGCCATTCCTTTTGTTTCTAATCAAGCCCATAACTAATTGGTAACATGTAAAGCCCATTACACTCACCATTTCATGCCTCATATGGTATTGTACTTGTTTGATTGAAAAAATCACAAACTTGTCCAATTTTGCAAATTCATCAACACTCTCTCATTTTAATTAGTCATGACCTGGAACTTTGAGTATTGTTTTCTGACCTCATTTGGCTCATAAAACGCAAAGAAAATTAGAGTTTGCATGAGTGAAACGCAGGCTCCATGTGCAACCTCACTTTTTGCATAAACTACCAAACTTGCCCTCCAACGGTTTTGAGGACCAAATACCACTTCTATCCTCTTCCTCTCGTACTATATAATAAGAACCAAGGCTTAGTTTAAAGGTTGGAGGTTCATAGTCACCACACTTCAGATCTGAAAGTTTTCAAGCATCTTTGCAAATTGCTTCGAATCTCTCTTCTCCTTGGATCATTCTTCAAAATTCTTGGTGATTCAGATTCAATGAAGTAAGGAGATCAAGCTTCCACCATTGGTTTGCTTCTGGAGTAAAGGAATCGAGTTTCCAGTTTTCACATCAATGTGAGTTTTCTTGACTTTGATTTGCATGATTCAGCTTGAATTGATGATGTAGATCACGTCCATTGAGTTGCTAGCTGGCCAATCATTAGGATTGATGTATATTTGAGCTTTGATTCAAGCAGAATTGGTGAAATTGTGTTTTTGGTTTTGGTATTTACAATGTGTTTTTCCAGTTTTTGAGACTTTATTTCTTGATCCATGCTTGATCTTTGAGATTGATTCAAATTGCATAATGTAGTATGATATGTTAGCTTTGATTTGCTATTGATTTGATGGATTTTGGTTGAGAAACGAGCACGATTGATGGATCTGAATATAGGCTCATGACATGTTTTGTTGTGCATATTTTGATATGCTGGAGGTTGAAGACAAAGTGAGGTGGCGCGTTCTGATTGGTTGATTTAAATTTTTAATGCATTTCATATTATTTGATTTCAATTGATTTTTCTGATTTTATTTTTATGATCAAAACATCTTCAAAAATCATAAAAAAAATTGCCATAGGCTAATAATAATTTCTAGTATTTGTCATTTTTTTTGGGATTTTTAAAAATGTTTTGATTGGTTTAAAAATTCATAAGTTTAATTAATTATTTATTCAATGATTATTTTTATTTTAATAGTTCTTTTGATCTAATAATTCCACAAAAAATGTTTTGGACTCATAAAATAATTTAGTAATTGATTCTGATTTTGGTTTAGCATTTTTTCTATTTTTGATTAGAAATTTAATTTGAGAAGTTTATTTGAAATGTTTGCTTCATAATTTTTGTTTTAATATTTCCTTTAATTCAAAAATCCTCAAAAAAATCATATAAGTTTGTTTTTAATCATAGTGTCTGAATATAATTTTGTTTTGACCTTTTTATGACTTTTGGCTAGGGTTTGCATTTTTGTCATTAAATAATAGTTTTAATTGTTTAATTGTTTGTTTGATGTTATTTCAATATTTCCTTTAATTCAAAAATTCCACAAAAAATCATGGATGCTGGTTTTTAATTCTAATATTTGAATATAATTTTGGTTGGATATTTTTCTGAATTTTGATTGGAATTTTATTTTGAGATGTGAATTTTTGTTTAATTGTTTAAAGGTTTGAATTTTGATTTTATTTTTGACTTTTCTTTAATTCTAAAAATTTAAAAAAATAAGTTCTCTGATCTTTAGAGTTTTCTTTATTTTTGTATGATTTTAGTTTGATTTGTTTAGAATTGGAACTTGATTAATCAATAGTTGAGTTCATTTTCTAAATAATTAGGATTTTGTTAATTCCTTTGTTTGTTTTGATTCCAAAATGCAAATGGCCTTGAGTTTCAATTGAATTTGGTTATTTTTTAAGGTTCATAGATGGATTGAGGTCCTTAAAAATATTTTTCTTGAATTAATTGATAAGGTTTGGTATTTTCCACAAAATATTTTGAAAACTTGTCTAATTTGGTGATTTTTGCCAACTAGTCTTTGATATTTGAAGTTTGATTGATCCTTTCCTCATCCATCCATGAACTTAAAACATGCTTGCTGACTCTTATAGATCTCAAGGATGCTAAGAAAATTTTTGTTTGAATTATGGAAGCCCTTTTCCTTTTTTGATGTATTCTTGAAGTGAAGGTACCCAATTAATGTTGCATATCTTGTTGCAATTTTCTTAATGGCCAATGAATTTGAGTGAGGCCTATAATTGGGCACCTAATGATCATGTTGGTTCTGTTTATCCACATAAACTCAAGTCATTTCACTTAATTCCCCATGTTTGAATGATTGAACCTTTTGATGCATGTTTTATGACTTTTTGCTTTCTTGTTGATTTTTACTTTGAAACTTGAGCTTTCAATTTGAGTTTGAGGTCATTAAATGGCCAATGATAACATGAAGGGAAATTATACTTCAATGATAGTCTCATGAGGACTTGAGAGTAATTGATCCCTATTACTTAAGTTAGTTCTAATCATGAATAGTGTTTGGCCTCTTTCTTTTATCCTTGTTGAATTTTTGAGGCATTTTGAATGCACTTGTGCAGCATGTTTTAGAATCAACACTTTAACCTTTTGATCATGTCCTAGTCATGTTTTGGAAGCTTTAATTCAAATCTTGGATTGTTACAAACTCTCTAATTTTGTCCTTGTTTTACTTTCTTCCATGGTTAGCTTGAGATCTAAGTCTTTGATGCATTGTATGGGATTCCTCTTCTATTATGCTTGTGAGCTGTGAGGAAGTAATTGAGTATGATTTTATTGTGGTTGCTACTTACCTTCATGGTATTTTATTGTATTCTTCTCAATCTCCCATGATCCTTGATTGATAGTCAATTGTCAATTCAATATGGTGATAGAAAGGAGCAATATTCCTCTAACTTTTGACCAAATTGTGCATATGCCTATTTCTTTTTGTCTGTCATAGCTAATGTCTTGATAGTTGCTATCATGTTTTCTCACTTCATTATGGTGTCATCATCCATCCATTATGTGAGTCATCATTCAATTTATGGGAATATTAACTTGGTTGTTGAATGTGCGAGGTACTTTGAGAAAAGTTTTCCATTTTTTACTTGAGGCTACTGTGTTTCACTTTATTTGTGGAACACAATTTATTATATTGGTACTAATCTTGTGCTTGGCATATTGGATATTCTATGCAGGATATGCATATGATTATGAATGTTATACATTGCCCATGGGATCTGTTCATATCTGAAAATCTCAATACTTACATCCTGATGGCGTAATTTCTGACTTGATTTGTCTGCTGATGCCAGCTTGCTTGAAGTTCTCTGGGTTTCTTTTATTCTTGTTCAGTTGCTACGGATAGTTATCCGTTTGGTATTGCACTATTTCCTTTCTTCTATTTTCACTTTGTATAGTTCTATGTTTCATGATGGGACTTCTGTTGCTGATATATGTCAGGAGGCCCTCTGTTTTGTATGATACATGTGTTGTGTTTGTGTTTGTTTATTTAACTATTGATCGATGAGTCACTCAATTTAGAAATTGAGATCACGACTTCGCTCTCAGTGCATGTTCCCCTTAGGATATTTTTTTCTTTAATTGTTGATCGATGAGTCACTCAATTTAGAAATTGAGATCACGACTTCGCTCTCAGTGCATGTTCCCTATAGGATATTCATTGTTTTTTTCTTTAAATTATTGATCTATGAGTCACTCAATTTAGAAATTGAGATCACGACTTCGCTCTCATTGCTTGTTCCCTATAGGATAAGTTTTGTTAAGTTTCCTTTGACATGTTAATTAAGGTAGGAATCCATGTATGCTAGCATAGGGTAGGAATTTCATTTATCCTCAACCTTAGGGTCAATCATTGTATGATAACACTAGGGATAGTGCTAGGCTAGTTTCCCTTAGTTGCTTTTCCCTTCCTTTGCATTTTGCATCTTAAAACAAAAATTGTTTTCTTGGTAAATCCTAAAACACCTCTAATAAACTCAAACCCTTCTTCAAGGTAAAAGATATAAATCAATCTTATTTGTTTGTGCGCCTCTTGGATTTGTTTTTAAACCTGGTTTATTGATGTTTCGCCATCTTTGCCATGATACCTTACTACCTTTTAGCCGATGTTTCGCCATCGCACATTTGTTTGAAGCCGATGTTTCGTCATCGCACATGTTTGTTATCCTACTATGATTCTCAATATCATTGTTAGGTGTGATGTTTTGTCATCCGGTTTATTGATGTTTCGCTATCTTTTCCATGATACCTTGTTATCTTATAGCCGATGTTTCGCCATCGCACATGTTTGTTATCCTACTTTGATTCTCAATATCATTGTTAGGTGTCATGTTTTGTCATCCAGTTTACTGATGTTTCGCCATCTTTTCCATGATACCTTATTATCTTTTAGTCGATGTTTCGCCATCACACATTTGTTTGAAGCCGATGTTTCGCCATCGCACATGTCTGTTATCCTACTTTGATTCTCAATGTCATTTGTTAGGTGTGATTTTTTATCATTTGGTGTTTCGCCATCTTTGACATGTTACTTTGTTATTATTTAGCCGATGTTTTACCATCTCATTTATTTGTTGTTTTATTTGATGTTTTGCCATCTTGACTGTTTTGGTTGTCTTAACTAAAAAACACAAACCAACCAGAATATATGAGCCGAACTACGGCTGCTCTGATTCCTTAAAAGGGATACGTAGGCAAAGGGGTAGGGCCCAACCGAGCATAACTTTTATTTTCCCTACATTATTTTCTTTTTTCGCATGAATTCCCTTTTCAACTTTAAGCCATAGACATAGGTTTTGACCACACCCATTAGATTAGACAACAAGAGTGGATACCGTAGAGTACTACGGGCGTGTAGGGTGCTAATACCTTCCCCTCGCGTAACAGACTCCCTTACCCGACCTCTTGGTCGAAAGACCGTGATTTCTCCCTCTTTAGGTTTTCTCGATGTTTACCTTTCCCTCTTGGCAGGATAAAAGACGTTCGGTGGCGACTTCGTTGATATTTCATTAGAAGGTGACGGTTCGGTCAAGTAGTTTCAATATGCTCCAGTCAGAACAAGATCAACTCTCAAACCTTCTGATGAAGTGCTTCTGGGTTTAGTCTCTTTAATAGAACCTACATCAGTTGAGGAAGCCCTTCTGGATAAGGATTGGATTCTGGCTATAGAAGAAGAACTGGACCAATTCTCAAAGAATGACGTATGAGATATTGTTCAGAAACCTAAAGGTGTCCACATCATTGGAACCATATGGGTGTTCATAAACAAGCTCAATGAGAAGGGTGAAGTGGTCAGAAATAAAGCTCGACTGGTTGCACAAAGTTATTAGTTAACAAAAGGTGTAAACTATACGTAAACCTTTGCATCAGTTGTCAGGTTAGAAGTTATTTAGTCATTAGTTTCCTTTTCTGTAAATCATAATATCATTCTTTATCATATAGATATTAAGAATGCATTTCTGAATGGTTATATTTTAGAAGAAGTGTATGTAAAACAACCTCATGGCTTTGAAAAATATGATAAATTAGACTTTGTTTTTAAACAAAAGAAATCTTTGTATGGCTTGAAACAAGCTCCCAGAGCTTTGTATGACATATTGAGCAATTTTCTGCTAGAAAATAAGTTTACCAGAGGAAAGACTGACACTACACTCTTCTGCAAAACATTCAAAAATGATATTCTAATTATTCAAATTTATGTCGACGATATTATTTTTGGTTCTTCTAATCCATCTCTCGGTGAGGAATTCTTTAAGCTAATGCAGGCTGCGTTTGAAATGAGCATGATGGGGGAACTGGAGTTCTTTCCGGGAATCCAGATTAATCGAAAACTAGAGGCTACTTACATACATCAAAGTAAGTACACCAAAGAACTTCTGAAGAAATTCATCATGACATACTGCATTGTAGCAAAGACTCCATTGCATCCTATATGTATCTTGGAGAAAGAAGAGGTAAGTGGAAAGGTTTGTCAGAAGTTTTATCGTGGTATGATAGGCTCTCTTCTGTATCTAATTGCATCAAGACCTAATATTTTATTCAGTGTACATCTTTGCACTAGATTCCAATCTGATCCTATGGAATCTCACTTAACTGTTGTTAAAAGGATTCTAAGGTATCTAAAAGGAACCCCTAACCATGGCTTGATGTATGAGAAAACATCAGAGTATTCTCTTTCTAACTTCTGTCATGCAGATTACGCTGAAGATCAACTAGAGAGGAAAAGCACTTATGGAAATTGTTAGTTTCTAGAAAGAATCTAATCTCATATCCAAGCAAGAGGCAATCAACAATTGCTCTTTCAATAGCAGAAGTAGAGTACATATCAGCAACACTATGCAGCACTCAGATGATATGGATGAAGAATCAGCTGGAAGATTACCAGATATATGAAAGTAACATTCCTATCTTCTGTGACAATACTGCTAATATTTAATTAATAGTTAGGTATTATAAATTCATCAAAGTCTGAAATAAAACAGTCACACATGTGTCTCTAGAGCATATGTTAGGTCTTAAGACCTTTGATGTTTGTTTGTTACTGTATTCACGTGATTAGAAGATAGCTTTTTAAGTTTATGAACAACTTGATATTCCCTCATAAATGAGATTAACTATTCCTTTCCCTTTCCTATACATTTGTGTGTCCTAGATACTCACAATTTGACTCAAAGATATCAATTGTCACTCATTTCTATCTCTTATCGAATCTTAGGAGTTATTGTTTCCCTCATGACCTTCCTCAGTCATTTATTATTGAGTCTCCCAAGATTGATTACCTTACGTAAGGAAAAGCATTTCTCTTGTCAAGTCGCATCTTCTCATTTCTTTTTATACATCATGTCTTCTCTCTACCTCTCCTAACAAGTAATCTCTAACCATTTATAATAATTGTCTTTTACTTCATTTTCTTTCTCTTTTCATCATGACTTCAACAACTTCTCATGAAAATGATGATCGCTTGGAAGTTATCATTGAAAGACATTAAAGACTCTTCGGTACGAGTCTGAAATTCCATATCAGAATTCATGCTCAAAACTGGAATCACTATCTTTCTTCACTCGTAGGACCCATTTATCCAAATATTGTAAATATTTTCTGGAAAAATACTTCCATCAATCGTAGTGGCACCACGATCTATTCAAACATCTATGGTGAGGATGTTTTCTTCACTGTTGAATGCATTACTGAAATATTTGTTTGTCCTCGAGTGGGTATCACGGCTGATCACGTCTCCCTCAATAGCATCTCTAATGGTCAAATTAATTCCATCTTAAATGCATCCTCTGAGCTTGACTCTACTGATCCTGAGAATCTTAAGCCTTTTGCCAAAGACTGGTTTCGCTTTATTTTGACACATCTTTATCCATGCGAAACTAACAAATATGTCCTAAACAAGGAGGATAAGACTCTAATCTTTTGTTCGATCAACATTATTCCAACCAACCTTCCTTAAGTGATCCTCAATCATCTGAAAAGGACCATCACCTCTTCTGAAAATTTAAACAAAACCTTTACTTCATATGGAAGACTCCTGTCATAAGTTTTTGTTCAAAATAACATTGTGAGAATCCTTCAAGGGATTCCTGATGCTCCCAGTGATGCTCTGCATCAAGAGAAGTGTGAGACATTTGATGATCATTGGTTCCCATAGGATTTTATTTTGTAATTTGTTTAATTTTATCATCAATGCAACTATTTCTGATTAGCACTTATTGTTACTTCTGTTATATTTTAAATATTTTTCATGAATAATTATCTTTTTGAAGATGTCAAGAAGGGGGAGAAGTATAATAATTTTGATGAACCTAAATAAATGAAAAAACTCATCATAATAATAAAATGATATAAAATATGCATTTACCACTAACGAGTGTTTGTCTGTTTGATAATTAATCGAGGAACTCTGGACAAGTTCACTAGGCATTCTAAGACAAGTCAAAATGAAAGAACTATGTTAAAGTTATTAAGAACAAATTATTCATATATTAGAAGATGTATACTCTATGAACATATGTTCAAGAATCAGATAGACCCAATATTGTTCAGAAGTTGAGAACTTTCTGAAAGTTAAAGTTATCTTGATTTTAGTATCATAATGTTCAGAAGATGTATAATGTCTGAGAATGTGATAATCAGAACATAAGAATCAAAAGCAGAAGCATATGTCTTCTAGAAGAACAGATCAAATCAGAAGTTGAAGACTGTCTAAAATTCCTAAAGTCAAGATTCTCAAGATCTCGACATATGATCTATTAGAACTAGGGGGCATTTTAATCCAATGGTTCAGAGTCAGGATATTTGATCTTTAACCAGTCATTGACTCAGGGGGAGTATCATAAAAAGGATAAGTATTTCTTACCCTTCTAAGTTCACTGATTATGATTATATGTACAAAATTGTGTCATTAAAATACATAGTTTTGTCATCATCAAAAAGGGGGAGATTGTAAGAACAAGATTTGGTTCTGCAATATTATCTGAGTTTTGATGATAACAAATGAGTATGATTGTATGAATAATTTTGTTGTACTAATGTTTGTTATTGTTGAGTACTTAACAAACAGGTTCTGCTTCTGATGGATAGTGTGACCAAGAAATTATAAGAGAATTGATTATTCTTCTATGCTATACAAGTCCTGTTGAACAATAGAAAGATACTCCAGAAGGTTCTGAAGTGTAAGCCTTGATATTTATCTGAAGAAACCAATCAAAAGATTTGAAGACATAAGTTGTTACTTATGTCCAAATGCTGAAGACTCAAGCTTCTAAAGACAACATATTCTAAGAAAACCAGTCAGAAGATCTAAAGACAAAAGTTGTAAACTAAAGTCCAGATGTTGAAGACTCGCGTTTCTAAAAGACAGTGTGTTTCAAAGAAACAAAGTTAGAAGATCTGAAGACGAAGATTCTACTGAGGTCCATATGCTAAAAACTTAGTTTCTAAAAGACAACATGTTTCAAAGAAGGCAAAGTCAAAAGATTTGAAGACAACGTTTCTAACTGAAGTCCAGATGCTGAAGACTTTGTGTTTATAACAAAAAGGTTCTGAAGATAAGGATTCTTAAAGAATCAAGTGCTAAAGATTCTAAAGACAAAACGTCTGAAGATTCCAAATACTTTAAGTTCTAAAGGTCCAAAATTATCTACACACAGGTTATAAAGAGCAAGTGCTGAAGACTCTAAAGACGCAATTCTTAAGACTCTGAAGACTTGAAACTCTTATGATCTAAAGGTTCGCTATGATGGATTCTCACGACCAAGTGCCGAAGACTCTGAAGATGCAGTTCTGAAGACTTTGAAGACTTGAAGTTCTGAAGACCTTATGTTATGTTCCCGCTTCTAATCTCATGCTCGCAGAAGCCTATGAAGTGTAGAAGGAAAGAATATAATTGTAACATAGTACAATAGTACACAGTACGAAAATCCTTATGCCACTACCTCTCTACTAACTTGAAGTCTGGAAGAGATAAGGACCTCACAATACTATTTATAGCGACTCTTTTTCAAATAGCCAACAGCTCTATTTTGCTTGGCTATATAAGAAAAGAATCGTATGCTTAAACAAGTTGGTTGGTCAGCTGGTTTCTTAACACATGATGCTGAACGAGCTAAATATTGATGAGCTTGCCATGGGCTGCTTGACTGGGTGCTAAAAGCTTCAAGTTGCAAGTCACAGGTTGTTGATGTTCAAGTTAAAAAGAAAAGCTATCGTTATTATAACACAACCAAAACAAAGCTATCATACACTATAGAAATATAAAGAATTCTACAAGATATTATTCAATTTACCAATCATATACATCTTGGAAGAATCGTTAAAAAGCAAGGAGTTGTTGCTTGTATCTTGCTTAATGAAGAAAGAAGATAAAGATGAAGAATTCTTCAAGATGTGATTCAAAACATCAATCATATACATCTTGACAGAATTATGAAGAAGCAAGGAATTTTTGTTCATATCTTTCCCAACAAAGAAGATGAAGACAAGAAAATTACAAGATGCTGCACTTAATTTAGATTAGATTCATCTTTCTAGAAATATGTAAAACACAAGAGTTGTGGCTTAGACTGTGTTATTTCTTAAGATATTCATGTAAATTATTTGTACACAGGAGTTGTTGCTCAGAATTGAGTCAAACAATATGTACTTAAATTAGGGTTAATCTACTTGCTAAGAATCACTCATGTAATCTCTAGAAAAACTATTCTGTTTAGAATTGGTTGACACCTCAAGTGATCGAGTGAATATCAGAAGACTTGAGAAGACTTTGGCTGCGACCCATCATAGATGAAATCCTGGTAGTGGATTCTATTGGGTCAATGGTAGTCATGTCTCAAAGGGGGTTGAGTGAAGGCCAGCCTTCTAAGATCACTGATGGATATCATTGGAAGGAAATCCTTATAGGAGATTCTGGAGAATCAGATTATGTTGGGTCAATGAATGTTATATTTGGTTTGGATCCCTGAACATTTCATTGGATGTTAGTTATCGGTAGATTCCCGTGCGATTGTAATCAGTTTGATTATAGTGGATTAAGTCCTTGAGTTCAAGTAGAAATCACCTCGGAAGGGTGGACTGGATTAGCTTGGGGGTTTCTCAAGTGAACTAGGATATATCATGTGTTCTTTACATTTGCTTACGCTTTAGAGTTTACGTTTTTTGAACTTAATTAGAAGAATCACTTAGAAGTAACAATCAGAAGCATTGTTCAACGAATAATGCTTAGAAGCGAAAGTTTTACAAGAAAGGAAAACCAAATTCAAACCCCCATTTCTTGCATTTTCTTCACACCTTCAGAAAGGTCCGAATGAGAATATCTTTAGGGAGAGTTGTGGGGACCTTCTGCCTTTGTTGAATGATGGGTACGACAATTGGCCATGGTGACACTTTTACAATTCTATGATCCGCAGTTGTGATGTTTCACTTTCTAGGACTATCATTTAGCGCCAACCCTAGAAGAATATGCTTATCTCCTTGGTATTGAAGTGAAAATTGTATTCCTTTTGTTCGTGTAGCGGTGATTCCTGATTATGAAGCCATTACTAAGGCTCTTTATTTGAGTCTGAGCGATATGAAAGATAACTAAATTAGTAAGGGCGATACAAGCGGTATTCCTCTAAAGGTTCTAATACCCAAGGCTAAAGAGTTTTCAAAGAATAAGAACTGGGTCGCGTTCAACGCGTTACTAGCTGCCATGATTTATGGTATAGTCCTCTTTCCTGTTGTGGAGAACTTTATGGACTTAGCGGCGATCTCTATTTTCATGAATGGAAATTCGGTGTCAACTATACTTGCTGACACCTATTATACCATCCACTTTAAACATGGTAAAAAAAGGAGGAGTTCATTGTTGTATTCCTTTGCTCTATAGATGGTTTATGTTGCATTTACCCATGAAAGAATCAACAAGAGTCTAATATTTTGAGAAAATTTTTATAGTAAAAACCCAAAGTGGAAAAATAGTTTGAATGAGATTAATTGACTTTTAGTCTTGACAAAGATTTAAAAGTATGATTAAATTGATTAAAATTTGATTAAGAAAAGGTTTTTGAAAATGCGTGGACCTAAGTCCAAGTTTATTATGAAAGCGGTTCAAGTTAGAAAACAAGAAGAGTTTTGAAAAGGAGGAAGACGATTTTTGAAATTAAAGAAGATAGGAAGATATGAAGGGACTATCTTAAAACATAAGGTAAAAGATAAGGAAAAGAACGATCTAACCAACAAGAAGCCAACACTTGGCATAATAAGTCAATGTAAAATTCTCATCCTTTGGATTGAAACCAAGCAAGTAAAAATACTAAACCTCTAAGGAATACCAAGCTTCAGATGAGTTAAGAACCAAGCAAAGTCTTCATTGACAAAAATTGGCCAGAGTAACAACTGTATACAAAGGAATTCTCAATCATAGACAAAGCATGAAAATTAGAATAACCTGCACACAAAAAATTCAAACCAATACCTAGGAGTAAACCCCAAGGATTTGAGAAGATCCTCACAAAAATATCAACCAAAGATTACAGAGTTCCAAGGTCTCAAGGCTTCTAATCCTAAGTCTCAGGAACCCACAACTCCATAGTGTTAGGAATAGTAACCAGATAGTCCAAGTAACCTTAAAGCTTTTAATGTTCAAGTTGATTATTAAGTGTATTACAAAAATGAAAAAAAGAAAGCTCAAGTGAGAAAAGATAAAAAGGCAGAAAATAAATGCTCAAGTAAGCAAAAGGAAAATAGCATGAGATGTAAATGCTAAAAAGTAAATGGTACATAAAAATAAAGACACAAAATAATGGCATAAAGTAAAGTTAATTGTTAGTGAATTAAAAGTTAGAGATCAAGTAAAAAAAAAGTTAATTGAATGAACATCTTGAAGCTTGCTTTTGAAAACTCATTAGAAGATTGATAAAATCAAAGTCTCTCAACAACAAGTTTCATTTACTTTTTATCAATTATATCATTTATTTCAAGTACTCAAGGAAACCACATATGATCAACGATGTTCAAATGATTCATTTAGACCAAAATTCATGAAGTTCATTAGAGGATTGATAGAATCAAAGTCTCCCAACAATGAACTTCAAAGTTATTGGATCCAAGGTTTCAAATTAAACATACTAGCGCTTGCAAAAATAAGTTTGGGTCACGTATGATCATTTTTCGAATCGGGACAAATTTATCGCTATGTTAAGCAATTGTAAGTGGGCTTATGTAAAAGCCACACCTATTTTAAGGTCGGTCAATAGCAATCTATGTACATACATGTTAGAGAAATGATATGTAGATTATTCTCCAAAAAGATGTAGTACAAGTAAAAACAAGAAATGGATAAGAGGGAGGAGAATGATAGTGTAACCAATGTATCAGATGAAATTAGGGTTTCAAATATCATCAACATCATTCATCCATTTTGGTAGATTTGGTTTTTCAACCTATAAACACCCAAGATCCAATGAGGTTGAGGAACTTGTCCCAAAATAACATTCAAGTGTCTCAAAATCAGAACCAATCAAAAAATAATAAAATATATTTAAATATAAAAACAAAATTTAAATGATTTATAAAAAGGAAATAATTGGTAAAATATAAAATGTATTAAAACACCAAATAACAATCCTAAAAAAAATATTAGAGGTCAAACATGAGTCAACAAGTGTTGGCAAATTTTTTTAAAAAAATTTTAAAGTCAGAAACTATTTTAAAATATAAAGAAATAAGCAAAATAAGTCAAAATTTGTGAAAATTAGTAAAATCAAAAATAAAAATAAAATGAGGTGACCAATATTTGTCAAGAGGTCATTGGATCCTTCCATGATTTTCCAGAATTTAAAATGACCAAAAAGTATTTTTAAACAATTAAAACAAGTCAAATAAAGTGAAAAATCGTGAAAAATACCAAATCACAAAATAAAAATAAAGCTAAAAAAATGTAGACCACCTGATCAATGTCAAAACGCGTTAGTAAGCAGATCTGATGGATCTGAAGCATTGTGCATGATATGATCCTTTTTGAATTTCACACTGGATCAATGTTTAAAAAAAAAAGAAAAAAATATAAAACAACAAAAATGAGACGCATTGGATCTAAACTCATTTATACATGCTGGAACATCCAAGGGCCCTTAGGTGATGGAGTACAACATATCCAAGTCAATGCGCGCATATATCACACACAAAAGTCAGGCCAATAGAATTAAGACAATAGACGGTGTGTCATTGGTTGAAGTACAACACGTAGGTCATCTTCAACCTCCAGCCACCTGCAACTAGGACAAGTATGGAATCCTTCAAATGAAAATTTTACATGTTCATAGTGGTACCACTAGAGGCGCCTCTTCGAGACGATCACAACCATATGCTCGCAAAATATTTCTTTAAATCACAACTTAGTCGATTTGGAAAAAACCATAGCAGTTTGAGAAATTTGAATTCGAAAACAGGTGCATCAATTAATCAAAATTAAGTTAATAGCAAGCATCAGTGAATGTCATAGACCATTCCAGTAATTTGAGTTAGAAGATTTAGTGTCTTAAACTACTTGAATGAATTCTGAAAATTTTGCTCTGAAACTTGACTTGGCTAGCACGTTTTAGAGCACCTCAAAGCTTGGTTCTTCTTCTATTAGCTTCGATGAATTTCAAAGATGAATAATCAATCAAGAAATAAGAGTTGAGAGTGAAGGAAATGGGAAATCGAAAACTCAGAAATGTGAGCTATGGAGAGAGTTTGACATTGTGGTTTTGGTTGTTCAAGCTTGAGGAAATGAATGGAATAGAATCCTCTATTTATAGGGAAGTGAATGATGATAAGAAATAAGAGGAATTGTGAGCAATTCGTGCAAGCCAAGCTAGTTGTGATCATGTCAAACGTGTGACTTGAAATGCATCAAAACAACCTCATACCAAGTACAATTCTTATCAAAACGCAACTGGACAATTATTTAAACATATCTAGCAACTAAACTTTAAGTAATTCGGCCTCTAATCCAATTTTACTTATAATAAAAATTCTAACTCGAAGCAAAAAATAGATTTCATGCAGTCAACTTCAACAATGCATAGCTCACTACTCAGGGACCTTTGTGATGTAGTCTTAGATCTTTAGAAAGCTGAATGATCAATCTTGACAATGTGATTTGAAAGTTTTAATTTGGATGCTTGAGCAAAAATTTATATCTATTTTAAATCATGAAAAACATAGAGATTCTTTGTACTTAGAAAAATTCTAAGTGTTGAGCTTCAAAATGACCTATAATGTCTTGCAAACTTACGAGTCTTTCTACTCAAAATTTGATCTTGATCCTTGAAGATGGAATGAAGACTATTGAAATTGAATTATGGAATTGAGATCACTCAAAAATCATAAAAATTGAAAGAGTTATGGTCTTTGGAGGATGATGAACAAATTTGAGGGAATTCACAAAAGACCTATAATCTTTTCAATTCTTAAACATCTTTCCAAATATTTTCAAGTCTTTCATATTGAAACAAAGTTGTAATAGACATCCCAAAGATTATTGTAGAAAAATAATGAGCTCAAGGAGATAAAAGATGATCAAGTTATGATCATTTGAAGTCAAACCCTAAGATTCAATGGCTTTTCAAAGGGACTTAAAATCTTCTTCAAAATTAAATGGTCCTCCATTCCAAATTAGCCTTTGATCCTTGAAGAGGAGATATTAAGGACTCTTTGAAGAGAATCATGGATTTGAAATCACTTAAAAATCATAAAATTTGAGCAAGATATGGTCTTTAGAAGTCAGCAAACCCTAACTCAGAGAGTGTCAAAATGACTTGTAACCCCTTTTAACTTTTGATGACTTTCCTTGCACAATTGGGTCTTGTCATGTGAAGAGAAGTTGTTGTGGATGATGATAAGAACCCATGAAAAAAAGAACCAACTCAAAATATTGAAAATTGAGAGAGTTATACACTTGTGATCACTGAATCAAGCACTTGCTCAATTAGGTCAAACTTGTTGAATCAATCCTTGAATCTTTTGAACTTCTTTGCAAAATAGAGCATGATGGATCATATTAGATCTTGAAATTATGTTATCTTGAAACACACTCAATGATGGAGATTAAGTTTCAATGAAACTTGTTGAAGAATGCATGGAAATAAACACACGAACCTATGAATCTTCTTGATGAATACCACCACCAACCTTGAGGAAAACTTAACCTAAATAATGGTGAGAGAGCTTTTTGAACCAAAAAAACTTTGATATCATAAACATAGCCTTGAAGTTTAAGCTCTTGCAATCCATTGAAGAACCAATTGACTGAGGACTATCCCTTAAAATCCTAGGTTAGATGGTGAAATGGATGCAGTTGTGTCATCACCTACAATATGAGTATCCAAAGAAACATATATACATATTTTGATGTTAGTTAAAAATTAATCCACTTAAAAAAACACATGTACAAGATACACAATTCAAAGCGCTTGGTGATCACTGAAGAGCAAACTTAAAGATATGATGAATTAGAAAGGGAGAATCAACCCTAACGTGTGATCTTGATGTATTGATAATATGAGATAATGAAAAATCTTAAAAACAAAAATTGAAGTATAACATATGTGTCAAACAAAGAGTGTCATTGACCGTAGCTGAGCCACAATTACTATCATCTCATGAATTTCCATTCATGGCAGGATATCCTTAAAATAGATATTCCAATCAATTTGTTTATATTGATTTAATTGGCACAGTAATGCAAAACCTTGTTATTCATACAATAGGAAATGAAAGGTAGATCAGTATAAAAACAGGACCTAGTTTTTTTTATGAAATTATTTTTTATCTAATTTTATTAAACAAACTAAGAATGTGTTGTTGTTACTATGAGGTAATAGTCAAATAGCAAATGGCATGGAGGATAATGATAACCAAATGAAGGAAATTATGTGTTATTAAGTGGCTACTTCCTTCTACTTCTATCCTTGGGCGTGGCTTAACATGTAACATGGCCAAAAAAGCTCATAGCATAACTCATGTTATGCAAATCATGAACATTTACTGAATATCAAATGAATTTTTGCTTACATAATAAGAAAAAGGAGAAAATTTCAAAACATGTGGGTACTTCAATGGTGGGAAGCAGTGGCTCATGTAAATATGATAGAAAGAAAGCATGTTCATCTGGTATCATATATCTTCCCACCAAATTTCAAAGAGAAACCACTTGATTGATGAAATAGCTTCAAGAATGGGGAGGAGGAGTTGGATTAGCGCGACGGAGATCTTCGATTAGGTGAGAGAGCTCTTTGCGAGAGGATTCTCTGCCAAACATGAAGCCATACCTAAAAGTACAATCACGACGGATTCAAAAGGAATGAACGGTTAAAGAGGAAGAAGATGAAAGGAAAATTTTCGTTTTTAGGGAGAAGGAGATGAGTAGAGAAACTCAGGTTCTTTTTTGTTTTTTAATTGATATTGATGAAAAAATTAATTTTAATGTGACTGTTCCGTAAAAAAAAAATGGAAGCCTGAACGTTATGGATTGGTTACGGTTAGATATCTTATTGATTCCTATAAATACAGTGATTTTCACTATTAAGTTCTATAAAGAAAAAAATTTAAAAATAGTCTTAATAAAAATTTCCATTCATACAATTAGTTTTTGACGTTAAATGTCACTAACGGTTGATGAAGTGGTAGGTCAAGTGGAATAAAAAATTATTTTTTAAAAAATGTTGTTTTAACGGTGAAGGAAATTTAGACTACCTTTGAAGCAAAAATGAAGGTGGCAAAAAACATGTGCAACAATGAAGGAAACTTAGACAATAAATGTTTCAGCAAACCTATGTCATGGATAGGAATCTAGATAGCATCAACATCATTTCTCTGTCTCATTTCATTCTCAGCAGATCTCACTAAAGGTTTTAAAGCCTGCAAACTATGGTTTCCTTGTGTTGTATCTCAAAAATTTGTCCTCTCATTTTCTTCAAGATATCTCCTTATGCTCATAGGGTTTTCAATTGCTCAAGGTTTGATCAGACAAATTCTCCTCCTAAGCAGTTGACCTACAACTAAGGTTTCACTTTTCTCAAGGAAATTTAAGCTTATAATATCTCGAGTGGATTTCATGGTTCCTTATATGCCTCTAAGAACCCTCATGCCAAGCTTCAAGTCTTGCATCACAAGGTTGCTCAGTCAATAGCTCAAATGATGGAAAATTAACTATATTGGATAAAAAGTCAATTGTGGTCAACATACAGTCAAACTTCAAGATTTTGAAGTCATATTCATCCTTTGATCAAGGGTTGATCATGATTCATTAAGAAAGCTCCCAATTTACCAAAAGTCAAAAGTTACCAAATTAGAGTTTTCTTAAGGAGAAGTCAACTGAACTTTGACCAAGCATAACTTCCACATGTTTCATCAGATTTTTCTCAACCAAAGCTCATTTTAAAGGAAATTCAATTATCTACAACTTTGTCTCTCTAAGCTCAAGTCCATAAAATGCTTGATTTAAGAGATATGAGCCAAAACATTATAGGTCATTTCAAAAGTCAACAAAAAGATACTTTTTGTCAAGGCAACTTACATCAAGATAAAGTATTCAAATGGAAAAATGATCAACTTAGAGCTTGTAGTGGACATCTTTAGATTTACAAAAAATCCAAGATCACCTTAAAATGATAAAAATTGAGATAATTATGATTAGTACAAGTTGAGAAATTTTGAGAAAATGCATGAAACCTAAATTGATCAAACTTGAATTTTTAGGCTAATGGGCTTATCTTTCAAGGTCCAAACGTGTTTTAGACTTCATAGTGAACCTATGAATCTATTCATACACCCCCCTTTTATTTTTATTCCATTTATTTTTGGTTTTATCAATTTAAATTCAAAACTAAATTAAACAAAAATCAAAATTATCATACAATGGCCCAAGCCCATCTTGTGTTGACCTAATTCACAACCTATATATTCCTCTCATTCAGACAACAAAGACACACGAAACTTTGCAAGATATCACTTCCCAAAAACTTCAAAATTTGTCAAAACTAAGGCAAAGCGAAACCCTTCTTTTCAGCCTTCCTCAAGGCTAAACAACCATCCCATTCTACTTCGGGGATATTATAGGGTAAGAATGGATCGATTGTGATGATCCAAGAGGCCTGAAACGTATAACCATGCATCACCATTTCTCATTCTTGCATGAAATTTGTATTTCTATTTCTTTCATGCTTTAATCGAAACTAACATCACTAATGTTTTTCTGAGATGTCAATATGCAGGTTTGGACCATCGCATGGCCCCCATGATGCCAGAATCATGTGTTGCCATGTTTGTACCGTTTGACCTTATTTGCTTCGTATCTCTTTGTACATAGAGAATTAGCCAAAACCAAGACCACCATTGAATTCGCAAGGTCCAAATTAGGGGGTAAGGTCCCTTTGAACCACTGATGTTTGTTATTTTGCAAGAAGAAGAAAAGAAGTCTCTGGAGAAGACGACCTAAGCTAGGACTTCTGCGCCTCTTCGGGCCAATCGATTATGGTTATATTATATTTGTTGGTTTTCATTGATATACCAGATGAAACTGCCACCCCAATGACAAATGCCCGCGCGTTAAGGCTCTGATACATGAGGGCGTGGGTTTGATCCCTGCCTTTTGACATTTTTTTCATATTTTCTTAATTCTTGTAGGTTTAATATATGTTGAGTTGCATTCATCCTCTAGACACCAGCGCACGCCTGGAACGGTGGCAAGTCATGTTATTGTGAAGGCAAAGGGTGTGGGTTCAACACCCACCCCTGGCATTTTTCCTGGTTTCTTTGTTTTTAACCTTGTTTGTCATTTTTTTGGCTAACCCTAATCCTTTTTAACCTAATTTATTTTTAACTAACCTAAAAATAAATCTTTTTTTTCTAAAAACCCTAATTAATTAGGTTTTAGGTTTTTAATTAACCTTTTAATAATTTAATTAATTAAACTTTTCTTTTCAATTTTAAAATTAATTAGATTTTTAAGTTTTATTTAATTAATTATCATCGAAACTATTTTCTTCATAAAAATCTTTTTCACATTCTTTTTCTATTTTCCTTTTTCTTATTCTTAGATCAAGTTGTGTAGGTCGCGTGTTTCCTATATAATAGCTTAGATCTTTGTTTCCCGGTTTCTTTTTTTCATTATCATGTAATTGCTTTCGGGATGTAATAGTTTAGGGTTTTATTTCTCGCACTCTTTATTATTATGTAACTGTCCCAAAGCTCTGTAATAGTTTTAGGTTTACGTTTCCACCTTTACTTTCTGCTATTATATTTCTATGCAACTGTTAGTAATTATGGTTTGTATGGAAAGACAAAAACAAATGCTAGAAAACCCTAATTTCAAGATAAATAACTGAATCAAACACACTTGCACACTTAAACCTCTAGGGTAACTTCCCTTCGCTACCTTTCGAAATAACAGTTATGTCCCTCAAACATAGGAATGCTTTAGCAAAAGACCCTCGAATAAAAGATCACAGTCTCTCGATGACCCTTCGATATTGCCTACGAAAATGATCTAGTCCCTTACGAAACTGCTAAAGCATCCTTACCAGTTGCCTTCAATGACCATACAACGAACCTCAATTGTCCCTTCACATCCAATATATGGGGCTACCTACCAACTAATGGTATGGATAGAATTATCTCTAAAGGAGAAGTAAAAGTACAAGAACTACCTTAAGTGGGTAGGATACTTTTAATCGCTTGCTCACAAACTTTTCAAAAAAACATTTTCACATCATAATTTTCAAACAAATATTTTCAAAAACACTTTGTACGCATTCTTAAGGACTGATACAAGAATCATTACAAAGTTAGCCTTACATTGGCTTTTCAAAATATTTTTAAATCACATACACAGAGCAAGTTTTCAAAGTGAGCTAGCGATTAAGAGACCGTAGATAACTACAGGTGAAAAGGGTGCTAACACCTTCCCTTTTCATAAGTTACCCCCCAAACTCAAAATCTTTAAGGTTTTTCCTGTTCTTTTCACCCTTTCCTTACTGGATAAAAGAAAAGTCGGTGGCGACTCTTGCTATCCGCAAAATTTACGATAAAATGTAAAACAAGTCAGTTCTCTCACCGTATTACAGAACTGGAGACTTTGCTGGGGAAATACTTAAAAGAGGGGTTACCTTAGAGTCTTAGATCACTTTTACTTGCTTTTACTTGTCTGCTTTGTTTGCTTTAAATTTGAGGGTTGCTTGGGTTTAAATTCTTGCAAAGATCCTACACCCAGATCTAGGGATGCCTTAGGTAAGTAGCAATAGATCATGGAAATTGTACGGTGTAGACCGATATGGTTGAAGTGGTGACTATATTAGTGTGACACTTTGGTTTGTACCGATGTTCCTTGAGTCAGTTGAGGATAACATTGGGCTGTCGCGTGGTGTCATAAGCACTAACTGACTTTTAGAACCTTAATTGACCCATCTTGGCCATTAGAAACTAGCGAGATATTCGACTTTGCTGAATTCCAAGGTTGATTGATACTCAAAGCTACGGTCATTGAGATTCGACTTTCGGGATATTTTGGTGGCAAGTCAGTTGTCGTGCTAAAATAAAACCTGCGAGAAAGATCGGTGATATGAGATTCCTAGAACCCAGTTACTATTTTAGGACAGGTTGAGCCAACTTAACTTTAATAGAGAAGGGTACTTACCTATGGGCCCCATGCAAGCCTTTAAACATAAGGCTCTTGCATGATTTGTTTGTGTTTGCTATTTATTTAAACACGACATCATGATATCATAACATCATGACATGGCATTTTCACTAACCATTTCAAGGATCTTAGGGACCTTTGATGCAGGGTTATCATAAGTCGAACTTCTAGCAAGGGGCAAGAGGATTTATTTTCCTCTTACCAGATGTCGTCAAAGATCAAAGTACTTTCCCTTGAGTCAGAAGCTTGGACCCACTTGACATGGTGAGCTTGATTTTTATATAAGGACATTCAAAGATGGAGACACAAAGTTCTTCAGACAAAGATGCTGCCAGACTCAATTTATGACATTTCATTCTTATTTATCTCGCGAGATCCTTGAAAACATTGCATATACATCTACATACCATGCATATCATTACATAACGAGTTTCTAATACATGTTTTCTCATCTTCTTGCTGTTTATTTTAGTAAAAGATGGCTCTCGAACAAACAGTCAAAGATCTTCAGACCCATAATGCTCAGTTTCAACAGATGTTCCTCAAATTAGCCAAGGGGCAGGAAGAACTAAAGACCCTCATGACCAAAGAGAGGAAGAAAAAGACTAGGAAACCAGTCGGTATCCTCAACATTGGAAGAAGGTTTAGAGGTCCTCCCAAGCAAACTCAAGATTGTGATATCCCATCAAATGAAGATGACAACCAGGGTGAAGATGGTAAGAGTGTGAAGGCTGAGAAAGGAAGCAACCTTGATTCTGGCCAATATTTTGATGAAGATGAAGAAGACTATTCGGATGAAAAATATGCTCTTCCCGATGAAAATTACAAACAACTAGAAGATCGTATAAATGCTATGGAGATATAGAGAGTGCCTGGGTTGGATTTTGAAGAGTTGGGTTTAGTCTCAGGAGTTGTCATTCCTCACAAATTCAAGGTCCCTACTTTTTCAAAGTATGACGGTGTTTCTTGTCCAAAGCTTTATTTGAGGTTATATATCTGGAAGATTCAACCACACACTGCTGATAGGAAGTTATGGGTGCATTTATTTCAAGAAAGCTTGTCGGGGACATAGTTGGAATGGTTCTATCAACTAAAAGGGACCAATATTCGTACCTGAGAAGACTTGGTTGCTAATTTCTACAACTAATACCAATACAATGCTGATCTTGCACCAACTCGTGTGCAATTATAGAGTATGACCATGGGCTCGAACGAAGGCTTCAAAGAGTATGCCCAGAAATGGAGAGATCTAGCAGGAAGAGTTCTACCTCCTTTGTCTGACAGGGAGTTGGTTGACATGTTTATGAGAACTTTGACAGGTCCTTTCTTCAATCATCTGATCGGAAGCTCTTCATCCGGGTTCAACGAGTTGATATTAACAAGGGAACATGTTGAAGGAGAAATCAGAAGCGGAAAAATTTAGGTGGCTACATCTTCAAGTATTATGAAGAAGACATTAAATGCAAAGAAAGAAGATAATATTGTGTATGGCTAGAAGATTTGTGATAGAGGTGACTGCAACCAATCTGTGGGGGTTATACTAATCTCTAATCCCGCACCAACGCAACATCAACAAGGAAATCAGTGTAGGTCAGACGCCCCTAGGAGACAATTTACCGAGATCAATATGTCGTTGTCTCAGGAATTACAACACTTGTTGAAAGCAGTGCTGATTACATTGAGAGATCCTCCTCAGAATCCCAACATTTCCTCTCCTCGGTACAATCCTAATGTAAGATGTGCCTATCATTCCAATAGTCCTGGACATGACACAAATAACTGTTGGGCTTTGAAAACTAAGATTCAAGATATGATTGACTCCAAAGAGATTGAACTTGGTCCTCCCGAGACCCCCAATATGACTACTGCACCCATTCCTAAGCACGATAAAGGCATCAACACTATTGATGATGTTTCTTATGTTTCCATTGTAAGTGACTTGATTACTCCCCTAATAATTATTAAGAAGAATCTATTGCAAGCTGGTTTATTTCTGGGTTGCATTGAAAGATGCTACTACTGCGCAGCCCAATCCAATGATTGCAAAATGCTGAGAGAAGGTATTTAGCATCTAAGGGATAACCATATAATTCTAGTTGAGAAGATTCCTTCTATGGAGAATTTGTTTCAAAACTTGGAGCTTGAATACGTGTCTATAATTTCCAGAACTCATATAAGGATCACTTCCAATGGTCCTATGAATATTACTATCGAACCTAGAGTTGCTCCTCTAATCATTACCGCACTAGGGCCAATTCCATATTTCTGATAAGGTTATCCCTTAGAATTATGGAGCTGATATTTACTACCATGGTGTTAATCAAGAACCATTAGTTGTCAAAAGTGAAGACACTGGAGTTACTGATCCCAACATTGGCAATATTGCCAGGACCAGTAAAATTACAAGAAGTGGAAAGGTTTTCTCTCCATAAATCTCTCCGAAGATTGTTTCTACACCAGTTAGTGTTACTGCTACCGAGTTAACTACTAAGACTCGAGGGAAAGGACAAATGACTGAGTCTGCCCAGACTGGGACACCTAAAGAGGTTACTACTAAAGATGCCTCCAGGCTGGAGATGGAGGAAGTACTGAAAATCATCTGGTAAAGCGACTATAAGATTGTTGAACAGTCGGGGCAGACTCCCTCCAAGATATCCATGTTATCCATGTTGTTGTGCTCTGAAGTCCATGCTCAGGCTTTGGTGAAACTCTAGAAATTTGCGCATGTACCGCAAGAAATCTATGCTGATCAATTCGAAAATAATGTTGCTAGCATAACCACTGATAATGGGCTAGGATTTTCTGATGCTGATTTGACTCCTGCAGGAAGGAACCATAATAAGGCCCTACATGTCTCTATTGAGTGCAGGGGCACTACCTTAGCTCATATGTTGGTGGACACAAGTTCCTCATATAATGTTTTACTGAAGGGTGCTCTAGACAGGCTTGACTATGAAGGGGTTGTGCTGAAACCCAATGACATTATGGTCAGAGCCTTTGATGTTTCAAAGAGGATGGTGCACGGAAAGGTGGATATTCCGATCAAAGTAGGTTCACAAGTCTTCGACTCTACCTTCTATGTGATGGATAATCATCTGGCCTATTCCTATTTGCTTGGACACCCTTGGATTCATGGGGCAGGCGCTGTTACTTCTACTTTGCACCATAAGTTGAAATATCCCTTGAAAGGAAAAATTGTTATAGTTTGTGGTGAAGAGGAATACATGGTGTGGTATGGTGGTAGAACCGACTGTTAATACTGGTTTTTGCATTTTGTGTTTGCAAATGTGCGGTAAGCAAGAGTCGCCACCGACTTTTCTTTTATCCAAATTAAGGAAAGGGTGAAAAGAATAGAAAAAGACATTTTCGAGATTTTCCCAGTAAGGGGCTAGATTATGGAAAAGGAAGGTGTTAACATCCTTTCCATCCATAGTTACCTACGGGCTCTTAGAGGTTTGCTCATTTTTTAAATACCTTTGTGTTTTGTGTGTTTGAAAATGTTTAGAAAATGTCTTAGTACGGTGATTTGATTTGCATTTAACTCTTGTATCAGTCCTCAAGAGTGTTAACAAAGCAAATGTTTTTGAAAGTTGTTTTTTTTAAAAGTAGTATTTGTGTAAGTGCAAAATGTTTTGAGAAAACTTCTAAAAACTATCTACTTAGTACTCGAAAAGGTATTTCTTTTCCTCCTATCCTTTAGACAGTGATATCCTACTATTAGTGAGTAGGTAGCCCTATCGTTGGATGTATGAGGGAGATCGAAGGGACGATATAGTCATAAAAGCAATTTGTGGAGATTGTGATACGGTGGGAGAACTGACTTGAGGTTTTGCATTTTGTCACAAATGTTTCGGTTTAGCAAGAGTCACCACCGACTTTTATTTTATCCAAAAGGAAAGGTAAAAAAGCACAGGAAAGACCTTTGAGATGTTGTCTTGAGTTCGGGGGGTAGATTATGAAAAGGGAAGGTGCTAGCACCCTTTTCATCATGGTTTTCCATGGGCTCTTAGTTACTTGCTTAGATCACTTGCTTTGCTTTTGCAATTGTTTAAAATGGTGCTTTGTGTTTGGTGTGGTTTTGAAAGTATTTTGAAAAAAGGCCACTCGTTTGGGCAATCTTTATAATGATTCTCGTTCGTAAGAATGTATACAAAGATGTTTCTCTTTTGAAAAATGTTTCAATGTTTTGAAAGTTGTTTGAAAATGTTTTAAAATGTGTGTGTGTTTGTTTTTTAAAATAGCAAGGATTGTTTGAAAGAGAGAAAGTAACTTAGAACTATCTACCCTACTCAAATGTCTTTCCTATACATTTTTATTCCTTTGACATTGTTGATTTACCATTGGTTTGGTAAACAACCATATCTTTGGACATTAAACGGGACGGGCGTGGGTCATCGTGTAACCATGATAGCAATGTTGCCAAGTATCTTAGCTTATTTGAGGGACTAAGATCATTTTGTTTTAGGCAACCTTTTGATAGCGTCATCGAGGGACTATGATCTTTTGTTTTGTTTTGTTTTGTTTTGCCAAGATACCTTGCATGCATACCATGGTCATTTGTTTAGGCAACCAAGTGGGTGAAACCCTAAGGGTGCTTGTGTGCAATGTGTGTCATTTTTCATGCCTTTGATTGTCTTGTATTAGGTCTTGTATTTGTTTGTTTTTTGTCTTATCATGCAAAACTAAATTTTACTAAACATGGTATAAATGCGATAAATTGCGTAAAAGTAAACTAAACTATTACAACAATTATTATGGGAGGGGGGATACAAGTTTTTGAATGGGGATATTTGCACAAAATAAAACCCTAAAATACTATTACAACCCAATTGAATATTTGCAAATTAAATAAATATACGAATATTAAAAATGCAATAAAAATATAAATATGCAAAAAATGTTTTGTAATTGTTTTATGTATGAGAAAATAAGATTATTTAAGTCCTAAAATAAGAAAAATAATATTGTTATTTTTGAAAGGGTGAAAACCCTAGTTTTTTATTAAAAGAAATATATATTCTATATTTATTTTATTTTGTCTATTTTTATACAAGAAATAATAAATAATATTATTAATAAATATTAAAAATTAAAATATGTATAAAAATAATATTTTATGTGTATGAATAATAAAAATAAAAATGTATGATATTTTTAAATGTGTTTACTATTTATTTTAAGAAAATAGATTCTATTTATTCTAAATAATCAATATTTTATGCAAAAAAATAAGATAAAAAATAAAATAAAATGCAAAAAATAAAGAAAATATTTTTCATGATTTTTTTATGTTCAGAAAAATAAATAAAAGCAATAAATATAAAAATGAAAAGAAAATATGAAAAATAAACAAAATATGCAAAGGGGGTGTGGATAGTGGATCAAGGGGGTGTGAAAAGTCAAAACAGGAGGCCCAAGGCGCGCTAGGCCCAGGACTTCATCCTTGTCCTCCAGCCTCTCCCAAACGCGCGCGTTTTTGCTTCAAACTTGTATCTCTCTATTCTTTGCACAAAAACAAAAACTTATAACACAAAAAATATAGCTTGTGATCTCACGATTCCAATGATACAAAATTCATGACCTAACTCTCAAAAATCAGGGAGAATTTCAGTGGCCCTAATTCCTGACCTAATTTTTTCAGCATGTTCAACATTCAAATTCTCTTAGCTCAGTTAATATAAATGGCAACTATGCATATGTACAACTTCACCATGCTAGAGACTACATTTTTGCTTCACAAATAGTGGCTTGAGGATGCCTAAATAGAGAGATAAAGTTTTGAAAAATACCTCCTTCAGCTGGATTTGGATATGGTAATATGGGGACTTTTAGTGAGGCCGAGGATCGTGTGAGCTTCCTTGAAGTTCCCTCAAGCTATTCCAATGCTTAGCTTGCCTTGAGGATGCTTGAAACTCCCTGTAGAAGTCAAGATGCAACCTTCCAAAATGAAAATGGTGATGTCTGAAATAGGGCTTACAGAACCAGGACAAGGGCTTGGATAGTTTGGATATGATGTATGGAAGGTGTTTGAAGTGTTGAATCAAGAAACGCACGAGCCAATATTGAGTTGGCAAGAGTTTTACAGAAGCTACCCTGTTTGGGCAGAAATTTGTGTTTTTTGTGTTTGGGAGAGTTTCAGATGCTATGAATTCATGTCTTAGCTTGAGATATGTTTGTGAATATGTATGGAGTGATACAAAGTCCACTCTCTAGCAGTTGTACAAGTTCTGATCCCTTTTGCCTCTTTTCTTGCATTTGAAGAAAGTTGAAGTGACTTAAGCCAAAATGCTTGTACTGCTTGCTTGCTAGCTGCAGGGAGTTGGTACAAGTTTCTTGTTATCTGTGGAAAATACCTGCATCCAAGGAACAAGCCCAACGCTCAAGGCTGATAAAGTTGGAAAAACTTGCTTTATCAAAATGGCATTGTGCCCTTTATGCCATTTATGGATTTATTCTTTGTACAATGCTCCAAAGGTCAAAATAAAGCCATTAACCATTAAGCTAGCATTTAATTATGGAGTGTAGAAGGGATTTAGGACCTGTAATGCAATGTACAAGCATGCTTGATCAGATTTGCAAATTGGTGCATTGTGAAAATGGCTTGAACAAAAGTGACAAAATGCCATTTTCTCTTCTTCGATTCTCCCTAACCACAAATGATCTTGGAGAGTTCTTTGACATTTTAGAAAGCTTGAAAAATTCTCTACAATCAATCTTTAAAATTAATTTTGAGATACCTCTTGGAAATAGGTGAAAAATGTCCATGAAGTTGGGTAAAAAACCTGCCTAAATTAGGGCAAATTTTCACTAAGTCTTTTAGTTCATGGACCTTTATTCACAAATTCATAACTTGAGATCCAAGCATCTTTTGGGAAAACTTTGTGAATAAAAGTTGTAGATTTCATGGAGGAATACAACTTTCATGTTGGAAGTTTTCTTTGAATCCAATTGCATCATGGTGAAAAAATGGTGCAAAGTTAGGAAAAAATAAGAAATTTTTCATACTTAGAAAAATTCTAAGTTATGAAAAATTTCAAATTAAAACCCCAATTTGCAATTTTAGGTTTCTTGGCCAACAAGTTTCACATTTTGACATGTCTTGATGAATTATTACCCTTGGCACTTGATTTTGACCAAAAAGTCAAAGTTTGACTTTTCAGTGCACAGTTGACTTTTGATTAGTTTATTGCAAAATTCATCTGTCAATCCTATGTACTTGAGATATTTTGAACCATGTGATTAGGTCAAGATGATTCCATTGAGTCCTTGAAATCATGCTTGAACCCAAATTGTCATTGTCTAGGTTAAAAATCAGAAATTGCCCTTTCTCAGTCAAAACCCTAATTTTGACCATTTTGCCCTTTTGATGATTTGATCAAATTTCTTGAGGAGTTGTGATCCAAACTTGATCAAATGGTACATATGAGTCTAAAATGTTGTTGTGGATCAAAAATTATGAAGTTTGACTGTAAATTGGCCATGCTTGACTTTTTCCCCAATACAGTTGATTTTTAGGTCAATTGTCCAATTGACTGAGCAAAAATGTGATTCAAGGCTTGAAACTTGACATGAGCAATATTAGGGGTCCAAGATGGTGTATGAAAGTCACATGAAGCATTGAAGGTCAAAAAATCCATGTGCAAACTCAAACCCTAATTTCAGGTTATTAGTGCAAGATGATGTCTTGAGCTGAGCAAACCCTAAATTTGTCTTGAGTCCAGAGAGTCTTGTGAGGAAAATCTTGATAAAATGAGAGGGAAAATTTTGGGGTACAACAACTTCCCCTTTTCAATCTTCTTGAACCTGAAGAGTTAGATTGGCGAGTTTTTCCGTTCGTGACTCGAAGGTAAAAGATGATTGGACACTAGAGTGCTCGTAAATTTGCACTTGATGAAGTAGTTGAGGGAATAGGCTTACAGATGCCATTTAGAGAGGTGATAGAATCTTGTTGGAGATGGGCTTGTAGATGCCATCCAAGAATGTTTGTTGAATCGAAAAAGAATGAGCATCAGAATGGTGTCCGTATCTGGAACATATCTGAGCTGTATCTGAATTTTGTATCTGAATGAGCAAAAGAATAGCATCCGTGTATAGAGCGTCTCTGAGTTGGGGGAAATCAGAATAAGTGACAGAATGTTAACCGTGTCTGGAGCGTATCTGAACTGGAAGCTGAATAAGAGGCAGAATGACTTCCGTATCTGGAGTGTATCCGTACTTGAATCATGATTGTTGAAGTCTAAATGAGTGACAGAATGGCATCCGTGTCTGGAGCGTATATGAACTAGAATCTGAATAAGTAGTAGAATGACTTCCGTGTCTAGAGTGTATCCGTACTTGAATCATGATTGTTGAAGTCTGAATGAGTGACAAAATGGCATCCGTGTCTGGAGCGTATCTGAATTGTATCTTGACTTTGAATTCTGAATGAGTAATAGAATGACTTCCGTGCATGGAGTGTATCTGGACTGTATCTGAAATCTTTGAACATTATTAATGATAGCTGTTTAATCTTATCCTAAAAAGGGTAAAATGTTAGCTGAAACACAGAGTTATGTTGCATGAAATGTATGATGTAATAAATGTGCTTTATCAATGTTTATGATATATGAATGTAATGTATGCGCATGTAAGCTGATTTGCTGTATTTCTGAGGAAAATAAATCCTGGACAGCTGGGGATAATAAAATCTTTGACTGCTGCCGGGAAAATAAATCCTTGACTGCTGAAGACAAGAAGTCCTTGGCGACTGTTGGAGATTAAAAATCCTTGATGACTCTCCTGGGGATATATGGATCCTTCAAGTCTTAGAGTTGGAGTATTGACAAAAATTCTACAGTGAGAGTAATTCCATGTACTGCCCGAGAAATTTTCTTGGGGAAATCCAGAGAACTTTGTTGACGTCTACTGGGGATTACACAATGGGAAACCTTGTTCCGCTGGGGAAAAGAGAAAACTCTGATGACTTCTGCGGGGAATTAAGAATGAGAATCCTCATTCTGGCGACTTCACTGGGGAGCAATAAAAACTCTGTGGGGAAGAAGGCTTACTGCTGGGGAGTAAGTCCAGGAGTTTGGGTTGTCTGACACTCTACTGGGGAATCAACCTAGGTTGGGGAGGGGCAAAAAGTTAACTGTTATCTGGTTGCTTTTCAGACTTCAAGATAACTTGCTGAGGAATTTGGAGAAAACTGAATGGTTTCCGCTGGGGATTGATAGTTGAAAATTTTGACTCCACTGGGAAATGAAGGTTTCAGCTCCATTGGGGATCGGTGGTTCCAAGTTTGGGCTCCGCTGGATATTGGGAGTTTGAAGTTTTAACTCTGATGGGGATTAAGGGTTTGAAATTTAGCTCCACTGGGGATCTAGATGATGTACTGTAAGGATTGCTCATGGAATAGCCGAAAGACATTTTTCTATCCTTTCAACCTGTCAGTAATTGTTCTTTTTCATCCTGTTTATTTGTAAACAGTAATTATGTTCAAATGCATATGTTCATTAATGAATCATTGGATGTTTTTGCAAATAAAACACAAGTGTAAAAAGAAAAAGACAAATAGTTTTCTACACTTTAAAGAGGTATCTTTGTATTAACTTTGAGTAAGTGTTTTGTACAAAGGAGACAAGCATCCTAGTAAGAGGATGGTGTCATAAAAAATGAGAAAAATTTATACAAAGAAAGATAGCTATGTGTAAAAAATCCCATGGGGTTCCCATTCCACTATAGCCTTCGTATCTCAAAATATCTTGTCCATTCGTTGCTTCGTCCGAAGATGATTGGATTGATCAGAAACTCCAGGTTTGTCAGTGAAGAGATTGTCCTTAAAGTGATCCGACGAGACATAGTCATACACTTTAATTCCCTAACTTTTTCCTGAACCTTCCTTTCGGGTTTTCGATTCACCGGGAAACCCTTTTTTGCCCAAGTCGCCCTTTCAGGTTTTCAACTTGCCGAGTGTACAGATTTTTTTATTTATCCCTAATTTTTGCCTGAACCTCCCTTTCGGGTTTTCGATTCACCGGGATGCCCTTGTTTTGCCTAGGTGTGTCAACCTAGCGGGTCTATTATGCGTAGTATCTTTAGACTATGTCTGCGTTCGCAGGGTGCAGCAGGTCGTTGTCGTCCATGGTGGTTAAAATCATTGCCCCACCAGAAAAGATGTTCTTGATTACAAATGGCCCTTTGTACGTAGGAGTCCATTTGCCCCTAGGATCACTTTGTGGCAAGATGATGCGCTTGATCACAAGATCTCCAACTTGATACACTTGGCGTCTGACTTTCTTATTGAAAGCCTTGATCATCCGTTTTTGATACGTCTTACCATGGCAAACAGCAGTAAGTCTCTTTTCATCAATTAAGTTCAACTGATCAAGTCGGGTTTGAATCCAATCGTCTTCACTCAAACCTGCGTCCTTCATGATTCTCAAAGAGGGGATCTGAACCTCAATAGGTAAAACATCCTCCATGCCATAAACTAAAGAATAGGGTGTTTCCCCAATTGATGTGCGAGCCATGGTACGGTACCTGTGGAGAGAAAATGGTAGCATCCCATGCCAGTCCTTGTAGGTGACTGTCATCTTTTGTATGATCTTTTTGATGTTTTTGTTCGCAGCTTCGATTGCACCATTCATCTTTGGCCGATAGGGGGATGAATTGTGATGTTGAATCTTGAACTACTTGCATAAGGCGGTGATCATAGTATTGTTAAGGTTTGTACCGTTGTCAGTAATGATCCTTTCGGGGATACCGTACCGACAAATAAGATTCTGCTTGATGAAGCGGGCAACAACATTCTTAGTAACGGATGCGAAGAAAGCTGCTTCGACCCACTTTGTGAAATAATCAATGGCCACTAGAATAAAGTGGTGTCCATTGGAGGCTGTAGGCTTCATCTCCCCAATCATGTCGATTGCCCACATAGCGAATGACCAAGGAGCTATTTAGACATTTAGAGGAACCAGAGGCACGTGTACCTTGTCTGCATAGATTTTACATTTATGACAAGTCCGGGAATGTTGATAGCAATCTGCTTCCATGGGAGACCAGTAATAGCCTGCCCTTAGAATCTTCTTAGCCATCGTATGCCCGCTAGAGTGAGTGCCAAAGGTACCTTCATGCAATTCAACCATGATCTTTTCAGCTTCAAGCTTGTCCACACAATGGAGCAGAACAAAATCATGATTGCGTTTGTACAGGATGCCATTACTCAGGAAGAACTTTGCTGAGAATCTCCTTAAGAAATTTTTGTCATTGACCGAAGCTCCTTCAGGGTATTCTTGAGCCTCGAGATACCTTTTGACTTCATGGAACCAAGGCTGGTCCACTACTTCTTCGGTATTAATCTCGTGACAGTGTGCAGGTTCATCCATCCGTTCAATGGTGATCTGGGGAGCCTCATTATCCTAATTAAGTTTAAACATGGATGACATTGTAGCTAGAGCATCTGCTAGCTGATTTTCTTCTCGCAGGAAGTGCTCGAAGATAATCTACTTGAAGTGTGGTAGCAATGTCAAGACATGTTATTTGTAAGGGGTGAGGTTTGGATGCTTAGTGTCCCACTCTCCTTTGATCTGACTGATGACCAAAGCTGAGTCCCCAAACACAACTAAAGATTTGATTCCCAAGTCTATGGTAGCCTTGAGTCCAAAAATGCATGCTTCATACTCTGCCATGTTGTTCATACAGTTGAAGCAAAGTCTGGCGGTGAAAGGAGTATGGCATCCTTCTGGGGATATAAGCACAACACCGATACCATTACCAAGCGCATTGGAGGCCCCATCAAAGTACAGGGTCCATCGGGATCCTTGTTCAGGTCCATCATATGGTCTGAAATCTTCAACATTGTCCAATGTCATGATGTCTTCATCAGGGAAGTCAAACTTCATGGATTGATAATCTTCTACAGCTTGATGGGCCAGATGATCGGCTAGCACACTGCCTTTTATAGATTTTTGGGTCGTGTACTGTATGTCATACTCTGTAAGGATCATCTGCTATCTAGCTATCCTTCCAGACAAAGCAGGCTTCTCGAAGATATATTTTATCGGATCCATCTTAGATATCAACAAAGTGGTATGAGTCAACATATACCGCCTTAGCCGGCGAGCAGCCCATACCAAAGAGCAACAAGTTTTCTCGAGCAGTGAATATCTGGTTTCACAGTCGGTAAACTTTTTGCTAAGGTAATAAATGGCATGCTCTTTTTGGCCAGACTCGTCATGCTGCCCCAATACGCACCCCATTGAGTTCTCTAGGATGGTCAGATACATGATTAGCGATCTTCCTTCGACGGGCGACATCAAGACAGGAGGTTCTTGTAAATACTCCTTGATTTTATCGAAAGCAATTTGACAGTCATCATTCCATCTAACTACCTGATCTTTCTTCAACAGGTTAAAGATTGGTTCACAAGTAGATGTTAGGTGAGAAATGAACCTAGCAATGTAGTTTAGGCGTCCCAAGAAACCTCTGACCTCCTTCTCAGTGCGAGGAGCAGGCATTTTTTGTATAGCTTTGACTTTGGAAGGATCAACCTCAATGCCTTTCTTGCTGACAATGAAACCCAAGAGTTTACCGGACCGGACTCCGAATGTGCACTTGTTTGGGTTTAGCCTTAGCTTGTACTCCTTCAACCTGACAAACAGCTTTTACAAGTGATCCAGGTGTTCTTCTTCAGTTTGTGATCGGGCTATCATGTCATCTACATAGACCTCTATATCATGATGTATCATATCATGAAACAAAGCTACCATGGCACATTGATAGGTTGCCCCGACACTCTTCAGTCCGAATGGCATCACTTTGTAGCAGAACGTACCCCACTATGTGACAAAAGTAGTCTTCTCCATGTCCTCAGGTGCCATTTTGATCTGGTTATAGCCTGAGAATCCGTCCATGAAAGAAAATACTTTGTGCTGAGCTGTGTTATCAACCAGGATGTCGATGTGAGGAAGTGGAAAATCATCTTTAGGGTTGGCCCTGTTTAAATCTCTATAATCCACGCACATTCTGACTTTGCCGTCCTTTTTAGGCACGGGAACAATGTTAGCAACCCATTGTGGATATGAGGTAACAGCAAGAAATCCATCATTGAATTATTTCATAACTTCAGCTTTGATCTTCTCTGACATGTCAGGTCTCCTGCGGCGGACTTTTTGTTTCACGGGTGGACAATCTTCTCTTGTGGGTAGACGGTGTACCACAATGTCTGTATCAAGTCCCGGCATGTCTTCGTATGACCAGGCAAAGATCTCAACATATTCATGCAACAGCTGAATTAGGCGTTCCTTGACACTCGGTTCTAGGCTGGCACCCACTCTGATTTCCTTCTTCCCTTCATCAGTGCCCAAGTTGATTGTATCCAACAGCTCCTCATGAGGCAAAATAGCTCTTTCCTCTTGTTGTAATAATCTGGACAATTCCCCTGGCACCTCACAATCTTCCTCACCTTTGTATTCGGCTTGGTAGATCAGATCTTCAGAGTCACTGAAGGCTATAACAGTATCATTACCCATGGGTTTCGGAGTGGAAGGGTACCTGCATTTGTGAGTGTGGGTGTGTGTAAGGGCATAGCCATCTTAAAACAACAAAATTTAAAAGAAAGACAATAAGCACAAAAGGTTTATATATGAAAAGCGTCCACGATTCATTAAAATGACACATGAAAATGAAATAAGAGCCCTTACAAATGGACCTATGTGCCTCGGATAAGACACAAGGTTGAAAAAGTACGAATTGTTTGTGAATTATTACAGATCCAATAGAAATCGAAAAGATAAATTACTATGGTATGAAAGTAATCGAAACAAAGTCTTTTGCTTCCCAGTTGTACAGTCCTCCGCCAATAGTAGGAAAAATCCAGTCTTCCAGGTTGCCATCTTCTTCACTGTCCTCTAACGCATTAACCCATTGGTGGCTGATCTTCACAGGTGGCCCTCCGGCGCGGGTGCGGCGCACGGCCTTCTGAGCTGTCAAAGTAAATCCTAGGCCAAACTTGTCTGATTTGAAAGGAAAGTCGGGAAGTTGCCCCCAGATGGTGAATCCTCCTTCTTCCACCACTGCCCTTGCATCTTTTAGAGAAGACATCTGGGGTACAAGTCTTGTGATCATAGGAGTTGAGGACACCGCCTTGGCCGCTTCTATTTCCTGAGAAACTTCTTCAAAATATTGGAAAGGGGTCTCAATGTATTTGCCATCCAATTCTACATATCGAAAAGAATTTAGATGACTAATCATGTATTCCTCTTCACCATGGACAATTATGATTTTCCCTTGGATAGGGTACTTCAGCATCTGATGCAAAGTGGATGTGACCGCACCGACATTGTGAATCCAGGGGCGTCTCAATAGGCAAGAGTAAGAAGGACGGATGTCCATCACGCAGAATGTTGAATTGAACGTCTGGGTACCCACCTTGATCGGGATGTCCACCTCTCCATGGACCATCCTTTTAGAGCCGTCAAATGCTCTCATAATGATGTTGCTGGGTTTCAGGGTTAGGCCTTCACAATCCAATCTATCCAAGGCTTTCTTTGGCAAGACATTCAGAGATGATCCAATATCAACCAAAACATGAGCTAGGGTGGTTCCCCTACACTCCACCAAGACATGCAGTGCGTTGTTATGTTTTATCCCCTTGGAGGTCAAGTCGGAATCGAAGAAACCCAGGCCATTGTCATCTGTCAGACTGGCTACAAACTCTTGGAATTGATTAGCCGATGTCTCTTGCGGCATGTGCGCTATCTTCAAAAACTTTACCAAAGCTTTAACATGTGCCTCATAGAACAGCAACAAGGCTAACATAGAGATTTTGGAGGGGGTCTACCCCAGTTGTTCTACCACATCATAATCACTTTTCTTAATGATCCTCATGATTTATTCCATCTCCCTCTTGGATGTCTCAGGAATAACTAGTGACTGAACCTACGTCAAGACAGGCTCCTCTTAAACATTCTTTCCTTTATTCTTAGCAGCGAAAGTAGGGATAGGAATTGCATTGCCATTGTTGGCGGGTACACTTGCAGGTACAACCACGGGCACAAATGTAATCTTCGGAATGGCCACGTGTCCAGAGACTGCCTTTGGAGGCGCAATGGCACAATCTCTGGAGAGAAAATTCTCCCACTACGGGTAATTTTGCTTGTTTCGGCGATGTTACTGATGTTAGGATTGTCTTCTTCAGAACTCTCTTCATCGGTTGTCTGTTCAATCTGTTTGATACCATGGTAGTAGATTTCTCCACCATAGTTCCATGGTACCATTTTATCTGATTTGTATGGGGCAGGTCCGAGCATCGTTATCTTCAACGGAGTAGTCATAGGAGCGGATGTAATCCTAACAGGTCTTTTAGGAACCCTGGAAGGATTGGCGTATATGGTTATTATTGAAACTTCTGGAACTGGAACGGGTGAAAGAGGAGCTTTCTCAAACAAAATTTCCTGGTTATCAATCAATTGTTGGATACCTTTCTTCAACAGAGGACGGACAAATGATGAGGACAGGCAAGTATGGCAATCTTGGTCACAACCTGGGAACACCCGAGCTTTCAACAAATTCAACTTGATGGTTAAGAGAGGAGTTAATAGTTCATCCACAGTAGAAACAAATAGATATTCTTCCACATCATTGGCATTGTGTCCATGCCTAGGCATCGGAGCGGAGATAACATTCGGTTTCTCAGGAGCTTCAAATTCAACTTCCTTTGCATCAATCAGATCCTGAATCTTGTTCTTTAGAGCCCAACAATTGTTGGTGTCGTGCCCTGGACTTTCAGAGTGGTAAGCACACCTGGCATTCAGATGGTAGTGTGGAGATGTGGTATTAGGATTTTTAGGGGCCTCTTTCAACACGGAAAGATTCAACTTCAGGAGATGTGGTAGGACTTGAGCAAGAGTCATGTTTATCTTGGTGAATTGCCTTACAGGCCTTTCCATCCTTTGTTGGTTATTTCTCGGCTGATTGTTTCTCGGCTGGTTGTTTCTTGGCTGGTCCAATGCAGACTTTTGAATCATAACAGCCCCCACTGTTGGTCGTCATTTAGTTCTTCCCTGATTTCTCTGTGCATAGACAGCAGACACTTCCTTCTTTCCAGTGAAGGGCTTTTTTTGCAGCAGCAGAGGTAGACGCGTCTTTCTGAATTTTCCCGCTTCTAATAGCGGCTTCCACCCTCTCGCCAGTTAAAATCAACTCAGTGAAACCTGCAGAGGAGCTTCCAATCAGGTGATTAAAGAAAGGACCTGACAGAGTCCCCAAGAACATGTCCACTAGCTCTCTTTTAGATAAAGGTGGTTGCACCCTTCCGGCTAAATCCCTCCACTTTTGGGCGTAGTCTTTGAAGCCCTCATTGGACACCATGGCCATACTCTGGAGTTGAGTACGGGTTGGTGCCAAGTCGGCATTATATTGATACTGTTTTTAGAAGGCGACCGCCAAGTCTTCCCAATTATGGACATCTTCTCTCTCCAACTGGTAGAACCAATCAAGTTGTGTTCCCGACAAACTGTCCTGAAAAAAGTGAACCCACAAGTCTTTGTCTGCAGAATGTGACTGAATCTTCCTGACATAAGATCGTAGGTGCATCTTGGGACAAGACAACCCATCGTACTTGGAAAACAAAGGTACTTTAAACTTAGGAGGGATTACTATTCCAGATACCAACCCTAATTCTTCAAAGTCCAGCCCGGGCACTCTCTGTATCTCCATAGCAGCTAGACGCTCTTCCAAGTTTTTGTATTTGTCATCAGACGAAGGGTATTGTTGTTCGGAGTAATCCTCTTCTTCCTCTTCTTCAGCCTCAGAATCTGAAGGCACTGCAGTCTCTTTACCTTTTCTCTCTCCTTCCTCAGAGGTTGATGGAAATTCCAAGGTCCGTCTGGCTTGTCCTTCAAACCTTCTGCCCATGATAACCACACCGGCTCACTTCTTCTTCTTTTTCTCTTTTTCCTTCTCTAGCAGAGTCTTGAGCTCCTCCCGCCCCTTGGCTAAGGTCAAGAGTAGCTGTTGAAATTGTGAATTCTGAGCTTGCAAGCCTTTAACCGTTTGTTCAAGACCCATGTTGCTGAAATAAACAGCAGAAGGATGAGGAAACTTCTTGCAAAGACCTGTTTATGCATATGATGAATGATATGTATTTATGTAATGCTTTCAAGGATTCAGAAAATTCAAATTTGTGTTAAACAAAAAGGAACAAACGTTATATTAATAAAATATAATTTGTTTACATCAATGCCCCTAGGGAAAAATAGTACAAAATTCTAAGATAAAAAGACGTTGCGCATCCTCTTCGGTGCAATGTAGGTGTTGAGAGTCTGCTCTTCGTGAAGTAACCGAGTGAGTTCTAAAACCTTCTTCTCGCTAGCGTAGAATTGGGCTTCAAAAGTATCGCGTTCTCCCTTGAGCTGTATCCAACTCCTTTGCAGATCTTCGAGTTATGTTGGCATGTCAGGATGTAGGAGGGTGTATGGAACCTCTCCTTCCTTAACAGGCTCTATAATCACTGGGAGAACAGAGGGGTAAGGCATCATAAGACTTTGGGCGGGGGTTCGTACCCACTTGAGGTAAGGCTCAAGGAAGATGGAATTCTTGTGTCCCAAGGTCTTACTGTCTATCTTGTTAGGCATCCTCCAAGCTCGGATGAATCTTTGTCGAAGTCCTTGATTGTCGTTGTCGAAGTCGAAAACCAAGCCTTAAACGAGCATATCATGTGGGCCATCCCTTAGGGCATAACCAAACTGTCTTAGAGCCAAGCAGGGGTTGTAGGTGATGCCTCCCCTAATGCCAAGTAGAGGGACATTAGGGAATTCCCCACAATGGTCGATGATGATAACATTCTCTTTGGATCGAGAACACCAATGAACATCTGAATGTGTAAGAGTCATCAATCGTTGTGACCACCTCAAACCTTGCTCATTCTTCAAGACTGATTGGGGAAGATGAGAAATAAACAGTCTTTCCAGTAGAGGAGTGCAATACATGAGAACACCTCTTTTCCTCATTGTACGAGTGTGAAAAGAGTGCAAGATATCTCCAAGCAATATAGGCACCGGGTTGCGAGACATGAAGATTTTGACAGCACTCACATCTATGAGTTGGTCAGGATTTGGGAACAAGACCATCCCATAGATGAGAAGATCTACAATCTCCTCAAAAGCTTGTAAGTCCAAGGAATTCCAGCAGCTTTGGGCCTTCTCAAACAAGAACCTTGCCAAGAAGCCTTTGACACCACTTCTATTTTCCCAATTTGTTGTGACATCAGATGAGTGCAAGTGCAGGGCTTGAGCAATCTCTTCTGGCTTTGGATCTCTTTCCGTACCGTTGAAAGGTGGTTGATTAAGAATAGGAATCCTCAAGAGTTGAGAAAATTCCTCCAAAGTAGGAACAAGCTGGTAGTCAGGAAATGTGAAGCAGTGATGCAAAGGATCAAAGAACTGGAAAAGAATTTTCATCATGTCTTCCTCTGTGTTGGAAGTGACTAGGTTGAGTAGATGACCATGGCTCTCGGTGAATGGAGAATTCTCAGGAATCCTTGAAGCTAGCTCCTTGAGTTGTGGAGGAATTCTTATAAGGTTGACTTGGATCGTTTTCCTGCGAAGTGAATCCATAACCTACAAAACAGGAACAGAGATGAATTTCCAAAATCCTTGAAATGGTTAGTGGATGCATATGATTCTCATGATGTCCATGATGTTATGCACAAGTATATATGTACAAGAAAATCACACAAGTTCCTAGTTCAGGCTTGCATGGGGTTTCATAGGTAAGTACCCTCTTGAAGTTTAGTTGGCTCAACCTGTCCTAGAAATAGTAACCGGGTTCTAAGGAGCTCAATATCACTGGATTGTTTCCTTGTTCATTGTTTCAATTCATCCTTTTTACTGGAGACCGAAATATTCCAAGGAACCAACCCTCAATGAGTGTAGTATCGAGTATCTACCAACTCTGGACTGCACCAAAGCCGGTCATCACACTACATCCTAAAAGGCCAAGTTGGTCAAGTAAAGGTTCTAAAAGTTCGTTAGTGCTTCATGACATCACTCAGCGGCCCCGTATTCTCTTTGATTGACTCAAAGGCTACCGGTACCCACAAATATGTCACACTAACATAGCTATTGCTTAGACTGTGTCGGTATACCCCGCACAGTTTCCACAATGTATTGCTATTTACCTATGAATGTTTCCCAAATCCGGGTAGAGGATTCAAACCCAAACAATAGAACCAAAGTGTAATGCAAACAAGTCAAGCAATTGTAAGCAAATAAAGGTGATCTAAACCCTAAGGTAACCCCACTTTCAACACTCCCCACCAGAGTCGCCAGTTCTGTGATACGGTGGGAGAACTGACTTGAGGTTTTGCATTTTGTCGCAAATGTTTCGGTTTAGAAAGAGTCGCCACCGACTTTTATTTTATCCAAAAGGAAAGGTAAAAAAGCACAGGAAAGACCATTGAGATGTTGTCTTGAGTTCGGGGGGTAGATTATGAAAAGGGAAGGTGCTAGCACCCTTTTCATCCATGGTTTTCCATGGGCTCTTAGTTACTTGCTTAGATCACTTGCTTTGCTTTTGCAATTGTTTGAAATGGTGCTTTGTGTTTGGTGTGGTTTTGAAAGTATTTTGAAAAGAGGCCACTCGTTTGGGCAATCTTTGTAATGATTCTCGTTCGTAAGAATGTATACAAAGATGTTTGTATTTTGAAAAATGTTTCAATGTTTTGAAAGTTGTTTGAAAATGTTTTGAAATGTGTGTGTGTTTGTTTTTGAAAATAGCAAGGATTTTTTAAAAGAGAGCAAGTAACTTAGAACTATCTACCCTACTCAAATGTCTTTCCTATACATTTTTATTCCTTTGACATTGTTGATTTACCATTGATTTGGTAAACAACCCTATCTTTGGACGTTAAACGGGACGGGCGTGGGTCATCGTGTAACCATGATAGTAATGTTGCCAAGTATCTTAGCTTGTTCGACGGACCAAGATCATTTTGTTTTAGGCAACCTTTTGATAGCGTCATCGAGGGACTATGATCTTTTGTTTTGTTTTGTTTTGCCAAGATACCTTGCATGCATACCATGGCCATTTGTTTAGGCAACCAAGTGGGTGAAACCCTAAGGGTACTTGTGCGCAATGTGTGTCATTTTTCATGCCTTTGATTGTCTTGTATTAGGTCTTGTATTTGTTTGTTTTTTGTCTTATCATGCAAAACCTAGTTTTACTAAACATGGTATAAATGCGATAAATTGCGTAAAAGTAAACTAAACTATTACAACAATTATTATGGGAGGGGGGATACAAGTTTTTGAATGGGGATATTTGCACCAAATAAAACCCTAAAATACTATTACAACCCAATTGAATATTTGCAAATTAAATAAATATACAAATATTAAAAATGCAATAAAAATGTAAATATGCAAAAAATGTTTTGTAATTGTTTTATGTATGAGAAAATAAGATTATTTAAGTCCTAAAATAAGAAAAATAATATTGTTATTTTTGAAAGGGTGAAAACCCTAGTTTTTGATTAAAAGAAATATATATTCTATATTTATTTTATTTTGTCTATTTTTATACAAGATATAATAAATAATATTATTAATAAATATTAAAAATTAAAATATGTATAAAAATAATATTTTATGTGTATGAATAATAAAAATAAAAATGTATGATATTTTTAAATGTGTTTACTATTTATTTTAAGAAAATAGATTCTATTTATTCTAAATAATCAATATTTTATGCAAAAAAATAAGATAAAAAATAAAATAAAATGCAAAAAATAAAGAAAATATTTTTCATAATTTTTTTATGTTCAGAAAAATAAATAAAAGCAATAAATATAAAAATGAAAAGAAAATATGAAAAATAAACAAAATATGTAAAGGGGGTGTGGATAGTGGATCAAGGGGGTGTGAAAAGTCAAAACAGGAGGCCCAAGGCGTGCCAGGCCCAGGACTTCATCCCTGTCCTCCAGCCTCTCCCAAACGCGCGCGTTTTTGCTTCAAACCTGTATCTCTCTATTCTTTGCACAAAAACAAAAATTATAACACAAAAAATATAGCTTGTGATCTCACGATTCCAATGATACAAAATTCATGACCTAACTCTCAAAGATCAGGGAGAATTTCAGTGGCCCTAATTCCTGACCTAATTTTTTTAGCATGTTCAACATTCAAATTCTCTTAGCTCAGTTAATAAAAATGGCAACTATGCATATGTACAACTTCACCATGCTAGAGACTACATTTTTGCTTCACAAATAGTTTTTTAAGGATGCCTAAATAGAGAGATAAAGTTTTGAAAAATACCTCCTTCAGCTGGATTTGGATATGGCAATGTGGGGACTTTTAGTGAGGCCCGAGGATCGTGTGAGCTTCCTTGAAGTTCCCTCAAGCTATTCCAATGCTTAGCTTGCCTTGAGGATGCTTGAAACTCCCTGTAGAAGTCAAGCTGCAACCTTCCAAAATGAAAATGGTGATGTCTGAAATAGGGCTTACAGAACCAGGACAAGGGCTTGGATAGTTTAGATATGATGTATGGAAGGTGTTTGAAGTGTTGAATCAAGAAACGCACGAGCCAATATTGAGTTGGAAAGAGTTTTGCAGAAGCTGCCCTATTTGGGAAGAAATTTATGTTTTTTGTGATTGGGAGAGTTTCAGATGCTATGAATTCGTGTCTTAGCTTGAGATATGTTTGTGCATATGTATGGAGTGATACAAAGTCCACTCTCTAGCAGTTGTACAAGTTCTGATCCCTTTTGCCTCTTTTCTTGCATTTGAAGAAAATTGAAGTAACTTAAGCCAAAATGCTTGTACTGCTTGCTTGCTAGCTGCAAGGAGTTGGTATAAGTTGCTTGTTATCTGTGGAAAATTCTTGCATCCAAGGAACAAGTCCAAGGCTCAAGGCTGATAAAGTTAGAAAAGCTTGCTTTATCAAAATGGCATTGTGGCCTTTATGCCATTTATGGATTTATTCTTTGTACAATGCTCCAAAGATCAAAATAAAGCCATTAACCACTAAGCTAGCATTTAATTATGGAGTGTAGAAGGGATTTAGGACCTGTAATGCAAGGTACAAGCATGCTTGATCAGATTTGCAAATTGGTGCATTGTGAAAATGGCTTGAACAAAAGTGACAAAATGCCATTTTCTCTTCTTCGATTGTCCCTAACCAAAAATGATCTTGGAGAGTTCTTGGACATTTTAGAAAGCTTGCAACATTCTCTACAATTCATCTATGAAATTAATTTTGAGATACCTCTTGGAACAAGGTGAAAAATGTGCATGAAGTTGGGGTAAAAACCTGCCTAAATTAGGGCAAATTTTCACTAAGTCTTTTAGTTCATGGACCCTTATTCACAAATTCATAACTTGAGATCCAAGCATATTTTAGGAAAACTTTGTGAACCAAAGTTGTATATTTCATGGAGGACTACAACTTTCATGTTGGAAGTTTTCTTTGAATCCAATTGCATCATGGTGAAAAAATGGTGCAAAGTTAGGAAAAAATAAGAAATTTTTCATACTTAGAAAAATTCTAAGTTATGAAAAATTTCAAATTAAAACCCTAATTTGCAATTTTAGGTTTCTTGGTAAACAAGTTTCACATTTTGACATGTCTTGATGAATTATGACCCTTGGCACTTGATTTTGACCAAAAGTCAAAGTTTGACTTTTTAGTGCACAATTGACTTTTGATCAGTTGACTGCAAAATTCATCTTTCAATCCTATGTACTTGAGATCTTTTGAACCATGTGATTAGGTCAAGATGATGCCATTGAGTCCTTGAAATCATGCTTGAACCCAATTGGTCATTGGCTAGGTTAAAAATTAGAAATTGCCCTTTCTCAATCAAAATCCTAATTTTGACCATTTTACCTTTTTGATGACTTGATCAAATTTCTTGAGGAGTTGTGATCCAAACTTGATCAAATGGTACATATGAGTCTAAAATGTTGTTGTGGATCAAAAATTACGAAGTTTGACTGTAAATTATCCATGGTTGACTTTTTCCACAATAAAGCTGATTTTTAGGTCAACTGTCCAATTGACTGAGCAAAAATGTGATTCAAGGCTTGAAACTTGACATGAGTAATATTAGGGGTCCAAGATGGTGTATGAAAGTCACATGAAGCATTGAAGGTCAAAAAATCCCTGTGAAAACTCAAACTCTAATTTCAGGTTATCAGTGCAAGATGATGTCTTGAGCTGAGCAAACCCTAAATTTGTCTTGAGTCCAAAGAGTCTTGTGAGGAAAATCTTGATAAAATGAGAGGGAAAATTTTGGGGTACAACAGAGACGTTTTAGAAATTTTTTTTAGGGACTAGATCATTTACCGAGAGGCAACTTTAGGATCATCAAGGGACTATGATCTTTTGATTTTACGGGTCTCTGCTAAAGCGTCCCCGTTTCGAGGGACATGGCTGCTTTATTTCCGAAGGCAACCAAAGTGGGGGTAACCGCAAAGTGCGTTATATTCAGTTTTTTTTGTCTTTTGTGTTAGGTTTGCTAATGTTTTGTTATTATTCTTTCCATACATGCCTAGTTACTAGTAGTAAATATGTACATAATATAAAGTGCAGAAGTATCAACCTACACTATTACATGGCTTCGGAGAGGGGGATTTACACTGTACAAAAATATGGGAGTGCAGAAAAAATAAAGAAAGCAAGTAAAATCCTATTAACTATTACATCCAGTGTATAGATACAATAATATATAAATATGTAAGAAAATAAATAACGCGTAAAAACTAAAACCTAGTATGTAAAAATGAAATAAGAAAATCTTTTTATTGTTCTTTTTTTATTTAAGAAAATAATTAAAATTAAATTAAAGAAAATAGTCTAATTTCTTTTTGGTTTTTTGTATTATGAAAATAAAATAATTAAAGTTAAATCAAAACCTAAATTCTAATTTGTTCTAAATTAAGAAAATAGTTAAAATTATTTATTAATTTACTTACAAAATTAGTTTAATAAAAAAACCAAAAACTAATATTTTTGTGATTTTGATTATTTGTGTAATTAAATAAATAAATAAATAAACAGAATAATAAAAAAAAGAAATTAAAACAATACAAAAGAAAAGATGCTAAATGAGCCTAGGCGTGTAAAAGAGAAAAGGGGTGATGATTGGAATTTTCGCTAGGCCCAATGCTAAAGAGAGTCCAGGTCTGTCCTTGGATCCAATGAGTAATATGGTTCTTCGATCCAGGGAGGGAGTTGTCTTTTTCGATCCAAGGAGGGTGTTGTCTTTCGAATTGTACCTGCAAGGCAAATGTTGGCAAAAATAAAGATGCAAGACCTAGGTATCGAACCTAGGTCCTTCTCCCTAATTTGAATCTTCTGTCCTCAGGCCTTAGCTTATTTTGGCTTGAAACTGGCTATGCCATGAGTTTCGAAAGGAAAATCAGATTATGCCTTTCGATGGTGTGATTTTATTCCTGCATGTTACCTTGCGTATGATATGCGCATTCAAACACAAATGGCATTAACAGCACATATATACCAATAACATGTAGTTAAAGGGCTTAAAAATGTAGTTTCGACTTGGGTAAATCCTTACCAACTGGAAATGCTTCGATTTATGAATTTGGGCGTGGCTTGGCTTGGAGCAGATTCTTCGAAATCTCAGGAACACAAGTATGGCCTTCGTCTGGATTGAGGGTGCCTGCAAAACTAGTTAGAATTTTGATATATTTCCTATGGTGGTGTGAGTGTTCTCTTTGGATAGGTAATGTGTCCGTGTGTGATGCAACACTTATTCTCTTTATATAGATGGGTGGAGGGGACAAGAAGGCAAATATTTAACACCCATAAACAAATGTTTTTAAAGCCATGAATGATGTTTTATAACGTTGCAAAAGTCATGGAAACTTGTCTTTTTTTTTAATTTAAATGAACCTGGACATTTTGGCTCCTTCGAATACCCTCTAGTGTTGCTCTTCGACTGGACTCAAGTTTCCTCTTTCGACTGGACCTCTTGTGTAGCCTTCGAATGAGCTTTCTGCATGCTTCTTCGAATGTACCTCTTGTGTACCCTTCGACTGGATCTAGTATTACTTCCTTCGAATGGATCTTCAGATGGTCCTTTTGTGTACCCTTCGGATGGGCCTTTGGTGTGTCCTTCAAATGGGTTATCATGCATGTTGAAGTGTGTACAATTGTTTCAAAAGGGGGCCAGTGCCCAGTCGAAGCTGGCACAAAGGAAGCCTATGCCTTGTGGATGCTAGCATGAAGCAAGTCAAGGCAGACGTAAAGGAGGCCATTGCCTAGATGAAGCTAGCACAAAGGTAGCCAGTACCTTGTGGGTCAAAGGAAACATTTTTTCCTGGTGGATCAAAAAGAATTTTTTTCCTGGTGGATCGAAGGCAAACCCGAAGGAGTCTTAGCCTTATGTGCTGAAGGCAAGCTGAAGAGGGGTCTTTGCCTTGTGAATCGAAGACCAGTGAGAGAGGCCTTTTGCCTTGTGAGTTAAAGGCATATTGATGGGTCTTTGCCTTGTGAAACCAAGACAAGCATGAAGAGGCATATGTGCGTTGGTGACACGCTGAGGGGCCTTTTGCCCAGTGGGAGCTTTGTGAATCGAAGGCCAGTTTGAAGAAGTCCGTGCTTTGTACGCTGAAGGCACACACAGAGGGATAATTTGCCCAATCGAAGCAAGAATTAAGCTTGCTCCAAAGAAACCAAATGCCCAAACGAAGCAAGAATCCAGCTTGCATGCAGGTAGCCATTGCATTGTGAATCAAGCAAGCATGCAAAGCCAATGGTGCAATCGAAGGAGCATTAACAAGAGGCCCTTCCTTTTTGGATTGAAGGAGGTTGTTTCAAAGGAAACACATGCCCAGTCGAAGCTTATATACAACAATAAGCAAAAGGCCAAGGCTTCAATCGAAACTTGGAAATTTGTGGCAAGCTTGGGGGAGGTTAGGTGCTCAAATGAAGCATGCCAAAAAGCCAATCGAAAGACCCTTTGACATGCCAATTGAAATACCTTGTTAAAATGCCAATCGAATACTCCTTGTTTATCTTAAAAAATTATTTTTTCTTTAATCAAGTGCTTGTGACCACCCATATAAGAAAAAATCTTGGAAAACATGAGAGGGAAAATTTTGGGGTACAACAGCTGCCCCTGTTCAATCTTCTTAAACCTGAAGATCTAGATTGGCTTGCCTGCCTTTCGTGATCTGAAGGTGGAAGATGATTGAACACTAGAGTGCCCAGAAATTTTCACTCGTATGAAGTAACACTGATTATTAATGATGGCGGGAATAGGCTTACAAATGTCATTTGGATTAAGATGATAGAGAGTTGTTGGTGATGGGCTTAAGGATGCCATCCAAAGTAGATGTTGATTCCACACATGGTCCCTTTGGGGGTTCCTATTCCTGTTGTCTGAGGAGGAGTCTGTTGGGGAATGTGAGTTTATGTTGTTCTCCTGTTTGAGGAAAACTCTGTGGGGAATAGAGTATAGGAACTTTAGTTGTCCAAGGTTCTGCTGAAGAGTTATCTTTTGAGAGATGAGAGTTTTTTGTATTCTGGTTGAAGTCCAGGCTTCACAGTAACTTACTGGGGGTAATGGCATTAGCCGTTACCTGAAAATATGTTAGAAAGAGCCTGTGTAGGGATGCTTCAGGATGAGTCTGTGTTAGTCTACACCCAGAGATATATGAGAAGGTACCTATATAATATTGCTCCGTCTGGTCGTCTAGATAGTTTTCCCGTCTGGTTCCAGGTGTTAATCTACAAATCAGTTGTTCACAGATAGTTGTCTTGTATGGTTCCAGGTATTAATCTGGAATTTGAAAATTGTCGGTCGTCCATAGATAGTTGTCCTGGCTTGTTACAGGTATTAATATGGGACTATGTTTTTGTTTGGTCGTTGAGATAGTTGTCCTGTCTGGTTTTAGGTATTAATCTCTGACCTAAGAAAGAAAGATAGTTTTCCCGTCTAGTTTCAGGTGTTAATCTTCAACCTCCTGATGTAGATAGTTTTTCTGGCTTATTACAGGTATTAATCTCTGATCTGAGAAAGAAAGATAGTTTTCCTGGCTTGTTACAGGTATTAATCTTCAATTTCTTTATGTAGATAGTTCTCCTGGCTTGTTGCAGGTATTAATCCACAGTCGGTCGTCTACATATAGTTCTCTTGGCTTGTTACAGGTATTAATCTGGAACTTATTTTGCTGATCACATAGATAGTTTCCTCGTCTAGTTTCAGGCATTAATCCATGGCCTGCTGTATTTGTTAGTAAACTTGTCTTGTTTCAGGGGTTCATACCACTTGGTCGTGCATATAGTTTCCCCGTCTGGTTTCGGGCATTAATCTTTGACCTGCAGTAAAAGTTGATAATATTTGTCTGTTTGCTAATTTAACCTGAAAAGGTAAAATAAGTTTCATGCGATGTCATGATGTATGAATTGCATGATGATACCAAAATAAATGAGATTATGATATACATATTTGTATGCACATGCCATTTTGTATGAACATGTAACGCTATTGTGCAATATCTTTGTTTGGGAAAATAAATCCCTGACTGCTGCTGAAGAGCACTGGGAAGCTGAATCCCAAATTGCTGTTGGTGAGTGAAGAAAGTGATTCTTCAATTTCCACTGGGGATAATGAATGGAGATAGTTTTGTTGGCAATTCCCTTTCTCTGTCGAGGATCTTCGACTTCTGTTTGAGAATGATTTTGTCGAGGGGAAAAGTTCTGTTAGAAGATTTCACCAATTTGGAGAAATAAAATCCGCTGGGGGATGAACTTCCGTAGCTAGAGAAATAAACTCTATTGGGGTTAAGGCTTTATAAACTACTTGAGATTTATAAAACTCTATTGCGGAAGGTGAACTCCATAAACTGCTTGGGGATTTTGTTGAAATCTTGTTGGGGAATCCTGAGAAGCCTAGCGACTTCACTGGGGATTTTTGTTAGAGTAGTAATTGGAGATTCTTGTTCTGCCGGGGATATGAGAACCTGGCACCATTAGGATGAATACTGAGAACATGACAGTAACTTTGTAGTAGGATATCTCTGCTTCTGTACCTGCTGGAGAAAATATCTGCCGGGGAAAACATCTGCGGGGATTTTGTGGATGGCCCTTAGGTATTGTCCCATTTCTTAACTTCGTTAGTAACCGCCTTTCTGTTTTTAGGTGCATATTTATAAGCAGTAATCACATTCAAATGCATATGTTCAAAAATAATCACTGGACGTTTTCGCACACAAAACAGAAAAATAAAAATAGAAGTTTTGTACTTTCAAAGGAATAGTTTTGTATTAACTTGAATAAGCATTTTTGTACAAGGAGACAGACATCCTAGTAAGAGAATTCCATCGTAAGAATGAAAATTATACAAAAATAATGTACAAAGAAAGACATCTATCTGAAATAATCCCATTGGGTTCCCATTTCGCTATTGCCTTTATGTCCTTGAGCATCTCATCACTTTCGCAGCTTATCTGAAGCTGATTGGATTGATTAGTACAGCTTGAGATTGATAGTTGATCTTGAACATTGGCTGTAAGGTGATCCTACGAGACATAGTTATATGCTTTAAGTCCCTAACTTTTTCCTGGAGCGCCCTTTCGGGTTTTCAGTCCACCGGGATACCCTTTTTTTCCCAAGACGCCTTTTAAGGTTTTCGACTTGCCGAGTGTATAAATTTTTTTATGTGTACTAATTTTTGCCCGAACCCTTTTGGTTTGCCGGGATGCCCTAATTTTTTCCTAGGCCAGTCGACCTAACAGGTCTTTGTTTATGCGTAGTATCTTTTAACTATGTCCGCGTTTACAAGGTGCGGAAGGTCGTCACCATCCGTAGTGGTTAGGATCATGGATCCACCAGAAAATATGTTCTTGATTACAAATGGCCCTTCGTATATAGGAGTCCATTTTCCCCTGGGATCACCTTGCGGCCATATGATGTGTTTGATTACCAAGTCACCAGCCTGATATACCCGACGTCTGACCTTTTTGTTAAAAGCTTTGATCATACGTTTTTGGTACATATGACCATGGTAGATAGCCGTGAGCCTCTTCTCGTAATTTAGGTTTAACTGGTCAAGTCGAGTTTGGACCCATTTGTTTTCACTCAGCTCTGCATCCTTCATGATTCTCAAGGAAGGGATATGGACTTCAATGGGCAGAACAACTTCCATACTGTATACCAAAGAGAAAGGAGTTGCCCCTGTTGATGTACGCATTATGGTGCAGTAACCATGAAGAGCAAATGGTAGCATCTCATGCCAGTCTTTGTATGTCACTGTCATCTTCTGTATGATTTTCTTGATGTTTCTGTTAGCAGCTTCTACAATGCCATTCATCTTCAGTCGGTAGGGAGAAGGGTATGATGTTGGATTTTAAATTGCGTGCAAAGTTCGGTGATCATAGTGTTGTTAAGATTGGTACCATTATCTGTAATGTTTCTTTCTGGAATATCGTACCAACAGATAATGTTATGTATGATGAATCAGGCCACAACGTTCTTGGTAATAGAAGCAAATGAAGCTGGCTCGACCCACTTCGTGAAGTAATCAATGGAAACCAGGATGAAGCAGTACCCATTAGAAGTTGTCGGTCTAATCTCTCCAATCATATTGATGCCCCATATTACGAATGGCCAAGGAGAAGTCAATACGTTTAAAGGAACCGGAGGCACATGTACCTTGTCAGCATAAATCTGACATTTGTGACAAGCCCGAGAGTGTTGATAACAGTTTGCTTCCATAATGGACCATTAGTATTCTGCCCGTAGGATCTTTTTAGCCATTGAATGCCCACTGGAATGAGTGCCAGAGATACCTTCGTGTAGGTTAGCCATAATCCTTTCTGCCTCACTCTTGTCTACACACTGAAGCAAGGTAGAGTCGTGATTGCACTTGTAAAGGATCCCGTTACTGAGGAAGAACTTAGAAGAGAACCTTTTTAGGAACTTATTATCATTGATTGAAGCTCCTTCAGGATATTATTGGCTTTTGAGATATCTTTTGACTTCATGGAACCAAGGTTTGTCCACTACTTCTTCAGTATCAATCTCGTGACAGTATGCTAGCTCGTCCATCTCTCAATGGTGATCTGAGGAGCCTCATTATCCCACCTGACCTTGAACATGGATGACATCGTAGGTAGCGCATCCGCTAGTTGATTTTCCTCTCGTGGAAAATGCTCAAAGGTAATTTCTTCAAAGTATGGGATTAGTGTCAACACATGCTCTTTATATGGGATCAGATTAGGATGCTTTGTGTCCTATTCTCCTTTGATCTGGCTGATTACCAAAGCCGAGTCTCCAAACACACTTAAGAACTTGATCCTTAAATCGATTGTAGCTTTGAGACCCATGATAGATGCTTCATACTCAGCCATATTGTTGGTACAGTTGAAACATAGCCTGGCAGTGAAAGGAGTATGACATCCTTCAGAAGATATGATCACGATGCTTATGCCATTGCCAAGAGCGTTGGAAGCCCCGTCAAAAACCATAGTCCATCGAGATCCTTTTTCAGGCCATTCATCCGGTCCAAGTTCTTCATAATCAGTTACTAACATGATGTTCTCGTCCGGGAACTCAAAATTCATGGATTCGTAGTCATCCACAGCCTGATGAGACAAATGATAAGCTAGTACACTTCCCTTAATTGCCTTATGGGTTGTGTACTGAATATCATATTCGGTCAGGATCATTTTCCATCTTGCTATTCTTCTGGAGAGAGCGGGTTTCTCAAATATGTACTTGATAGGATCCATCTTAGATATCAACAAGGTAGTCTGGGTTATCATATACTGTCTTAGTCGGCGAGCAGCCCATGCCAAAGCACAACAAGTTTTCTCGAGCAGTGAGTATCTTGTTTCACAGTCGGTAAACTTTTTGCTAAGGTAGTATATTGCATGCTCTTTTCAACTAAACTCGTCATGCTGCCCCAGCACACACCCCACTGAGTTCTCTAATATTGTTAAGTACATGATTAGAGGTCTTCCTTCAACTGGTGGTATCAGAATTTGAGGCTCTTGGATATATTCCTTGATTTTGTCAAAGGCGTTCTAGAAATAGTCATTCCACTTCACTGCTTGATCTTTCTTCAGTAATTTGAAGATTGGCTCACAAGTAGCGGTCAGATGTGAAATGAATCTGGCTATGTAGTTTAAGCGCCCCAAGAATCCTCTAACTTCCTTCTCAGTGCGAGGAGTTGGCATTTATTGTATAGCTTTGACCTTTGCAGGTTCCACTTCAATGCCTTTGCCGCTGACTAGGGAACCTAAGAGCTTAACGGATCTTACTCTAAAAGTGAACTTATTCGAGTTTAGCCTCAGTTTGTATTTATTTAGCCTGTCAAATAGTTTCTGTAAGTGATCAAGGTGTTCCTCTTCAGTTTGAGACCTGGCTATCATGTCATTAACATAGACCTCTATCTCGTGATGAATCATATCATGAAACAAAGCTACCATGGCTCATTGATTGGTTGCCTCAACATTTTTCAACCCAAATGGCATAACCTTATAACAAAAAGTGCCCCATTGTGTGATGAAGGTTGTCTTCTCCATGTCCTCAGGTGCCATCTTGATCTGATTATACCCGGAGAAACCATCCATGAAGGAGAATACTTTATGTTGTGCGGTGTTGTCAACTAGAACATCAATATGGGGAAGCGAAAGTCATCCTTGGGGCTTACCCTGTTCAGGTCTATATAATCCACACACATACGTACCTTACTGTCCTTCTTAGGTACTGGAACAACATTAGTAACCCATTATGGATAGGACGTGACAGCTAAGAAACCAACATTGAACTATTTCATGACTTCAACCTTGATCTTTTCTGACATATCCGGCCGCATACGACGAACCTTCTATTTCACTAGAGGGCAATCCTCTTTTGTCGGTAGGCGATGAACCATAATATCGGTGTCAAGCCCTGGCATGTCTTCATATGACTAGGGAAAAACTTCAACATAGTCATGTAGCATCTGTACTAACTGCTGTTAGACACTGGGCTCTAAGCGAGCACATACCTTGACTTCTTTTCTATCCTCTTCAGTACCCAAGTTCACTGTCTCAACTGGCTCCTCATGAGGCTGTATTGCCCTTTCTTCCTGTTGCAACAGTCTGGCAAGCTCTCCCAGTACCTCACAATCTTCCTCACCTTCGTCCTCGGCTTAGTTGATCGGATTTTCAGTCATAATGAGCAATAGCAAAACCATTATCAATGGGATCCAGAGTGGATGTGGATCTGCAATTTGTTTAGTGAGTGTGTGTAAGAGCATAAATATTTTGATAAAGTAAAAGGCAGAAAAGAAAGGCAGAGAGCACAAAATTTGTATGTAAAAACATCCAATGCTTTATTAATGACATATGAAAATAAAACATGATAACCCTCACAAATAAACCATTGCGCCTTGGGTAAGACACAAGGTCTTAGAGTTTGTATTATTCATTTATTACATATCCAAAAACAAAATAGGACAATTACTCCTGAATAAAAGTAATCGGCACAAAGTCTTTAGTCTTCCAGTTGGTGAGACCTCCGCTGATAGTTGGGAAGATCCACTGGTCTATGTCAGTCACTGTCACTGTCCTCCAAAGCATTAACCCCATGATTACTGATGCGTAGGGGTGGTCCTTTGGCACGAGCACGACGAATAACCCTTTGAGCTCTTGATGTAAAACCCAAACCAAAATTTTCAAATTTGTAGGGAATATCCGGAAGTTGTCCCCAAATTATACACCCACCTTCTTCAACAACTGCCTTGGCATCTTTCAGAGAAGCCATCTTCAGTGGAGGCCTAATAGTCTTTGGAACAATGCCAGAGGTTTTGGTTGCAACACGGTCTATGGAACCTCCTCAAAGTTCTGACAAGGGGTCTCAATGAACTCGTCGTCCATTTCAACGTACCTGAAAGAGTTCAGGTGGCTCACCATGTACTCCTCCTCCCCATGAACTGTGATAATCTTCCCATTAACTGGCTACTTCAGCATCTGATGTAGGGTGGAAGTCACAGCACCAACCCCATGAATCCAGGGTCGACCCAATAAATAGGAGTAAGACAGGCAGATGTCCATCACATATAAAGTGGAATTAAAAGTCTGAGTACCCACTTTGATAGGGATGTCCACCTCCCCATGCAACATTATTTTAGAACCGTCGAAGGCTCTCACCATAACGTTACTAGGATCCAGAGTCAATCCTTCGCAATCTAACCTGTCAAGGGCCTTCTTGGGCAGAACATTTAGTGATAAACCTGTATCCACTAGAACATGGGCCAATGTAGTGCCCCTGCACTCAATGAAGACATGTAGGGCATCATTGTGTTTCCTTCCCTTGGGAGTTAGGTCTGCATCAGAGAAACCTAGCCCATTGTCAGCAGTCAAACTGGCCATACAATCTTCAAATTGATCATTGGAGGTTTCTTGAGGTACGTGAGCAGTCTTGAGGAATTTCACTAAAGCCTTCGCATGGGCTTCAGAGCACAGTAACATGGCCAGCATTGAGATCTTGGAAATGGTCTGCCCCAGTTGTTCAACCACATTGTAGTCACTCTTATTTATTTTTAAGATTTCTTCCATTTCCTTCTTGGAAGCCTCGGGAATGACTTCTGGGTGCGCCTTCATCCAAATAGGCTCAACCAATGTCTCTTTGCCCCGAGTCTCGGCCGAATCGGTAGCAGGGGTAACAACATGACTAATATCAGGAGTAGTTATGTGAATATTTATAGGAGCAACAAGGATGATTACAGGAGTAGCAATAGTTTTAGGAGGAGAGATCTCAGGAGAGAAAACTCTTCCACTTTTGGTGATTTTGCTGGTCCCAACGACATTACTAATGTCAAGATCAGAGTCTTCGGCATCTTTATATTTAACAACCAACAAATCTTGCTTGACGCCATGGTAATAGACGTCAGCCCCATAGTTCCAGGGAACAACTTTATCCGAGGAATATGGTATAGGTCCAGGAAAAGTAATTATCAAAGGAGCAACCTTTGGAACAGATGTAATCCTGATAGGTATTTTGGAGGAGACCTTGGGAGGATTTGCGAAAATGGTAATGATAGAAACATCTTCACATGGAGCACTTGTAAGTGGAGTCTTTTCAAACAGAATTTATTTATCACCCATCAGGCACTGAACGCCTTCCTTCAACAAATGGCAACCATTAGGTAGGGACAAGCATAAGTGGAAACCTTCGCTACAACCCGGAAATAAACCGGTCTACAAGAGATTCTTTTTAATAGTCAGGAGTGGAGTAGTTAGTTCATCAACAGAAGCAACAAACATGTCATCATCAATTGCATTAACACCACGACCGTGCTTAGGCATAGGGGCAATTATAACATTAGGGGTCTCATGAGAGTCAAATTCAATCTCCTTTGCCTCAATCAAAATCTCGCACCTTGTTCTTCAAAGCCCAACAGTCGTTTGTATCATGGCCTGGACTTTCAGAATGGTAAACACATCGAGCATTTGAATTATAGTGAGGAGATGTAGTATTGGGATTCTTGGGAGTCTCCTTTAGGGTCACCAAATTAGACTTCAGCAGGTGTGGTAAAACATGAGATAAGGTCATGTTGATCCGGGTAAACTGTCTCCTTGGCTTATCTGTTCTGGACTGGTTGCTCTATTGCCGGTTTGATGCAGGATTAGAAATCATAACATCCCCTACCGTCGGACGACACTCAGTTTTGTTATGATTTCTCTGGCCATAAGCAGCACTGACCTCCTTCTTCCTTTGAATTGTTTCTTTGTAGTGTTGGAGGATGCATCCCTATGTATCTTACCACTTTTAATGCCAGCCTCTACTTGTTCACCCGTCAAGATCAATTCCGTAAACCCAACAGAAGAACTTCCAATAAGGTGGTTAAAGAATGGCCCGAATAATGTGCCTAAGAACATGTCCACCAGCTCCCTATCAGACAACGGAGGCTGGACTCTTCCTGCAAGGTCTCTCCATTTTTGGGCATAATCCTTAAAACCCTCGTCGGAACCCATAGACACGCTTTTCAACTGTGTACGAGTCGGGGCAAGGTCAGCATTATATTAGTATTGCTTGTAGAAAGCAGCAGCCAGATCTTCCCAATTACGCACATTGGTTCTTTCTAGTTGATAGAACCATTCCAGCTGAGTTCCTGCCAAACTTTCCTGGAAGAAGTGTACCCACAGATCCCTATCAGTAGTGTGGGGCTGAATTTTCCTGACATACGACCTTAAATGTAGCTTGGGACAGGATACACCATCGTATTTAGCAAATGTAGGGACCTTGAACTTCCGCGGGATGACCACCCCTGAGACCAATCCTAGCTCTTCAAAATCCAACCCGGGCACCCTTTGCATTTCCATGGCATTGAGCTGATCCTCCAGTTTTTTGTATTTATCATCAGTAGGAGGATACTTCTCCTCAGAATAGTCAGGCTCATCTTCTTCATACTCCCTTGTGTTGTGGTTTTCTTCTCTTGGCTCTCCATCTTGATTCTCTCTCTCTCTCTCTTGACGGAGTTGCAAGCTCTGAAACTTGCTTCACTGGTCCTTTGAACCTTCTTTCCAAATTTAGAACACCCACTGGCCTCTTTTTCTTCTTCTTGTCCTTGAGAATCAGAGCTTTCAAATATTCTTGTCCCTTATCCAAATTCAGGAACATTTCTTGGAATTGAGCATTCTGTGCGTGAAGTTCCTTAACTATTTGTTCAAGATCCATTGCTGAAATAAACAACAAAGAAGATAAGAAGCCTGTCCTGAAACCGTTTTATGAAATGATATGTATGATATATGTATGCAATGTTTTCAAGGATTTCCAAGACTTAAACTTGCTTAGAAAAAGGGAAAACAAACATTAATTGCATTAAGAAGTTTAAGCGGTTACAATGATGCCTCTTGGGCTTACAGTAACAAAGCAAAATAGAATTCTCAAAGCAAAAAGGGACTCAAGTTTCCCACAGGCGCATCCTCTTTGGTGCAATGTAGGAATTTATACTCTTCTCTTCGTGAAGTAGCCTGGTAAGCTCTAAAACCTTCTTCTCACTGACGTAGAATTGGGTTTCAAAGGCATCTCGTTCCTCTTTGAGTTGAATCCAGGATTTTTATAACTCCTCGAAATTAGTCGGCATATCAGGATAAAGAACAATGTAAGGAGTGTCTCCCTCAGCAAAGGGCTCCATGATCATGGGTAGAGTGGCATCATAAGGCATCCTGAGACTTTGAGCATGGGATCGTACCTACTTAAGATAAGGCTCCAAAGGAATGGAGTTCTTATGCTCCAGTGTTTTGCTATCAACTTTGTTTACCATGCCCCAAGCTCTTATGAACCTCTGGCGATAACCCTGAACATCATTCTCATATTCGAATACGATTCCTTGGACAAGTGTATCATGAGGACAGTCCCTCCTAGCATAGCCAAACTGTCACAACGCCAAACAAGGATTATAAGTGATTCCTCCCCTAATGCCTAGGAGAGGGACATTGGGGAATTCCCCACAATGGTCAATGATGGTAACATTCTTCAAGGATCGAGGACACCAATGAATGCTAGAATACGTGAGGGATATCAACCTATTAGAACACCTTAAGCCCTACTCATTCTTCAACACATATCTAGGCAGGTGAAAAATAAACCACCTAGCCAACAGAGGAGTGCAACACAGAAGGGTCCCTCTTCTCTTTACAGTGCGGGTATGCAGAGAGTGTAGGATGTCTCCAAGTAAAGTAGGCACCGGATAATGAGACAGAAAAACCTTGACCGCGTTCACATCTATGAGTTGGTCCATATTAGGAAATAGTATCATCCTATAGATGAGAAGGGCCAACACTTCTTCAAAAGCTTGTAAATCCAGGGTATCCCAAAAATGACGAGCTTTCTCAAAAAGAAACTTAGCTAGAAACCCTTTGACGCCTTTTCTAGTTTCCCAATTTACCACTACATCGGACCGTTGTAACGACAGTGCATGAGCAATCTCTTCAAGTTTTGGGGGCTCTTTCCATACCATTGAAGGGTAACTGATCAAGAATGGGCACCCCCAATAACTGGGAAAATTCCTCTATGGTGGGCACCAATTGGTAATCAAGAAAGGTGAAGTCGTGATGTGAAGGGTCGAAGAATTGAAAGAGCACCTTTAACATTTCTTCATTACGGTTTGAGGTGACCAGATTGAGAATTTGACCATGTCTTTCAGTGAATGGAGAGCTCTCAAGAACCCTGAATGCTAATTCCTTGAGTTGAGGAGGTACCCTTATGAGGTTGACTTGGATAGTATTCCCGCGGGTGGATGCCATGTCCCACAAAACAACACAAAGGTAAGCCCTAAAAATCCTTGAAAGGGTTATTATGATATGCCATGTTATGATGTTATGATATCATGATCATGCTAAGAAAACACAAGTACAACAAGCACAAGCAAATCACACAAAGACCTTAGGTTTAAGGCTTGCATGGGTTTTCAGGTAAGTACCCTCTAGAAGTTTAGTTGGCTCAGCCTGTCCTATCAATAGTAACCGGGTTATAAGGGATCTCAATATCACTGATCTTTCCCACAAGTTTCGTTCCGATAGACAACTGACTTGCCACCAAACAAAACTTGGGAGTCAAATCTCAATGAGTGTAGTATCGAGTATCAACCGACTTCGAGCTACACCAAAGATAACTATCTCACTACTTCCTAATGGCCAAGTTGTTCAATTAAAGGTTCTAAGGCCAGTTGATGCTTCATGACACCATGCAGTGGCCTCGTATTCTCCTTGACTACTCAAGGGCTACCGGTACCAACCAAAGTGTCACATCATCATACCTATCGCTTTAACCATGTCGGTATACCCCGCACAGTTTCCATGATCTATTGCTACTTACCTAAAAGGTGCCCCAGATCCGGGTGTAGGATTTATAGAAACAACCCAAACAATCCCAAAAGGTAAAGCAAACAAAGCATACAAAAGCAGTTAAATAATGAACTAACTCTAAGGTAACCCCACTTTTTATTCATCCCCAGCTGAGTCGCCAGTTCTGTGGTATGGTGGTAGAGCCGACTGTTAATACTGTTTTTTGCATTTTATATTTGCAAATGTTGCGGTAAGCAAGAGTCGCAACCGACTTTTCTTTTATCCAAATTAAGGAAAGGGTGAAAATAACAGAAAGAGACCTTTTCGAGATTTTTCGAGTAAGGGGGGTAGATTATGGAAAGGGAAGATGTTAACACCCTTTCTATTCATAGTTATCTACGGGCTCTTAGAGGTTTGCTCATTTTTGAAATACCTTTGTGTTTTGTTTGAAAATGTTTAGAAAATGCCTTAGTGCGGCGATTTGCTTTGCGTTTAACTCTTGTATCAGTCCTCAAGAGTGTTGATAAAGCAAATGTTTTTGAAAGTTGTTTTTTTAAAAAGTAGTATTTGTGTAAGTGCAAAATGTTTTGAGAAAACTTCTAACAGCTATCTACTTCGTACTTGAAAATGTAGTTCTTTTCCTCCTATCCTTTAGACACTGCTATCCTACTATTAGTGAGTAGGTAGCCCTATCGTTGGATGTATGAGGGACATCGAAGGGACGATACACTCACGAAAGCAACTTGTGGAGACGCTTTAGCAATTTTGTTTAGGGACTAGATCATTTATCGAGAGGCAACTTTAGGGTCATCGAGGGACTATGATCTTTTTATTTTACGGGTCTCTGCTAAAGCCTCCCCATTTCGAGGGACATGACTGCTTTATTTCCGAAGGCAGCCTAAGTGGGGTTACCCTAGAGGTGTATATGTGCAATGTGCGTTATATTCAGTTATTTTTTGTCTTTTGTGTTAGGTTTGCTAACGTTTTGTTATTAGTCTTTCCATACATTCCTAGTTACTAGAAGTAAATATGTACATAATATAAAATACAGAAGTATAAACCTACAGTATTACATGGCTTCTGGGAGAGAGATTTACACTGTACAAAAATTTGGGAGTGCAGAAATAATAAAGAAAGCAAGTAAAATCCTATTAACTGTTACATCCAGTGTACAAATACAATAATATATTAATATTAAAGAAAATAAATAACGCGCGAAAACTAAAAGTACGTCTAAAACCTAGTAAGTAAAAATGAATTAAGAAAATCTTTTTATTGTTCTTTTTTTATTTAAGAAAATAATTAAAATTAAATTAAAGGAAATAGTCTAAGTTCTTTTTGGTTTTTTGTATTATAAAAAGAAAATAAATAAAGTTAAATTAAAACCTAAATTCTAATTTATTTTAAATTAAGAAAATAGTTAAAATTGTTTATTAATTTACTTACAAAATTAGTTTAATAAAAAACCTAAAACTAATATTTTTGTGATTTTGATTATTTGTGTAATTAAATAAATAAAGAAAAAAAAAGAGAATAATAAAAAAAAGTAATTAAAACAATACAAAATAAAAGATGCTAAATGGGCCTAGACGTGTAAATGAGAAAAGGGGTGATGATTGGAATTTTCGCTAGGTCCAATGCTGAAGAGAGTCCAGGTCTGTCCTTGGATCCAGTGAGTAATATTGTTCTTCGATCCAGGGAGGGAGTTGTCTTTTTCGATCCAAGGAGGGAGTTGTCTTTCGAATTGGACCTGCAAGGCAAATGTTGGCAAAAATAAAGATGCAGGACTTGGGTATCGAACCCAGATCCTTCTCCCTAATTTGAATCTTCTGTCCTCAGGCCTAAGCTTATTTTGGCTTGAAACTGGAAATGCCATGAGTTTTGAAAGGCAAATCAGATCATGCCTTTCGATGGCGTGATTTTATTCCTATATGTTACCTTGCGTATGATATGCTCATGCAAACACAAATGGCATTAGCAGCACAGATATACCAACAACATGTATTTAAAGGGCTTAGAAATACAGTTTCGACTTGGGTAAATCCTTACCAACTGGAAATGCTTCGATTTATGAATCTGAGTATGGCTTGGCTTGGAGCAGGTTCTTGGAAATCTCCGGAACACAAGTATGGCCTTCGTTTGGATTGAGGGTGCCTGCAAAACTAGTTAGAATTTTGATATGTTTCCTATGGTGGTGTGAGTGTTCTCTTTTGATAGGCAATTTGTTCGTGTGTGATGCAACACTTATGGTCTCTTTATATAGAGGGGGTGAAAGGGATAAGAAGGCAAAGGTTTAAACAATCATAAACAAATGTTTTCAAAGCCATGAATGATGTTTTGTAACGTTGCAAAAGTCATGGAAACTTGTCTTTTTTTTTTTGAATTTGAATGAACCTGGACATTTTGGCTCCTTCGAATACCCTCTAGTGTTGCTCTTTGACTGGCCTCAAGTTGCCTCTTTCGACTGGACCTCTTGTGTAGCCTTCGAATGGGCCTTCTGCATGCTTCTTCAAATGTACCTCTTGTGTACCCTTCGACTGGCTCTAGTATCACTTCCTTCAAATGGGTCTTCAGATGGTCCTTTTGTGTACCCTTCGAATGGGCCTTTGGTGTGTCCTTCGAATGGGTTATCATGCGTGTTAAAGTGTGTACAATTGTTTCAAAGGGGGGCCAGCGCCCAGTCGAAGCTGGCACAAAGGCAGCCTATGCCTTGTGGATTCTAGTATGAAGCAAGTCAAGGCAGGCGTAAAGGAGGCCATTGCCTAGGCGAAGCTCACACAAAGGTAGCCAGTACCTTGTGGGTCGAAGGAAACTTTTTTGCCTGGTGGATAAAAAAGAAGCTTTTTTCCTGGTGGATTGAAGGCAAACTTGAAGGAGTCTTGGCCTTGTATGCTGAAGGCAAGCTAAAGAGGGGTCTTTGCCTTGTGAATCGAAGACCAGGGAGAGGGGCCTTTTGCCTTGTAAGTTGAAGGCATGCTGATGGGTCTTTGCCTTATGAAACCAAGGCAAGCATGAAGAGGCATACATGTGCTTGTGACACACTGAGGGGCCTTTTTCCCAATGGGAGCTTTGTGAATCAAAGGCCAGTTTGAAGTAGTTTTTTCTTTGTACACTAAAGGCACGCACAAAGGTATAATTTTCCCAATCGAAGCAAGAATTAAGCTTGCTCCAAAGAAACCAAATGCCCAAACAAAGAAAGATTCCAGCTTGCATGCAGGTAGCCATTGCATTGTGAATCAAGCCAACATGCAAAGCCAATGGTGCAATAGAAGAAGCAGTAACAGGAGGCCCTTCCCTTTTTAGATCGAAGGAGGCTGTTTCAAAGGAAACACATGCCCAGTCGAAGCTTATATACAGCAACGAGCAAAAGGCCAAGGCTTCAATCGAAACTTGGAAATTTGAGGCAAGCTTGGGGGAGGTTAGGTGCTTAAACGAAGCCTGCCAAAAAATCAATCGAAAGACCCTTTGACATGCCAATCAAAAGACCTTGTTAAAATGCCAATCGAAGACTCCTTGTTTATCTTTAAAAAAATTTATTTTTTCTTTAGTCAAGTGCTTGTGACCACCCATATAAGAAAAAATCTTGGAAAACATGAGAGGGAAAATTTTGTGGTATCACACATGGTGAGTCACTTGAACTCCTTCAAGTATGTTGAGATGGACATCAAATTCATCGAAACTCCCTGTCAGACCTTTGAGGTTATTCTTTAGACAACTACCATTACTAAAGACGTTTCTGCTATTCCTAAATTTACCAAGGTTTCGTCCATAATGACTTATATTAAAGATGCTAGAGTTGTGGTAGAAGAAGGCGGTTACACTACTTGGGGTCTGCTTCTCGATATTCCTTACAAATTCGACAAATTTGGTTTGGGTTTCACTTTAGAGGCTCAGAGGGCTATTTGTCATGCTCGTGCTGGGAGACCACCATTCCACATCAACAAAAATGGAGTCAACATGGTAGAAGATGCTGATAATGACTATGACCTAGACAGTTGGACTTTTCCTACCACTGGCAACGGGATCAGCAATTGTAAGACTAAAGACGTTATACCAATCTCCTTTAGTCATAAGTAAATGCTATTTTATGTTTTCTTGCTTTCAAGTTTTTGGTTATGTAATTTTAAACAATAACCTTAAGCCTTGTGCCTTACCCGGGGCACAACAGTCCATCTGTTAGGGTTGTCATATTTCATTCGCATATTTTCATTTAATAAATCATTGGACGTTTGCTTTCAAATTTTTCTCTCTTTGTCTTTCTTTTACTTTATTTCTTTCAAAATAGCTATGTGTTTCACGCAACAAATTGCAGATCCATATCCATCCTGGATCCCATTGATAACAATTCTGCCATTGCCAATTATGATTTCAAAAATATGATCTACCAAGCCAAGGATGAAGGTGATGAATATTTTGAAGTACCTGGAGATCTTTCTAGAATGTTAGAGCAAGAAGAAAGAGCCATACAACGGCATGAAGAGTCAGTCAAGGTTGTGAATTTGGGTACTGAAGATGACAAGAAAGAAGTCAAGATAGGTTCCAACCTAGAAGACAGTGTCAAAAAGAGAATAATCTAGATGTTGTGTGACTATGTTGAGATCTTTGCTTGGTCGTACAAAGACATGCCAGGGCTTGATACTGACATTGTGGTTCACCGTCTACCGATGAAGGAAAGTTGTCCTCCTATAAAATAAAAGGTTCGTTGTATGCGTCCTGAGATGTCTGAAAAGATCAAAGCTGAAGTTATGAAACAGTTTAATGCAGGTTTCTTAGCTGCTACGTCCTATCCTCAGTGGGTTGAAAATATGGTGCCAGTAGCTAAGCAGGATGGCAAAGTGCGTATGTGTGTAGACTACATGGATCTGAATAGGGCAAGCCCCAAAGATGACTTTTCGCTTCCACATATTGATGTTTTGGTTGACAACACTGCTCAGCATAAAGTATTTTCCTTCATGGATGGTGTGGTACGGTGGGAGAACTGACTTTTTTTTTGCATTTGTTTTCGCAAAATGTTGCGGTTTAGCAAGAGTCGCCACCGACTTTTCTTTTATCCAAAAGGAAAGGTGAAAAAGCACAGGAAAGACCTTTAGAGATTTTTTCTTGAGTTCGGGGGGTAGATTATGAAAAGGGAAGGTGTTAGCACCCTTTTCATCCATGGTTTTCCATGGGCTCTTAGTTACTCGCTAGGTCACTTGCTTTTGTTTTGACAATGTACTTGTGGTCTGGGCTTTGAAAGTGTTTTGAAAATACCTTGTAATGGTTCTCGTTTCTATAAGAACGCGTACAAAGTTTTGTTTCGAAAGATAGTTCAAAGATGTGTTTGTGGAATGTGTTTTTTGAAAGTGGTTTTGAAAAGATGTTTTTGCAATGATCCTCGTCTCTATAAGAATGTATGCAAAAAGCTTTGTCTTTTGAAAATGTTTTGAGATCAAAGTGTTGGTATGAAAATGTTTTTACCATGAGCAAGCGAGTAACTAGGAGCGAATCTAACCTACTCGAAAGGTATTTAAGTGTTCTTTTCCTCCTCCTTTAGATGTTGCTATCTTACCATTGATTTGGTAAGAAGCCCCATCGTTGGATGTGAAGGGACGGACGTGGGACATTTGTATAGTCATAGAAGGCAACCTATGAGACGTTTTAGCATTGTCATTTCAGGGACTAGATCGTTTACCGAAGGCAACATCGAGGGTCATCGAGGGACTACGATCTTTTTATCAAAGAGTCTTTGCTAAAACGTCCCATATCCGAGGGACATGAATATTTTTCGATAGGCAACAAGTGAGATTACCCTTAGAGGTGCTAGTGCGTAAGTGTGTTAGTCTGCATGCATTTGTATTGTACTTTAAGGTTATCTATTTGTTGATTTTATCTTACCATACATCCTAATTACTAGCAATATATGAAAATAAGTAAAACATGCGGAAAATAAAACCTAAGCTATTACATCACTTTGGGGATGGGGGTACAATTTAACAATGGGGATGAAGTGAAAACTGAAATATTACAACCATATCGAATAACAATGAAAACAATATAAAAATGGTGCAAAATAAGAGAAAAAATGCATTTTGAACTGCTATGCGTCGACCCATGCTGCTATACATCGACACATAGCTTTTCCTTGTTTATGTAAAATCTGACCAAACTCAGTATAAGTCGATGCATACTGAGATGTGTCGACTCATGCTCCTTCTTGTATCGACGTAAAACACGCATGTATCGACCCAAACATCTTTCACGTTTCTGTTTTGGAGATTTTTAACAGTATGAGTCGATGCATAAGGCTATGTGTCGACTCATACTCTGTTTTTTCACTTAGAAAGGGTCGACGCATGTGGGTACGTGTTGACTCATGCTGCATTTTTTTGCCTTAAACATGGTTTCATTGTCTGTACAGGTTAGTTTACAACATATGATGGATAAACATAAACAACAAATAATTTGATAAGCCCAAACAATAAGAAAATGACTAGCTCAAAAGGATAATAAAATACTACATCTTATCCTCAAAAGAAAATCATTAATGATGTGTGTTGTACCCCAAAATTTTCCCTCTTTTCATACACGCATATTATTGGTTTTATGGTTATGGAATAAAGGTATATTTATCAAGCTTCTTCAGGTTACAAGTGACGTTTATTTCGTCAATGGATATTCTCAGAGTATTTTCCGTGTTGAAGATCGGTTCGCCGTTTTACAACGATTCAGGGTTCAAAGATTCACAAGTCCAACTCGACGCGTCATATTCAAGTGTTCTTTCGCCAAGATATCTCTGATAACGTATTCTCAAATTCAGGTTCAGCTCAAGAGTCAATTCTTTAAATAAGGTATCCGAATGTGTGAGTTTTCTCGAAGAAATGTGGTAAAAAAGTGTGCTGAAAGTGCAGTTTTTACGCGCTGAAAAATTCATAACTTGAAGATCATGACTCGTTTTGAACCTGTTTTGGTGGCTAAAATTCCATATTGATGTCATCTACGTTTTCATCTCTCACGGATGGAAGCCAATTTCGATCAGAAGGTCTTCAAAAATGCGGATTTATCAAGTATTTTCGTACAGAAAATTTGTGACAGAAGTTTATTTGCGTCATGTTCAGAAAATCATAACTTGGTCGATTTTCATCGTATCGAGCTGGTTCCAGTGCCCAAATTTAAAAAATTAAGTTGGCTAAGTTTTCAGAGGAGGTATTGAGTTCGAACGGTATCCAAAAGGCCTTCGTTTTTTGCTCAGAGTGCGTGTGACGCACCGAAAATCCTGAATGTTGAATAATATTTCATCTGGGTCGAAACTTCAAAAATTCATAACTCGGTCAATTTTTATCGGATTTGGCCCATATTTTTACACAAGGTCACTGACTCAGAGATCCACAACTTTTCTTCTAAAGTCGAGACCGGATTATACTCTGATCAATTCCAGTTTTTTATTGAAGAATGTGTCAGAGTCGACACTGGAGCCCAAAATAAGTTTGTCTGAGCTGAAACTTCAAAAATTCATAACTAATTCACCATTTATCCGATTGAGCCCATTTTTGGATAGGAGTTAGTTATCGATGTCGGCTACATTTTGTTTTCACATTTCAACTTCAAAAATTGCAATTAAACCCCTGCGATTTAGCCTGGAACGTGACAAACTCAAGTGAACATTGGAGGCCCAATTGCATATTCAAAGCCCGTATCTTTGCTCTAATTTCTATTATATACTCTCATTCTTTTCACACAAAGGATACAAAAAAAACCTTTGCCACAACCCTGTCAGAATATCAAATTCTTTCAAGAACCTAAAACCTTTAAATCCTTATTTCAAACCCATATCTCACTACTTCTCCAGTAAGGGTAAGGCTGGTTTGATCTCCATGATCTAAAGGACATAGAAGCAATCATATCACTACTCCTCCAGTAAGGGTAAGGCTGGTTTGATCTCCATTATCAAAAGGGCATAGAAGCATTCATATCACTACTCCTCCAGTAAGGGTAAGGCTGGTCTGATCTCCATGATCAAAAGGGCGTAGAAGCATTCATACAACCCATATCGGTTTTAACATTAAAAAATATTAATATATTTATTTTCTTTGTATTTCATGATATAGTAACTTATTTAATGTGTTCATGAGATTCAACACTGCAGATTTAGACAGGACCCCATGCAGGATTATTACAAAACGCTGATGGCCAAAACAAAAGCGGATGGCCAAAATAGAACAACCACCAATACATGGCGAGGCAGATATCCTGAGAAGGTTAAGGGCGTGGGTTTAACAACCATCCCTATTGGTTTTGGTTTTCTTCCTATATTTATCCTTTTACTTATTTTCATTCTTTCTGTTTAAAACCTTTTTTTCATAAAACTTAACATTTTTCACAAACCTTTGATTTTTTCTCCTAAACTCGAATAATTAATTTTAGGTCTTTTTTTAATTTAATTTTAGGTTTTAAATTAATTTTTGGTTCAACAACCACCTATGACATTTGCATTATATTTTTCATTGATGTTTCTTCCCCTATCTATTTTTTGGCAAACTTAATTCTTTCTTATTAATCATTACACATAAATCTTTTTTTTCAAAACTAACTTTTTTTATTAAAATCAATTAGGTTTTAGGTTTTCTTTGTAATTAACCCTTTAATTAACCTTTTTTTAACAAATTAGGATTAGGTTTTTGTTTTAGTTAGTAACTGAATTTTTGGCTTTTTTTCATTTATTAATAAATTAAGTTAATTAACTTTTTTATTAAAATTATTTAGAATTATGTTTTTAATTAACTTAAAATTATTTTCTACAAAAAAACACCAAAAACATTAACTTAGAATTTTCAGTTTTAATTTTTTCTTTAATTTCTTTTTATTTATTCTTTTACATTTTTATTTCTAGGAAAATTGTATAGGTCGCGTTATCAATGTAATAGCGTAGATTTATCTTTTCTCGCATTTTTTTCTAATTATGTAATTCCTTCTGGGATGTAATAGCTTTAGGATTTCTTTTCTGCACTCTTCATTATTATGTAACTGCTCCGAGGTTGTAATAGTAATTAGGGTTTAAATTCCGCATTTTTATTTTCAGTCCAAAATAATTATGTATCTTCAAAAGCCTTGTAATAGCTAAGACTTTAAACTTTATGCATTTTATTTTCGCAAACTATAAACTGCTTAGATGTATGTTAATATGATTGTATGGAAAGACAAACTGAAAATTAAAAGAGTAGATCACCTTAATTGTGAAAAGATTAAATAACTGAAATCAAACACATACACATGCTTACTCTTAGGGTATGCCTCACTTGGTTGCCTCAAAAAACAATGGTCATGTCCCTCGAACGTAGGAATATCTTAGCAAAAGACCCTCAATCTAAAAGTCATCATAAAGATCATAGTCCCTTAACGTCCATCGAGTTGCCTACGAGAAATGATCTTGTCCCTCGATGTTGCCTATGAACATATGATGACAGTCCCTTCGAAATGCTAAGGTATCCTTACATGTTGCCTTCAATGATCATTACGTCCCTTTCGATAGTCCCTCAAACTCCAACGAAGGTACTACCTACTCCTTAATAGTGGGATAGAGCTGTCTAAAGTAAATAGAACAAAAACAATCTTTTTTCGAGTAGTTAGATGCTAGTAGGTACTTGCTCAAATCAAAAATTTTCACACTTACACTTTTCAAACAAATTTTCCAAACAACTTCGTCACACCTTTAAGGACTGATACAAGGGTTATCACGAAGTAAAACAAAACTTTTCAAAACAAGCACACACAAACAATTTTCAAAATGAGCAAGTACCTAAGAGCCCATGGAAAACCATGGATAGAAAGGGTTCTAACACCTTCCCTTTCTATAATCTACCCCCCGTACTCAGAAACATCTCGAAAAAGGTTTTTTGTTCTTTTTCCTTTTCCTGATTGGATAAAATAAAAGTCGATGGCGACTCTTGCTTACCGCGACATTTTGCGAATAAAAAACGCAAAATGCAAACCAGTATTAACAATCGGTTCTGCCACCGTATCACAGAACTGACAACTCTGCTGGGGAGAAATAAGTGGGGTATACCTTAGGATCTAGTTCATCATAAATTGCTTCTCTTGTTTGTTTTGGTTGCTTTACTTTTAAGGGTTTTGTTTGGGAGTTACTATAGATCCTAACCAGGATCTGGGGACACCTTTTAGGTAAGTAGCAATAAACTGTGAGGGAACTATACGGCGTAGACCGATACGGTTGAAGCAGTAGCTACGTTGATGTGGCACATTGGTTGGTACCGATATCCCTTGTGGAGGAACGAGGAGAATACGGGGCCGCTACGTGTGTCGTTAAGCATCAACTGACCTTAGAACCCTTAATTGACCAACTTGGCCATTAGAAAGTAGTGAGATAGCCGGCCTCGGTGTAAAGCTGAGAACTGGTTGATACTCGATGCTACACTCATTGAGACCATACTCTCGAGATAGTTCCGGCCGCAAGAAAATATTGTGTGAGCTGAAACCATGACCGATGAAGGATGGTCGGTGATATTGAGATCCTCTAGAACCCGGTTACTTTTCTAGGACAGGTTGAACCAACTAAACTTCAAGAGGTTACTACCTTAAAACCCATGCAAGCCTAAACCTAAGGCTGTTTGTGTGACTTGTGTGCTTTCAACTTGAACTACTTGCACATTTTTATTATCTGAAAACATGAGTTCCTTGCAGGTTTTGTTTACAGTCCTTATCCAATGACTTGGATTTCTTGCCGAGTTTACTTGCTTACACCACCTTGCACTTTTTCTTAAACGCATAGCATACACATCATAACATCATGCCTTAACATTTCCTTAACCATTTCAAGGATCTCAAGGGTTTGTGATATAGGTTATGGTAAATCAGACGTCTAGCAAGGGGCAAGGGGATTTACTTTCCTATAGCCAATATCGTCTAGAGATCAAAACACGATAACTTGGGTCAGTGGCTATGACCCACTCGATATGGTGAGCTTGAATCTTGAAGAAGGACTCTTAACGACACGAAGTTTCTTCAATCAAGCTGCAACCAAATTCTAACAGTTTCTTGTTTACCCCGTGAGATCCTTGAAAACATTGCATACATATATCATACATATCATTGCATAACAGGTCTTCCATTACAGGTCTCTCATGTTCTCATTGTTTATTTCAGCAATGGCTCTCAAACAAGACAACAGAGATCTTAAAACTCAAGAAGCTCAGTTCAGGGAAATATTCCTAAACCTATCCAAGGGGAAGGAAGAGTTGAAAACACTCCTCGTTGGGAACTTGGTCAAGAAAAGTCCCGAAGACAATAAGGACGAACAGTTGGAACAACTGCAAGCTGAGGTAGGTGCAATGAGAACCCAGATGCTGAGGCAGATGGCTCTTATCCAAGGCCTATCCCGAAGACAAGAAGAGCTGAAAGCCATCATCAACCAACTTCATCAAGACGGATACAACAATATGAAGCAAACAGTCGAGGCCGGGGAACAAGTCATTGATCAACCTCCACGAAGACAAGAGTTTGGTTTGGTGAAGAGTGGACCTTTCCAAATTTCTACTACCTCACGGGTCCAACAACAACCTCGCCAAAAACAATGGGTTAATCAGAGTAAGCCAGATACACCCAAGAGGCAGTTTACGAAACTTAACATGCCGCTGTCTCAAGCTTTACAACACATGTTGAGGATGAATCTGGTTACGTTAATAGGAACTCATCCGAACCCCAAGACTTATTCCCCTAACTACAACCCTGATGCAAGGTGTGCATATCACTCCAACAGTCCGAGGCATGATACTAACGAATGTTGGAGGTTGAAATACAAAATTCAAGACCTGATTGATGAAGGAGTATTGGAATTCACACAAGATGGTCAACTGGAATGTTTCTGTCAATCCTCCAAGGCTCACCATTTGAAGTGACAAGTTCTGACAAGAGAGGTTTTTGTTCATTAGAATTTTCAATTTGCAATTTTATTTTGATTGTTCGAACATCTATTCATGTCAAACTCTGTTACTTTATCAATGCATTGCATATGTCTGTTTTGAATCAATTCATTCATATTCACTATATTTAAATTGCTTTCCTTTTTGTGATATTCAACTCTCGAACAAAAGCTCTGAGCCTTTAGAGGGAGGATGACGAAAATGATATCAAAATCTCTACAGTATGCTTTTGAACAGACCCCGCTGACGATGTACAGGCGTTGTTTCAAATCCTAAACAATGGAGTTATAAGGAAGATAATCCCTAGTCAACCCCTTTGAACCAAAGAAGTAGGAGTTTTTCTTTTCACACAAATTAAAACCCTTAATCACAACCTGAGGCAGGGTATTTTTCTCAGTTAATCTAGGTGCACAATGAATGGCATCAAAGACGTCCTTCCAAAATAAAAGACGGTGATGATTCCCTATAATCATCAAGACAGACAGTCATTATCTCTCGAAATAAAATCCCATTAAGTCAAAACCTATGAAGGAGACTTAAGAAAAAAACGGGGGCATCCCGCTGGCTGTAATCACAAAAATAAACAGTTCAGGCAAAAGACAGGGATAATAAAATCAAAAAGAAAGAGGTCCTACAAACCCTCAACAAAAAGAAATGACTGCCTATTCAAAATAAACTGTCAGTATCCGAACCATCACTGGAATATCAGAGCAAAGACTCAAACGGGATCTAAATGCATAATTAACTGAGTATAGGATCGAAGAACATCACGAAAAATGGGTGGGTACAAATAAATTTTGAACCTTTATCCTTTGTTTCTTGAACCGTGAACCAGGCCACGTTATAACCCTTAAAAGTCCTAGCTGAAGCATGTGTTAGTTCGAAAGCATATTGTTACAAAAGGTATACTGACTCCTGTAGGAATTACTGTAAATCCTGAGTTGACATCACATTTTACAAAATTTGCATGTTTTACTGAAAAATGCATTTTCAAAATTTTCAAGACAGACATAAGCTTTGCATTCTTAAAATATTATTGTTTGCATATGACTATTTGTTCAATAGCATAGAGATTCGCATGACGAATATCTAGTGAACAAAAAACCTTCTCAATAAAAAGGATCACCTCAAGTGGAAAAACACTTCCAACCAAGGAGCACGGCATGATCATTGTCCATAATCTGGGGCAGTCAAGTCAAGATTCAAGGAATCTCTCAAAGATGCCAAATAGCCAGGGGAAGATCTCCATCTGAATCACTTGGGGGCATTGGGCATGAATTTCAGCAATAAATCCTGTACGATCAAACAAACATCTTCTGGTAGTGTGGAAGCACAACACTACTGACAATGACAACTCCCTACACCCTGAGAGCGTGGACATAGTCAGAAAATACTGCGCATGAACAAAGACCCGCTAGGTTGACTGGCCTAGGTAAAAATAAAGGCATCCCGGTGAACCAAAATGGTTCGGGAAAAAATTAGGGATAAAAAAAAAAAGTACACCCGGCAAGCCGAAAACCTGAAAAGGCGGCTTGGGAAAAAAAGGGTATCCCGGTGGACTGAAAATCTGAAAAGACAGTCCAGGAAAAAGTTAGGGATTAAAGCGTACGACTATGTCCCGTCATCTCGTCACTTGCCTACCAGTAGAAGACTGATCATTTCGATCGAAAGTTACCAAGCACCTCATAAGTTGGGATAACACTCAATCCACAAGGCCTCCGCAGGCACTTTCTTCAGCAGGTACAGGGGCAGAAAAGTCTCGATGCAAAGTCATTGTCATATCCTCAGCATGCGTCTCAGTAACATCTACACTCCCCACAGAGTAAAAAGTATCCAAAGACAGTGATGTTAGCTTTCCCGAACAGGACACAACTCTCCCCAGTTGAGGTTCACAATTGCGAGTGAGTCGGTAAGTTTTTCCCCAAGCAGAGTTTATTTCTCTCACAAGCAGAAATTCAATTTCCAACAGAATTCATTATCGCCAGCAACGGAAATTCATCCCCGGTGGAGTTTATTTCTCCAAATCAGCATGACCTATCACCATAGTATCTCCTCTCCAACAAAGTCATTACCCCGCAGGATTGTTCTTAGACAAAGTCTCTCCCGGCAGAATCTTCTCAAGAAGAATGGATGTAAATCTCCAGCTAATTATCTTCGTTCACTATCCCCAGCGGAAACGAAGAACTCAACTCCTTATACTCTCTAGAAGCAGTCCAGGATTTATTCTCCCCGGCTAGAGAGTATCACAATGGCATTACATATCCATACATCATGGCATGCGCATACATATTATACAGCACAATCTCATTTATTTTAAGAACATCATTACTCAATACATTTCATACATCATGACATTACATACAAATAACTCTTTACCTTTCAGGGAAAGACGCAATCAAGTTCTCACAAGTTTTCTCTGGTTCAGTCAAACCGACACTAAGGTTTCTATTCTAGTTGAAGATGTTCTAGGATTTTCGTATGGGTCAGCCAAATCGCCTTTAAGATTCCCCTGATTCCTATACCAGTCAAAGTTAATCTGAGACCTCTCCCGGGATCAGTCAAATCGATACTAAGATTTCTCTCCCAGTTGAAGTTCTCACAAATTTTCTCTGGTTCAGTCAAACCAACACTAAGGTTTCTATTCTAGTTGAAGATGTTTTAAGACTTTCGTCTGGGTCAGCCGAATCGCCACTGTGATCGGTGGATCTGGAACTGACTGTTTAACGCTGGTTCGCGAAATGTCGCGGAAGCAAGAGTCGCCACCGTCTTTTATTTTCTCCAATATGGAAAGGACAAAAGCACAGAAAAATTCCTTATAGAGATTGCTCTCGGTTCGGGAGGTAGATTTATAGAAAGGGAAGGTGCTAGCACCCTTTCTATCCATGGTTATCCATGGGCTCTTAGATACTTGCTCATTTGTGTTTTCAAAATTGTTTGTTTGCTTTTCAACTGTGGGTTTAAAAAAGTTTCTTTGAAAATTTCAGTTCGACTCTTGTATCAGTCCTCAAGAGTGTTTGAAAAGTTGCCTTTGAAAGCTTTTTGAAAGGTGTCGGTGTGAAAAGAAGTTTTTGATTTGTTTTGGGTTAGAGCAAGTATCTATGAGTCATCTACCTACCCTAAGGAATTCGTCTGTGTAAATGTCCTTAAGATAGCGCCATCCCACCATTGAGAGGTAGGTAGCACCATCATTGGAGGTGTTCGGGTCAATTAGAGGGTTCGGGACAGTGTGGTCACCAGAGCAATAGAAAGACACCTTAGAAGCTACCCTCATGCCATGTTCATGGACATGAGGACTTACTAAAACGTCCTCTACTCGACGACCACTTTTCGAGGGGCAAGGCAACAGTGAGACGTACCCTAGGGGTGGTGTGTGATTTGTGTGTCATCTTCAATTATATTTGTCTTGTTCATGCATTGGTGATCTACGCTTTGTTTTTATTTTTGGCATTCATTCTTTCATGCAAGTTATTAACAGTTAAAAGATGTGAGAAGATAAAAGTTCTACGCTATTACAAAGGCGCGGGTCTACATCGCCAAATTAATCCAAGACCCGATTTGAAATAAATAAAATGCGGAAAAATAAATATCCTAATTAATCTATTACAAGGCTTTGGGGTAATTACATGAAATTTACAAAAAGAAATAAAAGTAAAATGCGAGAAGAATTAAAGTCGGGAATGCGAGGGCGTTGGACCCTTTTAAGGAAATTAAATTGGAATTAATGAAATTAATTAAGTTAAATAAGGAAAAAAAGAAATTATTTTTGGAGTTTTTGTATTTATGGAGTTTAATGAGAAAATTAATTTAAAATTAAAAAACCCTAATTCTAAATTATTTTTAATTTATTAAAAATGTTTAAGTTTGACCTAGTTTTAACCTAATTATTTAATGGCAAATTTATTTACAAAAAATAATTAATAATCAAATATGGTGAAAAAGAAAAAAAGGAATAAAAGTATAAAACCCTAGTTCTACATTTTTTTAGTTTATTACAAAAATATTAAAATTAAAACCTAGAATTAGAACTAAATTAATTATTACATTTATTTATAAAATAAAAACATTAGTGAATTAAATAATAAAATATATTTTTATTTTTTGTCTTTCTGATTTTTTTGGTTATTTTTTATATTATTAAAATTAATTTTAAGGATTAAATAAAACAATTATCATAAATAATCAATTAAAGAAATAAAGAGCAAAAATAAAGAAAGAAGAAAATTGGAGGGATGGACAAACTCTAGGGTGTCTGAACCCAATCAGGAGGTATATTTGAGAAATTTGGCCCATTGAAAATCCCAGCCTGTTTGACTTTCAAACGATCACATGCAGACCCATTGACTGGCGTACACAATGGAACTCACATGATAGCCATTAGATTGTGGTTCTGGGACACTTGGCAGGCGCAGGATTTAGAGTGCACGATAGTCTTTTGGTGAGAAGTTGCACAGGAGCATGTTAATTGAAAAAATATGAAATACATAGGGGGACCTGGGAATCGAACCCAGGTCCCAATGCTTTCCAGCACCACGTTCCACCAACTGAGCTGTTTTGCCACTTTGTTATTATAATGGAAAGGAATTAATATATAAAAACAAACACACTAATGCTATTAATAAAAAAAACGCGCTGAAATTTGAATAGTCCAACCAAGATAGGACACGCAGGCTTCGTCCTCATTGTACCTGTAATCAGAAAAGAGATAGCGGGGGTTTTAAACCCCCACTAAATATACCCTGCGAAAAATAGCGATTACACCATGGGCCATGATAAATTAGGCGCGAGGTGATGAACAGGTTCGTCTAGAGCTTCTGAGTCCAATGATCCTGGTCTTGTTGTCTAATTTTTCCTGAAGAGGAAAGCCCTAATTTTACAGCTTTGAAACCCTAACGAGCTCCAATGGTGGATTCATGTATAGGGCACGAAAACTCAATTGGATGGCATGGTTAGCTTCAGAATGATTAAACTAGTACAAATCAAGCGTTAGGAATAAAAAATATGGCATGAATTATGAGACACGATTATGCAAAAAGTTTGAGAAAGTTTGACTTCTATATACCAATTCCTGAGGTTAGAAGCGTGGAAAAGGATTCAGAAAGTTTCCTTGAGGCCTTGGCAAGCTATTGGAATGATTGCTTTGCTTTGAATTGCGCTATAATTGTGTTTTCAGTTTTTGAGTTTTTGACAAAAAAATGCAAACTTTGTATATGGTCTCAGGCGCAGCTTCAAGGTTGTCTGCATTAGGGTTGCCTTCTGCTTATGTATGGGAATGTTTTAGGGTGAAAATTCAAACCAAGAAATCAATGTTTTGATGAATCAAATATTTGATTTTTAATGAAATCTTTTTCAATCTTTTTATCATGAAACCTAGCCAATTTGCATGGAATCTTTCTTCTTTGGGCATGCACGAAATCCTTAGGCCTTGATGAGATATTATACTGCACAAAAAGATTTGAAAACCTTATTTTAGTATTTTTCTTGTAATTAATTTTGATTAAATGAATTAAATAGATGAAATATTCAATTAATTAATTAAAAATAAGAAAATAACTCCCCTTTGGGTCAATGGGTCGTGCATAGCTTTTGGATGATGATTCTTGGAAGAAAATGTGGCCCATTAGCAATTTTGAGGCATTTGAAGTAAAGTTGACTTTTCAAAATTCCCAAAAATTTCCCAACTTCCACAAGGCATATCTTGCTCAATTTTTAAGCTTTGATCATGTTCTTGGACATTTTGGAAAGGTCTTGAAATCCTCTAACCAATGCCTTTGGTCCCATGTCATTTTGATTTACTAATCTCAAGTTTTGGTCTTTGACTTAAAGTCCCTTTTTGTTGACTTTTGAAAATGACCTATAATGTTGAAATTGATAACTTTTTGTGAGAGCATTTCTTGGGATTGAAGTGTGAAGAGGAGTTGTAGGAAATGTCATTATCTTCAAAATGAGCTTTGGATGGAATTTTTCTGATAAACCATGTGGAAGTTATGCTTTGGTCAAGTTACAGTTGTCTTTTCCAACTGTCCAAATATGGAAACTTCTGCATCTTGAGACTTTTTGAGCCATGCCTTGAAAATCATGATCAAGAATTGATCAAATGATGTTTGTGGCTTCAAAATAATATGTTCACCAAAAATTTGAACTTTTGACTGTCAAATGACCATTTTGCCCCTGCAGTTGACTGCTGAGCAATTAGGGTTTTTAACTGTGCAATTTTGTGCTGTGAGTCTTGAAACTTGACATATGGATGCTTGACAATGTTTATAGGCATGTGGGACTTGATTGGACCCTTGGAAACTTCAATTTCTTTGCTAGAATTAAAACCCTAATCTTGACTGTTAGGAGGCCATTGAGCTGTGCAACCCTTGGGAGATTTTGAAGCATGCTCTTTGCAAATCTTGAAGAATATGGGAGGGCAAATTTTGGGGTACAACAGTTGCCCCTGTTCAATCTTCTTAGACCTGAGGATGCAGATTGGCTGACGTGCCTTTCGTAATCCGAAGGTGGAAGATGATTGAACACTAGAGTGCCCAGAAATTTGCGCTCACATGTTAGCAGTGTGATGGTGGGAATGGGCTTATAGATGCCATTTGGAGATTGATGGATAGGATGATGGGCTTATAGATGCCATGCTAAGAGATGATGGATGAGTGGATGGGCTTATAGATGCCATCTGGATGTCGATCGCGTAAGAGATTCCTTAGCGAGAAGTTGCGTACCTGAAAAAGAAAATGATTACCTGACCTGTTACAGGAGTTGGTATTCAAGCTCTTATGTAGATGTGCCCTGACTGGTTACAGGAATTGAATCTGGAGTTTCAAAAAGGTGATGGATGAACCAGGGATGGTTACTACCTCAACGGGACGGTGAGAGAACCTTGGACGATTACTACCTCAACAGGAACGCTGAGAGAATCTTGGGTGATTACTACCTCAACAGGAACGCTGAGAGAATCTTGGATGTCTTCTACTGGGATAAGAATCAGGGAGATCTTAGGGTCGATCTGACTGAACCGGAGAAGGCCTTTGACGGGATAAAAATCAGGAAAATCTTAGGGTCGATTTAACTGAACCGGACAAGGTCTTGGAATATCTTCAACTGGATAAGAATCAGGGAGATCTTAGGGTCGATCTGACTGAACCAGAGAAGGCCTTTGACTGGATAAGAATCAGGAAAATCTTAGGGTCGATTTAACTGAACCGGACAAGGTCTTGGAATCTTCAACTGGATAAGAATCAGGGAGATCTTAGGATCGATCTGACTGAACCAGAGAAGGCCTTTGACTGGATAAGAATCAGGAAAATCTTAGGGTCGATTTAACTGAACCGGACAAGGTCTTGGAATCTTCAACTGGATAAGAATCAGGGAGATCTTAGGATCGATCTGACTGAACCAGAGAAGGCCTTTGACTGGATAAGAATCAGGAAAATCTTAGGGTCGATTTAACTGAACCGGACAAGGTCTTGGAATATCTTCAACTGGATAAGAATCAGGGAGATCTTAGGGTCGATCTGACTGAACCAGAGAAGGCCTTTGACTGGATAAGAATCAGGAAAATCTTAGGGTCGATTTAATTGAACCGGACAAGGTCTTGGAATCTTTAACTAGATAAGAATCAGGGATATCTTAGGATCGATCTGACTGAACCAGAGAAGGCCTTTGACTGGATAAGAATCAGGAAAATCTTAGGATCGATTTAACTGAACCAGACTAAAGTCTTGAAACATAGCTGAGAACTTAACTGGATCTTTCCTGAAAGGTAAAGGTCAGTCATATGCAATGCATGATATGGATCAAGCAATGATGTTCTCAACATAAATGAGATTTGTAAGATATGATGCGTATATGCATGCTATAATGTATGGAAATGTGATGTTTATGAACGTATGTTTTTCGTCTAGGAAAGTAAATCCTTGACGGGTGCCGGGAAGTCACTCCTGGACTGATGTTTGGAGAATAGATCTTTGCTGTTTCCGCTGGGGAGTGATGGTTGCAAGAATACCGGTAGGAGAAGATAACTCCGTTGGGGCATAAACTTTGACGGAGAGATTACTCTGCGGGGAGAAAAATATTCTAGTGATCTTGCTGGGGAACAATACTCTGTGGGGAGAGAGGTATTTGCTGGGATATTGATGGTAACTTCGCTGGGGATACCATTAATATGTAGGAAGTGTTAATAGACTTCACTGGGGATAAGAAGACTTTGCCGAGGACGATCTTCTCGTGGCTTTTAGCTGAGGATAGCCCAGTTATATCCTGGTAGGGAAATAACCTTTTGAATAAAGCCGGGGGACGCGTTCGTGCTCTGCAGGGGATAAGCTTCCAGAATCTACTGGGGATAAGCTTCCTGCTTGGGGAGATGGATTCCAACTTTCCTGGGGGAAATCTTGATTAGACTCTCCTGGGGAAATCTTGAGATATATTGGGGAAGTAGCTCCGCTGAATGTTTGATATACCGCCGGGGAACAATCTTAGATCAAGACTGCCGGGGATGCTTGTTAAGAAAATTCGTATATTATGCTGGGGCATGTTGAGATCTGCGGGGATACCCAACTTCCTTGAGGTTGATTGTATAGCTTTGCTTGGGGAGAGTGCACTGACTTGCTGGCTCACTCTCTGGGGAATTAAGATGTATTGGTTACGTTCTTTAGCTGAACCTACCTTGGTATCTTGATGGACTGAGCAACTAAATCGCTTAGACAACTCTTTATTGCCCCTGTTTCTAATGTTACCTGTAATCAATCCTTTGTTTCGTATGCAAATATTTATGAGTTTAGCAATTAGTGTCAAATTCATATATCACAAATTGAACCTTGGACGTTCTTCGCAAAACAAAACAGAAAAGGAAAACAATTGGCAATTTTAACTTGAAAAGTGATTTTATATTGAATTTGCCTGTAAATAGGCGTTTTTATGTACAAGAGGCTGACGTCCTAGTAGGAGAACGCCGCCGAACAAAAGAGTTTACAATTTGTACAAAAGGGAAACAAAACAGCTGTGTGTATAGAATAATCCCACTGGGTTCCATCTCTGCTATTGCCTTTATATCTCCGAGCGTCTCATCACTTGATGACCTAACCGAAGATGAAGCTGATTGATCGATGCCGCTTGAACTTGATGTAGATACCAGATTCTGGATGCAAAGTGATCCAATGAGACATAGTATTACGCTTTATCCCTAACTTTTGCCTGGGCTGCCCTTTCGGGTTTTCAGTCCACCGGGATACCCATTTTTGCCGAAGCCGCCTTTTCAGGTTTTCGACTTGCCGGGTGTACAGATTTTTTTCATTTCATCCCTTCATTTTGCCCGAACCCTTTTGGTTCGCCGGGAAGCCCTAATTTTTGCCTAGGTATGTCAACCTAGCGGGTCTTTTTTCATGCGTAGTATCTTTTTACTATGTCTGCATTGGCGGGGTGAGGAAGGTCGTCACCATCCATGTTGGTTAGAATCATGGCTCCTCCTGAGAACACATGTTTAACCACAAATGGTCCTTCGTACGTAGGGGTCCATTTGCCCCTTGGATCACTCTGAGGAAGGATGATTCGCTTGATTACCAGATCCCCAACTTGATACTCTTGTGGTCTGACCTTTTTGTTAAATGCCATGATCATCCGTTTTTGGTACGTCTGACCATGACATATAGCAGCAAGTCTCTTTTCGTCAATTAAGTTTAGCTGATCAAGTCGTTTCTGGATCCAATCATCTTCGCTCAGATCTGTATCCTTCATTATCCGGAGAGAGGGTATCTGCACTTCGATCGGTAAGACTGCCTCCATACCGTATACCAAGGAGAAAGGAGTTGCCCCGGTTGACGTCCTTGCCGAGGTGCGGTACCCATGTAGAGCAAACGGTAACATCTCGTGCCAATCTTTATAGGTCACTGTCATTTTCTGCACAATTTTCTTGATATTTTTATTCGCTGCTTCTACAGCCCCATTCATCTTCGGCCGGTAAGGAGAAGAGTTGTGGTGATGTATCTTAAACTGCTCGCAGAGCTCAGTGATCATCTTGTTATTAAGATTGGTACCGTTGTCTGTAATAATTCTTTCAGGGATGCCATATCGACAGATCAGGTTGTGCCGAATGAACCGTGCCACAACATTCTTGGTTACCGTAGCGTAGGAAGCTGCTTCAACCCATTTCGTAAAGTAATCAATCGCTACAAGGATGAAGCAATGCCCGTTAGATGCCGTAGGTCTGATCTCTCCGATCATATCTATGCCCCACATTGCAAAAGGCCAAGGTGCAGTTAGGACATTCAGAGGAACTGGAGGAACATGCACCTTATCAGCATAAATCTGGCACTTGTGACACGTCCGAGAATGTTGGTAACAATCAGCTTCCATGGTGGACCAGTAATACCCTGCCCGAAGGATCTTCTTTGCCATAGTGTGTCCACTGGAATGTGTTCCGAAGGTCCCTTCATGTAGCTCTTCCATGATCCTTTCTGCTTCAGTTTTATCCACACAACGCAGTAAGGTCGAATCATGGTTTCGCTTATACAGGAGGCCGTTGCTAAGGAAGAACTTCGCTGCGAACCTTCTCAGAAACTTCTTATCGTTGACAGATGCACCTTCAGGATATTCCTGAGCTTCCAAGTATCTTTTCACCTCATGGTACCAAGGCTTCTCAGTCACCAATTCAGTTTCGAGATCACAACAGTATGCCGGTTCGTCCAGTTTCCAGATGATGACCCGGGGAGCCTCATTGTCCCATTTAACCTTGAACATAGAAGACATCGTAGCTAATGCGTCCTCCAACTGATTCTCCTCTCTCGGAAAGTGTTCAAAGGTTATCTCTGTGAAGTGGGGGATCAAGGTCAACACACATTCTCTGTAAGGAATAAGATTCGGATGTTTCGTATCCCACTCTCCTTTGATCTGATTGATCACGAGAGAGGAATCTCCGAAAACACTCAGATACTTGATCCTCAGGTCGATCGCAGCTTGAAGACCCATGATGCATGCCTCATACTCCGCCATGTTGTTGGTGCAGTTGAAACATAGCCGGGCAGTGAGTGGAGTATGAGTGCCTTGAGGGGATATGATCACAGCGCCGATACCGTTACCCAAAGCATTGGAGGCTCCGTCAAAGTGCATAGACCATCGGGATCCTTCCTCAGGTCCTTCATCCGGTCCAGGTACTTCACAATCAGTCACTATCATGATACTCTCGTCTGGAAACTCGAAGTTCATTGACTAATAGTCGTCTACTGCCTGATGTGCCAAGTGGTCTGCCAACACACTTCCTTTGATGGCTTTCTGAGTTGTGTACTGGATGTCGTATTCTGTCAAGATCATTTGCCATCTTGCTATTCTCCCAGACAGAGCAGGCTTTTCAAATATATACTTTATAGGATCCATCTTTGAGATCAACAAGGTAGTGTGAGTCAGCATATACTGTCTCAGCCGGCGAGCAGCCCATACCAAAGCGCAGCAAGTTTTCTCGAGCAGTGAGTATCGGGTCTCACAGTCGGTAAACTTTTTGCTAAGGTAATAAATGGCATGCTCTTTTCGGCAAGACTCGTCATGCTGCCCCAGCACACACCCCATCGAGTTGTCAAGTACTGTCAGGTATAGTATCAGAGGTCTCCCTTCAACCGGTGGCATAAGGATGGGTGGTTCTTGGAGATACTCTTTGATTCTGTCAAAAGCAGCCTGACATTCATCATTCCAACGTACTACCTGATCTTTCTTCAGCAGCTTGAAGATTGGTTCACAAGTAGCAGTTAGGTGTGAGATGAATCGAGCAATGTAATTCAGGCGTCCTAAAAAGCCTCTGACTTCTTTCTCTGTCTTAGGAACTGGCATCTCTTGAATGGCCTTAACCTTGGCAGGGTCTGTAGCGATAAAAAATGTAGCGGGGTAAATCGGAGATCGAATTATTGATTAATTCGTCTCACAAAAGCAAGAGTCGCCACCGCGCTTTATTATTTCCAAGGGAAAAGGGAAGAGTGCGAAATAAAACCCTAAATATGCAATGTAAAATAATACTTTTAAAAGTAATAAAAATACAAGGCGTTTTTGAAAAGAGATCTATGGTTTGGGGGTTGGTTATACAATGGGAAGGTATTAGCACCCAATGTATCTATAGTACTCTATAGGAACCTTTTGAAATATCTGTTTATTAAAATTGTTCGTTTGATTAAAAATAAATTGTTTTGGCCGAAAACGGGGTATGGACGGGTTTTTGGAGGTACGACGACCTAATGTCAAAGTTTTGGCTTAAAAGGTGTAAGTTTTGAAAAGATTGAATTTTTGATAAAAAATTGCCTTAAGTTTTAATGTGATGAAAATATTCGCATGATTGGACTTGAGGACATGAAGTCAACAAATTCAATCGTTTTTCCCTTGGATTTAGATGTAAACGGAATGAACAAGTACGATGAAATAATCAAACAGACAATTTAAGCAGATAAGTGATATAACGATTAAATAAAAGACTGAATGTGTGAACATGCATTTTAGATTTTTGTTTAATATTAATGAAAAGAAAATGTTTTAATAGCTTTCATTTTTTAGGCATTTTTTAATATGGATAAAAAGCATGAGGATTAATTAAGGGGAATAAAATGTTTTTTTAAGTTTTTAAGTTTCTATTTTTTTTTTCCTTTTTTTTTAGAGTTTTGATATTTTTTAATATAAAGTATTATTAAAAAGATGACTTAATGTCTTATACTAAATTGAGTATTTAACTAATTTTATAAAAGGCCCTAATTAATATAACAAAATTATTCATTAGTAGTTAATACCAATAAGAATAAATATATTTAATTAACTATATAAAAAGGTTGTTTATTATTATTAATTAGAAACAAAAACTGAATTAAGTTGATTCATTAAAACAAACTAAAGGAAAAACAAAATGGGTCAAAAGGGGTTTTAGGAGGCCCAAGATTAATAGCATCAGAAGCAAGATAGGGGGGTGAGTAAAGCAAATCGTTGGGCTTAGGCAGGAAAATGGGGTAAGACCCATTTCAATAACTTGTTTCTTTTAGGGGTTAAACATAATGTTTAGGGAAGGCAAATTAGGGTTAAGGTTTCTTGGACAGAAGCGGCGCTCCTTGTTGTTCGTCTTCTTCATCTTCGCGCGTTATCCTCTTCAATCGCTTCTGAAATCTCCTCCTGTCTAATGGCCACCAGCTCCCACTGTCCCCTTCCCTCCAGCCAAACGTTAAGGGGCGACGGATTCTACGGTACAAATTCGTTTTATCACTCGTTTAGGGTTTTATTGTAAATGCATGTTGTAATCTTTGATCCACTTTGATTCTGATTTCGTTTTATTGTTTGTGGGAGGTGTTATGAAAGTAAAAGGGGGAAAGGAAATTGTTACCTAGAGGCGGAGACGGAGGAGGACGGTTGGACGAGCTAGGAGGCCGGGGGCGGAGGAACAAGCACGCGAGCTTCGCTTCTGTGGCCTGGTTTGAATATTCTTGTTACACCTTTTCTTCTTCTCCTTGCCCGTATCACTGTTGCCTCGTTATGTGCTTTGAATGCTTGCTTGCTACTGTTGAAAAATCTTTTTTTGACTAGCTTCTTTTTCTTCTTCTCACTGTGATCCTGTTACCTCTTTGCGTTTGTGATTTTGCTGCCTGAATTTGGGTTGCCTATGAGGATATAATCTGAGGCTTTATGTGTGTTTGGACATGGTTTCAATGGTCTATACTTTGTTAGTTTCGAAATGGTTATGCAGTAAGTTTTGGTTGATGCAGGTTTTACTGGTTTTACTGGTTTAGGCCATGTTTTGATTTATGTTGGTTCGACAAGTGTGACAGTGGGCTATGGTTCTAGGTTCTGATATGGTTTTTGATATATGGTTTTGATGATATGGTAGGCAGGTTTAGGCCAAGGTTCTGGACATATTGGTTTTTGACAGGTTTATGGTGATATTGGCTTGAGGGCTCAATCAGTTTTGGTGAGGTTTTCTATGGTTTAAACAAGTTATTGAGGTTTAGGCCATGTTGTGGTTTGGTTCTACAATGGTTCTATGCAGATTGCAGGTTTATGGCGTAACAGGTTTAGGAGGGCTTGAGGAAAAAATGGTTTTTGCTGTTTGATAGTTTTTTCTTTTTTGAATGCTTGGAGATAGATAGATGATGATATGGTGATTTTGTTATGTTATAACAGTTTTCTTTTCCTTTAGGTTTACGTTGAGGGCTTTGGTATATTTTTAATAAATTTTTACTTTGGCCTCTGCATACTATACTGTTATATCCAATTTGGTAATCTTTTCTATGCTCCTTTTCTTATTGCCTTGCTGCTGTTCTGTCTGTATTCTAATTTCTGCCTAAGCCAAACCTGCAAAACCATTTTCTTTCTCTCTTCTCTCTCTCAAATACCAATTGATGCATTAAGATGATGTGCACTGTACTTATTCTGAAATTGCAACAGAGCTGGAATATGATGAATGAGGAAATATTATATCGCTTGCATAAAATGTTTTGAACTGCATACTTCTTTATCTACTCTTTGTTACAGCATGCACAGTATGGGAGCCTATGTGTTTTGGACTCTTCCCCCATGTTTGCATAGGTTTACGTTGGCTTTGTTTGTGCTTGCATATGCTGTGTATATTTTGAAATATGCATGGGACTTTGAAAAATGCAATGGATTTTTAATTATGCAGTTTTGAAAAATAAAATAAATTTGTGCATGTTTCACAATTGTGCATTCATTTATGAAAATAAAAATTCCTCCCTTTTTTGTGAACCGGGAGAAATCCCGTGATTTACAAAAAAGGGTAAACTGATTCCAGCCGTTTCTTTTAATGATGAACATTAAATAATTTTTGCTTTTAATTATTTGTTCAATTCTAATTTTCTTTTAATCGTTTTGCAGGTAAAATCAACTAAGCAGACAAAAAGGCATTGGATAGAAGATTTAGAATTAGGAAATATTAGATTGATTTTTATTTCATTTTAACTTTGTAAAATTATTATTGTAAATTTGTTGTAATAAATACAATATTTACACAATAATTGTACAATTAGAAGAAAATGAATAAAATTCCAATATTTGCCAATTAATTTCTCCCTTCTCTAATTATTTATTTTATCGTTTACAATTCTTTAAATCGTATAGTAATTGAAAATAAATCTCAATTACTTAAATCCAGAATAATAAACAAATAAATAAATAAATATCATTGATCAAATAATAGTTTCAATTATTTAATTCATTATTCATAATTTTCTAAATTATAATAATTAAAAATAGAATTTCAATTATTTAACTTAGAATGATAAATAATTAAATAATCATTATTGACCAATTAATGAACCTTTTTTCAAATATTTATCATATTATTCATAAATCTTTAAATTGTGTAACAATTGAAAATAAATTCCAATTACTTAAATTTAAGATAGTGAGTAATAAATAAACATTGTCTGAACGATTAATATGCCTTTTTCTAATATTTATTTTATTATCTATAAATCTTTAAATTATATAACAATTGGAAATAAATTCCAATTATTTAAATTTAAGATGATAAATAATTAATAAACATCATTTAAGCATGAATCAGTTAAATAATTTAGTGTTCAAAATAAATAGCTCTCGGCCTGAAAAAAGTTATGAATTTTAAAAATCAAAACGCTTGCAATGCGAATGATGCAGATAGGAGATGATATCTTAGGTCAAAATTTAGGGTATAACAGCTGCCCCTATTTAAGTTTCTTCTATCCGGAGATATGAAGATTAAAAATCTTCGTTTCGACGAGATTGAAGGTACTTAAATACATAATTACGCAAATTTTGTCCTAAGATGCCGCCCTTATGTTTGATATGAATGCAGTGATTGAATTTGCAGAGAAAGATGTTGTATGAAACAAGACAATGTTGAAGGAATCGAACACCAACAAATCGCAGAGACGTGGATTCTACATTACTAGGGAAACAAGCTATCGACTTCAAGCGACAGACTCTTGACAGCGAATAAAATTGAGGGAAAACGACCTCTAACCCTAACAAAGAAGGCATCTTGCATAGGCCATAAAACAGATTATTGACCCAAAACAGTGAGTTCGCAACTCAAGGTCAAAGATAGACGAAAAGCAATCAATCTTGCTGATGATGGATTACCGACTTCTGAAGGTAACGATTCATGACAAACTTCTCTGCGAGATTTCCAGAGATATACCCATTAATGCTGAAATAATAAGATTGTAGATACGCAAGTTGTTCAAATAAAGAAACTGCCACTTGCCGTCTTCCAAAGAAAATACCAATAACATACAAGTTGCTCAAATAAAGAGGCTGCCACTTGCTGTCGTCCAGAAAAGTAATAACATACAAGTTGCTCAAATAAAGAGGCTGCCACTTGCTGTCGTCCAAAGAAAATACCGATGACATACAAGTTGCTCAAATAAAGAAGCCGCCGCTTGCTGTATTCCAGAAAAGTAATAACGTACAAGTTGCTCGTGAAGAGCTGCCGCTTGTCGTTTTCCAAAAAAAATAATGAAGTACAAGTTGCTCGTGAAGAGCTTCCGCTTGTCGTTTTCCAAAAATGCTAACGCACTAGTAGCTCGTGAAGAGCTGCTGCTTGGCGCTTTCCAAAAATTATAACGCACTAGTAGCTCGTGAAGAGCCGCTGCTTGGCGCTTTCCAAAGATGATAACGCACTAGTAGCTCGTGAAGAGCTGCTGCTTGGCGCTTTCCACAAGATAGTAACGTACAAGTTGCTCGTGAAGAGCTGCCGCTTTTCGTTTTCCAACGGTGTCTATAACGTACAAGTTGCTCATGAAGAGCTGCCGCTTGTCGTTTTCCAAAGAATAACTCAGAAGGAAATTGCGATGACACTGGCAGAGAATAAAATCTTCGCCAAAAAGAAACATGAATCAATCCTTCCGAGGGTATCATATACTTAAACGTGCAAAATAAATGCACCGACTGTCTAGGTCGCAATTTCACTGGGGAAAATCAATGAGATAGCCTATGCAAGAGGCAGCAACTTCATCCAGGAATAACCAGAGAAAAAACAGTCAAACAAGACTCTACCCATTGAGAAAGTAACTCGATTGGGAATTCATCCCTATCAAAAAAGGACAGGGTAAGCTGAATCAAAAATCATCCACGAGGATTAGCTCAGTTGGGGAATTTAGAAAGGAAGCACATTTTCTGCCTAAGCTAACCTTTTACTTGGAAAGAAACATGTATGTTATTTGAACGAACAAAGCACAATCCAAAAGTCAACGACAAATGTGAATATGCGTGCATGATATAAGTGTGAATGAATAAATGAATGTCATGTTGACGAAACGAACAGATGGAATGTCTGAAGACGCTAAGATGTCGCGAAAAGATAGATACTCGGCCAATCTTAAAGAAGACGGAAAATAACTGGAACTGGAACCACACAACACCATCAGAGCGTAACACTCCACAAGGCTCAAGTTTTCTGAGGAGAAAAGTATCCAAATCCAAACTTCTAACACCAATAGACCACTGGCATGAGACGAAGCGTACCACACTTCAGAAATCTGCTCGAACAAAGGTAACCAAAACAGCACTAAACTGGAAAAACTGGGGAGTCACCGAACTTAGCACCACCAGAAACACGAGCTCACAAATAACACCTCATGGTGATTGAAACGAAACATATTCAACACGCAAGGATAAACTACTGTATTGTTTTGCATTTCATGGCTTGACCATCTTCGGAACGACTGTTAATATTCTTTTCGTTACTCACGACACATTTTTAAAAAAAATAAGAATATTTTAAATACTTTGTTTCAAATATTGCCGTAAAAAATTAAAATTTTGCCCACAAAAGGTAAAATGCTCAAATTTCATTAATAAGATGGTAGTTCGCTAACAATGCGACTCCAACGGTTTACAAAAAGTTTGGGAAGTAGTATATGAAATAAAAAGGTCACACAAAAATAATGATCACTATTCTCCCTAACAACTTCGAATTCTGAAATGTGTTCGAATGCCAAGACTGGTCTGACCAAAAGCTTGCCTAAGCGAAATACTTCTTGACTGCATCGGTGTTCATGGGACGCGGGAGTTCTTCACCGTCCATATTGGTGAGAATCAAGGCACCTCCAGAGAAGACTTTCTTAACGACATAGGGTCCTTCATAATTCGGAGCCCACTTGCCCCTTGAATCAGGTTGGAAAGATAATATCTTTTTGAGCACAAGATCACCTTCTCTGAACTCGCGCGGTCAAACCTTCCTATCAAAAGCCTTCTTCATCCTCTGCTGATACAATTGACCGTGACACAAAGCTGTCAACCTCTTCTCTTCAATCAAATTCAACTGATCATATCTACTTTGACACCATTCGGACTCATAAAGTTTAGCTTCCATCAACACTCTCAGAGACGGGATCTCAACCTCCACGGGGAGTACTGATTCCATACCATAAACTATGGAAAATGGGGTTGCGCCTGTTGAAGTTCGAACTGAAGTACGGTACCCGTGCAAAGCAAACGGAAGCATTTCATGCCAATCTTTATAAGTTACCACCATCTTCTGGACAATCTTTTTGATGTTCTTGTTAGCAGCTTCAACAACCCCATTCATCTTCGGTCTGTAAGGAGAAGAATTATGATGTTCGATCTTGAACTCTTCACAAAGCTCTCTCATCATCTTGTTATTCAAATTCGAACCATTATCAGTGATAATCTTGCTCGGGATACCGTATCGACAAATGATCTGATTCTTGATAAATATGACTACCACTTGTCTGGTTACATTAGCATAAGATGCTGCTTCCACCCATTTAGTAAAATAATCGATTGCTACCAAGATGAAACGATGACCATTTGAAGCTTTGGGTTCAATCATTCCAATCATATCAATGCCCCACATAGAGAAAGGCCAAGGTGAAGAGATAACATTGAGTAGGGTCGGCGGCACGTGCATCTTGTCCGCATAAATCTGGCATTTATGACACTTCTTCACATACTTGCAACAATCAGATTCCATTGTCATCCAATAGTAACCAGCTCTCAGCATCTTTCTAGCCATTGCATGTCCGTTGGCATGAGTGCCAAAGGATCCTTCATGTACTTCTTGCATCAGCATGTCTGCTTCACGTCTGTCTACACATCTGAGCAAGACCATGTCATAATTTCTCTTATACAAAACTTCTTCATTGAGGAAGAAACTACTTGCTAATCTTCTCAACGTCTTCCTATCTTTATTGGATGCCCCAGGCGGATACTCTTGAGTCTTAAGAACACGTTTAATGTCATAGAACCACGGTTTGTCGTCAGTGACCCCTTCTACCGAGAACACATGAGCAGGTCTGTCAAGGCACATAACCCGGATTGTAGACACATCGTTCCAACCATTCACTTGAAACATTGAAGACAAAGTAGCCAAAGCATCAGCCATTTGGTTTTCATCTCTAGGGATATGATGTAATTCCACTTTGTTGAAGAAAGTTAACAATCTTCTAGCATAGTCTCTGTAAGGGATCAAACCAGGATGACGAGTCTCCCATTCTCCTTTGATTTGATTAATTACCAATGCCGAATCTCCGTAAATATCAAGAATCTTAATCCTTAGATCCACTGCTTCTTCGAGACCCATAATACATGCCTCATATTCCGCCATGTTGTTCGTGCAGTCAAACTTCAGTCTCGCCGTGAACGGGATATGAGCACCTCGAGGAGTGACGATGATTGCCCCAATTCCACTTCCATAAGAGTTCACAGCTCCGTCAAATATTAAACCCCAACGGGATTCAGGATCAGGTCCTTCTTCAGGTAACGACTCTTCACAATCTTTAGCTTTCAAGTACATAAAATCTTCATCCGGGAAATCAAACTTGATGGATTGATAATCTTCAATTGGTTGGTGAGCCAAATGATCGGCTAAAATGCTCCCTTTGATTGCTTTCTGAGTGTGATACTCAATGTCATATTCAGATAACAACATCTGCCAATGGGCTATTCTTCCAGATAAGGCGGGCTTCTCAAAGATATACTTGATCGGGTCCATTTTGGAGATAAACCAAGTGGTGTTGTTAATCATATACTGGCGCAGACAGCGAGCATCCCAAGCTAAAGCACAACAGGTTTTCTCAAGCAACGAGTATCGAGACTCACAGTCTGTGAACTTCTTACTCAGATAATATACGACATGTTCCTTTCTTCCAGTCTCATCTTATTGACCAAGCACACATCCCATGGAATCTTCCAATATAGTCAGGTACATAATCAAAGGTCTTCCTTCCACCGCAGGAATCAAAATGGGAGGTTCAAGCAAATATTCTTTGATGCTATCAAAAGCTTTCTGACAATCTTCTGTCCACACACATCCTTGGTTCTTTCGGAGAAGCTTGAAAATTGGCCCACAGGTAGCAGTCATATGAGATATAAATCTAGAAATATAGTTCAGTCTCCCAAGGAATCCTCTTACCTGTTTTTCCGTCTTGGGTGCAGGCATTTCTCGAATAGCTTTGACTTTATCAGGATCTACTTCAATACCTTTCTGACTAACAATGAAACCCAGAAGTCTTCCAGAACGAACACCAAAAGTGCACTTGTTGGGATTCAGACGGAGCTTATACTTTCTCAAACGCTGGAATAACTTCAATAAATGTTCCAAATGATCCTCTTCAGTTTGTGATTTGGCAATCATGTCATCCACGTACACTTCGATCTCTTTATGCATCATGTCATGGAATAAAGCAGTCATGGCCCTTTGGTATGTTGCACCAGCATTCCTCAAACCAAACGGCATAACCCGATAACAAAATGTTCCCCAAGGTGTAATGAAAGCTGTCTTCTCCATATCTTCTGGTGCCATCTTGATTTGATTGTAACCAGAGAAACCATCCATGAAAGAAAAGACTTTGAACTTTGCGGTACTGTCGACCAATACGTCAATGTGCGGTAATGGAAAGTCATCCTCTGGGCTAGCTCTATTCAGATCTCTATAGTCTACACACATCCGAACTTTGCCATCTTTCTTAGCAACAGGCACTATGTTGGCTAACCACTGAGGATAGACCGATGTAACAAGGAAACCTGCATTAATCTGTTTTTGAACTTCTTCTTTGATCTTGTCAGCCATATCGGGACGAGTCCTTCTCAATTTCTGCTAGATCGGCGGACATTCAGGTCTCAACGGTAAAAGATGCTCCACAATATCATTGTCCAAACCCGGCATATCTTGGTAGGACCAAGCAAACACGTCAACATACTCTTTGAGAAGTTCCAACATTTTCTCTTTGACCTCTGGGATAAGCAATGCTCCGACTTTGACTTCCTTTTTATTCTTTTCATCACCCAAATTGACTAACTCCACAGGTTCTTCAAATGGCTGGATAATCTTCTCATCATGCTCAAGCAAACGGGAAATCTCAACAGGAATCTCTTCATCATCCTCTTCTTCAGCTCGGAACACAGGGAATTCAAAGTTGGGAGAGGGCATAAGATCATTGTTTTCGATGGTTAAGTCGTAGATTAATCTGCACATATGATTATGCTTTATTTTAGAAATTGATTTGTGCAAAAAAAACAAAAGGTTATTATGTTTCCTATTACTACCAATTAATTTCATTACTATTTCCCAAAAGGTGAAAAATAAAACAGTAGTGGACAAAATAACATTTTATTTATCGAAGAGAAATACTTGAAACAAGGAGCCCAGACATTTCTCTTTTGCCTTGGGCAGAGCAAAAGGAATTATTTCCATAGCCCGACACAAAATACTTTTCGCCTTGGGCAGAGCGAATTTTTTCAAAGAAAAAAAACAAAACAAAACGAAAAATTACTCGGAAACGTGCATAACAACAGGAACATCAACAGCTATCCAGTTTTGGCAAACCAATCCAGGTGTCACAAACTCAGGTAAATCTTCCTCGGAATCATCTTCTATGATAGCATCAACCTCAGGATGTACAAACCCTGCACTTCGGAAAACCTCTTGAATTGGACGAACAACCACCTCTTGCTTGACTCTCGCAGACACAAGACGAAAACCCAGACCTTCCCTAGACTTGTTCTCGGGCAAAGTCAGCACCTGGCCCCAACCTTCGGCTGAACCACTTTCCACCACTCGCCGCGCATCCTCAAAAGAAGAAATGGATGCCCCCTGCTTCTTCACTGCATTCCTGGCAACAGATAGACCCTGGAACTGGGTTCCCACATCCTCGTCAGCGTCAATAAAAGAGAATGATGATAAATGGCTTACCACCATAGCCTGCTCTCCCCCGATCATTACTAGCTTCCCATGCCTCACAAACTTTAGTCTCTGATGGAGCGTAGAGGTGACGGCCCCCGCATCATGGATCCATGGACGACCCAATAGGCAACTGTAGGCAGCACGAATATCCATCACCTGGAAAGTGATTTGAAAAGTATGGGGACCAATCACTATAGGAAGATCCACTTCGCCAATGACTGTCTTCCTAGAACCATCAAACGCTTTAACAATTACTCCACTAGGTCTCATGGGAGCACCTGGATATGAGAGCCGAGATAATGTAGTCTTGGGCATCACATTCAACGACGAACCTGTATCTACCAACACACTTGATAAGGTATCATTTCCACAACTTACCGAGATATGCAAAGCCATATTATGGTTTCTTCCCTCCTCCGGGAGTTCTTCATCACTGAAACCAAGGTTGTTACATGAAGTAATATTTCCCACAATTCCATCAAACTGGTCAACCGTCACATCATGATCCACGAACGCTTGGTCCAAGACCTTCATCAAAGCTTCTCTATGGGCACCAGAATCTCTCAGTAAAGCAAGCAAGGAAATCTTGGAAGGAGTTTGCAAAAGTTGGTCCACAATCTTATATTCACTTCTCTTGATAAGCTTCAGAATCTCATCATCCTCAGGGTGAGGGATAGGTTCACTGGATCGGCCTATCTCAACCCTTGGTTCAACATTTCTCACTGGAATTTCTGCAGGTATGGGTCTTCTGACTTGAACTTCTGGTCTCTTCAAGGGTACTGCTGCAAAAACACGTCCACTTCTCGTAACTCTACTCACATCAGCAATGTTAACAAAAGACGGTCTTATTGGTATAGGGACTTCTACCCCATTCTAAATCATTGTAGCATTATACTTATACGGTACAGCTTGGTCTGAGTTGTAAGGCACAGGGCCAGGTGGGTAAATAATCAAAGGATCAACAGGTGCAGTCTGACTGTCATAAGCGATCTCTACTGATTCTGGCAAATTGAATTGTGGTACAATAACATTCACTTCATCTTCCGGATTTCTGTCATACGTAATGGTGATAACTCTCTGGTCTAGCAACTTCTGAATATCCTCCTTCACAATAGGACAATCAACCTCTCTTGAGCAAAATTCGCAAACATCATAATCATGCTGGCGCCTAACAAAGGCAAGTCTTCTCAAACTCTGATGTAACCTGATCAACGACTCTCTTATATGTTCAACTTGAAAAACTCGAAACTTTCCCGGACAACCTTCCACCATATTCACCGAAGCTGCCCCATGTCGAGGCAAAGGATTATCTCTAACATTTGGATTAACATCCTTGAAAGACAAGATACCATTCTTAATCAATCTCTGCACGTCCGCCTTCAGAGCAAAACAGTTCTCAAGGTTGTGCCCCGGCGACCCTTGATGATATTCACAAAACTGATCCGCCTTGTACCACGGAGAAGTACTATTCGGTACGACAGGAGGAGGCTTTGTCGTTATGAGGTTCTTTCTGATAAGAGCAGGGAACAATTCCGTATACGTCATAGGAATGGCATCGAACTGCAGTTTTCTAGGTGAACGGTTCTGATTGTTGAATGGATAAGCCTGTTGTCGAGGCTGATGCTGAAATGGTCGTTGTTGAGTTGGTGGGGTTTGATGAGCTGGAGTCATCAAAGCTGGGCGGACAGCCGGAGTGACTGCCGCAACGTGAGAGTACCCTCTCCTAGGTCTACCTGGAAACAAAGCGCTGACATCCTGCTCTTTTCTTTTCGGGAACACACTCCCAAACTTCTTAGCACTGCTAGACGGACTCCCTTCCTTAATCAAACGCCCTTCGCGAATCCCTTCCTCTAATCGCATACCCATGCTTACCATTTCGGTGAAGTCACTGGGTGCGCTGGCGATCATTCTTTCATAGTAAAAAGACCCTAAAGTCTTCAAAAATATCTTGGTCATCTCCTTCTCCTCCAGAGGTGGATAGATTTGAGCAGCAATTTCACGCCACCTCTGGGCGTACTCCTTAAAAGATTCTCGGTCTCTTTGCGACATCGCCCGGAGTTGATCCCTGTCCGGGGCCATATCAACGTTATACTTGTACTGATGGACAAAGGCTTCGCTAAGATCGTTAAAGTTGCGGATCCGAATACTGTCTAAACCCATATACCACTTCAAAGCAGCACCCGTCAAACTATCTTGAAAATAATGAATCAATAAATCATGATCATCGGAATACGTAGACATCTTTCTTACGTACATTGTCAAATGGCTTCTAGGACACGAATCACCCTTGTATCTTTCAAAGTCTGGCACTTTGAATTTCGCTGGAATCTTGACATTCAGAACCAAACAAAGGTCATGCGTGTTCTTCCCAAACAGATCCTTCCCCTTCAACGCTCTAAGCTCCTTCTGCATTTCCTGGAACTGATCCTGAAATTCCTCCATTCTATCAAAAAGGCCCAAACTTTCAGCAGGCTCGGCGGGATAAGTAGGTTCACTCAAGTATGGCATGGAGTGGACCACAGGAGCAACGGTTGTCATAATCGGTTGCGGAAAAGGTGTCACAGACGGAATTACTGGCGGCATGGCAGTTGTCTCTGACTGAGGGAGAGACAAAGCAGGTTGAAATAAAGGTTGTACGGCAGGCTGATACCCCTCTGGCACAAAGTTGTAAGGCATTCCCCACGGAAAACCCTTCGGCATCTGGTGTTGAAGCGGAGAGTTGATCTGAGTCACAGAGGTAGAAACGGTGACCATCTCAGAGACCACTGGAGTTGAAGTCTGAATCTCGGCAGCCGTAGTTGATGGTTGATTCTGAACAGCCACCAAACTTTCCACTAACGCAGTTAACTTCTCCATCTCGACACGAAGTGTAGCAACTTCCCCACGAAGCTCATGATTTTCCTGTTCCAGATCTTCCATTTTCATCTGGCGATTGGCTCGAGTGTTGTATCGGTGAGACAGCTTGACAACCTTTGGAGTGGAAAAAGAACAAGGATAAGACTCTAGAAAACATGTGAAGTGAAATGTGGAATGATGCATGATGTGCGATGCAAATGATGATTCATTTTTAAAAGTTTTTCAAGGAACTTTAATAATTTTGCATACATCAATGGTAAAGGAATTTGGAACAACAAAAACTCAATCCATTAACTGAAAACAGTAAATTACAACTTACAACTCGGAACATCAAAGCAATAAATTACAACTTTGGGATAACAACCCAATAATAAAAGCAATAAATGACAACTTCGAAACATGAAATCCATAATAAAGCGATAAATTACAATTTTAAAACATGAAGTCTAAAATAAAGCAATAAATTACAACTTTGGAGCACGAAGCCCATAATAAAGCAATAAATTACAACTTCGGAGCATGAAACCCTTTTACATAGTTTTACAAAAATGACATCAGTAAAATAAAACTAAAAGCTAAAGATCACTCGGAATCCTCAGATAAAGGACCAAACACTAACTGTAACCGGAGCTTCTTGATCTTCTCTTCATAAAGTTCTTCCATCTCTTTCTTCTCAGCTATCAGTCGATCAATGATTTCCTTCTGCGGATTAGGAACGAGAGCCACGTTTACAGAACCTTCCCTCTTCCTCTTCCTTTCACTAGCATACTTCTTCAGCAAGGCATCCTTTTGACGAAGTTTCTCATCGTGATCAATGAACCAGCCGTCTTGAATAAAGAGCAACTCCTCCTTTTCCTTTAGCTGTCGAGTCAGGATTCGATTCTCATATTCAGACATATGGTACTTTTCTTTCCAAGCATCCCTCTCAGACTTCATCCTAGCCAGATTTCCTTGGTATTCTCCTATATTCGCGATAGGGATAACAACAGATGATGGTGCAATGGCAGGGAATAAAGGTTTCTCCAATTTATAGGGTATCTTGAGAGCACAAGCCCTAGCACGGACCCACTGTAGGTAAGGCTCCAAAGAAACGACACCTCTATGTCCTAACATATCTCTCCCTTTCCTATGGATGTGGCGCCAAGCTCCTTCGATCTCCCTCTTAGCTGCCTGATGATCTTGTCCTTCCTGAAGAAAGAAACCACTCACATGGATGTTGTTTGGTTTATCTCTCATCGGGTACCCAAACTGACGGCGCGCGAGAACAGGGTTATAGTTGATTCCACCTCTCGTACCGAGAAGAGGCACGTTAGGAAAAGCACCACAGCTATCGATGATCTTCACGTCGTAGTAAACTCGATTATACCAGTCAATGTCGAAATGAGTGAGAGCCATAATCTTTGGCGCCCAACGCGGTTCCTTCTCGAGATCCCAGAAAACATCAGACCCAGGTAGATGAGAAACATACCACTGATACAGCAACGATGCACAACAAATAATCATTCCTCCTTGATAAGAGTTTCGAAGATGGATGGAGTAGTAGGTATCTCCTAGCAGTGTAGGGACTGGATTTCCAATCAAGAAAATCCTGATGGCGTTGATATCCACAAACTTATCAACGTTAGGAAACAAGAATAGATCATAGGCGAGTAAAGCAAACACGTCTTTGAAGGCAACAATATCCTTTATCTCAGCAAAATGACGAGCTTTCTTCAACAAAAATTGCGCAGACAAACCTCGGATTCCCCCTTTTGTAGTCATGTTCTCCTCTATCTCTGACTTCTTCAAGTGAGTGATGGTTGCTATCTCGTGAGATTTGGGCTCCTCTTCTAATCCAGAAAAAGGAACACAGTCGGTGATCGGCAAACCAAGTATGTAGGAATACTCTTCTAAGGTGGGCATCAACTGGTAATCCGGAAAGGTGAAACATCGGTACAACGGATCGTAGAATTGAACCAACGTATTGAGGATGCCTTCCTTCATCTTGCGCTTCATGAGAGGTACAATAGACCCATACTTCTTCTGAAAATCCGTCGGGCTCTCGATCTTCGGAATCAAACTCTTCAGTTCTTCAATCTCGGGCTCCTTAAAACTAAAACTTCGAGTGTTTCTCCTTCCAAGTTCCATAATACTTTAGATGTCTGCAAAAATCATTCTGAAGTTCCTTGAAAAACAGGTTTTTTTATAAAGATGTTGATGAATGCATGAATGGATGACAATGCAACAGTTACACACAAGTCCACAAACATGGGGTTCAAAGGTTCAACGTTCAGCATGGAGTCGAGGGTAAAACCCACCCAAAGGTATGTACTAACGGTTCAATCATACCTGTAAGACAAGGTTCTAAAAGTTCCCAGAGTCTACATCCCTCCTTCGGATATTGCCGACGTCTTGATTACTCAATAATTAGCAATATTCTCAAGAGAAACTCGTCCGAGCGTAGCATCGCGTAACAACTATTTCCGAATTACTCCGTTATAGTCTCCGCGCTACACCTAAAAAGGCCAAGATGGGTTAGGGTTCTACGGTCCTCAACTTCTCGGGCTCCTAGGTCGAAAATAATAATGTCTTCCCGATTACTCGGTAAACAAATATTAAGTTCAAGAGGGCCTTCCATTGAGTGGGGGATCTCATGCCTCCTTCTTCGGGATTACTCCCTCAAAGTTAACATGACTATACCTCCCTTCCTATCTTAAAGTTTGCCCATGTCCAGGTATAGGACTTATAAGTAATCACCAAGCACCCTGAAAACCAGGAAAATCCAGACAAACATATATACAACATATAACACATAAACAACAATAGCACATATACATATATAAACAAAGATAGCCTCAACCCTCTTAGGGATGGACCAGTAAGAGGTCAATCCATCCCCAGCAGAGTCGCCAATTCTGTAGCGATAAAAAATGTCGCGGGGTAAATCGGAGATCGAATTATTGATTAATTCGTCTCACAAAAGCAAGAGTCGCCACCGCGCTTTATTATTTCCAAGGGAAAAGGGAAGAGTGCGAAATAAAACCCTAAATATGCAATGTAAAATAATACTTTTAAAAGTAATAAAAATACAAGGCGTTTTTGAAAAGAGATCTATGGTTCGGGGGTTGGTTATACAATGGGAAGATATTAGCACCCAATGTATCTATAGTACTCTATAGGAACCTTTTGAAATATCTGTTTATTAAAATTGTTCGTTTGATTAAAAATAAATTGTTTTGGCCGAAAACGGGGTACGGACGGGTTTTTGGAGGTACGACGACCTAATGTCGAAGTTTTGGCTTAAAAGGTGTAAGTTTTGAAAAGATTGAATTTTTGATAAAAAATTGCCTTAAGTTTTAATGTGATGAAAATATTCGCATGATTGGACTTGAGGACATAAAGTCAACAAATTCAATCGTTTTTCCCTTGGATTTAGACGTAAACGAAATGAACAAGTACGATGAAATAATCAAACAGACAATTTAAGCAGATAAGTGATATAACGATTAAATAAAAGACTGAATGTGTGAACATGCATTTTAGATTTTTGTTTAATATTAATGAAAAGAAAATGTTTTAATAGCTTTCATTTTTTACGCATTTTTTAATATGGATAAAAAGCATGAGGATTAATTAAGGGGAATAAAATGTTTTTTTAAGTTTTTAAGTTTCTATTTTTTTTTTCCTTTTTTTTTTAGAGTTTTGATATTTTTTAATATAAAGTATTATTAAAAAGATGACTTAATGTCTTATACTAAATTGAGTATTTAACTAATTTTATAAAAGGCCCTAATTAATATAACAAAATTATTCATTAGTAGTTAATACCAATAAGAATAAATATATTTAATTAACTATATAAAAAGGTTGTTTATTATTATTAATTAGAAACAAAAAATGAATTAAGTTGATTCATTAAAACAAACTAAAGGAAAAACAAAATGGGTCAAAAGGGGTTTTAGGAGGCCCAAGATTAATAGCATCAGAAGCAAGATAGAGGGGTGAGTAAAGCAAATCGTTGGGCTTAGGCAGGAAAATGGGGTAAGGCCCATTTCAATAACTTGTTTCTTTTAGGGGTTAAACATAATGTTTAGGGAAGGCAAATTAGGGTTAAGGTTTCTTGGACAGAAGCGGCGCTCCTTGTTGTTCGTCTTCTTCATCTTCGCGCGTTATCCTCTTCAATCGCTTCTGAAATCTCCTCCTGTCTAATGGCCACCAGCTCCCACTGTCCTCTTCCCTCCAGCCAAACGTTAATGGGCGACGGATTCTACGGTACAAATTCGTTTTATCACTCGTTTAGGGTTTTATTGTAAATGCATGTTGTAATCTTTGATCCACTTTGATTCTGATTTCGTTTTATTGTTTGTGGGAGGTGTTATGAAAGTAAAAGGGGGAAAGGAAATCGTTACCTAGAGGCGGAGACGGAGGAGGACGGTTGGACGAGCTAGGAGGCCGGGGGCAGAGGAACAAGCACGTGAGCTTCGCTTCTGTGGCCTGGTTTGAATATTCTTGTTACACCTTTTCTTCTTCTCCTTGCCCGTATCACTGTTGCCTCGTTATGTGCCTTGAATGCTTGCTTGCTACTGTTGAAAAATCTTTTTTTGACTAGCTTCTTTTTCTTCTTCTCACTGTGATCCTGTTACCTCTTTGCGTTTGTGATTTTGCTGCCTGAATTTGGGTTGCCTATGAGGATATAATCTGAGGCTTTATGTGTGTTTGGACATGGTTTCAATGGTCTATACTTTGTTAGTTTCGAAATGGTTATGCAGTAAGTTTTGGTTGATGCAGGTTTTACTGGTTTTACTGGTTTAGGCCATGTTTTGATTTATGTTGGTTCGGCAAGTTTGACAGTGGGCTATGGTTCTAGGTTCTGATATGGTTTTTGATATATGGTTTTGATGATATGGTAGGCAGGTTTAGGCCAAGGTTCTGGACATATTGGTTTTTGACAGGTTTATGGTGATATTGGCTTGAGGGCTCAATCAGTTTTGGTGAGGTTTTCTATGGTTTAAACAAGTTATTGAGGTTTAGGCCATGTTGTGGTCTGGTTCTACAATGGTTCTATGCAGATTGCAGGTTTATGGCGTAACAGGTTTAGGAGGGCTTGAGGAAAAAATGGTTTTTGCTGTTTGATAGTTTTTTCTTTTTTGAATGCTTGGAGATAGATAGATGATGATATGGTGATTTTGTTATGTTATAACAGTTTTCTTTTCCTTCAGGTTTACGTTGAGGGCTTTGGTATATTTTTAATAAATTTTTACTTTGGCCTCTGCATACTATACTGTTACATCCAATTTGGTAATCTTTTCTATGCTCCTTTTCTTATTGCCTTGCTGCTGTTCTGTCTGTATTCTAATTCCTGCCTAAGCCAAACCTGCAAAACCATTTTCTTTCTCTCTTCTCTCTCTCAAATACCAATTGATGCATTAAGATGATGTGCACTGTACTTATTCTGAAATTGCAACAGAGCTGGAATATGATGAATGAGGAAATATTATATTGCTTGCATAAAATGTTTTGAACTGCATACTTCTTTATCTACTCTTTGTTACAGCATGCACAGTATGGGAGCCTATGTGTTTTGGACTCTTCCCCCATGTTTGCATAGGTTTACGTTGGCTTTGTTTGTGCTTGCATATGCTGTGTATATTTTGAAATATGCATGGGACTTTGAAAAATGCAATGGATTTTTAATTATGCAGTTTTGAAAAATAAAATAAATTTGTGCATGTTTCACAATTGTGCATTAATTTATGAAAATAAAAATTCCTCCCTTTTTTGTGAACCGGGAGAAATCCCGTGATTTGCAAAAAAGGGTAAACTGATTCCAACCGTTGCTTTTAATGATGAACATTAAATAATTTTTGCTTTTAATTATTTGTTCAATTCTAATTTTCTTTTAATCGTTTTGCAGGTAAAATCAACTAAGCAGACAAAAAGGCATTGGATAGAAGATTTAGAATTAGGAAACATTAGATTAATTTTTATTTCATTTTAACTTTGTAAAATTATTATTGTAAATTTGTTGTAATAAATACAATATTTACACAATAATTGTACAATTAGAAGAAAATGAATAAAATTCCAATATTTGCCAATTAATTTCTCCCTTCTCTAATTATTTATTTTATCGTTTACAATTCTTTAAATCGTATAGTAATTGAAAATAAATCTCAATTACTTAAATCCAGAATAATAAACAAATAAATAAATAAATATCATTGATCAAATAATAGTTTCAATTATTTAATTCATTATTCATAATTTTCTAAATTATAATAATTAAAAATAGAATTTCAATTATTTAACTTAGAATGATAAATAATTAAATAATCATTATTGACCAATTAATGAACCTTTTTTCAAATATTTATCATATTATTCATAAATCTTTAAATTGTGTAACAATTGAAAATAAATTCCAATTACTTAAATTTAAGATAGTGAGTAATAAATAAACATTGTCTGAACGATTAATATGCCTTTTTCTAATATTTATTTTATTATCTATAAATCTTTAAATTATATAACAATTGGAAATAAATTCCAATTATTTAAATTTAAGATGATAAATAATTAATAAACATCATTTAAGCATGAATCGGTTAAATAATTTAGTGTTCAAAATAAATAGCTCTCGGCCTGAAAAAAGTTATGAATTTTAAAAATCAAAACGCTTGCAATGCGAATGATGCAGATAGGAGATGATATCTTAGGTCAAAATTTGGGGTATAACAGGGTACACTTGAATACCCTTATCACTTACGACGAAGCCTAGCAACTTCCCAGATCTAACCCCGAAGGTGCACTTGTTTGGATTCAACCTCAGCTTGTACAAGTTCAGACGGTCAAACAATTTCTGCAGATGGTCAAGGTGTTCTTCCTCAGTTTGAGACCTTGCAATCATATCATCAACATACACTTCTATCTCATGATGGATCATGTCATGAAATAAAGCAACCATGGCACGTTGGTAGGTTGCCCCAGCGTTCTTCAACCCGAATGGCATGACCTTGTAGCAGAAGGTGCCCCACTGAGTAACAAAAGTAGTCTTTTCCATGTCTTCAGGTGCCATCTTAATCTGATTATAACCTGAAAAGCCGTCCATGAAAGAAAACACCTTATGCTGAGCAGTATTGTCAACAAGGACATCAATGTGAGGTAGGGGAAAGTCATCCTTGGGGCTGGCCCTGTTCAGATCCCTGTAATCAACGCACATTCTGACCTTTCCATCTTTCTTTGGTACCGGCACCACATTAGAAACCCACTGAGGGTAAGAAGTCACTGCAAGAAACCTGGCATCAAACTGTTTCATAACCTCGGCTTTGATCTTCTCGGACATCTCTGGACGCATACGGCGGACCTTTTGCTTAACCGGAGGGCAGTCTTCCTTGGTAGGCAAATGATGGACCATAATGTCGGTGTCCAAACCAGGCATGTCTTCGTAGGACCAGGCAAAGATCTCCACATAATCATGTAACATCTGAGTCAACCGTTGCTTCACGCTGAGCTCTAGGTTGGCACCAATCTTAACTTCCTTTCTGTCCGTCTCAGTACCCAGATTTATTGTTTCCACCGGCTCTTCATGTGGTTGAATTGCCCTCTCTTCCTGGAGTAACAGTCTTGCAAGTTCGCCAAGCACTTCGCAATCATCTTCACCTTCGTCTTCGGCTAAGTTGATCGGATTTTCGAAGTCATAACTGGCAGTAGCATAGTCGTTACCAGTGAGATCCAGAGTGGATTGAAACCTGTATGAGTGAGTGTGTGTAAATACAGCTATTTTTCAATATATAAAGAAAGGAACGAAAGAAAAGGAGCATAAGATTTGAAATGCGAGAAAACGTCCAAGATCTTTATTCATGATATATGAAATGACAGTTAATATGCCCTCACAAATGAAACCACGGTGCCCTGGGTAAGGCACCGGGCCATAGAGTTTAGAATTAATGTTTATTACAAATCCAAAACAAAGAAGTTCATTACTGCATAACAAAAGTAACAGGTAGGTTGTCCTTTGCAGTCCAATTGCTAGGTCCACTGTCGGTTGCCGGGTAGATCCAGCTGTCAAACTCTGACTCTTCCACTTCGTCTTCATCCCCAATAGCATTTACTCCATGGTTTGGCATGGGAGCAGTCACCATGTTAGGCTTCTCAGGCGCCTCAAACTGAACCTCCTTGGCATCAATAAGGTCTTGCACCTTATTCCTTAAGGCCCAACAGTCATCAGTAGAATGCCCCGGGCTATCGGAGTGATAAGCACAACGGGCATTTGGATTGTACTTCGGAGAGGCAGTATTCACAACCTTCGGGGCCTCTCTAACAGTCACCAAATTGGTGGATAGCAACTGCGGTAAGATTTTCGACAAGGTCATACTCAGCCGGGTGAATTCTCTTCTGGGTCTTTCAGCCCTTTGTGGATTGGTTTGCCGAGGAGCGGCAACAAGTTTAGCAATCATCACCGCGTTGACAGATTGGCGGCGCTCAGGTTTATCATGCTTTCTAGGCCCATACACAGCACTGGCCTCCTTCTTAAAGGGTTTCTTCTCAGAACTTGCAGATGCACCCTTCTGAATTTTACCGGACTTCATTCCAGCCTCCATTCTCTCCCCAGTCAGAATAAGATCAGTAAACCCTGCAGACGAGTTACCGATAAGGTGATTGAAAAATGGCCCAGATAGGGTCCTTAAGAACATATCCACCAGCTCACGGTTAGTTAACGGAGGCTGCACCCTGCCAGCCAGGTCCCTCCACTTCTGTGCATACTCTTTGAAACCTTCGCTTGATCCTAGCGACATACCCTGGAGTTGGGTACGTGTAGGAGCAAGGTCGGAATTATATTGATACTGCTTGTAAAAAGCAATAGCCAACTCCTCCCAGTTACGAACTTTGGTTCCATCCAGCTGATAGAACCATTCGAGATGAGTCCCTGAAAGACTCTCCTGGAAGAAGTGGATCCACAAATTCTTATCCACAGTGTACGGCTGAATATTCCGCACATAAGATCTGAGGTGTAGCTTGGGACAAGACGCCCCGTCATACTTGGTGAAAGATGGTGCTTTAAACTTGTGAGGAATAATCACACCAGTAGATAAACCCAAGTCTCCGAAATCCAGCCCAGGCACTTGTTGGATCTCCATTGCATTCAGTCTGTCCTCCAACTGCTTGTATCTGTCTTCAGCAGGAGGATACTGTTCCTCATTAAAGTCAGTCTCGTTGTCAGAGACTACCGGGCTAGGACCTTTTCCCCCTTGGGGACTGCTCTTGCCTACAGAAGAATCAGCTTCCCCATTCTGCAGAGTGTTGCCAAACCTTCGGCCCGAGTTGAAAAGAACCGTTCTCTTCTTCTTCTTCTTCTCCTTCTTCAGGAGTAAAGCCTTCAGCTTTTCTTGGCCTTGAGCCAAACCCATGATCAGCTCCTGAACTTGCGCGTTCTGCGCCTGAAGGGCCTTGATAGACATCTCAGTTGATGATGAGTCAGGGTTCATGATGCTGAAATAAACAGCGAAGAACAGTAAGCAACCTGAAAAGAAGAAAACCTGCTATGCACATGATGAATGAAATGCGTATGAGTTATGTTTTCAAAGACAATCGGGAATCAACTTTGTAAACAAAAGGAACACACTTCATTAGATTCAACTTTGAAACTTAAATTGTTCAACAGATTGCCTTTAGGCGTTACATAAAAGGGAAATAAAATTGTAAAAGAATATCCAGAGCTCCTTATTGATCCCATGGTCTTCTCTTCTCAGTACGGATGTAGTCATTCAGAGCTCGCTCATTCTCCAACTGCTTTATCAGCTTCTGGATCTTCGATTCCTGCTCGTTGAACTTTTCCCGGTACGAATCCCGTTCTTCTCGGAGTTGCGACCAAGACCTCTTTAATGTCTCATAATCAGTAGGTATCTGAGGAGGGAGGACAGTTGGAGAAGCCCCATCTTTGTCAGGATACTCAAGAATGACGGGTCTGACAGCTTCGTATGGCATACCTAACTTCTGAGCACGAATGCGGACCCATTTGTAGTAGGCTTCCATAGGTAGAGAAGTCTTTGGCCCCAACTCTTGTGGGTCAGCTTTATGAACTTTGTCCCAAGCCTTGATGAACCTACGACGCAGCTCGTCACTATCCACCTGAAACTCGAAACTGATGTGAGGCACCAACATCTCATGTGGTCCTGCTCTTCTGGCTCTCCCAAACTGACGGAGAGCTAGACATGGATTGTAAGAGATTCCTCCTTGGGTACCAATCAAAGGAACATTAGGGTATTCTCCGCAACGATCAATAACAGCTACTTCATCCAAACCTCTGAAAGTCCAAATGACGTCCTTATCAGTGAGAGACATTAACCTATGAGCCCAACCTCTTCCTTCTTGGTTCTTCAGCACGAACTTAGGGAGGTGCGAAATAAACCACCTCACCAACAAAGGGATACAACACCATAGGGTTCCTCGTCTTCGGGCAGTACGAGCATAAAGTTGTTGCAGGATGTCACCCAAGAGAGTGGGCACAGGGTTCTGAGACATAAAGATCCTTATGGCAGTGACATTGATGAAGTTGTCAGGATTAGGAAACAAGACTAGCCCATAGATTAAGAGAGCCAAGATGTCTTCATATGCCCTAAAGTCCAAGTCATTCCAGAAACTGTTAGCTTTACCAATCAGAAATTTGGCCAAGAAACCCTTAACCCCGCTTCTAGTCACCCAGTTGTCCATTACTTCTTGGTGGGTCAAGGGAAGAGCTGAAGCAACCTCCTCAAGCCTGAGGGTCTTTTCCCAACCAGTGAAGGGAGTCTGATCCAAGATAGGGATACCAAGCAAATCAGAGAACTCTTCCAGGGTAGGGACCAGCTGGAAGTCTTGAAAGGTGAAACACTGGTACAGAGGGTCATAGAACTGGGTCAGGACACTCATCAACTGTTGATCCCGCTTTGTAGTGACTAAACTGAGAAGAGAACCATGTCTCTGGATGAAAGAAGTGGTATTTGGAATTCTGCTAACCAACTCTTTAAGCAACTCAGGTGGGTGCACAAAGTTGAACCGGATAGTATTCCTTCGCATAGGCATCATGATATCCTACAAAACAGAGCAAAGGTGAAACCCTCTTGTCTTTGAAATGGTCAGTCCTTATGCAGGATGCATGCAATGCTCATGATGTTATGATGTTATGATAAAGCACACCATAAATATTTACAAAGGCAAACATGGTAAGGCACACAAGTCACACAAGACAAGCCCTTAAAGTTTAGGCCAACATGAGGTCTAGGTATTACCCTCTTTCAGTTTGTTGGTTCATACCTGTCCTATCAAAAGTAATCGGGTTCTTAGAGGATCCCAATATCACTGACTACCCTCAATCAGTCATAACTCCAGCATCGCAATCTTTTCTTGCGGCCATAACCATCACGAGAGTTTAGCCTCAATGGGCGTAGCATACTGCTACTGTTCTAATGGCCAAGTTGTGTCATTTAAGGTTCTAAGGTCTGTTGGTGCTTAATGACTCCTCAGAAGACCCATATTCTCCTCGTTGCAACACAAGGGATATCAGTACAGACCAAGGTGCCACACCAACGTAGCCACTGCTTCACCCATGTCGGTCTACGCCGGACAGGTCCCTCACAACTTATGCTACCTAAACAGAGTATCCCCAGATCCGGGTTAGGATCTATGTAACTCCCAAGACAGTCCCACAATAATAAAGCAAACAAGGCACAACAATTGAAAACACAGTTATGAACTATCCTAAGGTACACCTCACTTTAAGTATATCCCCAGCAGAGTCGCCAGTTCTGTGATCGGTGGATCTGGAAATGACTGTTTAACGCTGGTTCGCGAAATGTCGCGGAAGCAAGAGTCGCCACCGTCTTTTATTTTCTCCAATATGGAAAGGACAAAAGCACAGAAAAATTCCTTATAGAGATTGCTCTCGGTTTGGGAGGTAGATTTATAGAAAGGGAAGGTGCTAGCACCCTTTCTATCCATGGTTATCCATGGGCTCTTAGATACTTGCTCATTTGTGTTTTCAAAATTGTTTGTTTGCTTTTCAACTGTGGGTTTAAAAAAGTTTCTTTGAAAATTTCAGTTTGACTCTTGTATCAGTCCTCAAGAGTGTTTGAAAAGTTGCCTTTGAAAGCATTTTGAAAGGTGTCGGTGTGAAAAGAAGTTTTTGATTTGTTTTGGGTTAGAGCAAGTATCTATGAGTCATCTACCTACCCTAAGGAATTCGTCTGTGTAAATGTCCTTAAGATAGCGCCATCCCACCATTGAGAGGTAGGTAGCACCATCATTGGAGGTGTTCGGGTCAATTCGAGGGTTCGGGACAGTGTGGTCACCAGAGCAATAGGAAGACACCTTAGAAGCTACCCTCATGCCATGTTCATGGACATGAGGACTTACTAAAACGTCCTCTACTCGACGACCACTTTTCGAGGGGCAAGGCAACAGTGAGACGTACCCTAGGGGTGGTGTGTGATTTGTGTGTCATCTTCAATTATATTTGTCTTGTTCATGCATTGGTGATCTACGCTTTGTTTTTATTTTTGGCATTCATTCTTTCATGCAAGTTATTAACAGTTAAAAGATGTGAGAAGATAAAAGTTCTACGCTATTACAAAGGTGCGGGTCTACATCGCCAAATTAATCCAAGATCCGATTTGAAATAAATAAAATGCGGAAAAATAAATATCCTAATTAATCTATTACAAGGCTTTGGGGTAATTACATGAAATTTACAAAAAGAAATAAAAGTAAAATGCGAGAAGAATTAAAGTCGGGAATGCGAGGGCGTTGGACCCTTTTAAGGAAATTAAATTGGAATTAATGAAATTAATTAAGTTAAATAAGGAAAAAAAGAAATTATTTTTGGAGTTTTTGTATTTATGGAGTTTAATGAGAAAATTAATTTAAAATTAAAAAACCCTAATTCTAAATTATTTTTAATTTATTAAAAATGTTTAAGTTTGACCTAGTTTTAACCTAATTATTTAATGGCAAATTTATTTACAAAAAATAATTAATAATCAAATATGGTGAAAAAGAAAAAAAGGAATAAAAGTATAAAACCCTAGTTCTACATTTTTTTAGTTTATTACAAAAATATTAAAATTAAAACCTAGAATTAGAACTAAATTAATTATTACATTTATTTATAAAATAAAAACATTAGTGAATTAAATAATAAAATATATTTTTATTTTTTGTCTTTCTGATTTTTTTGGTTATTTTTTATATTATTAAAATTAATTTTAAGGATTAAATAAAACAATTATCTTAAATAATCAATTAAAGAAATAAAGAGCAAAAATAAAGAAAGAAGAAAATTGGAGGGATGGACAAACTCTGGGGTGTCTGAACCCAATCAGGAGGTATATTTGAGAAATTTGGCCCATTGAAAATCCCAGCCTGTTTGACTTTCAAACGATCACATGCAGACCCATTGATTGGCGTACACAATGGAACTCACATGATAGCCATTAGATTGTGGTTCTGGGACACTTGGCAGGCGCAGGATTTAGAGTGCACGATAGTCTTTTGGTGAGAAGCTGCACAGGAGCATGTTAATTGAAAAAATATGAAATACATAGGGGGACCTGGGAATCGAACCCAGGTCCCAATGCTTGCCAGCACCACGTTCCACCAACTGAGCTGTTTTGCCACTTTGTTATTATAATGGAAAGGAATTAATATATAAAAACAAACACACTAATGCTATTAATCAAAAAAACGCGCTGAAATTTGAATAGTCCAACCAAGATAGGACACGCAGGCTTCGTCCTCATTATACCTGTAATCAGAAAAGAGATAGCGGGGGTTTTAAACCCCCACTAAATATACCCTGCGAAAAATAGCGATTACACCATGGGCCATGATAAATTAGGCGCGAGGTGATGAACAGGTTCGTCTAGAGCTTCTGAGTCCAATGATCCTGGTCTTGTTGTCTAATTTTTCCTGAAGAGGAAAGCCCTAATTTTACAGCTTTGAAACCCTAACGAGCTCCAATGGTGGATTCATGTATAGGGCACGAAAACTCAATTGGATGGCATGGTTAGCTTCAGAATGATTAAACTAGTACAAATCAAGCGTTAGAAATAAAAAATATGGCATGAATTATGAGACACGATTATGCAAAAAGTTTGAGAAAGTTTGACTTCTATATACCAATTCCTGAGGTTAGAAGCATGGAAAAGGATTCAGAAAGTTTCCTTGAGGCCTTGGCAAGCTATTGGAATGATTGCTTTGCTTTGAATTGCGCTAGAACTGTGTTTTCAGTTTTTGACAAAAAAATGCAAACTTTGTATATGGTCTCAGGCGCAGCTTCAAGGTTGTCTGCATTAGGGTTGCCTTCTGCTTATGTATGGGAATGTTTTAGGGTGAAAATTCAAACCAAGAAATCAATGTTTTGATGAATCAAATATTTGATTTTTAATGAAATCTTTTTCAATCTTTTTATCATGAAACCTAGCCAATTTGCATGGAATCTTTCTTCTTTGGGCATGCACGAAATCCTTAGGCCTTGATGAGATATTATACTGCACAAAAAGATTTGAAAACCTTATTTTAGTATTTTTCTTGTAATTAATTTTGATTAAATGAATTAAATAGATTAAATATTCAATTAATTAATTAAAAATAAGAAAATAACTCCCCTTTGGGTCAATGGGTCGTGCATAGCTTTTGGATGATGATTCTTGGAAGAAAATGTGGCCCATTAGCAATTTTGAGGCATTTGAAGTAAAGTTGACTTTTCAAAATTCCCAAAAATTTCCCAACTTCCACAAGGCATATCTTGCTCAATTTTTAAGCTTTGATCATGTTCTTGGACATTTTGGAAAGGTCTTGAAATCCTATAACCAATGCCTTTCGTCCCATATCATTTTGATTTACAAATATCAAGTTATGGTCTTTGACTTAAAGTCCCTTTTTGTTGACTTTTGAAAATGACCTATAATGTTGAAATTGATAACTTTTTGTGAGAGCATTTCTTGGGCTTGAAGTGTGAAGAGGAGTTGTAGGAAATGTCATTCTCTTCAAAATGAGCTTTGGATGGAATTTTTATGATAAACCATGTGGAAGTTATGCCTTGGTCAAGTTACAGTTGTCTTTTCCAACTGACCAAATATGGAAACTTCTGCATCTTGAGACTTTTTGAGCCATGCCTTGAAAATCATGATCAAGAATTGATCAAATGATGTTTGTGGCTTCAAAATAAGATGTTGACCAAAAATTTGAACTTTTGACTGTCAAATGACCATTTTGCCCCTGCAGTTGACTGCTGAGCAATTAGGGTTTTTGACTGTGCAATTTTGTGCTGTGAGTCTTGAAACTTGACATATGGATGCTTGACAATGTTTATAGGCATGTGGGACTTGATTGGACCCTTGGAAACTTCAATTTCTTTGCTAGAATTAAAACCCTAATCTTGACTGTTAGGAGGCCAGTGAGCTGTGCAACCCTTGGGAGATTTTGAAGCATGCTCTTTGCAAATCTTGAAGAATATGGGAGGGCAAATTTTGGGGTACAACAGCCGCCAAGATTCCCCTGATTTCTATGCCAGTCAAAGTTAATCTGAGACCTCTCCCGGGATCAATCAAATCGATACTAAGATTTCTCTCCCAGTTGAAGTTCTCACAAGTTTTCCCTGGTTCAGTCAAATCGATACTGATTTCTATTCCAGTTCAAGCTATGAAGCCCGGAAATTGACCAGATAATATCTTGATTTCTCCAAAATACTATGAAGCCTGGAATCGACCAGATAGTGGTATATATCAGATTTAAGCTATGAAGCCCGGGAATCGACCGGATAATATCTTGATTTCCCCAAAATACTATGAAGCCTGGAATCGACCAGATAATGGTATATCTTAAATTCAAGCTATGAAGCCCAGAAATCGACCGGATAATATCTTGATTTCTCCAAAATATTACGAAGCCTGGAACAGACCAGATAGTGGTATATCTTAAATTTAAGCTATGAAGCCTGGAAATCGACCAGAAAACAGCTTAATCCCCAACAAGTTACTATGAAGCCTGAAATCGACCAGATAATGGTATATCTCATATTCAAGCTATGAAGCCCAGAAATCGACCGGATAATATCTTGATTTCCCCAAAATACTATGAAGCCTGAAAATCGACCAGATAACAGTATGAGATACTGCGAAGCTTGGAGTTCGACCAAATAGCAGTTTACTCGGCCAATTACTATGAAACCTGGAAATCAACCGGATATTAGTATGCCTTAAATTCAAGTTGAAACCCGGATGCGACCGGATAACCACTTAATTCCTTCTGAAGCCTAGAGCACGACCAGATAAGAATTGAGAAATTGCAAAGCCTGGAGCCCAACCAGATACGCAGTTCACTTCCGCTTCCTCAAGTCGGAGTTAATTCCCCAGTAGATTAACAAACAACTGAAGCTCCTAAAATTTTATTTCTCCCAAGACAGAGACCAACATTCCTCAGCAGATTCCTCCTCAACGATAGGAACATGAATTCTCATCAAAAGAATATCTCGGGAAATCAACATCCTCTAGATGGCATCTTTAAGCCCATCTCCGACGATTCTCCGTCATATCTTTCAGATGACATCTTTAAGCCCATCTCCGGTGACCTTATGTCATCTCCTCCAAATGGAATCTGTAAGCCCATTCCCAATACTACCTACATAGTCAAGCATCATTACAGACGTGTGTAAATTTTTGGGCACTCTAGTGTTCAATCATCTTCTACCTTCAGATCACGAAAGGCAGACGAGCCAATCTAAATCTTCAGGTTTAAGAAGATTAAACAGGGGCAGCTGTTGTACCCCAAAATTTGCCCTCTTTTCATACACTCATATTATTGGTTTTATGGTTATGGAATAAAGGTATATTTATCAAGCTTCTTCAGGTTACAAGTGACGTTTATTTCATTAATGGATATTCTCAGAGTATTTTCCGTGCTGAAGATCGGTTCACCATTTTGCAACGATTCGGGTTTCAAAGATTCACAAGTCCAACTCGGCGTGTCATATTCAGGTGTTCTTTCACCATGATATCTCTTATAACGTATTCTTAAATTCAGGTTCGACTCAAGAGTCAATTCTTTAAATAAGGTATCCGAATGTGTGAGTTTTCTCGAAGAAATGTGGTGAAAAAGTGTGCTGAAAGTGCAATTTTTACGCGCTAAAAAATTCATAACTTGAATATCATGGCTCGTTTTGAATCCGTTCTGGTGGCCAAAATTCTGTATTGATGTCATCTACATTTTCATCTCTCACGGATGGAAGCCAATTTCGATCAGAAGGTCTTCAAAAATGCATATTTATCAAGTATTTTCGTACAGAAAATTTGTGACAGAAGTTTATTTGCGTCATGTTCAGAAAATCATAACTTGGTCGATTTTCATCATCTCGAGCTGGTTCCGGCGCCAAAATTTCACAAATTTAGTTGGCTAAGTTTTCACAAGAGGTATTGAGTTCGAACAGTATCCAAAAGGCCTTCGTTTTTTTCTCAGAGTGCGTGTGACGCGCCGAAAATCCTGAATGCTGAATATTATTTCATCTGGGTCGAAACTTCGAAAATTCATAACTCGGTCAATTTTTATCGGATTGGTGTTGGCTGAAGATTTTGATGATGCAGTTTGAAATGAAGCAATATGGATGTTTCGTTGGAATAAAGAAGAATGTTACAGTTCGGAATGGTAGAAGCGGTTCTTCGAGCGGGCATGTCTAAGTACGGAGCTTCGAGTGACAGTTGAAGATATATTTAAAAGAGGCCTCAAAGTGGTATCGAGGCTGTGTCTGTGAAATGAGTTCGAAGCGAAGATTGCCAAGGCATTTGAAATTCAAACGCGAGCGGGATGTTGGAATTCAAATATATATGCGTTGGAGCATTCGAAGACGCGTGGAAGCTAGAGAGGAGCAGTGCTCTGCATGTTCTGAACGTGGCAGAATCTTATAGGCAAGACCGTTATGGTCGAAGTAGTATAAATAGAATTCTTAGCGTTAGGATTTCGTGTGTCATATCTATTGTACAAAATTCAGTAAACATTCAAAATACCACATGGCTAGGGAAACGAATGCTCGAACAATGTACGTATGATAACACCAAACATTTATAATTCAGTAAAACTCTTTATCCTTTCCAGTTTATCTTCTATATTCATGTCAATGTCATTAAATATCTTTAACTTCAAAGTCATTTATTGATTTCCTGCATTTAAACGCTTTTCTTCTATTTCGAATCCTTTACATTTCAGAAACTCTTTTACATTTCATGCTTTTATATTCATGCTTTTACATTAAATACCTTTACATTCAAAGTCATTTACTGATTTCCTGCATTTAAATGCTTTTCTTCTATTTCGAATCCTTTACATTTCAGAAACTCTTTTACATTTCATGCTTTTTATATTCATGCTTTTTTCATTAAAGTCTTTACATTCAAAGTCATTTACTTATTTCTTGCATTTTAACATTTCTTTGCAATCGAATCTTTATTCAGACAATTCAGTTTCGTATGTCTTTACTTGATCATGTCATTAGATCCTTTTAATATGGTAATCGAAGTGAGTTGAACGTCTATAAAACATTCCAAATAAAAATCCTAACTATGAATATCAGTTTTACAATTAGAGTTATCCAAACGACCAATACCCCATAGGATCAATCTAGTCGATCCTGCAAGTTACCAGAGAGATTAAATAACAGTCATTAATATTATTTGATAGTTTGGAGGACTAGCGGTTGTTTACCAGAAATCACTGTAAACAAATTGGCACGCCCAGTGGGACAGTCATTGGTCGTTACGAAATTTAAAACAAAGTAAAGATTGTTGGGACATAATCATTGTAAAAGTGCTTTCTGAGTGATAAGTTCGTTGTTATATGAACCTTAGAAGTGGTAGAATAACCAATAGCAACCAACCCTTACCTAGAAGAAAACGTTTAAACAAGATGTCTAATCCAGACAATCAACAAGGGGAACAAAATATCCCACATGGAACAGGAACTAATATGTCCGCTTCGACGGGAACGTCTAATGCGATCCCTTCGAACGCACAGTCTGTTGCATCTTCTACCAGTAGTGTAGCCACGAATGGAACAAGTGGCATGTCGACTAACAGTTCGATCCTAGGAAATACAGGAACCACTGGTTATCCTGGGGGATTCGTCCCACCATCAGGGACACAAACCCATTTCGCCACCCCACTAACGAGACCACCTGGTTTCGATGGTAACAGACACAAAAATCCCTCTTATGGGATGCCAACATCTTTTATGGCGGGTCTGCACACTTCGACATCTAATACGTCACCACAATTAGGGTCTGGGTCTGGGGCAAATCAATTTATGACAAATAACCAAGGGTCAGTAGGTTATAGTGCAATGCCTATCTTAACCACAGAAAATCAGTTGGCCTTTAGGCAATTAATGGATGATAGTAACCATAATATGATAGGAGTGTTAGCGCAAACTATGTAAGAGATCTTTGCCCCAATAGTACAAAATGTAACTGTGACAAACAGATAAAATGCGGATAACATGAGTCGAATAGCGGATTTCTTCGCTCCGCCAGAAAGGCGTAGACAGAACCAGGCAGTTGTTCGAGAAAACATACCTATCATAGAACAAATTGCTAATGACCCACCCTATAGACCAGTCAGAGAGGGGGTTAATTTGGGGGCAAGAGCACAAAGGTTAGAAGCCCCAGTGATTCAAGACCCACAAAGGGAAATTATAGAACCAGGGGCAAGGGTCGAAAGGTTAGAAGTCCCAGAGTTTCGAGAAGAACAACCTAGAGGAGTTGTCATGGTGGGTCGAAATCAAGATGCTGATGCAGTCGTTCACAGAATTCGAAACGATAACATCTTGGCAGAAAATAATTTAACCACCATGATAGAGAGAATCATGGCCCAAAATGGCCTCAATACAGGAATTAGAAGGCCAAATTATGCCTCTCCTATATTAGATTACATAATGCATACTGATTTACCAAGGGGATATAAAGTCCCTAAGTTTACAAAGTTTGCTGGAGATACCAATGAATCAACAGTCGAACACATATCCAGGTATCTAACCGAAGCAGGAGATATAGCAAATAATGAAGACCTTAGGATCAAATATTTCCCAAGTTCCCTAACTAAGAATGCTTTCACATGGTTCACCACTTTGCCTCCTGGGTCCATAGATACTTGGGCTCTGTTGGAGAGATTATTCCATGAACAGTTCTACATGGGACAATCTAAAATAAGTCTGAAGGAACTAGCCAGTGTCAAGAGGAAGTTTACTGAACCCATAGATGATTATTTGAATAGGTTCAGACTCTTGAAATCTAGATGCTTCACAGTAGTTCCTGAACATGAGTTAGTCGAAATGGCTGCTGGCGGCCTAGATTACTCTATTCGAAAGAAACTAGATACACAATACTTGAGGGACATGGCTCAATTAGCCGATAGGGTTCGACAAGTCGAAAGGTTAAAGGTCGAAAAGGCCCGAGTTTTTAAAAATAACAAGAAAGAAAGGGTCTCCTATGTTGGAGCTGAGGAAGCAGAAGATTACCCTGAATTCGAAGAGGTCGAAATTGATCTCGCTGAATTGAAATAGGATCCACCTTACTCTTGAAAATTATTAGTTCCCACAAAAGGGAAAGAAATTGTTGAAAATGAGAAAAGTGACAAATTCCCAAAGAAGGTTTATACTTTCGATGTAACAAAGTGTGACGAGATTTTTGATTTGCTTGTCAAAGATGGCCAACTCATTGTGCCATCGAATGTCAAAATACCTCCTTTAGATCAAAGGAAGAAAAAAGGATTTTGTAAGTATCATAGTTTCCTAGGCCACAAAACCTCACAGTGTTTTCTTTTCAGGGATCTAATTCAAAATGCAATTAAGGATGGCAGATTGAAATTCGCTGACAAACCAAAAATGAAAGTAGATGAAGATCCTTTGGATGTCGCAGACACCAATTACTCCGAGCCTGCATGCATTGGATAAATCAATATGGTGGAAGCAGATCAAGATGACACTCCATTAGGAGAAAAAGGCACTGAGAATGAAAACTGGGTGTTAGTCGAAGTCAACAAGGGGGTCACTGAGATCCAGGCTACTGAAGGCCAGGAGAACCAAAAGCAAGAGTCGACACAGGTTACTGAAGGCCTGAGGTTAAAATTGGAGAAAGTCCAGATGACAAAGCCAGCCTCCCCTCAGAAAGAAATATGGGATACTTTAGGAGAGCCCAGTGGAAAGTTTGACTACTTGGTGAAGTATTCTGCCCCAGAAAGTTCAAAAATCCAAATCGAAGATATAAAACCTACAGGATGGGGAGATGATGACATAAAGGGGGAGGATGTAGATGTCAACATGGTGGATATGGAGAGACCTCGTTCTGAAATGGAGGAGATGGAGAGATACTTAAAAAAAGAAAAATACAAAATGGAGGATAATTATGCTGGGGATGCCAGTCTTAAAGACTACCTCATGTTGTGCCACAAAGGAGATGCCGAAATGATACTATGCCCTAGATGCAGTATCATCTGCAACCAGAGAATTGCTGCAAACTTCGAGAGGAAACAAAGGGCACGAACTGGCATCAACTGGCGCCAGGACAACCAGTTATTCAGGTGCTACCCTAAAGCTGGAGAAAGTTTGTTGGAGTTCTTGGTTCGCTGTTACAAAGGGGCAACCAAATGCCTAGTATGCCCAAGGTGTTCTGCAGTGTACGATCAAAGTATGACCGGAGCCTTCGAAACAATCCCTTTCGCCCCATGCTGGAATCACAAAGAGACTGGGCATATGAGCCAACATTTCGAGAGCAAGTACACTCAACGAAGGCCTGCTAGTCCTCATCCCAAAGGCGCACGAAGGGTAACGTTCAAAATTCCTGCTGAAATACCAACAGACAAATGGCTGCAAGTCAGAACTGACAAGGGCAAAGACAAATGGAGAAAAAATGAACGAAACGCACGCCACGCTATGACATATATGAGGCAGTTCAACATGGCGAAGAGGGAAGAAGTGAGGTTATAAAACTACAAAGGAAGAAACCCCATGTCAAGATCACAATGGCGAAGGCAATAGAGAATTCGAAAGGCTGAAAGGGAAGCTATGGCAAATAAAGGAGCAACTTCGATAAAAAACCAAGGAGAATCAAGCACCAACAAACCCACACCAAATAATCAACCTGAGGACAAACCCCCAGTTAGTAGGAGACTCTTCTCTGAAACACAACCGAATGAATCGAAGGAATACACACCAGGTCCAGAAGAAGACGAGGATATGCTAACGGACAACTTCGAATCAGAGGGGGAGTCTTCACTCAACATCAATTGCAACGTGGTATCTGTACTACCTTGTGAGTTTGGATAGGAAACTGAAATCGAAGAGTATGAGGAGGATGATATAATAGATCTGATGAAGCATAGGCCTGTGTGTTACTACGTAATGGATAACGGAGCTGTCGAGGAGAAGAATGCTTTCTTTGAGCGCCCAGAGCCAGCTATGAAAAATCATCTGAAGCCATTATTCATTCGAGCAAAGGTTGGTGCCCATGGCGTAAATAAGGTCTTAGTGGATGGGCGCGCTGCAATTAACTTAATACCCCATTTCATGCTGAAAAAGTTAGAAATACGCGAGGGTGACATCAAACCACACAACATGGTCCTATCCAACTACGAAGGGAAAGTAGGTTAAACATTTGGGGTAGTTCAACTGGACTTGACGATAGGATCAAGCTGCAGGCCCACCATGTTCATGGTGATCGAAGCCAAAGCCAACTACAACTTGTTGTTGGGAAGAGAGTGGATCCATGGCGTAGGAGCAGTTCCTTCGTCAATGCATCAGAGGTTGGTTTTATGGGGAGAATATGGGATTGTGGAGAACATTGAAGCAGACCAGAGTTACTTCATGACAGCAGTCAACTTAGTTGACAAGAGGAATTATGACAAACATTTGGCCAAGATTGCTCCTTGTGTCCCTAATGATGAAATCAACGAAACCAGGAACACACACTATTATATGACCCTTCGCCATGATGGCATATATTGGGATAGAAGAATAGTCAGCAAAGATGAAGGAGTCGAAGGTACTATGAAAGGACGGCCAGCAGGCTGGGAGTTCGACAACCTTGCTCATGATTGAGTCCTCCTTCTTCGAAAGGATTTCCACCTATATGGCTGAGAACGAATGGAAAGCGGCCTTAGAGGCTGAAATAGATAAATTGGCTGTAGAAGTGAACGAAATAAATGGGGATGGTTCGAAAGGCTCACCCTTTGAAGAACACGAAATAGATCAAAGGCTAGATTCCATCTATGATAAAGAACCCTTAGGCTTCGAGAAGGACCCCATAGACTCAGGTGACAAAATGTTGGCGCAGGATCCACTCGAAGAAGTGAATTTTGGGGATGAGAACACGAAAAGAATAACCTACATAAGCGCAAAACTCAATCCAGGCCTCAAGCAGGAAGTGATCGAAGTCCTTAAGAGAAACAAGGATTGCTTCGCGTGGGACTATGATGAAATGCCTGGTTTAAAGAGGGAGTTAGTGGAGCATAGACTTCCAATCAAGGATGGCAAGAAGCCCATCAAGCAAACTCCTAGAAGATTCGCACAAGCGGTTCTCACAAAGATCAAAGCTGAGATCGAAAGGTTGCTGCGCTGCAGATTCATCAGAACCACAAGGTATGTCGAATGGTTAGCAAATATAGTGCCTGTTATTAAGAAAATGGCTCTCTGAGAATTTGCATAAATTTTAGGGATTTAAATACTGCAACCCCTAAAGATGAGTACTCCATGCCTGTGGCAGAAATGTTAGTAGACTCTGCTGCAGGATTCGAATATTTAAGTATGTTAGCTGGATACTCTGGGTACAATCAGATTTTTATTGCTGAAGAAGATGTTGCCAAGACAGCATTTCGTTGCCCAGGAGCCTTAGGCACCTACGAATGGGTAGTGATGCCTTTTGGTTTAAAGAATGCTGGGGCAACTTATCAAAGGGCAATGAATTCGATTTTCCATGATTTCATTGAAACCTTTATGCAGGTGTATATTGATGATATAGTCATCAAATCTATATCTGCAGAAACCCATTTGCATCATTTGAGCCAATCATTCGAACGAATGAGAAAACATGGCTTAAAAATGAACCCCCTTAAATGTGCATTTTTTGTGAAGGCTGGAGATTTCCTTGGCTTTGTGGTTCATAAAAAAGGAATCGAGATTAACCAAAATAAGACCAAAGCCATAATGGAGACGAAAGCACCTACATCAAAAAGGGAGCTGCAATCTTTGCTAGGGAAGATTAACTTTCTCAGAAGGTTCATTTCGAATCTAAGTGGAAGAACGCAAGCTTTCTCTCCGTTGCTTCGTTTGAAGCAAGGCCAAGCCTTCGAGTGGAACAAAGTCCATCAGGAGGCATTTGATAAGATAAAAAGATATCTCTCTCAGCCTCCCATCTTGTCTCCACCTTCATGGGGAAAGCCCATGAGATTGTACATATCCGCCTCTGAAGTTAATATAGGTAGTATGTTAGCACAAGAAGATAGCAATGGCATCGAAAGAGTCATATACTATTTAAGTAGGGTATTGAATGATGCAGAGACTAGATATAGCAATATAGAAAAGCTATGTCTCTGTTTGTACTTTTCTTGTATGAAACTTAAGTATTATATAAAGCCCGTTGATGTTTATGTTTCATCTCATTTCGATGTTATCAAACACATGCTTTCGAAACCAATAATGCATAGCAGAGTTGGTAAATGGGCTTTAGCCTTAACAAAATATTCTTTGACTTTCATGCCTTTAAGAGCTGTGAAAGGTCAGGTAATTTCTGATTTCATTGTGGACCATTCACTGGTCAAAAAGACTGTCATGGGTTACGTTGAAATGCAACCTTGGAAATTATACTTTGATGGTTCAACCCATAGGGATGGTAGTGGTGTTGGAGTTCTTATAATTTCTCCTGAAGGAATTCCAACAAAATTCAAGTATAAGTTAGATGGTCCTCGTTGCTCGAACAACGAAGCTGAGTACGAAGCCCTTATTGTTGGACTTGAAGCTTTGTTGGAATTGGGGGCAACTAGAGTCAAAATTAAAGGAGACTCAGAGTTAGTAGTCAAGCAAATAACAAAGGAGTACAAATGCATAAAGAAAAATCTGATGACATACTTCGTCATAGTTAACAGGCTACTTAGAAAATTCGAATACATGGATATTCAATATATACCAAGAATATAAAACCAAGAAGCAAATGACTTAGCACAGTTGGCTTCAGGTTATAAAGTTTCTACCAAAAACTTTGAGGATTTGGTCGAATTAAGAGGTAGGGTTATGGCTACTAGACTTATACCATCAGATCTAGAGAGCATAAAATTAGGTTGTGCTGATAAACAAGGATTCGAAGTACTAGCCATAGACACCTTATCAGATGCAGACTGGCGAAGTCCACTTGTGAGTTATTTAACAAATCCAACACTGAATGTTGATAGGAAAATAAAATATAGAGCATTATCATATGTCCTCATGGGAAATGAATTGTTCAAAAAAACCCAGGAAGGCGTATTATTGAAATGCCTAGGAGAAAGTGAGGCATACTTAGCATTGTCAGAAGTCCACAATGGGGCATGTGGGGCACATCAAGCAGGTCATAAAATGAAATGGTTGTTATTTCGATATGGCATGTATTGGCCCAGCATGCTCAAAGATTGTATAGACTTTGCTAAAGGGTGTGAAGAATGCCAGAAACATGCAGGAATTCAACATGCTCCTGCAAGTGAGTTGCATTCGATCATTAAACCATGGCCCTTTAGAGGATGGGCATTAGATTTAATAGGAGAAATTAATCCTGCTTCGTCTAAAGGACAAAAATATATCTTGGTAGGAATAGATTATTTTACCAAGTGGATCAAAGCAATACCATTAATAGTTGCTGATCAAGAGGCTATTATTGAGTTCATACAGAAACAAATTATCTATAGGTTCGGATTGCCAGAGAGCATAACCACAGACCAAGGTTCTGTGTTTACTGGTAGGAAGATGCAAGAATTTGCTCAAGAGATGGGGTTTAGATTACTAACATCAACACCATATTATGCTCAAGCAAATGGTTAGGTCGAAGCAGCCAATAAAGTGATAATAGGGTTAATTAAGAAACATATTGGTAAAAAGCCAAGGAACTGGCACAAGACTTTGGACCAAATACTATGGGCCTGTAGAACATCTCCTAAAGAAGCTACTAACACTACGCCTTTCCAACTAACATTTGGTCATGATGCAGTTCTACCAGTAGAAATTCATCTACAATCAGTTCGAATTCAAAGACAAAACGAGATCCCATCTGCATTATATTGGGAGATGATGATGAATGAGTTAGTTGAGTTAGATGAAGTCAGATTGCATGCATTGGAAATCCTAATGAGACAAAAGGAAAGGGTAGCCAAGGCATATAACAAAAGGGTGAAAGGAAAAGCATTCACTATTAGTGACTTAGTCTGGAAAGTCATATTGCCCATGGACAAGAAAAATAAAACATTAGGTAAATGGTCACCTCATTGGGAAGGACCTTTTCGAATAGTAAAGATATTTTCAAACAATGCATATGAAATCGAAGAGTTGGCTGATGATAAGCGAATCCTAAAGGTTAATGGGAAATATTTAAAGAAATATAAGCCACGCCTGCAGGAGATTCGAATAATAACAACATAATCGAAACATCATAAAGGAATGCCAAAATGGTAATATAGACTGCCAAAATGGCGTTGTTTGGATATTACAGACCAAAATTCAGCCAAGATTCAAAACTAATTAAATAAATTGAGATTTAAAAATAGGCATTGTTCCTCAATCTAGTAAAAGTACTCCGAAAGGACTCAAGCCTTTGTTGAGTGAAACGCCTTGCTCCTTCTAGGGTAGCTACCTATCCTTTAAGTTGCTCTACTGCCTCCATTTCTGCAAGTCCTTTGTTGAGGAGCTCTTCGAACTGATTGCCAGCAGTATTGGTTTCATATGCCAGTTGTTGTTGTTGAGCCTCCTTAACATTTTGTTGGAGCTCTTGAATTTGCTTTTCCCAGAGAAGAATAGACTGAGCTCGAGCTTCATAGTCAGTTTTGGATTGCTTTATATGCATGGCTTGGTCTTCAGCTTCTTTAGAGAGCTTCGAAGCATGCTCATAAGCAGCATCCATGGCAGTTCGTTTCTCTTGGACCTTTCTAGTAGCAAATTCGTATTGAAGAAGATACCCAGTCACGTTATCTAACAAAGCTTGAAGATCGAATAATATGGTGCTGACCGGCAAAGAGCAGGTGGCGAGGTTAACTTGCGTAAGTAGCTCCTTCATGGTATAGCAAGCTGTACTATCCTGTTTGAGCACTTCGAACAAGTCCACATCAAGGATTATTCTCCTAATTTTGTTAAGGAGTACAACTCTATCATCTGAGGGCAATGGATTGTTAGTCGAACTAGTACCAGCCCTAGCAAGAGGAATGTCCCTTTGAGCTAGTTTAGCCTTCATATACCCAATTGGGTCATTTCGTCTTAGGAGAGCTAGCTCCTCTTCAGTCATTTGAGATTGAGACGATTAGGGAAGTTCCATACGCAAGGGAGTCACATCCATCTCGACTTCCATAGGCTCATTGGTCTGGTCACCATCACCTTCACTTTTTTCTTGCTCATTGCCTTCTTCATTATCAATCAGATCCACCACTTCGATATCATTGTTCTCACTGCTATTGACATCTGACTCTGCTCCATCATTCGAACCATTCTGGGAATCTTCTTCCTCGGATCCTTCCTCTGCAGATTCTTCATTCTCTTGATCAGAATCCGCCTTCTCTTCTTCAGCATGAATGTCCTTTGGGTTCTCTTGAAGGGTTTCGAGAGGAGCCAATGACGAGCCCATGTCACAGTCTCAGATGGCTTTGGTTTCTTTTGAAGGTGTTTGAACATTTCTTTGCAAGTGAACCACCAAGGGTATGGAGGAAACCAAGCCAGAGCCAGTTCTGAGGTAGGCAACCTAGGGAATTTAGGTGGATGCATTTCGAGTGCCAACCTATACCTATCCTCAGGTGACAACCCTGAAGGAAGTTTGAGCTTAGAAATTTTTTCTTTAAATTTTTCCTTCAAGGTCTCAGCCGCTTGATGCACAGTGGTTTCCAAGTGTGTGGGATCATAAGTGGTTTCGAAATAATTTTGAAAAGCCCTAATCTCTTTGGCGTGAGTGAACATACCTTTCTTGGAGTGTACCTGCACATCGAACGCATCAGTTAGTTTCTGTTGAATGGAGAGGGTATCGAACATATAAGATTGGTAGAACTTAGTCCACCATTCCAGAAAACCCTTCGCTGTGAAGTGTGTGGGTTCAAAGGGTAGTAGTTCAAATTGAGCGAAGCCTTGATATTGTTCCTGTTGCAGTTTGGCTTCTCTTGCTTTAAAGGTTCGACCAGAAGTGATGGCACTCTCTGTTTGGAACAGAGGTTCAGGGATTAGTTGGCATAGGCCAAATTGTCTAGAAACAAAGTTAGGTTGATAGGCAAAGAGGAAGATTTGATTCTTGGAAGGAGTGATTCGTGAGGAAATTAATCTAGGAAGCAAAAAGGCTTTCCAAATATTTTGAATTTCTTTGCTTTTAACTGCTTCTGAAAGAGACATGGTGAACCATGATGGTCCATGAGTCCTTGAAGCAAAGGGTGCCATGGTCTCTTCAAATTTGTGTCTTTTGGAAAAGATCATGATGTAGTTTGAGAAAAGGACCTTGAAGTCATCTTTGTCATCATTCGGGGTCAGTTTTTGCAGCCTTGTACCTTCAATAATTCTATCCGCTATCTCCGGATCTTGTTCAACAACGGTGTCAGCAGTTGATAGTGAGGGTTCAAACATGGCATTAAGCCATAATTGGAGTAACCAGAAGGGGCCAGCTAGAAGGATGTTTTTGGGAGTATGGGATTTCAAACTCGAAACGACTGATCTTAAGCTTTCGTAAAGATCAACAAGTAACAGTTAGCTCAAACATACTCTCCTATTCTCATGTAAGTCTCTAGCTAGAGGAATAAACCTGCTTGCTACCTGTAAGGACCTGTTGCAGAATACGTATCTTGATAACCATAAAGTGAGGAAAGCAATATGTTCCACATCTGACACACTATCTCCTTCAGTGTGGTAATGGCTAATGAATTTGGAAAAACTGGCTAATTTGACTTCGAAGTCAATAATGCTGGAGTGTTCTTCGTTATCAGGGATGTAGGTTTCTCCTACTGGTGACAAACCAGTGATGGCTGCTATATCGAAAAACGTGGGTGTTATCATTCCCCCAGGGAAATGAAAGGTGTTGTAGGTGCTGTCCCAGAAATATAAGGACGTAAATAACAATGGATGACTATAGGTGAAGCCTGGTTTCGATAACTTAATCAAATTATAGATTCCTAATTCCTCCCATTGCTGGGATTTCTTGGCTTCTACTTTGGTAAGCCAGTTTTGGTAAGCTATGTCAGAGGTAGGGCAGGATCGGAATGGTTTAAAGTTTCTCTTCACGTAGTCTAACACAAAGGGATCTTTTGGGGGAACGGTTGGAGTTTCTATGGTTGTCGAATCAGAAGACTCGCCTATCTTAGGGATATCCATCTTATTAAACAAGGGTTTAAAGTTGTAACAGACAGGGAAGATTTTGCTAGTATCTTTTAAGATTTCAAAGACTGTAAGAGGACCCATTAGAGCAAACCTCTTTCTAGCAGCGTTAGTTGGAATCAGTACCTGAGAGGCGTAGAGCATTTCCTTTTCTTTGGAGATCATTTGGGGGATAAGCACAGATTGACCTTGATAAGTACCAACCTTGCTTTCCATTATTGTTCTTGTGTTCTTTCCTTTCTTTTTGGAAGTTTTCTTCAGTTGGGATGATGTTGTAGAAGACATTGTTGAAGATTGTTGGAAGTTTTAGGGCTTCGGTGAGAAGAGAGGAAGAAAAGTTTCAGAATGTGGAAAAGAATAAAAGACTAAGTTGATTGGTTTTTATAGTGTGGAAGTTTAAACATCCACTAAGTGAGACAAGGATCGTGGGAGTCGTGGGTTGGATTGAGAAGGAGGTGGCGTAAAGGCGGATATTGGTAATAAGCGTGATTAATAATAATCATTGTTTTATAACTGCACCATGCTGTGAAATACTGATTCAAGACAGTTAAGAAATCCAAGAGGCGTCGTGATTGACGTGATTGGAGTCATACACAATAAATGTTACAATTACTCAAAAGTAACATCAAAATCTTGCAAATATATTTAAAATAAGTGTTTCTCAAAGGATCGAAATACATATTTTAAAGGGGCATTTTGTTGGCTGAAGATTTTGATGATGCAGTTCGAAATGAAGCAATATGGATGTTTCGTTGGAATAAAGCAGAATGTTACAGTTCGGAATGGTAGAAGCGGTTCTTCGAGCGGGCATGTCTAAGTACAGAGCTTCGAGTGACAGTTGAAGATATATTTAAAAGAGGCCTCGAAGTGGTATCAAGACTGTGTCTGTGAAATGAGTTCGAAGCGAAGATTGCCAAGGCATTTGAAATTCAAACGCGAGCGGGATGTTGGAATTCAAATATATATGCGTTGGAGCATTCGAAGACGCGTGGAAGCTAGAGAGGAGCAGTGCTCTGCATGTTCTGAACGTGGCAGAATCTTATAGGCAAGACCGTTATGGTCTAAGTAGTATAAATAGAAGTCTTAGCGTTAGGATTTCGTGTGTCATATCTATTGTACAAAATTCAGTAAACATTCAAAATACCACATGGCTAGGGAAACGAATGCTCGAACAATGTAAGTATGATAACACCAAACATTTATAATTCAGTAAAACTCTTTATCCTTTCCAGTTTATCTTCTATCTTCGTGTCAATATCATTAAATATCTTTACCTTCAAAGTCATTTATTGATTTCCTGCATTTAAACGCTTTTCTTCTATTTCGAATCCTTTACATTTCAGAAACTCTTTTACATTTCATGCTTTTATATTCATGCTTTTACATTAAATACCTTTACATTCAAAGTCATTTACTGATTTCCTGCATTTAAACGCTTTTCTTCTATTTCGAATCCTTTACATTTCAGAAACTCTTTTACATTTCATGGTTTTATATTCATGCTCTTTTCATTAAAGTCTTTACATTCAAAGTCATTTACTTATTTCTTGCATTTTAACATTTCTTTGCAATCGAATCTTTATTCATACAATTCAGTTTCGTATGTCTTTACTTGATCATGTCATTAGATCCTTTTAATATGGTAATCAAAGTGAGTTGAACGTCTATAAAACATTCCAAATACAAATCCTAACTATGAATATCAGTTTTACAATTAGAGTTATCCAAACGACCAATACCCCATAGGATCAATCTAGTCGATCCTGCAAGTTACCAGAGAGATTAAATAACAGTCATTAAGATTATTTGATAGTTTGGAGGACTAGCGGTTGTTTACCAGAAATCACTGTAAACAATTGGGCCTATCTTTTTACACAAGGACACTGACTCAAAGATCTACAACTTTTCTTCCAAATTTGAGACTAGATTATGCTCCTATCAATACTAGTTTTTTATTGAAGAACGTGTCAGAGTCGACACTGGAGCCCAAAATAAGTTTGTCTGAGCTGAAACTTCAAAAATTCATAACTAATTCACTATTTATCCGATTGAGCCCGTTTTTGGACAGGAATTAGTTCTCGATGTCGGCTACATTTTGTTTTCACATTTCAACTTCAAAAATTGCACTTAAACCCCTGCGATCTAGCCTGGAACGTGACAAACTCAAGTGAACATTGGAGGCCCAATTGCACATTCAAAGCCCGTATCTTTGCTCTAATTTCCATTATATAATCTCATTCTTTTCTCACAAAGGAGACAAAAAAAACCTTTGCCACAACCCAGTCAGATCAAATTCTTTCAAGAACCCTAAAACCTTTAAATCCTTATTACAAACCCACATCTCACTACTTCTCCAGTAAGAGTAAGGATGGTTTGATCTCCATGATCAAAAGGGCATAGAAGCATTCATATCACTACTCCTCCAGTAAGAGTAAGTCTGGTTTGATCTCCATGATTAAAAGGACATAAAAGCATTCATATCACCACTCCTCTAGTAAGGGTAAGGCTGGTCTGATCTCCATGATCAAAAGGGCGTAGAAGCATTCATACAACCCATATCGGTTTTAACATTAAAAAATATTTATATATTTATTTTCTTTGTATTTCATGATATAGTAACTTATTTAATGTGTTCATGAGATTCAACACTACAGATTTAGACAAGATCTCATGCATGATTATTACAAAACACTGATGGCCAAAACAAAAGGGATGACCAAAATAGAATAACCACCGATGCATGGCGAGGCAGACATCCTGATAATGTTAAGGGCGTGGGTACAACAACCACCCCTATTGATTTTGGTTTTCTTCCTATATTTATCCTTTTACTTATTTTCATTCTTTCTATTTAAAACTTTTTTTCATAAAACTTAACATTTTTCACAAACCTTTGATTTTTCCTCCTAAACTCGAATAATTAATTTTAGGTCTTTTTTTTAATTTAATTTTAGGTTTTAAATTAATTTTTGGTTCAAAAACACCCATGACATTTGCATTATCTTTATTTTCTAACCCTATTTTTCATTGATGTTTCTTCCCCTATCTATTTTTTGGAAAACTTAATTCCTTCTTATTAATCATTACACATAAATCTTTTTTTCAAAACTAACTTTTTTTATTAAAATCAATTAGGTTTTAGGTTTTCTTTGTAATTAACCCTTTAATTAACATTTTTTTAACAAATTAGGATTAGGTTTTTTGTTTTAGTTAGTAACTGAATTTTTGGATTTTTTTCATTTATTAATAAATTAAGTTAATTAACTTTTTTATTAAAATTAGTTAGAATTTGTTTTTTAATTAACTTAAAATTATTTTCTACAAAAAAAAACACCAAAAACATTAACTTAGAATTTTCGGTTTTAATTTTTTCTTTAATTTCTTTTTATTTATTCTTTTACATTTTTATTTCTAGGAAAATTGTATAGGTCGCGTTATCAATGTAATAACGTAGATTTATCTTTTCTCGCATTTTTTTCTAATTATGTAATTGCTTCCGGGATGTAATAGTTTTAGGATTTCTTTTCTGCACTCTTCATTATTATGTAACTGCTCCGAGGTTGTAATAGTAATTAGAGTTTAAATTCCACATTTTTATTTTCAGTCCAAAATAATTATGTATCTGCAAAAGCCTTGTAATAGTTAGGACTTTAAACTTTCTGCATTTTATTTTCGCAAACTATAAACTGCTTAGATGTATGTTAATAGGATTGTATGGAAAGACAAACTGAAAATTAAAAGAGAGATCACCTTAATTGTGAAAAGATTAAATAACTGAAATCAAACACATGGTATGCCTCACTTGGTTGTCTCGGAAAACAATGGTCACGTCCCTCGAACGTAGGGATATCTTAGCAAAAGACCCTCAATCTAAAAGTCACCATAAAGATCATAGTCCCTTAACATCCATCGAGTTACCTACGAGAAATGATCTTGTCCCTCGATGTTTCCTACGAACATATGATGACAGTCCCTTCGAAATGCTAAGGTATCCTTACATGTTGCATTCAATGACCATTACGTCCCTTTCGATAGTCCCTCAAACTCCAACGACGGTACTACCTACTCCTTAATAGTGGGATAACACTGTCTAAAGGAAATAGAACAAAAATAATATTTTCTCGAGTAGGTAGATGCTAGTAGGTACTTGCTCAAATCAAAACTTTTCACACTTACACTTTTCAAACAAATTTTCCAAACAACTTCGTCACACCTTTGAGGACTGATACAACGGTTATCACGAAGTAAAATAAAATTTTTCAAAACAAGCACACACTAAAATTTTTCAAAATGAGCAAGTACCTAAGAGCGCATGGAAAACCATGGATAGAAAGGGTGCTAACACCTTCCCTTTCTATAATCTACCCCCCGTACTCAGAAATATCTCGAAAAAGGTTTTTTCTGTTCTTTTTCCTTTTCCTGATTGGATAAAATAAAAGTCGGAGGCGACTCTTGCTTACCGCGTCATTTTGCAAATAAAAACGCAAAACGCAAACCAGTATTAACAGTCGGTTCTGCCACCGTATCATAATGTGTAAAAAGATATCAAGTCAAGAAGACTTGCCTTTGGGCTGCACTGACTGTTTTAAATCTGAATGCTTTTCCAAATGCTGTGATGGCCCTAATGAATCTTCAGAAAGCTACTCCGGACTGTAGAAACTAAATTAAACTGTACTGTTTTATTTTTGGTGTTTTGAAGGTGAAGATGATAACACTACAGGGACTGTTTTTATGTTTGGACGATCTTTGTATGTGATGAGTTGTTTGGCTTATGGGAGAATTTGTATGATGGAGTAATGGGTTGGGGTTTATTTTGAATAAGAACAAAGCTGGTTTTGAATGAATGAGTCAAGATTACAAAGAATATTGTTTCTCTGCTCAACAAAGCCCTCTATCCTCTCTCTCAAAAATCTAACACTTGTGTCTTTTGAGACTATCCTTTTTGTAGACCCTTGACTGAGGTTTAGGGGGGAAACCAAATAAGTTATTTTGAATTGTTTTTGCCTACTGTTTTGATACTTTCTTCACACAATTTTCCTTTGCCATTTTGGTTCAATTTTGGGGCTGTTATGATGCAGGTTGGGGCAGACTGCTGTTTACCGTTGTTTTTGGTAAACAACCGCTGGTCTCCAAAAAGGTAAGTTTTTGGTTTACTTGCGGGATCGACCAAACTAATCCCAGAACATATGCTAATCTTTATGTAAAATGAGTAAGAAGGAAGAACGCACGTTCGCCGCAGGGGAAAGATGTTTAAGATTGTTGAACAGTAAATAAAAGCATAAAAATACAAGTAAAAGAAGTAAAAAGGTAACTTTGCAGGATAATGGTAAAGTAAAGTAAAAAGACTTTTATTAAGTTAAAAAGGTGTTTCTAACGTACATTGCTCTGCTTTTTATCCTTTCCCATGTAGTAGTTACTTGGATAATATTTGAGAGGTTTAGTACCATAAGTTGAACACACTTAAAAATTACACAAACTTCTTAATTTATATTAAAAGTAGGTAACCGTCGAGGGGACATTCTGTGCTAGGATGAAGACAAGTGTCTTCTGCATGCCTCTCGACCCATAGCTTTTTGCCACGTTCTCTTCCCTTAGACACTGATGAAAACCACCTTTCCCTCAAATAATTCAAATTTTAAAATGGTCTTCGTCCCATGTGCCAAGGCGCGAACACTTTCCTTCAGTCGAACAACCTACATCTGCTTCAGTCGAATGAACCTTTGGTTGAAGCTTCTTATCATACCTTGGATCCTTTTCCTTAAGTTATCTCATGCGTCGAATTATATCTCCTGGTTTAGTTCATTTCCAGTTGTTTGGTCAAAGAGACCAAATATAGTAAATGTCGAATTTGGGAGCCAACAAATTGCCCCCCAAGAATGTCTATTTCGACACTCAAAGAAATAGACATTCTTTGAACTTCCCATTCGACACCTGTCTTCCTAGTTGTCCATTGAGCTTTGACGTGTGCTTTTCGCCTTCCGACAGCTGCTACACCTGGTAAAACCATCATTACTTTTTCCAAAATGTCTCTTCAAAACTGCCGTTACCACGCTTGCCATGATGGCCTCATTCCTATAATCTAGGCAAGCATGTCCCAACGTTTCCCAACGCCTGCACGGTAATCATTTACTGCCTTGCCACGTGCCCCACTACCTGCGAAACATTAAATGCCTTTGACGAGACATTTCCCACTTCTAAAGGCTATAAATACTTCCGAGCTTCTCTATTTAGAACTTTTATCATCTTCATCTTTTCCAAACCCCTTGCATTCTCACAACACTGTACTGTCACCTTCGCTTTTTCTCTTAAGTCTTTAACAATGGCCTTTCTCTCTAATGCCCCAAACAATCCGCAACCAAAGAATGCTAATGATGTTCAGAAACCACCAGAGATTTTTTCCACCAACCCTCCTTCTTCCTCGACTAACAGGTACATTGCTGAACCTATGAGAGAATGGCGAGAAGCCTATGATTCTCAACTCCTTATTCCCGTCAGATATGGAGGAAAGATGTATGCTATGTCCGACCCATTATCTTCATGTGTCGAAAATCCCTTAAAAAACCGTGCCTTTTTTCCTACACACCCAAGGCTTAAACCCATAGGTTGTGCCAAAAAACCTAGGGCAGATTCTGAAGATGCTACATCGGCTAACCAGCAACATCCTCAAACAACTGATGATATCAACCTCCAGTTCATGAACAAAGGGAATCGAATCTTTCGATCAAGCCCTAACCTTTCTTATGAATACTCTGACTGGTTGAATAAAATGGAGAGGGTGCAAGCTTCTGTCTGGAAGGAGATGGGCATTTATGACTTAGTGATGCTGTCGAAAACAGGGTTACCTTATTGCCCCCTTATGCTGGTATCCTCATTGTACTTTTGGGATAGTGCACATTTCACTTTTCATCTTCCTTGTGGGATGATGACCCCTACTTTGTTCGACATAGCTGCCATCACTGGTCTTCGACCCACTGGTGACTATTTCGACCCTGAAGACTTGTCTGAGGATCCTATTGGGTTTGCTGCTACCAAACCCACTTATACCACCTTCATAAACCACTTTCATGACAAGGCTTCAAATACCGTGTCGGAGGTGGAGCACATAGCCTTCTTTGCCATGTGGCTGTCTCGATTTGTTTTCTGCACTAAATCACTGCAGGTGACGAAAAAGATGCTGACGCTTGCAAAAAAGCTCCATCATAAATACCCTCTTTGCTTGGCCGAATTGATTCTGGACAACTTATATGAGTCCATCAGTAATGGTGTGACTCAACTTAAGGTTCTAGGAGACAGAGGAATTTTGCTGCTATCTGGTCCCTTCTGGCTTTTGCAACTGTGGCTTAACGCCACCTTCAAATCCTTCCTCCCTCAAAAGAACAAGATCAATGAAGAAGCTCCTGAAATCTTAAACAGGAGAGTCGAAGGCACCAGGTTGGCATTGCTAACTCCCACTGATGAATGCCAACAATTTCAAAATGCCTTTACAAGGTTCGTACTGATGTTTGCGGAGCGAAAAAGCTTTGTTTCGACTATGGCTCCCTTTGCCAGTCAAAAAGTTGGCCCGGAATGGTTCACTAGACCATATCCTTCAGATGAAGAAGATGATGTGGTTGATGAGTTCGTGGGCATGTGGGAAGCGTTTATCCGCCCCAGGATCATGCCTTTAAGATTTAAGAGCTCGAAGAACCAATTGAGCTTAATTGCTTATCAACCCAATCTTGTCTCTCGACAGTTTGGCATTGCTCAATCGCTTCCTTCGCCTATATACCCTCGAGAGAAACTTCTACTCTTTTATAATGCAGATTTCTCAGAGGATGCCGCTACCAAGCATATTGGTAGGTATTCTGGTCGAACAACACTGACCCTGTTCGACTTTAACCTTCATTTTCTGAACTCTACCACTTCTGAGACGTGGTGGAGACATTATTATGAGGAAGAGTTCTTCGACGAGAAAGACTTCGCCCACCATCTGCGTGAGGCGTTCAAACTGGTTCTTGACAGAGTCAAAAAAGGTATTCCTTTTCCCATCCCTTCGTCTTAGATTTTATTTCCAACACCTAATTAACTATAGCTGTTTTGCCTTCCGTTTAGCTGTCAAGAGGGTTGCTTCGAAGAAAACCGCTGAGAGTACAAAAGGGGGAGACTCTGCTATCAATCCCTCTCCTAAGGTACTTACCTTTCCTTTTTACCCTTAGTTTTATCTGACGTAGTTATTGATCTTCTCGACTTGGTTTTCTATATGCTTAGAAATCAACCCCCCAAAAGCGGAAGGTTTAAGAGATCCAAATCTCTAGCGATGAGGAAGAGGAGTCTCCACCTGTTCCTTTGCAGAGACGAAGATTGAAAAAACCAACTCCTGCAGTCGAAACCCGTCCAAAAATCAGGATTAAAACTACGGCTGGGAGGCTACCTTCTGTCATCATCAATGAACCCACTGGACAGGAGGTAATCGCCAGATTAAAAAATCCTAGTGAAAGTGTCAACTCTAGTCTTGGTGCTGAAATCCCAGTATAGGTATCTACTTCGACTTCTTGTTATGTACTTCTCTCACTCTCTTTTACTTTGTGACGCTTTTAAAAGCAATAAATTCTTTCTATTTTCCAAGACACTGCTGGAACCTCGACACGAAATCCTACTCATGTCGAGGACTCGACCACTTGCTTGAATAGCGACGCATTCCTACCTACAGACCCTGTTCAGCGAAAGACTCCTTTATGAGTTCAGCTGACGAAGTAAATCAGACTTCTGAACCCCAACACGAAACCATAGAAGAAGCTGATGAAGAAGAAGCTGAAGGAAATCAAGAGGAGATTAGGATTCCCCTGGTTGAAGTGCAAGAGACTGAGGAGGAAGGTATCCCTGGCGTCGAAACTGAAACAGAGAGGGAACATGTGGAGATCCCAGAAGCTGAGGGTGAAGAAGTTTTTGCTGAAGGAAACCAAAATCCTCCAGGTACTGAGACAATTCCTACTCAAGTTTTAAGGGTGTTTTAAGGCTTCAACATTCGTGTTCTTTCCTCTCTCTCTTTTTTTTCTTCTTTTTTTCTCTCCTTTTTCCTTGCCAAAAGCCCACCCTTTGTGTTGTGAAACAACCTATTTATAGAAGAGTCTTACTAAGGTTTTTGGGGAAAAATAAAATAAAATTTTAATTGTTTGGGTTTGTTCTTCCATTATTTTTTATGATGCAACTCTTATGTGCTAATTCTGTGCAAATATGGGGCTGAGATAATGCAGGCTTGGACTAGATTAGGAGCAGCATAACAGGACTGTTTTGCAGCAGTTTTGAAGTGTTGTGGCAGCTTGGTTTAGGGCTATTTCATAGCAGTACAACAGACTATTTTTTGACATGGTTTTAGGCTGTTATATGGACAGTACAACAAGCTTGGGCTTGGTAGCATATAAGACTTTGTTCAATAAGCATCTTGAATATGTAAAAGATGTCGAATACTTTATCCTTTCGTTTTGATCACATAGATCCACAACCTTCGACCAAACTCATCAACAAACCAAACAATATTTGTTTCCACCAATTATATGTTCTTCGAATGAACCATATTCATCTGAATGTACCACTTACTCCGTCCTTTTATTTTGACCACATAGATCCACAACCTTCGACTAAACTCATTAACAGACAAAACAATATTTGTTTCCACCAATTGTATGTTCTTTGAATGGACCACATTCATCTGAATCTACCACTTACTTCATCCTTTCGTTTTGATCACATAAATTCACAACCTTCGACCAAACTCATCAGCAGATAACACAATATTTGTTTCCACCAATTGTATATTCTTTGAATGGACCACATTCATCTGAATGTACCACTTACTTTGTCCTTTCGTTTTGATCACATAGATCCACAACCTTCGACCAAACTCATCAACGAACAAAGAAATTTTTGTTAAATTGTAATTCATAGTGTCGAAACTATGTGCGTCGAAGGGTTTAGGGGTGGATCAAAGAAAGTTGCTCAAAGGAAGCCATTGCCCAGTTGAAGCTTGTGGATCGAAGCAAGCATGAAGATAGAAAACATGTGAGATTCAATCTGGAAAAGAACCCAATAGTACATGGTCGAAGAAAATACATCGAAATGAGGTTCCATTATCTCCGAGAGCAGGTAGCAGATGGGAAGATGAATTTGGAACAATGCAGAACTGGTAATAATTGACACATCTTCACATATTGCATCTTCACATAGATTTTTCATATAGGGAGTCTTCTCAAACATAATTTCCTTGTTGTTCATCAGGTGTTGGACACCTATCTTCAACAACAAACAACCATTGGGCAGAGACGCACACATGTGGCAACCTTCACCACAGCCTGGAAATAAACCGGCTTGTAAGAGATTCTTCTTAACAATTGGAAGAGGAGTAGCTAGTTCATTAACAAAAGAAATAAACAGGTTGTTATCAACGACATTAACACCCTGGCCATGCTTGGGTATTGGTGTAGTTATCACATTAGGGGTCTTAGGAGGGTCAAACTCAATCTCCTTTGCCTCAATAAGATCCTGAACTTTATTCTTTAGAGCCCAACAATCATTTGTATCATGCCCCAGACTGTCAGAATGGTAGGCACATCGAGCATTTGGGTTGTAGCGGGGAGATATAGCATTTGGATTTTAGGAGCCTCCCTTAGAGTAACCAAATTTGACTTTAACAGGTGTGGAAAAACCTGAGATAAGGACATGTTAATCTGGGTGAACTGTCTTATGGGCGCATCCTGTTTGCGTTGATTATTTTGTTGTTGATTTGATGCATGGTTGGAGATCATCACAACTTCTACCGTTGGACGGTGTTCAGTTTTGCTTTGATTCCTCTTACCGTAGGCAACACTTACTTCCTTCTTCCCAGAGAATGGTTTTTTCATTGTACCTGAAGATGAATCTCTCTGAATCTTACCGCTCTTGATACTGGCTTCTACTCGCTCACCAGTCAATATCAGCTTAGTAAACCCAGCTGAAGAGCTTCCAATCAAATTGTTGAAAAATTGACCAGACAAAGTACCCAAGAACATATCTACCAGCTCTTTATTAGACAGAGGAGGCTGGACTCTACCCGCAAGATCTCTCCACTTCTGAGCATAATCTTTAAAACCCTCGCTGGAACCCATAAACATACTTTGAAGTTGTGTATGGGTTGGAGCAAGGTCAGCATTGTATTGGTACTTCCTGTAGAAAGCAGCAGCCAGATCCTCCCAGTTATGGATGTTGGTTCCCTTCAGCTGATAGAACCATTCCAATTGAGTCCCTGATATACTTTTCTGGAAGAAATGCACCCACAAATTCCTATTAGCAGTGTGAGGTTGAATCTTCTTGACATAGGATCTTAGATGCAGCTTAGGGCACGAAACCCCGTCATATTTAGGAAATGTGAGAACCTTGAACTTCGATGGAATGACCACTCCCGAAACCAACCCTAATTTTTCAAAATCCAGACCAGATACTCTCTGAATTTCCATGGCATTGAGACGATCCTCCAGCTGTTTATATTTGTCATCAGCAGGAGGATATTGTTCTTCAGCGTAGTCAGCCTCTTCTTCGTGGGACCCCAGACTGTGGTCCCCTTCTTTTATCATCTCTTCCTGATTGTCCCCCTCATTTGACGGAGTTGCGAATTCTAGAGCTTGCTTGCTGGTTCTCTAAATCTTCTTCCCATATTCAGGACACCCACTGGTTTCATTGTATTTTTCTTCTTGGAATTGAGAATTTTGTGCTTGAAGATGCTTCACTGTTTGTTAGATATCCATCTTACTGAAATAAATAGTAGAAAGATAAGGAAACTTGTTGTGGAAAACTGTTTTATTTTATGATGCATTAACATGCATATGCAAATAATTTCAAGGACTTTAGAAGATTTAAATTTGTTAAGAAAAAAGGGAAAAAACATTAATTGTATTAATAAGTTCAAATTGCGTACAACATGCCTCTTGTGCTTACAATGGGAGAAACAAAAATAATACAAAATAAACTTTCTAAAACAAAAAGAAATCAAGCTTCCCACTAGCGCATCTTCTTCGGTGCAATATAGGCATTCAAACTCCGCTCTTCATGGAGTTGTTTCGTGAGCTCCAGAACTTTCTTCTCACTGGAATAGAATTTGGTCTCAAAGGTATCTCGTTCTTCCTTGAGCTGGATCCAAGACTTTTGTAATTCTTCGAAGTTTGTCGGCATATCAGGATGAAAAATGACGCGAGACTCGTCCCCTTGAACAATAGGCTCTGAAATCACTGGTAGGATATCAGCGTATGGCATCATAAGACTTTGAGCACGAGCTCACACCCATTTGAGGTATGGCTCCAAAGGGGTGGAGTTCTTGCACCCTAAGGTCTTGCTATCATTCTTCTTAACCATGGCACAAGCACGGATAAACCTCTGGTGATAACCTTGCAGATCATTTTAATAGCCGAACACAATACCCTGGATAAGCATATCATGAGGACCATACCTCCGGGCGTAACCAAACTGACGTAGGGCTAAAGAGGGGTTGTAGGTGATGCCTCCTCTAATTCCAAGGAGTGGCACATTAGGAAATAAAAGAGACACCTTCTTGAGAGCAAGGGCACCAATAGATACCAGAGTGAGAAAGAGACATTAACCTTTGGTCCCACCTTAAGCCTAACTCATTCTTCATTACTGACCGAGAAAGGTGCAAAATAAACCACCTACAGAGCAAAGACGTACAACACATAAAAGTTCCTCGTTTCTTCATAGTACGGGTGTAGAGTGAATGTAGAATATCCTCGAGCAATGTAGGCACTGGATTATGAGCAAGGAAGATGTTGATGGCACTGACATCTATAAACTGGTCTGAATTGGGGAATAAAACCAACCCATAAATCAAGAGAGCTAAGACATCTTCATAGGCATGGTAACTCATAACGTCCAGGAATACTTGAGCTTTCTTCATTAGAAAATTTACAAGGAGGACCTTAACTCCACTTCTTCTTTCCCAATTGGACTCAATGTCAGATGGCTTCAAATGCAAAGCTACGGCAACATTTTCAGAAGCTGGATCTTGTTCTAAACCAGTGAAAGGTACCTGCTCCAATATAGGAAAACCAAGTATCTTGGAGAATTCTTCCAGCGTAGGCACCAACTGATAGTCTGGAAATGTGAAGCAATGGTGCTTAGGATCGAAGAACTGGAATAGGACACTCATCAGACCTTCGTCAAAACTGGTAGTAACCAAACTGAGCAAGTGACCATATCTCTTGTTGAATGATGAGCTCTCAGGAACTTTTAAGACCATTTTCTGTGAGCTGAATCCATGACCTACAAAACAGAGAAGAGATAAATCCACAGGCCCTTGAAATGGTTAGTGTACATGTCATGATGTTTATGATGTTATGATTATGCTTTAAAAACACAGATATGTCAAACACAAAAAAGTCACACAAAGACCTTAGGTTTAATGACTTGCATGAGTTTTAAAGGTATGTACCCTCTTGAAGTTTCAGTTGGCTCAACCTATCCTATTAATAGTAACCGGGTTCTAAGGAGTCTCATATCACTGACCTTTCTTTGAGGCATTATTTTATCTTAAGCACCAAAGTATTGCATCCAAAATATCCCAAAAGTCCAATCTTAATGAGTGTAGTATCAAGTATCAACCAATCTTCAGTCGGAACCAAAGCCGACCATCTCACTACTTTCTAATGGCTTAGGATGAGTCAATTAAAGGTTCTAAAGGTCAGTTAGCGCTTAATGACACTATAAGAAAGCCTAATGTTATCCTTGACTGACTCAAGGAACATTAGTACAAGCCAGAGTATCACGCTAACATAGCTATCACTTTGTCCATATCGATCTACGCTGTACAACCTCCATGATTTATTGCTACTTACCTAAAAAGGTGCCCCTGATCCGGGTGTAGGATCTTTAACAATAACCCAAGCAACCCGTTAAAAATAAAGCATACGAAACACACAATGAAAGCAATTAAAATGAACTAACTCTAAGGTAACCCCACTTTCTATTCCCCAACAGAGTTGCCAGTTCTGTGATACGGTGAGAAAACTGACTTGGGTGTTTTGTGTTTGATCATAATTGTTGCGGATAACAAGAGTCGTCACCAAATTTTCTTTTATCCAACAAAGGAAAGGGTGAAAAGAACAGAAAGACCTTTGAGATATTTTCTTGAGTTTGGGGGGTAGGTTATAAAAAGGGAAGGTGTTAACACCCTTTTCTTCCGTAGTTATCTACGGGCTCTTAGTTGCTTTCTAGATCACTTGAAAATGCTTTGTTTGAAAATCTGTTTTGTGATGCGTGCAAGTTTGAAAATATTTTGAAAACGCCTTTGTTTCGTCAAACTTTGTAATGATTCTCGTCTCTATAAGAATGTATACAAAGAGTTGGTTTTGAAAATAGTTCAAAGAGATGTTTTATTTTTGAAGAAGTTTTGAAAGTGTAAGTGTGGAAGTGGTTTTAGTTTGTGAGTAAGCAACTACGAGTGTCCTACCTACTCAAAATGTTTATGTTCTTTTACTCCTCCTTTAGATGTTGCTATCTTACCAGTGATTTGGTAAGAAGCCCCATCGTTGGATGTGAAGGGACATGCGTGGATCATCGTATAGTCATGAATGGCAATATTGTAAGATATCTTAGTATTTCTCTTAAGGGACTAAGATAATTTGTAAGGCAACATTCGTAGCGTCATCTAGGGACTATGATCTTGTATTTTGGTTATTTTTGCTAAGATGGCTCACATGCACATCGTGACTATTTTTCTCAAGGCAACAAAGGGAGTTAACCCTAGAGGTGTAAGTGTGTAAGTGTTTATTTTGCATGCATTGTCTTGTCTTGGATTAGGATTTTCTAAGGTTGATTTTTTATCTTTCCATACACACCCTAATTACTAACATTTATGAAAGCGATAAAATTGAGGAAAATAAATATTCTATGCTATTACATCATTTGGGGGATGGGGGATACAAATGTACGAATGGGGATTGCAAGTAATTAAACATAATTATCTATTACAACCCATATTGAATAGGTAGGAAGCAAATATATGAAATATGTAAAAAAAACAGCGCAAAAGAGAGAAAAAAAACAAATCTTTCAACATCATGTGTCGAAGCATGTGTCGAAGCATGCTTATATGCATCGAACATGTCTTTCTTTCGACCCTGTAGCTCCAAATCGAACTCAGTATGAGTTGAAGCATAATGTTATGTGTCAAATCATACACCCTTTTCCCTTCTGTTTGGGCCTGTAAAGTAGTACGTGTCAAAGCCTAAGGCTTTGTGTCTAATCATGCTGTAATTTTTTCACTCCAACATTGTTTTATGGTCTGTACAGGTTAGTTCTTAACATATAATTGACAAGAAAGGAAGACAAACAAAAGGTTAGCTTCAAAGGAAATGGTTATTACATGTTCTCTTCGAAGATGATTCATCAATGATGCTTGAAACAAAGGGTTTAAAGTCAAGAAGACTTTCCTTGAAGCTGGAATTTGTGTTTCGAACTTGAGTTGCTTCCTTGAATGTTCTTGAGTTCGAAAGGAAAAAAAACAGAGATGATCTTTTTTGGTTCTGGGTTTAAGAGTGTTTTAAGGCTTCAGCATTCATGTTCTCTCCTCTCTCTTTTTTTCTTTCTTTTTTTCTCCTTTTTCCTTGCCAAAAGCCTACCCCTTTGTGTGTTGTGAAACAATCTATTTATAGAAGAGTCTTTCTGGGGTTTTAGGGAGAGAAAAAAATAAAATTTGAACTGTTTGGGTATGTTCTTCCATTGTTTTATTTAATGCAGCTCTTATGTGCTAATTCTGTGCAAATATGGGGCTGAGATAATGCAAGCTTGGACTGGATTAGGAGCAAGATAGCAGGACTGTTTTGCAACAATTTTGGAGTGTTGTGGCAGCTTGGTGCATGGCTGTTTCATAGCAGTACAACAGACTGTTTTTTGACATGGTTTTAGGTTGTTATGTGGACAGTACAACAAGCTTGGGCTAGGCAGCATATAGGACTTTGTACAGCAAGCATCTTGAATCTCTAAAAGACATCGAATACTTCATCCTTTCATTTTGATCACATAGATCCATAACCTTCGACCAAACTCATCAACAGACAAAACAATATTTGTTTCCACCAATTGTATGTTCTTCGAATGGACCATATTCATATGAATGTACCACTTACTTCGTCCTTTCGTTTTGATCAAATAGATCCACAACCTTCGACCAAACTCATCAACAGACAAAACAATATTTGTTTCCACCAATTGTATGTTCTTCGAATGGACCACATTCATCTGAATGTACCACTTACTTCGTCCTTTCATTTTGATCACATAGATCCACAACCTTCGACCAAACTCATCAACAGACAAAACAATATTTGTTTCCACCAATTGTATGTTCTTCGAATGGACCACATTCATCTGAATGTACCACTTACTTCGTCATTTTGTTTTGATGACATAGATCCACAACCTTTGGCCAAACTCATCAACAGACAAAACAATTTTTGTTAAATTGTAATTCATAGTGTCGAAACTATGTGTGTCGAAGGGTTTAAAGGTGGTTTGAAGCAAGTTGCTCGAAGGAAGCCATTTCCCAATTGAAGCTTGTGGATCAAAGCAAGCATGGAGATAGAGAACATGCCAGCTTCAATCTGGAAAAGAACCCAATAGTACATGGTCGAAGCAAACACATCGAAATGAGGTTCCATTATCTCCGATAGTAGGTAGCAGATGGGAAGATGAATTTGGAACACTGCAGAATTGAGAATCAGATTACATACATCATGAAGAAGGGAGTGCAGGTCAAAGTATTCAGAAGACTAAGAACCATGATGAATATAGATTGTTTAGACATAATGGATTAGGCGGTGTGTTAAATTGTAATTCATAGTGTCGAAACTATGTGTGTCGAAGGGTTTAGAGGTGGATCGAAATAGGTTGCTCGAAGAAGCCATTGCCCAGTCGAAGCTTAGGGATTGAAGCAAGGAGGTGGATCAAAGCAGGTTGCTCGAAGAAGCCATTGCCCAGTTGAAGCTTGGGGATCGAAGAAAGCTCACTCTTCTTCGACTTGTCAAAAATCTGCCAACCACTTCTTTCGATCATTCATGTGGTTCTAATAGCCTGAACTAGATTTTGAATTCGACATGGTTATCTGTAACTGCACACCTTTTTTTATCTGCTTTGCCCTTTCTACAATTTCCTCTTCCTCCTTTCGAGGATTCAGAAGTTCCATCTTCGACCTGATGCTTGAGAGTCCAATATGACCCATGGAAACTATATGGGGGCATTAAAAAGTCCAATTGTACTTGTGCAAACTTGAGCTTTTAGAAATATTTATGAGAAATGTCTTGAGAAAAGAGAGGGTAAATTTTGGGGTACAACACAAACCATTATGTATCAATACATACTGAGTTGGTTTTGATTTCCAAAAAAACAAAAGTGATATGTATCAATGCATAAGGGCATGTGTCGATGCATAAAGGTTTTTTAAAACAATTTTCCTTTCTTTTTACATTATTTTTATATTTTTATATATTTTTATTCATTATTCAATATGGTTGTAATAGTAATTAGGTTTTAATTGCTTTTACTCCCCCATTCGTAAATTGTATCCCTATCCCCAAAAAGATGTAATAGCGTAGAACTTTAAATTTCTGCAATTTATCGCTTTCAATATTATTGCTAGTAATTAGGATTTGTATGGGAAGACATAAAATCAAAAAGTAGACCACCCTAATTCAAGACAAAAATACATGAAATCAAAACACTTTACACACTTGCACCTCTAGGGTTAACCCAGACTTGTTGCCTTAGAATAAAACAATCATGTCCCTCGAACAAGGGATACTTTAGCAAAGACCCTCAATTACAAGATCGTAGTCCCTCGATGACCCTTCGATGTTGCCTTCAGTAAATGATCTTAGACCCTTACGAAAAATTGCTAAAGTATCTTACAATGTTTCCTTCTATGACTGTACAATGACCCACGCCTGTCCCTTCACATCCAATGATAGGGCTTCTTACCGAATCAATGGTAAGATAGCAACATCTAAAGGAGGAGGAAATGAACAAAGACTTTTTGAGTAGGTAGAACGTTCATAGTTGCTTGCTCACAGATATTTCAAAACATTTTTCAAACACATCAACACTTTCCATGAAATATTTTCAAAAGTCAACATTTTATATACATTTTCGCCTAAACGAGAATCATCACAAAGTTCGCCTAAACAAGGGCACTTTTCAAAAATACTTTCAAACTATCAAAAACACATTTCAAACAAAGCATTTCAAAGTGATCAAGCAACTAAGAGCCCGTAGATAACTACAGATGAAAAGGGTGCTAACACCTTCCCTTTTCATAACCTACCCCCCGAACTCAAGAAAATATCCCAAAAGGTATTTCCTGTTCTTTTCACCCTTTCCTTTATTGGATAAAAGAAAAGTCGATGGCGACTCTTGCTATCCGCAACAATTATGATAAAACGCAAAACACCCAAGTCAGTTCTCTCACCGTATTACAGAACGGGAGACTCTGTTGGGGAGTATTTTAATATGGGGTTACCTTAGAGACTATATCACTTTTAAATGCTTTCATTTGTTTGATTTGTTTGCTTTACATTTTCGGGCCTATGTTTGGGTTTCTTATATAGATCCTCTACCCGGATCTGGGAACATTATTAGGTAACTAGCAATAGATTATAGAGAATGTACAACGTAAACTAATATGGTTGAAACAATAGCTACGTTAATGCGACATATTTGTCGGTACCGATATCCCTTGTATTGAATCGAGGAGAATACAGGGCCGCTGTGTGATGTCATGAACCACTAACTGACCGTAGAACCTTTAGTTGAACAACTTGGCCATTAGGAAGTAATGAGATAGCTGACTTTGGTGCAAAGCTGAAGATTAGTTGATACTCACTACTACACTCATTGAGATCAGAATTTTGGGATATTTTGGCAGTAAGAAAAGACTGATTGTGCTAAAATAATGCCCAATGAAGAAAGATCAATGATTTTGAGATTCCCTAGAACCCGTTTACTTTCTAGGACATGTTGAACCAACTAAACTTCAAGAGAGTACTTACCTATGAAACCCATGCAAGCCTAAACCTAAAGTTTTTGTGAGCTTTGTTTGTGATTAATTATTCATGACATCATAACATCATAAGCATTCTCACTAACCATTTCAAGGATTTAGGAATTTATCTTTGTTCTGTTTTGTAGGACATGGCTTCCACTCGTAGAAATACCATCCGAGTCAACTTTGTGAAAGTACTTCCTCAACTTCAAGAGTTAGCATCAAGGGTGCCTGGAGATTATCCCTTCACCAAGAAATATGGTTGACTTCTCAACTTGGCTACCTCAAACTTCCAAGAAGAAATGATGTGTGTGCTCTTCCAATTCTTTGATCCTATGCATTATTGCTTCATATTTCCCGACTACCAATTAGTGCCAACGTTAGAAGAATTTTCTCAACTGCTAGGAGTGCCATTGCTTGATCAAATACCATTCACTGTTTTATAAGAAACTCCAAAGCCTGAAGTTATTGCCAAAGCCTTGCATTTGAAGAGATCCGACATTATGGCAAATTGGGAAACAAGGAGTGGAGTTAAGGGTTCTTAGCAAAATTCCTGTTGGAAAAGGCTCGTTTGTTTTGGGAAGATATGGATTTTCAAGCTTTTGAAGATGTCTTGTCCCTTCTAATTTATGGTTTGGTTCTATTCCCTAATCCGGACCAACTCATAGATGCGTATGCCGTCAAGATTTTTCTCTCTCGTAATCCTGTTCCTACGCTACTTGGAGACATCCTACATTATTTTCACTCTCACACATTAAAGAAGAGAGGGACTCTTTTGTGTTGCATTCCATTGTTGTATAGGTGGTTTATTTTTCACCTACCTCGATCAACATTGAAGAATGAACAAGGTTTGACATGGTCTCAAAGGATGATGTCGCTCTCACACTCAAATATTCATTAATGTTCCCGATCTTTGGAGGATATTACCATCATTGACCGTTGTGGGGAATTCCATAATGTTCCACTGTTGGGCATTAGGGGAGGTATTACCTATAACTCTTCTCTTGCATTACAACAGTTTGGGTATGCGCGAAGAGATGGTCCCCACGATGCTCTCATCCAAGGTTTTGTATTCGACTATGAAGGAGACATCCAAGGCTATCGTCAAAGGTTCATACGAGCTTAGAGAATGGTAAACAAGGTGAATAGCAAGACTCTGGGGCATAAAAATTCCATACCTCTTGGGCCTTACCTCATGTGGGTACGAACTCGTGCTCAAAATCTCATGATGCCTTACCCAACCATCCTACCTATGATTATGGAGCCCGTTGTTGAGGGACACACTCCTTACACTCTTCTTCATCCTGACATGCCTACCAACTTCAAGGAATTGCAAAGATCATGGATTCAACTCAAGGGAGAACGAGATACCTTTGAAGCACAGTTCTATGCAAGCGAGAAGAAGGTTTTGGAGCTCAGGAGGCAACTTCATGAAGAGCGAAGCCTGAATGCCTATATTGCACCAAAGAGGATGTGCCCATGGGAAACTTGAGTCTTTTTTAGGAGTTTATTTTGTAACCTTTATAAGCCAAAGAGGCATTTGTAATTCATGAACTTATTAATGCAACTAATTTTTGTTGTTTTCTCTTTGTCTAGAAAATTTAAATTCCATAAAATCCTTGAAAACATTGCATTCACATAACATGTATCATATCATAACCAGGTTTTCCGACACAAGTTCCCTCATCTTTTTACTGTTTATTTCAGTACAAGATGGATCTTGAGAAAACTGTGAAGGACTTGCAGACTAAAAACTCTCAGTTTCAAGAAACTCTGCTCAACTTAGCAAAGGAGCAGCAAGAATTGATGTCGCTTCTGGTTATGAAGAAGAAGACAAAGAAAAAAGTTGTGATCAACATGGGGAAGAGGTTTAAAGGCCCCATCCGACAAGTCCAAGTCGAAGAGGATTCCTCTGAGGAGGATGAGAATCAAGATGAAGGTGCTAGGAGCACCCGTGCTGGGGGTGGAAACAATCAAATCTCTGAAGACGAAGATTATTTTAATGAGAAATATCCACCGACCAACGACAAATATAAGCAACTAGAAGACAGATTGAAAGTTATGGAAATCTAAGCTGTGTCGGGCTTAGACTTTGGTGACTTGGGTTTGGTTCCTGGGGTAGTCATTCCCCACAAATTCAAGATCCCCACTTTTACCAAATATGATGGTGTCTCATGTCCGAAGCTTCACCTAAGATCTTACGTCTACAAAATTAAGCCACATACCGCTGATAAGAAACTGTGTGTGCAAGTTTTTCAAGAAAGTCTAGTTGGGACGCAGTTGGAGTGGTTTTACCAATTGGAAGGGACTAACATCCATACTTGGGAGGATTTCGTCACTACTTTTTACTGCCAATATCAATATAACGCTGATCTTGTGCCAACTAGGGTGCAATTACAAGGAATGACCATGGGTTCAAACGAGGGCTTCAAAGAATACGCTAAAAAATGGAGAGACTTGGCTGGAAGGGTGCAACCACCTTTAACTGATAGAGAGTTGGTAGACATGTTTATAGGAACACTGATTGGACCATTTTTCAACTTACTAATTGGAAGTTCATCATTCGGGTTCACTGAATTGATCTTGACTTGTGAGAGAGTTGAAAGCCGATTAAAAGCGAGAAAATACCGAGGGCCTCCACCTCTGATGTTGTGAAAAAGCCATTTGCTGGCAAAAAAAGAGACTAATGTTGTATATGGATCAAGAAGCCTTACTAAGAATGAACTTCATCATTCAGTAGGGGAAGTATTAATTTCCAATCCTACACCTACTCAACAACAACAAGGGAATAGGCGAAGGACAAAGTTTCAAGAAAGACAATATACTAAGATTAATATGTCACTAGCTCATGCATTACAACACTTACTAAAGGCGGAGCTGGTTACACTGAGGGATCCTCCCCAAAACCCTGATACCTCCTATCCTAAATACAGACCTAATGCCAAATGCACTTACCACTCTAATAACCTCGGACATGATACCAATGATCGTTGGTCTCTAAGGAACAAAATCCAAGACCTAATTGATAACAAGACAATTGAATTCGACCCTCCGCCAACTCCAAATGTGATCACCACACCCATGCCAAATCATGGTAAGGGTGTCAATGCTATTGAAGATGCTTCTTTTGTTTCCTCCATCAATGACTTGACCACTCCTTTGAAGACTGTTAAAGAGAATTTGTTGAAAGCTGGAGTATTCCCTGGTTGCCTTGAAGACTGTTGCTACTGTGCTATACAAATAAATGGTTGTGAATGGCTGAAGAAAGGTGTCCAACACCTGATGGATAGCCATGGGATTCTATTTAAAATAACTCCATCTATGAAAAGTTTGACCGAAGTTGTATCTCAAGAATTTGCAGACGTATCCATCATTACTATCTCATACAAACCTATTAGGATCACCTCAAAAGGTCCTATTAGGATTCCCATTGAGCCAAGAATAGCTCCACTAATTATCACCACACCGTGGCCAGTCCTCTACTCTTCTGATAAGGCTGTGCCCTAGAATTATGGGGCAGAAGTGTATTACCATGGTATCAAACAAGATTCACGGATTGATAAAGATGAAATTGCTAACATTACAAACATTACTGGATCAAGTAAAGTCACTAGGATGAGGAGGATCTTCTCTCCCGAGATTTCACCTCCTACAACCACAACTAAACCCGTATGCATTATTGCTGTTAAAATTGTTGCTGATACTCGATGAAAGGAAAAAATGACCGAGCCTTCCCTAATGGAGGCACCCGCAAAAGATATTACCATTGAGGACCCATCTATCCAAGAGATGGAGGAGATTCTAAAAATTATCAGAAAAAGTGACTATAAGATAGTGGAACAATTGGGGCAAACACCCTCAAATATTTCTATGTTGTCTTTGTTGCTATGTTCCGAGGCACATGCTCAAGCACTGATAAAATTCCTGAAAAATGCACATGTCCCACAAGAAACTACGGTCGACCAGTTTGAAAACTGTGTAGCCAGCTTGACTTCCGTCAATGGCTTAGGGTTTTGTGATACAGATTTGACCTTGATGGGGAAGAATCACAACAAAGCTCTCCACATCTCCATAGAATACAAGGGAACCACCCTAGCACGTGTATTAGTGGATACTAGATCTTCTCTTAACGTCTTACCTAAAGGAGCATTGGATAGGTTTGATTTTGATGGAATGATATTGAAACCTAGCGACATTGTAGTAAGGGATTTAGATGGTTCTAAAAGGATGGTTCATGGAGAAGTTAATCTCCCTATTAAAGTTGGGTCTCAAGTCTTCAACTCAACATTCTATGTGATGGATATCCGTCCTTCCTATTCTTGCCTACTTGGACGCCCATGGATCCATGGGGCAGGTGCGGTGACTTCCATACTACATCAAAAGTTGAAATATTCGTTCAAAGGGAAATTTGTCATAGTATGCGGAGAAGAAGAGTTTATGATCAGTTATCTAAATTCATTCAGGTATGTCGAAATGGATGGCGAGTTCATTGAAACTCCTTGTCAATCCTTTGAGGCGGTCTCTTCCATGGTTGTTGTTGCCAAGGCCACTCCTAACACTCCCAAAGATGCTGAATATACACCGAGGATGGCCTCTCTCAAAGATGCTTGTACTGTTGTTGAAGAAGGAGGTTGCACCATTTGGAGACAACTTCCTGATTTCCCTTTCAAGTCGGACAAATTTGGATTGGGCTTCACTTCCAAAGCTCAAAAGGAGGTTCGACGTGCTCATGAAGGGAAACCACCTCTCCACATTAGTAACCATGAGATTAATGCCCTCGAAGACCCTGATGCTGATTACGACTTCGACGACTGGATCTACCCGACTGTTGGTGGAGGACTCAATAACTGGCATACCAAGGACTTCATTCCAATCTCCTTCATCCAGGAGTAATTACCATTTACTATTTCATTAATTTGAGAACTTTGTATGTAATTTCTATTAAAACAATGAATTTAAGCCATGTGCCTTGCCCGGGGCACTGTGGTCCATTTGTTAAGGGTTTTTCATTATCATATGCCATATACTCATTGTAATGAAAAAACATTTGACTCTTTTGCATTCAAATTTTGCGCTCATTGTCTTTCTTTAATGCATTTTCAAAAAATAGCCATGTGACCTTACATGCACACACACACCCACACACATATTTATAGATCCACCTCCACTCTAGATCTCATTAAGAACGGCTCTGCTATTTCCATCTATGACTTTGAACATCCAATCTACCAAGCCGAAGATGAAGGCGAAGAAGATTGTGAAATACTTGGGGAACTAGCCAGACTTTTGATGCAAGAGGAAAAGGCCATTCAACCGCACGAGGAACCAGTTGAAGTGATTAACCTAGGTACTGAGGCAGACAAGAGGGAAGTCAAGATCAGCGCCAACTTGGAAGACAATGTCAAGGGAAAATTGGTTTAGATGTTGCATGTCTATGTTGAAGTGTTCGCTTGGTGATATGAAGATATACCGAGACTTAATACTAATATCATAGTACATCATCTACCAATGAAGGAAGGTTGTCCTCTGGTCAAGCAAAAGGTTCGTCGCATGCGGCCATATATGTCTGAGAAAATAAAATCTGAGGTAATGAAACAATTCGATGCAAGTTTCCTGGAAGTGACGTCATACCCTCAATGGGTGGCAAATGTTGTTCCAGTACCGAAGAAAGACGGTAAAGTCCATATGTGCATAGACAACATGGATTTGAATAGGGCAAGCCCCAAAGATGATTCCCGACTATCGCATATTGACGTCTTGGTCGACAAAACTGTTCAACATAAAGTGTTCTCCTTTATGGATGGCTTCTTCGGTTACAATCAAATCAAAATGGCTCCCGAAGACATGGAGAAGACCAATGTTTTCACACAGTTGGGCACCTTCTGTTATAAGGTCATGCCTTCCGGTTTGAAGAATGCAGGTGCAACCTATCCATAAGCTATGGTAGCTCTGTTTCATGACATGATCCATCATGAGATAGAAGTCTATGTTGATGACATGGTTGCAAGATCACAAATTGAGGAACAACACCTTGATCATCTTCAAAAGATGTTTGAGAGGTTGAAGAAATACAAGCTAAGGTTGAATCCCAATAAATGCACCTTCGGAGTAAGGTAAGGAAAACTCCTAGGGTTTTTCGTCAGTGGAAAAGGTATCGAGGTTGACCCTGCAAAATTAAAATCCATAAAAGAGATGCCAACTCCCTGTATTGAGAAGGAGGTCAGGGGATTCTTAGGTCAACTCAACTACATTACCCGATTCATCTCTCCCTTAATTGCTACATGTAAGCCAATCTTTAAACTGTTGTAGAAAGATCAAGTAGTCAGATGGAATGACGTCTGCCAAGAAGCCTTTGACAAGATTAAAGAGTGCCTACAAGAACCTCCAATCCTGATGCCTCCAATTAAAGGAAGACCTCTAATTATGTACTTGACTGTATTAGAGAATTCAATAGGGTGTTGTTGGGTCAACATACGAGTTTGGACTAAAAGAGCATGCAATATACTAGCTTAGTAAAATGTTTACCGACTGTGAAACCAGATATTCACTGCTCGAGAAAACTTGTTGTGCTTTGGCATGGGCTGCTCGCCGGTTAAGACAGTATATGTTGACTCACACCACTTTATTGATTGCTAAGATAGATCCCATCAAGTATATCTTTGAGAAACCAACTCTCTCTGGAAGAATAGAAAGATGGCAAATGATCTTGAATGAATATTACATCCGATACACCACACAAAAAGCAATCAAAGGAAGTGTAACGGCGAATCATTTGGCCCATTAAGCTGTTGATAACTACCAATCCATGAACTTTGAATTCCAGGACGATAATATCATGCTAATAACTGATTATGATGAACATTCCCCGCATGAAGGGCCTGAACAAGGATCTCGATGGACTATGGTTTTTGATGGAGCTTCTAAAACTCAGGGTAACAGAATTGGTGCTGTGATCATTTCTCCAAAAGGCTGTCATAAACCTTTCACTGCCAGACTGTGCTTCGACTGTACGAACATCATGGCCGAGTATGAAGCGTGCATCTTGGGTCTAAAGGCTGCCATTGACCTAAGAATCAAATTCTTAAGCGTATACAGAGATTTAGCCTTAGTAATCAGTCAAGTTAAAGGAGAATGGGACACCAAACATCCTAATCTGGTCCCTTACAAAGAGCTTGTGTTAACCTTGATCCCTTACTTTGAAGAGGTCACTTTTGAACACTTTCCAAGGGAAGAAAATCATTTGGAAGATGCTTCAGCAACTATGTCGTCTATGTTCAAGGTCAATTGGGACAACGAAGCTCCTAGAATTACTATCGAAAGATTTGACGAACCTGTGTACTATTATGAGATTGACACTGATGAAGAGAAGCCTTGGTATCATGAAGTGAGGAGGTACCTTGAAGCACAAGAGTATCCTGGAGGAGCCTCAATCAACGACAAGAAATTCCTGCAGAGGTTCTCAGCCAAATTCTTCCTAAGCAATGGCATCCTATACAAGCGCAACCATGATTCTACCCTGCTCCGTTATGTGAACAATAAAGAAGCAGAAAAGATCATGGAAGACATGCATGAAAGTATCTTTGGAACTCACTCTAGAGGGAACACTATGGCCAAGAAGATTCTGAGAGCTGGTTACTATTGGTCGACTACGGAAACTATTTGTCACCATCACTCGAGGACTTGCCATAAGTGTCAAATCTATACCGACAAGGTTCATGTGCCTCCAGTTCCGTTGAATGTCATGACTGCTCCGTGGCCATTTGCAATGTGGGGAATTGACATGATTGGAGAGATCAAGTCCACTGCCTCTAATGGACATCGCTTCATCCTCATCGCCATTGATTACTTCACCAAATGGGTCGAAGCTGCTTCATTTTCCTCAGTCACTAAGAATGTTGTAGCCCAGTTTATCAAGCATTACCTTATCTGCCTGTAAGGCGTCCCTAAAAGGATCATCACCAACAAAGGAACTAACCTCAATAACACTATGATCACTGAACTCTACATGCAGTTCAAAATTAAGCATCTAAATTCTTCTCCATACAGACCTAATATGAATGGCGCAGTGGAGGCCACCAACAAAAATATAAAGAAGATTGTACAAAAGATGGTGGTGACCTATAAAGACTGACATGAGATGCTACCATTTGCTCTTCATGGCTACCATACTTTGGCTCGAACATCAACTGGGGCAACCCCTTTCTCTTTAGTCTATGGCATGGAAGGCGTCCTACCTGTCGAAGTTCAGATTCCTTCCATAAGGATTATGAAAGAAGCAGACTTGGGCGAAGACGAATGGATTCAGACTAGGTTGGATCAGTTGAACTTGATTGATGAAAAGAGGATGGCTGCTGTTTGTCATGGTCAAATGCATCAAAAGTGTATGATCAAGGCATTCAACAAAAATATCAAACCTCGAGCATACTGGGCTGGCGATTTGGTAATAAAGTGCATCATTTTACCATAAGGCGACCCCAGGGGAAAATGGACTCCCACTTACGAAGGGCCATTTGTTTTCAAAAAATTATTCTTTGGCAGTGCTATGATGATAACCATTATGGACGGTGAACATTTTCCCACATCTTGTGAATGCGGACATAGTTCAAAAATACTACGCATAAAGAATGACCTGCTAGGTTGACATACCTAGGCAAAAATAAGGGCATCCCGACGAACCAAAAGGTTCGGGAAAAAGTTAGGGATACATACAAAAGATTGTACACCCGACAAGTCGAAAACCTGAAAGGGGGGTTTGGACAAAAAAAGGTATGCTGGTGGATTGAAACCCTGAAAGGGAGGCCCAGGAAAAAGTTAAGAATTAAAGCGTACAACTATGTCCCGTTGGATCACTAACGGTCAACTCTATTACCAAGGTCCAAAGTTCAAATGGTACGAGATCAATATAATCAACTTCTTTCGATGGAAAGGGATAGTGTTCGAAGACATAGGGGAAATAATGGAGTTGGAACTCAATGAGATCACTTCCACATGGCTATACAATTTTGTTTCCACTTTGTATTCTTTTAATTTTTTCCGATAACTTCCTCTTACTAGGATTTCTGTCTCCATGTACAAAAATGCATGTTTATAGGAAGATTATCAATACAAATATACTTTGAAGTAAAAACATCTTTATTTTTTTTTGTTTTTAGTGCAAAAACATCCAATTGAATGAACATATGCATATGAACATGATTAACTGTTAATAAATGAACGAACAAAAACAATAATAAGTATTTGCTCAAGGATTTGGGATATCCCCATAGAGTTACTTCAATACAATTATCCCCACTGTTGTACCCCAAAATTTTCCCTCCCATATTTCTCAATACATTTCAAGTGAGGTCTTCAAATGGCTCAAGGAAGTCCAAGGGTTGACAAGACAAACTCCCTCCTAAGGCAGTCTACCTTAAATTAGGGTTTCATGTTGCATCAAGATACTTGATTCCAAGGGATCCCAAATTCTCACCATTGTCCTAATATGTTCTCAAGATCATCCATGTCAAGTTTCAATCTTTGCAGAGGAAGTTTGCTCAGTCAATTGCTCAAAGGCCTGAAAATCGACTGTGCTAGGGCAAAAGTCAACTGTGACCCCCATGCAGGCAAATTTCAAGATTTTTGGTCAAAATCCTCATTTTTAAGTATTATTCAGCATTTTATCAAGGGTTGATCATGATTCATCAAGGATTGCTCACAATTCATCAAAACCCAAAAGTTGCTAAATTAGGGTTTTGTAGGAAAAGTCAACTCAACTTTGACCAAGCATAACATTCTCATACTTTATGAGAAATGACCCATACAAAGCTAATTTTGAATAGGATTCAATTCCCTACAATTAATCTTCATCTCCCAAGTTCAAAATATGCATTCACAAGAAGTTATGAATTTTGACATTATAGGCCATTTTGGAAAGTCAACAAAAACACCTTTTTTGTCAAAGCTTCATACATAAACATGGAATACCGAATTGATATGAGACCAAAATGGTTGCTTAGAGGACATCTCAAGCTTTCTAAAAAGTCCAATAACACTTTAAAAGATTCAAAATTGAGGAAATTATGCATTAGTGAAGTTGACCTTTTTTGCAAAATTGCCAAAAGTCAACTATGCCTCAAATTGCAATTTTTGCTAAATAGACCTAATCTTTTGCACTTGTTTTGAGTTGGTAGCATGGTCCACGAGCACTAGCTCTTTCCACTTGTCTTTATCTTATTTTTATTATTTATTTTGATTTTTTATTTCAATTAAATCATTTTAAATCAAAATAAATCATAAAAAATCAAAATCATTGAAACATCAAGATATTGCGCATCTTTTAGGTTCTATAGCCAGCTAGCAAAAGATTGAATTCGTGCAAGGCAAAAGTGGGCACAAAAAGATTGACTTTGGCCTATTTTGGAAAGAATTTCAAGTGAATCAAATTATGATCAAAATCAATAATTGACAAAGATTGAATGGACTTTTGTAAACCTAATTCATTCCTCAGTATATAGGGAATATTTGCAGACAAAAATCACAAGGTTTTGGAGGCGCAAAAGAGAGAACAAAACTTGGAAAAAACAAAGAAAAGTGGTAAATTGATTTTGCACTTCCAGGCATTTACAAGGCTCCCTAACCATCTCATTCGATTCTGGGATTGCAAGGAGGCTATACCAATCAAGAACAAGGAGTTTCCAGCGCTAGAACTCACTGTAAGTCAGCCACGACAATGGCTTCTTCTTGAAATCGAATTGCATGATTATGGCACTTATAGCATGAAATAATCACATATTCTTGTTCCTTAACACATTTGTAAGCTATCTATATCACTTAATTGCATTATTGTTAGCTGTACAGTAATCCACCATTGTTAGGGTTCCTTGTTGTGTTTTAGGATCTTTCTATGCAGGCAAAATTGGGCCACAAGAAGGGCACCATCGTGCTCAGCAGGCCAAGATGAGTTGATTCATGGCCTTAGATTTTATTTATCTTTCTTGTGCTTGATTTTGAGAATTACAGGGTTTGTAGTGACGGACATTGTCCGTAGGTAAAGGTCTTCAAACCTTTTAGCCACAGAGAGAGGACAATGATGATGGCATGGCATCACCCTACTCGTCCATTTGATTTTCCGCGCGAATTTCCCTTTTTTTCGCTTGTTTATAATATAATAATTATTGTTTATGTTGTATACAACTAACGCACGCAACGCAATTGGTAGTGGAGCAGTTGGAAAAGGCTTTGGGGCCTGGGTTCGAATCCCAGGTCCCCCCTATTATTTCTTGTTATTTTCATTCAGGTGATCAAGCGTGCACACGAGGCAAGACTCCACCATGTGCCCTCAGAATCCAACCATTGGATCTCCAGGAAGCCTGATTTGATGGCCATCATTGAAGGATCCATCATGTGACCCAGTCAATGCAACACATGGGATTCAGAAGGTCAACGTGGACCTTTGGTTTTGGGCCAGAATTGCTAGCAACACACCCCCCCAAATTACTCCCAACCAGGCCCAATTCTTCTTTCTTTCTATTTATATTTTCTTTATATTTTCTTTATTTATTCATTTTAATTATTTTTACTAACACAAATTAATAATTCTTTTTATAAAAAAAATCATAAAAATAATATTTTTCACGCAATTAGATTTAGGATATTTATTTTTTATACAAAAATTAATTGAATTAAGGTATTTAATTTTAGGTAACTTAAATTTCTTTTGTAAATAAATTAAAATTAATTAGAACAATTAGGGTTTTTGTTTCTAACTTAATTCTATTTTCTTTTTTTCTTAAAAAAGAACAAAAAATATAAAAATAGGCCATGTAAATTATTTTCTTTAATTAATTTAGTTACTAATTAATTTTTGTATTTAATTTAAAAACATTATTCTTTTCCTTAAAAATAATCAAAAAACAACAAAAATAATTTTTTCTTTCGATTAGGTTAGACGGGGTCAAAACCCTAGTTCTCTCCCGTTCTCAATTCATTGCGCTTTATTTTATTTTTACCATATTGATGTAATTGCTCACAAGTTGTAATAGATTAATTAGGACTTTTTACTTTCATTTATCGTTTTTTTTACGGGTTGTTTTTGGCTATGTAATTAATACCTGAAGCCTTGTAATAGCTTAGCTTGCTTTCCGCACTTTAAATTCCACAAAATATTAACTATTAGATGTATGATATTAGGGTTGCATGACAAGAATGTATGATCAACTTTAAAACGGTTATCAAACCCTAAATGTGCAAAGATAATAAACTTGAAATTGAATCACTCGCACATGCGTACTCCTAGGGTATACTCTCACTTCGGTTGCCTTCGGTAAACGATCATTATGTATAGGGTATTTTAGTGGTCGCTCTCTTGTCTCAAAGATCAAAGTTTCCTCAGAAAGGTTTCCTCGGAATTGTTGCCTCGAATACTGATCTTAAGACATTAGAGTTATTACTAAGACGTCCTAACATTGCTTCAGTGATTGTACGTCCCTTTTCGAATTGACCCTTAAAAATTCCAACAACGGTGCTACCTACTCACTAATAGTAGGATAGCGCTGTCTAAAGGAAGGGAACATAGAACAACTCTTTTTTTCGAGTAGGTAGATTAGCTCTTAAGTACTTGCTCAAAAAATCAAACTTTTCTACACTTACACACTTTTCAAACAAAGTTTTCAAAACAACTTCGTAACACTCTTGAAGACAGAAGCAAGGGTTAAATTGAAGTAAAACAAAAACTTTTTCAAATCAAACACACACAAGAAAATTTGAAAATGATGAGTAAGTACCTAAGAGCCCGTAGATAACTACGGATAAAAAGGGTGATAATACCTTCCCTTTCTATAATCTACCCCCCGTACTCAGAATATCTCGAAAAAGGAATTTTTCTGTGCTTTTTTCCTTTCCAGTTGGAGAAAATAAAAGTCAGTGGCGACTCTTGCTTACCGCGACATTTTGCAAACACAAACGCAAAATGCAAAACAGCATTCAAACAGTTCCGGTTCTGCCATCGTATCACAGAGCAAGCAACTCTGCTGGGGATAATAAGTGGGGTATACCTTAGGATTAGTTCATCATATTTCTTCTATTGTTTGATTTGATTGATTTATTTTTGTGGGCTTTGTATCGGAGTTACTATAGATCCTAACCCGGATCTGGGGAACACCTTTTAGGTAAGTAGCAATAAACTGTGAGGGAACTGTACGGTGTAGACTGATACGGTTAAAGCAGTAGCTACGTTGATGTGGCACATTGGTTGGTACCAGTATCCCTTGTGGAGGAACAAGGAGAATACGAGGCTGTTATATGGGTCGTTAAGCATTAACTGACCTTAGAACCTATAATTGACCAACTTGGCCATAGGAAGTAGTGAGATAGCCGGACTCGGTATAGAGCTGAGAACTGGTTGATACTCGATACTACACTCATTGAGACCATACTCTCGAGATAGTTCTGGCCACAAGAAAAGATTGTGTGAGCTGAAACCATGACCGATGGGGGATGGTCAGTGATATTGAGAACCTCTAGAACCCGGTTACTATTATTAGGTCAGGTTGAACCAAATGAACTTCAAGAGGGTAGTACCTAGACTCCATGCAAGCCTAACCTTAAGGGCTATTGTGTAACTTATGTGCCTTTACCATGTTTGTTACCTGTTATACCTATTGTGTGTTTTATCATGACATCATGCATCATGACATAGCATGCATACTTCATTGTACTAACCATTTCAAAGACCGAGGGAATTTATCTTTGTCCTGTTTTGCAGATTATGGCTTCAGTACGCAGAAATACCATTCGAGTTAACTTCGTGCAGATACCTACTCAGTTTAGAGAGTTAGTCTCAAAATTTCTTGATACTTCTCCATTTGTTAGAAGACATGGTCATCTCCTTAGCCTGGTCACTTCCAAGTTGGATGAGCAGATGACGAGCATCATTTTCCAGTTCTTTGATCCAATGAATCATTGTTTTACCTTCCCGAATTATCAACTAGTTCCTACTTTGGAGGAGTTTTCTGACTTACTTGGTATATCCATCCTCGAGCAAACACCCTTCACAGGTTTGGAGGAGGTTCCTAGACCTGAGGACATTGTTTCAGCCTTACATTTAAAAAGGGCTGATGTAGTATCCAACTGGGAGACACGGAGCGGGGTTAAAGGTTTCTTGGCTAAATTTCTGATGGATCAAGCTCAACAGTTCTGGGATAACTTGGATTTTCAAGCATTTGAAGACATCTTGGATCTCCTCATCTATGGCTTGGTTCTTTTCCCGAATCCAGATTCCTTCATAGATGTGAATGCGGTCAAGATCTTCTTGTCTCGTAATCCAGTGCCTACTCTTCTAGGTGACATTCTGCATGCTCTCTATACTCGTACCGTGTAAAGAAGAGGGACTCTCATGTGTTTCACGCTGCTGCTGGCTAGGTGGTTTATTTCGCACCTCCCCAAGTCTGTATTGAAGAATGAAGAAGGGTTAGGTTGGGCTTACAGGATAATGTCCCTTGCCCACACAGACATTCTTTGGAGTTCTAAGGATATGGAAAGAGCGGCTGTCATTGATCGACGCAGGGAATACCCTAATGTCTCATTGCTTGGAATTAGAGGGGGAATAACCTACAGTCCTTGCTTGGCTCTATGACAGTTTGGTCACGCTCGGAGAGACGGTCTTCATGAGCTACTTCTTACAGATATTGTCTTCGACTACAAGGGGGACGTTGATGAGCATCGCCGAAGGTTTATACGAGCCTGGGGAATGGTGAACAGGTCTGACCCACACGAGCTAGGACCGAAGACTTCTCTCCCCATGCAGCCTTATCTCCAGTGTGTTCGAGCCCGTGCTCAAAAGCCGGGGATGCCTTATGAAGCTATACTGCCAGTGGTTGTGGAGCATACTAATGAAGAAGGTGTTCCTTATACAGTCCTCTATCCCTATATGCCTACTGATCTTGGGGCATTGAAGAGATCTTGGATCTAGCTGAAGGAAGAAAGGGATACCTACCAAGAGAAGTATCATGAGCAGGAAAGGAAGATCTTGAAGCTCACGAGGAAGCTTGAGAATGAAAGGACAATCAATGATTATGTCAGCACGAAGGGAAAATGACCATGGGATTTCTGATGTCTTTTTTGTTTCTAGTTAGATTTGCTTTTCAGTTTACTTCTTTTGTAACGCCTTAAAGGCATTGTTAAACATTGTTACAAGTTTAATCTAATAAAGTGTGTTTTATTTTGTTTTACAAATTTGAATCTCCCAAAGTCTTTGAAATCATTTCATACGCATTCCATTATCATGCACCTCATTACAGGTACCATTACAAGTTTCTTATCTTCTTCGCTGTTTATTTCAGCACAAAATGTCTTCTGAAACACCTACCGATCAAGCCATCAAAGCTCTTCAAGCACAGAATGCTCAATTCTAGGATATGTTCTTGAACTTGGCCAAAGGACAACATGATTTGAAGACTCTCATCCTGAAGGAGAAGAAGAAGAAGAAGAAGGTGGTTCTGCTGAATATGGGTCACAGATTTGGGAATAGGTTGCGACAGGAAGCTGATCTGTCTCATTCATCTGGAGAAGGAGAGAACCAAGAGGAAAGAAAGGGTCCTAGCCTTATGGTCTCTGATAATGATACTGATTTTGATGATGAACAGTACCCTCCTGCTGAGGATATGTACAAACAACTTGAAGATCGTCTGAGTGCTATGGAGATTCATAAGGTCCCGGGTTTGGATTTTGGAGATTTGGGACTAGCATCTGGGGTGGTGATCCCTCACAAGTTTAAAGCTCTGGTTTTTTCTAAATACGATGGAGTATCTTGTCCAAAACTCCATCTCCGCTCGTACGTTAGAAAAATTCAACCCTACACTGCCGATAGGAATTTGTGGGTCCATTTCTTTCAAGATAGTCTGTCAGGGACTCAGCTTGAATGGTTTTATCAATTGGAAGGAGCTAATGTCCTCAACTGGGAGGACCTTGCTGCTGCTTTCTACAAGAAGTATCAGTATAACGCCGACCTTGCTCCCACTCGTACTCAGCTTCAGAGTATGTCCATGGGTGCAAGCGAAGGTTTTAAGGACTATGCTCAGAAATGGAGAGATCTGGATGGAAGAGTCCAATCCCCCTCTGTCTGATAGGGAGTTGGTTGATATGTTTCTGGGGATCTTGTCTGGTCCATTTTTCAATCATCTGATTGGTAGTTCATCATCTGGGTTTACTGAATTGATTATGACTGGGGAGAGAGTAGAGGCTGGTATCAAAAGTGGAAAGATACAGAAAGGTGCTTCATCAAGTACAGAAAAGAAGCCTTTCAGGAAAGAAGCTAGTGCAGTTTATGGCTCGAGGAGCCAAAGCAGACCTGAGCGTCGCTAAGCAGTGAATGCGGTAGTAATATCAAGACCTACAGTTGCTCCACAATGCAACAATCAGCAAATGATGGAGAGGCCGCAGAGACAGTATACTCGGCTTAATATGAACTTGTCACAAATTTTACCACAATTGTTGAAGACCAACCTGGTAACTCTGAGGGAAGCCCCAAAGAATCACAGCACCACATCTCCGCTGTATAATCCAAACGCCCGTTGTACCTATCACTCTGATAGCCCGGGTCATGATACGAATAACTGTTGGGCTTTGAAGAATAAGGTGCAAGATTTGATTGAAGCTAAAGAGATTGAATTTGACGCTCCAGAGAAACCAAACGTCATAACTGCTCCTATGCCCAAGCATGGTAATAGAGTAAACACTGCGGACGATGATTCATTTGTAACCTCCATGGAAGATATTTCTACTCCATTAATGACAGTTAAGAAGAATCTATTGTTGGCCAGTTTATTTCCAGGCTGTGGTGAAGGTTGCCACCTATGTTCCATCTTGCCTGCTGGTTGCTATTTACTGAAATCAGGTGTTCAGCGCCTGATGGATAACAATGAGATCTTGTTCGAGAAAACTTTGATTCCGTTGATTCCTGTTGAAGATATTTCCATCATAAACATTTCCGCCAATCCTTCCAAGGCTTCCTCGAGAAAGCATGTTAGGATTACATCTGTTCCAAGAGTTGCTCCATTAATAATTACTATTCCTGGTCCCATCCCATACACTTCGGATAAGGTTGTCCCGTGGCACTATGGGGTCGATGTGTATTATCAAGGGATCAAACAAGACTTGAAGGTTGAAGAGGCTGATGCTGATGTCAGCAATATTGTCGGGTCTAGCAAAGTCACCCGAAGTGGAAGACTTTTCTCTCCTGAGATTTCCCCTCTGACTATTCAAAAGCCTGTTACCATTCCATCTGCCGGTACATCAGCTACTGTTCCAAACCTTACTCCAGTTATCACCCCTGTCGCCGAGTCATCTGACATTCGGGGAAAAGAAGTTACAGGTGGGCTTGCCCGGATGGAGGCGCCTAAAAAGTTCATCGTAGAAACCTCTAAGTAGGAGATAGAGGAAATTTTGAAGATTATCAAGAAAAGCGACTACAACGTAGTCGATTAGCTGGGGCAAACCCCGTCGAAGATCTCCATGTTATCCTTATTGTTGTGCTCGGAAGCCCATGCAAAGGCTTTAATTGCCTTCCTTAAAACTGCGCATGTGCCGCAGGAAACCTCTGCTGATCAATTCAAAGATTGTGTAGCTAGTTTGACCGCTAACAATGGGTTGGGTTTCTCCGATGCATATCTGATTGCCAAAGGAAGAAATCACAATGATGCACTGCATGTCTCGATCGAGTGTAGGGGCACTACTCTGGCCCATGTACTGGTGGATACTGGGTCTTCATTAAATGTTTTACCCAAGAAAGCATTAGATCGGCTGGATTGTGAAGGGTTGGTTCTGAAGCCAAGTAATATTTTGGTTAGGGCTTTTGATGGGTCCAAAAGGATGGTGCACGGGGAGGTGGACGTCCCTATTAAAGTTGGCTCTCAGACTTTTGCATCTACGTTCTATGTGATAGATATCCGACCATCTTATTCTTGCTTGTTGGGTCGCCCTTGGATTCATAAGGCTGGGGAAGTGACTTCTACGCTCCATCAGATGTTGAAATATCCAGTAAAAGGGAAGATTGTTACGATGCAGGGTGAGGAGGAGTACATGGTAAGTCATCTTTATTCCTTTCGGTATGTGGAGATGGATGGAGATTTCATTGAAACCCCGTGTCAGAACTATGAAGAGGTCCCCCAAACTCTGGCGTCGATTGAAGTTGCTGTTGAAGAACCTCCAATGAATATGGATTCCTTCAAGGATGCCAGGGCTATTATTGAAAAAGATGGGTGTGCAAATTGGGGCCAACTCCCTGACTTTGTACACAAGACTGACAAGTTTGGTTTGGGTTTTACTGCAAAGGCTCAAAGGGCTGTTCGGCGTGCGCGAATTGGAAGACCTTTGAAACCACCGGCTGGAAATCATCGAAACAATGAAGTCGCCACGGAACGTCTTTTATCCCATATGGAGGGAAAGGTAAACATCGAGAAAACCGGAAAAGGGAGAAATCACGGTCTTTCAACCGAGATATCGGGTAAGGGAGTCTGTTACGTGAGGGGAAGGTATTAGCACCCCACGCGCCCGTAGTACTCTATGATATCCACTCTTGTTGTCTAATCTAAATGGGTGTGGTAAAATCCTATGTCTATGGCTTACAACTTAAAAGGGAATGCATGGGAAAGAAAAGAAAATGATGTAGGGAAAATAAAAGTTGTGCTCGGTTGGGCCCTACCCCAATGCCTACGTATCCCTTTTAAGGAATCAGAGCAGCCGTAGTTTGGCTTAAGTGTCTTGGTTGGTTTGTGTTTTTTTTAATTAGAACAAACAAAGATAATCAAGATGGCAAAACATCAAGTAAAACAACAAACAAATGAGATGGTAAAACATCGGCTAAATAATAACAAGATAACATGTCAAAGACGGCGAAACATCAAAAGAAACAAACGACAAAACAATCATACCTAACAATGATATTGAGAATCAAAGTAGGATAACAAACATGTGCGATGGCGAAACATCGACTTCAAACAAATGTGCAATGGCGAAACATCGATTAAAGGATAACAAGAAATCATGGTAAAGATGGAAAAACATCAATAAAATAGATGACGAAACATCACACCTAACAATGACATTGAGAATCAAAGTAGGATAACAAACATGTACGATCGCGAAACATCGGCTTCAAGATAACAAGATATCATAGCAAAAGATGACGAAACATCGATAAAATAGATGATAAAACATCACACCTAACAATGACATTGAGAATCAAAGTTGGATAACAAAACATGTGCGATGGCGAAACATCGGCTTCAAGATAACAAGATATCATGGAAAAAGATGACGAAACATCGATAAAATAGATGACAAAACATCACACCTAACAATGACATTGAGAATCAAAGTAGGATAACAAACATGTGCGATGGTGAAACATCTGCTTCAAGATAACAAGATATCATGGCAAAAGATGACGAAACATCGATAAAATAGATGACAAAACATCACACCTAACAATGACATTGAGAATTAAAGTAGGATAACAAACATGTGCAATGGCTAAACATCAGCTTCAAGATAACAAGATATCATGGCAAAAGATGGCGAAACATCAATAAAATAGAAGACGAAACATCACACCTAACAATGACATTGAGAATCAAAGTAGGATAACAAACATGTGCGATGGCGAAACATCGATAAAATAGATGACAAAATATCACGCCTAACAATGATATTGAGAATCAAAGTAGGATAGCAGACATGTGCGATGGCGAAACATCAACTTCAACATAAATAAAGTAAGATTGGTTTGTATCTTTTACTTCGAAGAAGAGTTTGGGTTCATTAGAGGTGTCTTATGATTTGCCAAGAAAACAATTTTTGTTTTAAGATGCAAGATGCAAAGAGAGAAAAACAACTAAGGGAAACTATCCTAGTACTATCCCTAGTGTTATCATACAATGACCCTAAGGTTGAGGTTAAAGGAAAATCCTATCCTATGTTAGCATACATGGATTCCTGCCTTAATTAACATGTCAAAGGAAGCTTGACAAAACTATCCTATAGGGAACATGTAATGAGAGCGAAGTCGTGATCTCAATTTCTAAATTGAGTGACTCATCGATCAACAATTAAAGAAGAAAAGCAATAAACATCATATAGGGTACATGCAATGAGAGCAAAGTCGTGATCTTAATTTCTAAATTGAGTGACTCATCGATCAACAATTAAAGAAGAAAAGCAATAAACATCCTATAGGGAACATGCAATGAGAGCGAAGTCGTGATCTCAATTTCTAAATGGAGTGACTCATCGATCAACACAAACACAACATATGTATTAGACAAAAAACAGAGGGCCTCCTGACATATATCAGCAACAGAGGTCCCATCATGCAATCAGGGAACTATGCAAAATGAAAATGGAAGAAAGGAGATAGTGCAATACCAAACAGATAACTATCCGTAGCAACCGAGCAAGAATAAAAAGAAACCCAGAGAACTTCAAGCAAGCTGGCATCAGTAGACGAATCAAGTCATAAATTACGCCATAAGGATATAAGTAATGAGATTATCACATATGAACAGATCCACATGGGCAATGTATAGTATTCACAATATCATGTATATATCCTGCATGGAATATCAAACATGCCAAATACAAAAGCAGTGTCAGTGTAATAAGTTGTGTTCCACAAATAAAGTGGAACACAGTAGCCTCAGGCCAAAATTGGGATGTATTACATTGTCACAAAGTCTCCAAGATATGCCAATGTCTTTAATCCTAAGTCCAAGAAAAAGTCTCATGCTCCACAATGCTAAGGATAGTAACCAAATAGTCTGAGTATCATTAAAGTCCCTTTTTTATGGTTTATGTTGATTATTGGGTGTTTTTAAAAGGAAAATAAAATCTCAAGTGAGCAAAATAAAAAATGACATAAAAATAAATGCTCAAGTGAGCAAAGATGAAAATAGCATGAAATGTAAAATGCTAAAAGTAAATGGTACATAAAGCATAAAAAAAAGAGCACAAAGTAAAGTCAATTGTTAGAAATTAGTGGTTAGTTGGATGACCATCTTGAAACTTGCATTTGGAACTCATTATAGGATTTGTAGAACCAAAGCCTCCATACAACAAGTTGCATTTACTTTTTGTCAAGTATATCATCCATTTTGGAATTCTCAAAAGGTAACATTCAATGATCAGTGGTGTTTAAGTGATCCGCGTTGACCAAAGGTGTTGTAGATCCATTAGAGGATTGGTAGAACCAAAGCCTCCACACAATGAATCTCAAGGTTATTGGATCAAAGAGATCAAATTAATATACTTGGGCTTGCAATCATAAGTTTGGGACATGAATGATCATTTATTCGAATCAGGACAAAATTTAGCGCTATGTTAAGCAATCGTAAGTGAACTTATGTCGAAGTCGCACCTATTTCGAGGCCGGTCAATAGAAATCTATGTACTTCATGTTTGGATAAATGATATAGAGATCACCATCCTTTAACATGTAGCACAATTAAAAAAGAAAGGGATAAGATGAAGAGGGAGGGGAATGATAAGCTAATTTGGATCACCATTTCAAAATTATTTCATCTTTAAAGTCAACCACTCCTCTAGATGGATTAAAGCGCTAAACATAACATTAATCCAAAGCACCAAAAATGAATTAAATAATTCATTTTTAGGTAGATTTACATTGATTAACATTTATACAACTTCATCTACATCACAAAGTCCATTGATTTTATAAACAAATTGAACATTTAAAATTGCAATCCAAATTATCCATCAAAGAGTGTGCAGAAAAATATTTGAGTCAAAACAGCCCCAAAATAAGGCAGCAAAAGAATTTTTGGCACTGTTGCAATCAATTGTGCCTAGACAACAACCTATTGCATCAGTGCAGTTTTTTTATCAACTCAATTTTTTGTGACAATCAATTGCAATGTTACAACAATTGATTGCAACATGTTAAAAATCAGTAGAAAACAACATTGTAAAGATCAAGTTCTTGTTCCAACTTTTCATCAAACACCTTATGATCATGGATCCAATTGAGCATGAAAATTCCAGCAAATTTTGAGAAAATAGCATTAATGGAGTCATAAAAGAAGTGCTTAATGAATCAAAACCATAAATCCACAAGAGATCACATTATGAAAGATAACGATCCAACTTACCAAATGTAGAATTTGAGAATTATCAAACAACTTCAGAAATTGCTTCAATTCAACCACAAGAATCAATTAATCAAGCTTGGATGTAGAGAATTGATGGAGAAAAGGTGTTTAGATGAAGGTTTAGCTCAAAGATTAGTAAGCTTCAATGCAAAGCTTACTATCTTTTTGAAAATGGAGCTTTGAGTGAATTTGGTAGATGGAGAGAATTGAGAGATTTTTTAGCAAAGTGATTTTGGCTATCAAAAGCTTGAAATTTGAATGAAATAAGGGCTCTATTTATAGAGTTTTAGGATTGGGATTAGTGGTAATTTGGTAATTGATTATTGGAGCCAAATTTGAATTAATGATATAATTTCAAATTATGCAGAAAAAATTGGAGCCAAAATGATAAAAGTTTGAATTTGCTGGCTTTTTAAAAAAAACACGTGCATGTTGCTGTTATGTGTCAATACATAGGTGGTATGCGTCGATACATTTTAGCTGTATATAACATCATGTGTCGATACATGCCTCTATGTGTCGATACATACTGTTAATCCAACTTATTACAAAATCACACAAACTGCATGAGTCGATACATAACATGTATGTGTCGACACATGCAAGTTATTCAAACAGGATGAGTCGATGCATACATGCATGTGTCGACACATGCTAGTTTTTCAAGCAGGATGAGTCGATACATACATGCATGTGTCGACACATGCTAGTTATGCTCAACAAGATGAGTCGATGCATAGGTTTATGGGTCGATGCATACCTTCTTTTGCCACAAACAGAATCAAATTAACTTTTCATGAGCTTATTTGTCGGATACTTGGTACCTAAAACACAAATTGTGAAAAGACAAAGACAAACATATATTTTTTTGATTAGAAGTTAGTCAACAACATATAAACAAAATACACAACCAAGGTGCTTGGAGAAAGCTGATCAAGCTTCAAAACCCCAATTTGACTGGTGAATCAAAGGAGTGGTTCAAACACAAACTCCAATCCTCTGAAGATCCAAAGAGATGGATGAAACATCTCAAGATATGCAATGACTTTTAAGCTTGAAAGATCCAGAGGCTTAGATGGTAAGATTCTACTTGATCAACTTGTCAAAGCAACCAACCTTCAAAGCTTAAGGAAGACTTGATAACCAAAGTACTTTGACCCCATCACAATGTATGAATGCAATGCAATATGATATTCATGATGAAATATAAGCCTAAATCAAAAGGGTAAATTTTGGGGTGCAACAGCTGCCCCTATTAAAATATCTTCAACATGATAAGTGAGAAAAGTGACAACTTTCGAGCGTACAAGGTTGAAGATATTTGAATACGAAAGAACCCAAAAATTTACACTCTTGAAGAAAAAAGAAACAGAAATAGAAAACTCCCAAGACATGCGTCAGAATGAAGCTGTAACGCGGGTTGAAACAAAACAAAACAAAGAAGAGTAGACGCGACTAAACTTCCGGATAGATGTGCTAGGGCAAAACTGGGCTTCAAAAGGGACGAGACAAAACTCAAACCACGGAGTATAGGCGAAACTAAGCTCTGGAAAAGAAAACGTACGCGGGTGAGGAGACGAAACTCTGAGCTCGACCCAAAGCAAAAGTGGCTAGAGTGCGCGTTTCTAGGAGCACTTGCTAATCTCAACTAGGATAGACAGTATGAAAGAACTGAAAGGATCCCATAAATAAGGAACAAAAGCGAGACGAAACTCGACTCAATAACCAGTTAGACAAAACTAGACTAGATGAGTACCAGGACAAAATTGGATTTCACGCACGGGTAACGAGGCGAAACTCGACCCATAGCAAAGTGATGAGAGTGCATGTTTCTCAGAGCACCTGCTGGTCTCAGATCAATGGATAGACAGTGACGAAAACTGATAAAAGAATCCAAGGAACAAAGGAGACTGATTTCAAACCAGGGACGCAGTACGAACACTACACTCGGTAAATGAACACCGTCAAAGGGTCCAAGGTATGAAAGCAAAAACGACACAAAACTCGACTCAAAAACTAGTTAGACGAAACTAAACAAGATGAGCACCAGGACGAAACTAGATTTCATGTGCAAGGTGAGGAGACGAAACTATGAGCTCAACCGAAAGCAAGGAGATTAGGGCGTACACCTAAAAACCTGCTGAAAGCGAATATCAGGATGAAACTGGTATTCGAAAGGTGCATAAATAGACATTGGAATGAACCAGAGAGGGTGGTGAAGACTAAACCCGAGAAGACCGCGTCAGGGCGAAACTAAACTACAGTTAAGAGTAGACACTCAACCAAACAAATGATTGATGTCAAAAGGATATTGGTATGGGGAGGAAACGGAGATAATGAGGACAAAGTCCTCGCTGGGGGTTTAATCCGAAGTAATAGCAAATCACCGGGGATGACGGAAATAAAAATGGCTTATGTTCCGATGCATGTTTGAATTCTTTTTTATAGCGCAATGCTCCATATAATGGAAATGCTACCCAGTTTGGTAGATGCAAATGTAATGATGCGTGTTTAAAAGTTCCACTGGGGAATGGCCAATTGAGAAGCCAATAACCAAGGAGCCAGCATCTGACCAGTCTTGCAAAAATAAATTGCAAAATCCAAAGGAGAGGAGAAAATACGGGGAACCACTAGAGAGGGAACCTTGAAGAGATGAAGCTTCGTGGGGAATAATAATCGAGTAACTAGCAGAAACGGGCCACAAACATTGAGGGGAGCTGCAAAAATAAATTTTAAACTCCGGGGAAAATCTGGTCGACACTGCAACATCCGGAAAAGGACGAAAACTTTTTGCTGGGGGAACAAAACTCTGCTGAAGAGGTGGGGCTTCACCAGAGAGATAGAACCTCATTGAAGATTATCTTGCTGGAGAGATATTCTCTTAGAACACAACCAAAGGACGAATCACGCAGATAGTCACATGGTATCAAAACCTTACTGGGGAATAAGAGAAGATCCTTAACAAAGGATGCCCCGGTCAACAGATCGGCTGGGAAATGAGAGGTCAAAGCGAGGGCTCTCGGCTTAACGACTCCATTGGGGATATGCGACACATCCAAACTTGGAGTCTTGAAGCGAGGCTTTTGAAAGAAGATTCCTGGGGTAACAAAATTTCGCTTGTAGAAACGAAACTTCACCGGGGATAGGAAATTTCACTGGGGAAACGAAACTCCACTGGGAATACGAAATTCCACTGGGGATAAGAAACTTCACTGGGGATAAGTAAAGTCCTAAACATACATGGGTCCTGTCTAGTAGAAGAAAATCGAATTTCCCTTCTTGACAATCATTAAGCTCTTTACAGGTGTTCAACGTGTAAACTCTCTTTTGATGTCAAACAAATGTTTTGCATGCAGGCAGATGTTTATTTTGAGAACGACAGACCTGATGTGGTGATTATTTAAGCCTTGAAGTTGAAAATTTTAACAAAAATGTCGCATCTCTATTGTGAACAAATCACTGGCTAGAGTGCAAAAAGGTTTTAAAAACTTTTCTTCTTCTTTTGAAAAAAAACAAGTCAAGATACGGGTAACAAGATACCAACACGGCCATGCAACACATATTCGGAGAGTTTAGGAAATACTATCCCGTTGTAGTATGCTTTCGAGTTAAACCCTTGTTTTAGTTAGGAATTTTAGAGTTTGTAATGTGGCCTGGTTCAAGGTTCTTTTGGAAAAAAAAGTTTTCCAAGACTCAAGTTATTTGGTGCCCACCTCCTTCGTGATATTCTCCTGTCCTAAGTTCAACTGACTTATCACAAGCATTCATCTTTCAAAAGGTTTTGTAACGGTTGAGTGATCACGACAAATCCTCCATCATGATCTTCACTTATCTTCTACTGCTTTTGTTTTCTATATTATCGTTCCTCTTCTTTTGATGAAAATTTTATTGGATAATCTTTTGGCCTTTTAGGCTCTCTTTTCCCTAACTTTTGCCTGGACAAAAATCTCTTGAATTTCCATTTTTTTTGGATTCCAGCGGGATGCCCTAACTTTTGCCTAAGCGACTTGTTTTCAAGTTTCGACTTAGCGGGGCTTTTTGTTTCTTTTTTTATTCATGCTTTTCACCTTAAACAAGTCAACATGACTTTTGAACTCTTTTTTCGAAAACAAATGTCTCATTCCTTGGTCGGCGAGGGATAGCCATTATTGTATCGGTTCGATCTCGACCTCAGGACTTTGTGAGGAAATGAACATCGTGGTTTAGACACACATCTCTTTTTTTTTATCTCATGATGTGAAAGATAAAATGTAGTGATCCTCAGATGGGACATTCCTTCTGAAATTTGAATGCTTGGGCAAATCAACTGAACATCTACCCTGCCCCTGGTTAAAAGGTTTTGTTTTATTTTTTTTTGAACGGAAAAGAAACTCCTAGTTCAAAGGCTCTGAGGTGTTAACGAGGGGCTAACTCCCTTATATCTCCGGTGTTTTGGGATTGAAACAATGCCTGTACATTGTCAACAGGGTTCTACACAAAAGCATACCACTACCGTCATTGTTTTTTAGCTAAACTCCTTCCTCCAAACTTTTGGCTAAGCAAAAGAATTGGCACAGCTGGTATCGAAATGCTCGAAAAACAATTGAAGAGTGATTTTGTATGAAAAATTCTTTCAAGGAAAAAAAATTTAATGCATCAAGGCTGGCATTCAGCTATAAACAAAATCCTATATGCAGACAATGTTAAAACAATCAATCAAGATGACACATGAAAGTGCAGCAAAGAAATGTAATAAAAGCCATTATGGGGAAAAAGTGTCTCCAGCGAGGTTCACCGGTCCTGCCGACCTGCCGTAACCTTGATATTTACCCTAACTCATGACCTTTACCGATAGCACGGAGTTATGAAACAAAACGGCACGGCACCCTCCAGTAAAGTGAAAAAGAAGTCCATCAAACAGAGAAACAAACATGCCCCTCGCGCAGTGGATATTGCGTTTGTTATCCGTACTTCAAGCGATCAACCAATCGTGACTTAGATTTCCATATCTATGTAAGGGCCACGAAGTTTATATGCACACGCTTATCAAAAATATTGGACGTTTTTGCAAACAAAATAGTAAAAAGGGAGCAAAGAAATGCATACGCATACTTAAAAGAAGATATTTTGTTGATTTTGAGAGATCAACCTGTGAAAAAGGCATTTACATTGGGAAACAAGAAATTGCAAAATTAAAACAAACAAGTGTTTACAAATGGCAATGTGAATGTGAATATCCATCGAGTCCCAACTTTGCTATGACTCTGATGACTCTCATCTTCCTGCTTTCGGATAGATCAAACTTAGATTAGCTTCGAGCTTATGCCAGGTGAAGGGAAGAAATAAAGGATCCCATGCTGAGCGTAGTCATTTGATTTAAGTCCCTAACTTTTGCCTGAATCGCCCTTTCGGGTTTTCGATTCACCAGGACACCCCTTTTTGCCTAAACCGCCCTTTCAGGTTTTCAGTTTAGCAGGTTTTTATTATTTTTATGCAAAGTATTTTTTAACTACGTCAGCATTCATAGGGAGAGGGAAGTACTCTCCATCCATAGTCCTGAGCATCATCGCCCCTCCAGAGAAAACTTTTCGGACCACAAAAGGACCTTCGTAAGTCGGAATCTACTTTCCCCTGGGATCTCCCTGGGGAAGAATTATCCTTTTGAGCACAAGGTCGCCTGGTTTGTAACAATGAAGTCGCACCCTTTTATCAAAAGCTTTCCTCATCCTCTGCTGATATACCTGACCGTGGCAAACTGCCGTCAATCTCTTTTCATCAATAAGTTCCAGCTGATCCAGCCGATTCTGCACCCATTCACTTTCATCCAGCTCAACATCTCTCATGACCCTAAGAGAGGGAATCTCGACTTCTACCGGCAGTACTGCTTCCATGCTGTAGACCAATGAAAATGGGGTTGCCCCAGTCGAAGTATGCACCGTAGTGCGATAACCATGCAAGGCGAAACACAGCATCTCATGCCAATCTTTATAGGTTACCACCATTTTCTACACAATTTTCTTGATATTTTTAATGGCCGCTTCGACAGTGCCATTCATCTTTGGTCTATATGGGGAAGAATTATGATGCTTGATTTTGAAGGACTCGTAAAGCTCCTTCATCATCTTGTTGTTCAAGTTAGACCCATTATCGGTAATGATCTTTTCAGGCACCCCGTAGCGACAGATAATGTTATGCTTAATGAACCGAGTTACCACTTGCTTGGTGACATTGGCATAGGATGCTGCTTCGACCCATTTGTTAAAATAATCAATGGCAACCAGAATGAAACGGTGCCCGTTGGACGCAAACGGTTCAATCTTGCCGATCATATCAATTCCCTACATCGCAAACGACCAAGGGGAGGTCAAGACATTCAAAGGCACTGGAGGCATATGCACCTTATCAGCGTAGACCTGACATTTGTGACAAACTTGTGCATGATCGTAACAGTCAGTCTCCATGGTGGACCAATAATAACCTGCTCGCAAGATCTTTTTAGCCATGGTGTTCCTGTTGGAATGGGTCCCGAAATCACCTTCATGTACCTCCTCAATGATTCTATCCGCTTCTTTCTTATCAACAAATCTGAGCAATAGGCCATCATGATGCCTTCTGTACAACACACCACTACTGAGAAAGAACTTGGCTGAAAATCTTCTAAAAAACTTCTTATCTGTGACGGATTCCCCTTCAGGGTACTGTTGCCTCTCCAGATATCGCTTAACGTCATAAAACCAAGGATTACCACCTGACTCCAAGCTGGCCTCAAAACAAAAAGCTAGCTCACTCAAACTCCTGATAGTAATGGAAGGTGCCTCATTAGCCCACTTAACCTTGAACATGGAGGACAAAGTTGCTAGTGCATCAGCTAGATTGTTTTCTTCTATGGGAATGTGTTCAAACGTGATCTCTTCGAAGTACAGAATCAACTTTATAACATGCTCACAATATGGAATTAGGTTCTGATGGCGAGTCTCCCAAACTCCATTGATCTGGCTGATAACAAGATTGGAATCCCCGTAAACTTTTAAGAATTTGATGCGCAGGTCGATCGCTGCTTCAATGCCATAAATGCAAGCCTCATATTCGGCCATGTTGTTAGTGCAATCGAAACAAATACGAGACATGAAAGGAATATGGTATCCCTCAGGGGAAGTGATAATAGCCCAGACGTCGTTGCCCATGGCATTAGAGGCACCATAAAAAACAAGCGTCCAACTTGATCCCAGCTCGGGTCCTTCGTCTGGGTCTGGTATGTTACAATCACGAATATACATAATTTCCTCATCTGGAAAATCAAACTTCATTGGTTCATAATCGTTCATGGGCTGATGAGCAAGATGGTCGGCCAGTACACTACCCTTAATTGCTTTTTGAGTAGTGTATTGGATATCATATCCAGTGAGTATCATCTGCCAACGGGCTACCCAGCCTGTAAGAGTTGGCTTCTCAAAAATGTACTTGATAGGATTCATTTTGGATATCAAGTAGGTGGTGTGAGTTAACATGTATTGCCTTAAACGTTTAGCGGCCCAGGCAAGTGAACAACAAGTCTTTTCCAGCAATGAGTACCTTGACTCGCATTCCGTAAACTTCTTACTCAAGTAGTAAATGGCCTGCTCTTTCTTCCCTGTCTCGTCGTGCTGACCAAGGACACAACCCATTGAGGTTTCCAACACAGTTAGATACATGATTAGTAGCCTTCCTTCCACTGGAGGCATGAGTATCAGAGGTTCTTGCAAATATTCCTTTATCTTGTCAAAGGCCTTATGACAATCCTCATTCCATTTCACTGTCTGACTTTTCTTCAACTTGAACATAGGTTCACAAGTGGCTGTGAGATGAGAAATAAATCTGGAAATATAGTTTAACCTCCCCAAGAAACCACATACTTCCTTCTCTGTTCTAGGTTCAGGCATTTCCTGTATCACTTTGACTTTGGTCGGGTCCACCTCGATACCTTTCTCACTTACAATAAAGCCCAAAAGCTTGCCGGATCTCACCCCGAAGGTGCACTTAGCAAGAACTTCCTTAGTCCCTCGAACAATTTCTCTAGATGAATAAGATGTTCCTCTTCCGTGTCGGACTTAGAAATCATATCGTCTACATATACCTCAATCTCTTTGTGAATCAAATCATGAAAGAGAGTGACCATGGCACGCTGATATATTGCCCCAGAATTTTTCAAACCAAACGGAATCACTTTATAACAGAAGGTTCCACAAGGCGTGATGAATGTTGTCTTCTCCATATCCTCCGGAGCCATCTTAATTTGGTTATAACCCGAATAACCATCCATGAACGAGAACACTTTGGAATGAGCAGTATTATCAACCAACACAATAATATGCGGAAGAGGGAAATCATCTTTAGGGCTGGCCCTGTTCAAATCCCTATAATCCATGCACATCCTGACTTTACCATCTTTCTTGGGCACATGCACAATATTTGCGATCCATGGTGAATAATTGACAACTTTTAAGAAATTTGCGTCCAACTGCTTTTGGACCTCCTCCTTGATCTTCTTGGACATCTCAGGATGAGTTCTTCGGAGCTTTTGCTTGACAGGGGAACAACCTTCTTTGAGCGGTAGTCGATGCACCACTATGTCTGTATCCAACCCAGGCATATCCTCATAAGACCAGGCGAAGATATCAGAATACTTACGGAGTAGCTCAATCAATCTGGCTTTTACAATGTCTTTGAGATTGGCCCCTATCCTGACTTCTCTTCTTACCTCTTTTGTACCAATATTCACCACCTCAATCGAGTCCTGATTTGGTTGGATAACCTTCTCCTCTTGTTTCAACAGTCTTGCTAATTCCTCAGGAAGATTACAATCCTTATATACTTCTTCTTCAACTTGATAAATAGGAGTATCAGAGTCATAATGAGCCATAGCAAAGTCATTATCCGTAGGATCGGGGGTGGAAGTGCATCTGCATGAATGACATTTTTGCGTTTTTTAGTGACTGTGTGTGGAAAGAGAAACATTGCCATTTAAAAAGAAAAAAAAAAGAAAAAAGAAACAAGATTTTTAATGCAAAAACGTCCTTTATTTCATGATAAACTTGCAAAATAAACATGGTGGCCCTACACAAATGATTCACTACTCCTTGGGCAGAGCGTAGGAATTATGATATGATAATAAAAGAAACAAGAAAATTACTCCTCGGCGCTTGAAACATGGATAACATCCACATAAGTCCAATTGTTGAGTGTCTGTCCTGGAACGCTCGGACGGATCCAATCTTCAACATTGTAGCCATCAACCCCTATCATCGCCAACTGCATTGGCGTGTCCTTCTTGAGTAGCACAAGGGCGAGAAAACTTCACAGGAGCAGATAAACTGGATGCTATGGGAGTTTCACTTTGCTTACCTGGGCTAAAACCAAGACCAAATCTATCAAGCTTCAGAGTAACGTCCAGCACCTGACCCCAACCTTCAGGGTTACCACCTTCCATTACAGCTTTCGCATATTTGAGGGAAGACATAACAATTTCCGATTTCCTTTTCAGCTTTGGAGGAGGAATATTGACAGCATGAACTGTCTCAAATGCCTGAAATGGAGTTTCATGAATTTTGCCTTCAACTTCAACATAGCGGAATAATGTCAAATGACTCATAATGTACTCTTCTTCACCGCATACGGTTATGACCTTTCTCTCTGCAGCATACTTGAGCTTCTGATGAAGAGTAGAAGTGACTGCTCTTGCTTTATGAATCCACGGCCTCCCCAACAAGCAACAATATGTTGGCTGTATATCCATCACGAAAAACGTGGGCGTGAAGGTACAAGGACCAACCTTAATAGGTAGCTCCACTTCCCCAAACACTGGAGGAAAATCAAAATCGGTGAAGCCCAAACCATTCCCGACAGATATATTGGCACAAACATTTTCGAACTGATTGACTGTTATCTCATGTGACACGAACGCATTCTTCAACAACTTCATAAAAGCATTTATGTGAGGTTCTGAATAAATCAACAGGGATAAGATAGACATCTTGGACGGAGTATGGCTCAAATGATCAATTATGCTATAATCACTCTTTCTGATAATTCGCATCAACTCTTCAACCTCATCGGGAACTGAAGAAGCTTCTGGTATCGGAATTGGTTGAGTCACATTGGTTGGCATAACCCTTGGATTACCAATCATTACCTGTTGTTTCTCTTTTTCTCTTGCAGAAGCATCTACCGCACCTTGCACATTGGAAGGACCAAATACTCTCCCGCTTCTAGTCATTCGACCCACACCAAAAAAGTTATGGACTTCCTCTTCATCACCTTCAGCATGTTCTTTCTCAGACAAACGAGCATTAACCTCATGCTTTACCCCATGGTAATAAACATCGGCACCGTAATGCCACGGGACATCCTTCTCACTAGTATACAGCATAGGACCAGCTACCGTAATCATCAAAGGAGGTTCCCTAGATGGTGCAGGAATGCGCACAGGGGTGTAAGGAATAGATATTACAACAACATCTTCTTCAATAATCTTGCGGTAGCTCGGTCTTCTATCAAATTGCAGGGAGCCCTCACTTATCATCAGTTGGATACCTGCTTTCAAATCATCACAGCCCTTCGATTGATTTTTACACTTGACACACTCAGAAGTACAACCTGGGAAAATAGAATTGTCAAGCAAATACCTCTTAACACAACTCAACAGAGTAGTTACTTGTTCCACATCCATGATTAAATTCAACATTTCACCATTATCATCAATCATGTTAACAACACCCCCTCCATTCCTTGGCATTGGGTTTTGAGTAACATTCGAACCGGTCACTGGAGTAAACACAATCGCCTTTGCATCCAACAAATCTTGTACTTTAAATATCAACGCAAAACAATTGTCAGTAGAATGACCAACTCCACCATAATGGAATTCGTATCTTGCATTAGCATCATAATTAACAGGGAGTCTTGCAGGTGGCAGTGGCATATTTCTCAAACCGATCAACTTTAAATCAAGCAAATTATGGAGGGCTTCAGTAAGAGTCACCGAAAAGGGGTCTAATTTTCTGGGTTGTCTCTGCTGCTGGTTATTATACTGACGAGGAGCATCTTGCTGCCTTCCTTGCTGAGGCACTGCATTTGGTCTCTTCTGCGGAGGAGCATTAACAAGAATAGAAACAACATTGATTTGTTGATGCTGACGATCCTCTATTCGTCCTCTATGGGAATAAACCGCGCTTGCGTCGCCTTCCCTTTTCTTAGGGTAATTGTTGAAGGGTTTCTTACTTCCCCCTGACGAGCTGCTAGAACCTCCAACCTTAATCCTTCCCAATTTCAAACCCACTTCAATTCTTTCACCAGCCGTGACTAATTCTGTAAATCCTGTCGAAGTGCTTCCTATCATGTGCTCATAGAAAGGCCCTTGCAAGGTAATCATAAACATATCAATGAGTTCTCTCTCCATGAGTGGAGGTTGAACTCTCGCAGCCAACTCATGCCACTTCTGAGCGTATTCCTTGAAAGATTCTTTTGGTCATTGCGACATATTTTGTAACTGAGTGCGATTAGGTGCCATATCCATATTGTACTAATAATGTTTGACAAAAGCCCGAGCAAGATCATTCCAGCAGCGAACATGAGTTTTTTCCAGCTTCATGTACCATTCCAAGGATGCCCCAGACAGGCTATCCTGGAAAAAGTGAATCAAAAGCCCTTGATCCTCAGTATGTACTGATATCTTCCAGAAATAAGCAGTTGCATGGGTAATAGGACACCACATCGCGTTGTACTTTTCAAAAGTAGGAGGCTTGAATTTCGGAGGAACCTTCACCCTAGACACCAACCCAAGATCATTAGCATCCATACCAAGGACTCCTTGCCCTTCCACAACCTTCAGATGCTCTTCTAACAAACGATACTTCATATCCTCAATCTGAACCCCCGGCTCCGAATGCCGCACAGAAAACTGATCTTCATCCTGGTCAAAGTCAAAATCCTGATCTTGATAATTCCTTACGCCACCTTGATTAGCTCTCCTGTTCCCTACAAGACGGGGTCCAAGAGATGGAGGAAACTGCCCTACGTTGCACACAAAAGGATTTCCCGGCATCCCGTGAAAATTTGCAGCTGGCTGATCTTATATGTCCCCTATTCCTACAGAGATATCCTAATAAAGCCCTTGATTTCCAACATCCCCTGGATGGCGGCGTTGGTTGTCAACAATAGTAGCTAGTTCTTCCTGTCGGCGATTCACGTTGGTGATGACCTCCATGAACTGAGTCATCTGAGTAGCCATCTGAGCCCTTATTTCAGCGAGTTCAGCTTGAACCTGTTCCATCTTCCTTGGCAAGTTGGTTCTGGTAGAATACCGATGAGTAGTCGTCTTGAATTCTGAATAAGAAAAGCAACAAAATAAGAAAATCGTCTTGAGATAACCTGTAATGTTATAAAATGCATGATGTGCACGATATGTTTGTCATTTCCAAGTATCCAAGAGTCCTTTTATTCATCAGTCACGGCGTGCAACCATACAATCAAAAATAGAAAGGATAATAAGATGAACACTTCAATTATTTACAAACAAAGAAATGATGTCTAAGTGACTTTGGATAATTAAGAGTAAAATGAAAAACAACTAAATACATGTCTTAACAATAAAGAAAAAAGAAATGAATAATAACAAAAATCAATTGGCCCCTTCCAACAATTCTGGGGGTGACCAGATACACCAAAAGTAAATAACGGAACTAAATCTCCGGAGCTAAGCACACTTCAAGGTGTTGACAGTACTCTTCAAGTATGGCTTTCTCCTTCAAGAGTTGAGATGCAACTATTTTACTTTCTTGGAACTGATCTTCCGCGACACGCTTCTGGGTCATTTCCTTCTCAAGCTGAGCGTCTTTGTCCTTGAGCTGTTTTTCTAAGTTTTGAATCTTCTTCTTGTAGCTATTTTCTAAGGCCTGAAGCTTCAGACACTCTCGCTGAATCTTACTCAATTCTTCTTCTGTTTCAGCATGAGACCTCTTCCTAGAACCGGTTGCATCAAAAGTTTCCCTTTGAGCTTCCTTGAGTTTACGAGCTAAGTCGGCCCTTTCTTGATCTGCCCAATAAAGTTTCATCCTCGCCTCACGGTCTTTTGCACGAAGCTGAATATTCTCAACATGAATCTGGGTAAACATCTCAGTAGGCACCATGTTACTTAGAACAGCAGGAGGTTGCTCGTATAGAGGAGCCGACCATGCAAATGGTAATCGTAAGATCTTAACCCTGGCTTTAACCCACTCCAAGTAAGAAATTCTAGCAACAGGAACCTTCTTACCCAAAGTAGTTCTATCCTTCCTGTGAATGCCTTTCCAAGCACTTGTCACTCTTTTCAACATCTCAGGATTACTTCCCCTAGCGAAATATACTGATTCGGACACCTCCTTAACCTTTGGCGGTCCATCCATTGCATATCCCAATTGACGATAAGCAAGCACCGGATTATAGTTGATGCACCCCTTAGTTCCTATGAGGGGAACATTAGGGAATACTCCACAGCTAGTGACAACACTTCACACTTCACCCATATCATAATTCCATCAGATATCAAAAGAAGTAAGGTTGACAAGCCTTGATGACCATCAGAGAGAAAGCTTGGTATCCATGAAAGGACCATTCACTGGTAGATGCAACTTAAGCCATTGATACAACATCGAATGGCATAAAATTATGTTACCACCTTTTCCGTTCCTGGAATGAATGGTATAAAGAGTGTCTACCAGGAGTGTCGGTATCAGGTTCTTGTTTCTGAAAACACAGATAGCCGTCAAATCCACAAAATTTCTCTTGTGAGGGAAGAGGACAGTCCCATATATCATGAGAGCGAACAAAGAGCTGAAGTCACCCCAATTTCCTTTCTTTGCCCAATCTTCAGCTTTCTTCACTAAGAAACCCAAATAAAATCCTGCAATACCCTTACTGGACTTCCAATTGTCTTTCACCTCTTTCAAACTCAAACGAAGAATCTCAGCGACAACTTTAAACTTTGGCTTTTCCGACACTTGGACAAAAGGAACTTCATCGGTCAATCTGATATTAAGCAAGTGCGCATACTCTTCTAGGGTAGGAACCAGTTAGTAATCTTGGAAAGTAAAGCACCTTAATTCTTTGTCATAGAACTGGAAAAGAGTGATTAAAGCCATCGGGTCAGCCAGAGTATTAAGGACTAGTAACAGGTTGCCATAATTTTTGTTGAAGTTGTTCAGAACATCACCCTTCAAATAAGAATTCAACCTCTTCAACTCGGCCATATCAATGGTAGGGATCTGATAAAAGAAAGTATGCATGGTAAGCTCTTTAACCTGAACTGAAGCGGACTCAACTGGAGGGAGATCAGCCATTCTGACGGAAAGAAAACTCTTGAATGTCCCTGGAAAATGACATGCGTATGCTAGTTATTTTTTTTACATTATTTTTTTAAGAAATAAATATGCTATGATGCAATATGACAGGATCAAAGTTCACACTGGATCGTGGCTGGACCGTTACAGAACAACACCCATCAAGATCAAAGGAGAATCTTGAAGCTTCAAAACTAACATGGGAGCCTGAATCATCTTCACAACATAGAGTCACCAACAATACATGTACCTGTAATGAAAAGTTTCCCCACCCCTCTCACGGGTGTAGTCTAGGTCAAGGTAAGGTTAAAATCCAAATCGTAGTACGAGAGCTCGAATGTCGGTATTATCATCCGATAACACCTATCTGAACTACCTCTGAAGTCATGGATCCTATGGTCAGGTCTACAAAGCATCCGCTTCATAGCTGCCATGGCCACCCTATTCCTAGCTCCTATGGAATTCACTCATAGCCTGGGTATGAGGCCTTTTACCTCATGTAACAACCCACCCACCAAGAAAATCCAGAAACCAAATAGTCCAGCCAAAACCAGTATGCAAAATATAAAGCGCACATAGGATGCAATGCAAACCGATAAATATGCAAAGCGGTAAATAAACACCCAAAGAGAAAACAAACAAGAGCTAGGATCGACTCTGGGATGGACCAGCAAAAGGTCAATCTATCCCCAGTGAAGTTGCCAGCTGAAACCACCGGCTGGAAATCATCGAAACAATGAAGTCGCCACCGAACATCTTTTATCCCATATAGAGGGAAAGGTAAACATCGAGAAAACCTAAAAAGGGAGAAATCACGGTCTTTCGACCGAGAGATCGGGTAAGGGAGTCTGTTACGTGAGGGGAAGGTATTAGCACCCTACGCGCCCGTAGTACTCTACGGTATCCACTCTTGTTGTCTAATCTAAATGGGTATGGTCAAATCCTATGTCTATGGCTTATAACTGAAAAGGGAATGCATGCGAAAGAAAAGAAATTGATGTAGGGAAAATAAAAGTTGTGCTCGGTTGGGCCTACCCCAATGCCTACGTATCCCTTTTAAGGAATCAGAGCAGCCGTAGTTTGGCTTAAGTGTCTTGGTTGGTTTTTTTTTTAATTAGAACAAACAAAGATAATCAAGATGGCAAAACATCAAGTAAAACAACAAACAAATTAGATGGTAAAACATCGGCTAAATAATAACAAGATAACATGTCAAAGATGGCGAAACATCAAATGAAACAAACGACAAAACAATCATACCTAACAATGATATTGAGAATCAAAGTAGGATAACAAACATGTGCGATGACGAAACATCGGCTTAAAACAAATGTGCGATGGCGAAACATCGATTAAAGGATAACAAGAAATCATGGAAAAGATGGCGAAACATCAATAAAATAGATGACGAAACATCAAACCTAACAATGACATTGAGAATCAAAGTAGGATAACAAACATGTGCGATGGCGAAACATCGGCTTCAAGATAACAAGATATCATGGAAAAAGATGACAAAACATCAATAAAATAGATGACAAAACATCACACCTAACAATGACATTGAGAATCAAAGTAGGATAACAAAACATGTGCGATGGCGAAACATCGGCTTCAAGATAACAAGATATCATGGCAAAAGATGACGAAACATCGATAAAATAGATGACAAAACATCACACATAAAAATGACATTAAGAATCAAAGTAGGATAACAAACATGTGCGATGGAGAAACATCGGCTTCAAGATAACAAGATATCATGGCAAAAGATGATGAAACATCGATAAAATAGATGACAAAACATCACACCTAACAATGACATTGAGAATCAAAGTAGGATAACAAACATGTGCAATGGCGAAACATCGGCTTCAAGATAACAAGATATCATGGCAAAAGATGGTGAAACATCAATAAAATAGATGACGAAACATCACACCTAACAATGACATTGAGAATCAAAGCAGGATAACAAACATGTGCGATGGAGAAACATCGATAAAATAGATGACAAAACATCACACCTAACAATGATATTGAGAATCAAAGTAGGATATCAGACATGTGTGATGGCGAAACATCGGCTTCAACATAAATAAAGTAAGATTGGTTTGTATCTTTTACTTCGAAGAAGAGTTTGGGTTCATTAGAGGTGTCTTATGATTTGCCAAGAAAACAATTTTTGTTTTAAGATGCAAGATGCAAAGAGAGAAAAACAACTAAGGGAAACTATCCTAGTACTATCCCTAGTGTTATCATACAATGACCCTAAGGTTGAGGTTAAAGGAAAATCCTGTCCTATGTTAGCATACATGGATTCCTGCCTTAATTAACATGTCAAAGGAAGCTTGACAAAACTATCCTATAGGGAACATGTAATGAGAGCGAAGTCGTGATCTCAATTTCTAAATTGAGTGACTCATCGATCAACAATTAAAGAAGAAAAGAAATAAACATCCTATAGGGAACATGCAATGAGAGCGAAGTCGTGATCTCAATTTCTGAATTGAGTGACTCATCGATCAACAATTAAAGAAGAAAAGCAATAAACATCCTATAGGGAACATGCAATAAACAAGTTGCGTTTACTTTTTGTCAAGTATATCATCCATTTTGGAATTCTCAAAAGGTAACATTCAATGATCAATGGTGTTTAAGTGATCCGCGTTGACCAAAGGTGTTGTAGATCCATTAGAGGATTGGTAGAACCAAAGCCTCAACACAATGAATCTCAAGGTTATTGGATCAAAGAGATCAAATTAATATACTTGGGCTTGCAATCATAAGTTTGGGAAACGAATGATCATTTCTTCGAATCAGGACAAAATTTAGCGCTATGTTAAGCAATCGTAAGTGAACTTATGTAGAAGTCGCACCTATTTCGAGGCCGGTCAATAGAAATCTATGTACTTCATGTTTGGATAAATGATATAGAGATCACCATCCTTTAACATGTAGCACAATTAAAAAAGAAAGGGATAAGATGAAGAGGGAGGGGAATGATAAGCTAATTTGGATCACACTTTCAAAATTCTTTCATCTTTAAATTCAACCACTCCTCTAGATAGATTAAAGCACTAAACATATCATTAATCCAAAGCACGAAAAATGAATTAAATAATTCATTCTTAGGTAGATTTGCATTGATAAACATTTATCCAACTTCATCTACATCACAAAGTCCATTGAGTTTAAAAACAAATTGAACATTTAAAATTGCAATCCAAATTATCCATCAAAGAGAGTGTGCAGAAAAATATTTGAGTCAAAACAGCCCCAAAATAAGGCAGCAAAAGTATTTTTGGCATTGTTGCAATCAATTGTGCCTAGACAGCAACCTATTGCATCAATGCTATTTTTTTATCAAATCAATTTTCTGTGACAATCAATTGCAATGTTATAACAATTGATTGAAACCTGTTAAAAATCAGTAGAAAACAACATTTTAAAGATCAAGTTCTTGTTCCAACTTTTCATCAAACACCTTATGATCATGGATCCAATTGAGCATGAAAATTCCAGCAAATTTTGAGAAAATAGCATTAATGGCGTCATAAAAGAAGTTCTCAATGAATCAAAACCATAAATCCACAAGAGATCACATTATGAAAGATAATGATCCAACTTACCAAAGGTAGAATTTGAGAATTATTAAACAACTTCAGAAATTGCTTCAATTCAACCACAAGAATCAATTAATCAAGCTTGGATGTAGAGAATTGATGGAGAAAAAATGTTTGGATGAAGGTTTAGCTCAAAGATTAGTAAGCTTCAATGCAAAGCTTACTATCTTTTTGAAAATGGAGCTTTGAGTGAATTTGGTAGATGGAGAGAATTGAGAGATTATTTAGCAAAGTGATTTTGGCTATCAAAAGCTTGAAATTTGAATGAAATGAGGGCTCTATTTATAGAGTTTTAGGATTGGGATTAGTGGTAATTTGGTAATTTATTCTTGGAGCCAAATTTGAATTAATGATATAATTTCAAATTATGCAGAAAAAATTGGAGCCAAAATGATAAAAGTTTGAATTTGCTAGCTTTTAAAAAAAACATTGGCATTTTGCTGTTATGTGTCGATACATAGGTGGCATATGTCGATACATTCTGGCTGTATAACACAGCATGTGTCGATACATGCCTCTATGTGTCGATACCTACTGTTAATCCAACTTATTACAGAATCACACAAACTGCATGAGTCGATACATAACACGTATGTGTCGACACATGCAAGTTATTCAAACAGGATGAGTCGATGCATACATGCATGTGTCGACACATGCTAGTTTTTCAAGCAGGATGAGTCGATACATACATGCATGTGTCGACACATGCTAGTTATGCTCAACAAGATGAGTCGATGCATAGGTTTATGGGTCGATGCATACCTTCTTTTGCCACAAACAGAATCAAATCAACTTTGCATGAGCTTATTTGTTGGATACTTTGTACCTAAAACACAAATTATGCAAAGACAAACACAAACATATATTTTTTTATTAGAAGTTAGTCAACAACATTTAAACAAAATACACAACCAAGGTGCCTGGAGAAAGTTGATCAAGCTTCAAAACCCCAATTTGACTGGTGAATCAAAGGAGTGGTTCAAACAAAAAATCCAATCCTCTGAAGATCCAAAGAGATGGATGAAACATCTTGAGATATGCAATGAATTTTGAGCTTGAAAGATCCAGAGGCTTAGATGATAAGATTCTACTTGAGCAACTTGTCAAAGCAACCAACCTTCAAAGCTTAAGGAAGACTTGATAACCAAAGTACTTTGAACCAATCACAATGTATGAATGCAATGCAATATGATATTCATGATGAAATATAAGCCTAAATCAAGAGGGTAAATTTTGGGGTGCAACAACCTCCTCTGTGCATCAGTAATTCGGGAGTGAATACAATTGAAGATGATGAAGAAGATTCAGATATCGATAGCTGGATTTACCCGACTACCAACGGTGGCTTGAACAATTGGACGGCGAAGGACTTCGTGCCCGTTTATTTTATTACACAGTAATAGACTTTTGTTTTGAGATTTATAATAGATAATTTGAAACTTTACGGCCTGGTGCCTTGCCCGAGGCACCTTGGCTTTGTTTGTGAGGGCTTATTGTTTGTCATTTTCATATATCATCAATAAAGCATTGGACGTTTTCTTGCATTACAAATTTTGCGCTCCCTGTTTTTCTTTTCTATCTTGCACTTTATCAAAACAGCTATTTGTCTTACACACACTCACATATCATAATACAGATCCACATCCACTATGGATCCCACTGATAATGACTCTGCTACTGCCAGTTTTGACTTCGAAAATCTGATCAACCAAGCAGAGGACGAAGGTGAGGATGATTGTGAAGTGCCTGGAGAGCTTGCTAGATTGTTACTTCGGGAAGAGAGGGTCATACATCCGCATGAAGAGCCAGTGGAATCAGTGAATTTGGGTACCGAGGAAGACAAGAAAAAGGTCAAGATAGGTGCAAATATGGAGCCTAGTGTCAAGCAACAGTTGATACAGATGCTACACGACTATGTTGAGATCTTCACTTGGTCTTATGAAGATATTCCTGGGTTAGATACCGATATTGTGGTTCACCGCTTGCCAACTAGAGAAGATTGTCCTCCGTTAAGTAGAAGGTTCGCCGTATGCGTCCAGAGATGTCTGAGAAAATCAAAGCTGAGGTCATGAAACAGTTTGATGTCGGATTTCTAGCTGTCACTTCTTACCCGCAGTGGGTTGCCAATATGGTTCCGGTGCCGAAGATGGATGGTAAGGTACGTATGTGCGTAGACTATAGAGATCTGAACAGGGAAAGCCCCAAAGACGATTTCCCACTGCCTCACATCGATGTTCTGGTTGACAACACCGCGCAGCATAAGGTCTTCTCCTTTATGGATGGTTTTTCTGGTTACAATCAAATTAAGATGGCCCCTAAAGATATGGATAAGAAGACTTTTGTTACCCAATGGGGAACTTTAGGTTACAAGGTAATGCCTTTCGGGTTGAAGAATGTTAGGGAAACTTATCAGCGCGCCATGGTCGCTTTGTTCCACGACATGATTCACCATGAGATTGAGGTATATGTTGATGACATGATTGCAAGGTCCCAAACTTAGGAAGAACACCTTGACCATCTTCAGAAGCTATTTGACAGGTTGAAGATGTATAAGTTGAGGTTAAACCCGAACAAGTGCAACTTCGGGGTGAGGTCTGGTAAGCTGTTGGGTTTCGTCATTAGTGATAAAGGTATTCAAGTGGATCCTGCAAAGGTGAAGGCTATACAGGAGATGCCAGCTCCTCGGATGGAAAAGGAAGTTAGAGGCTTTTTGGGACGACTAAATTACATTGCCCGATTCATTTCACATTTGACTGCTACTTGTGAGCCGATCTTCAAGCTGCTGAAGAAAGATCAAGTGGTAAAATGGAATGATGAATGTCAGGCCGCTTTCAAATGGATCAAGGAATACCTCTAAGAGCCACCTATTCTGATGCCTCCAGTTGAAGGAAGACCTTTGATCTTATACTTGACAGTATTGGACAATTCAATGGGGTGCGTGCTGGGGCAGCATGACGAGTCTGGCCGAAAAGAGCATGCTATTTACTACCTTAGCAAAAAGTTTACCGACTGCGAGACCCGATACCCGTTGCTTGAGAAAACTTGCTGCGCTTTGGCATGGGCTGCTCGCCGACTGAGACAGTATATGATGACTCACACTACCCTATTGATATCAAAGATGGACCCAATCAAGTATATCTTCGAAAAGCCTGCTTTGTCCGGAAGAATAGCAAGATGGCAGATGATCTTGACTGAGTATGACATCCAATACACAACCCAAAAGGCAATCAAGGGAAGTGTGTTGGAAGATCACTTGGCGCATCAGGCAGTGGATGATTACCAATCCATGAATTTCGAGTTCCCGGATGAGAACATCATGTTGGTGACCGACTGTGAAGAACCTGGACCGGATGAAGGACCTGAGGAAGGATCCCGATGGTCTATGTATTTTTACGGAGCCTCAAACGCGTTGGGTAGTGGCATTAGTTCCGTGATCATATCTCCTGAAGGCTATTGTAGCGATAAAAAATGTAGCGGGGTAAATCGGAGATCGAATTATTGATTAATTCGTCTCGCAAAAGCAAGAGTCGCCACCGCGCTTTATTGTTTCCAAAGGAAAAGGGAAAAGAGCGAAATAAAACCCTAAATATGCAATGTAAATAAAAATACAAATACAAAGCGTTTTTGAAAAGAGATCGAGAGTTCGGGGGTTGGTTATACAATGGGAAGGTATTAGCACCCAATGCATCTATAATACTCTATAGGAACCTTTTGAAATATCTGTTTTATTTAAAATTGATCGCTTGATTGAAAATAAATCGTTTTGGCCGAAAAAGGGATACGGACGGGTTTTTGAAAATACGACGACCTAATGTCGAAGTTTTGGCTTAAAAGGTATAAGTCTTGAAAAGGTTGAAATTTTGAAGAAAGGTGAATATTTGAGGAAAATTAACCTAAGTTTTTAATGAATGAGAGTATTCGCTCGATCGTTTTTGAGGACATGAAGTCAACAAAAATTAGACAATTCCCTTTGGATTGACGCAAACAGAATAATCAAGTAAATGCGAGATATTTAAACAGAAAATTATGAGATAAATGATATACAACAAATTAAATAAGAGACTGAATGTGTGAACGATGCATTTTTTAGATTTTTTTGTTTAATATATGAAGGGAAAAATGTTTTAATTGGTTACGCATTTTAACATAGATAAAAAGTAATGAGAATTAATAGAAATGTTTTTTAGGTTTTTATATGTTTCTATTTTTTATGTTTTTTTTTTGTAATATAAATAAAAAGTATTACTTTTAAGAATTCTTTAAATTAAATTAAAACTTAATGCCACTAACTTAAGTCTAATTTAAAAAAGATACTAAGATTACTAAATTAAATCCTAAGAGTTTAAATTAATAAAATTAGTCAATGATTAAAAAAAAGTTTTAAGTCACATCTCTTATTTTGACTTACTAAATTAAGACTTAAACTAATAAGATTTGGATAAAATATTGAAAATTATTTAATTAAAACTATATGTTTATTCCTAAGGAAACTAACTAATTTAAATTAATTAAGTTAAGAAAAAGAATGGAATTTAACTAAAAGGGAAATAAAAGATGGGCTTAAGTTAAAAAAGAAAATGAGCTAGGTGAGGGAAATGGGCCGGGTCGTTGGAAGACCCAGACCCAAGAGAAAGAAACACAAATGCTGAAGCGAAAAAAAAACCCTAGGAACACTAGTTTGGCCGCCGCTGGTAGAACCTCAACCATCATCTTCCTTCAATCATCAACGCCGAATCATCACATCACCTGCATCTATCTCGATCTCGCATCACGAAAACTCTACTGTAAACCATCTCTGCTTTAACATTGCCGTGAACGGGACATGAGTACCTCAGGGAGTAACGATGATTGCCCCAATTCCATTTCCATAGGAATTCACAGCTCCGTCAAATATCAAACCCCACCGGGATTCAGGATCAGGTCCTTCTTCAGGTAATGGCTCTTCACAATCTTTAGCCTTCAAGTACATAACATCTTCGTCCGGGAAATCAAACTTTATGGATTGATAGTCTTCAATTGGTTGGTGAGCCAAATGATCGGCTAAAATACTTCCTTTGATCGCTTTCTGAGTGTGATACTCAATGTCATATTCAGATAACAACATCTGCCAACGGGCTATCCTTCCAGATAAGGCGGGCTTCTCAAAGATATACTTGATTGGGTCCATTTTGGAGATCAACCAAGTAGTGTGATTAATCATATACTGGCGCAGACGGCGAGCAGCCCAAGCTAAAGCACAACAAGTTTTCTCCAGCAATGAGTATCGAGACTCACAGTCTGTGAATTTCTTACTCAGATAATATACAACATGTTCCTTTCTTCCAGTCTCGTCTTGCTGACCAAGCACACATCCCATGGAATCTTCTAATATGGTCAAGTACATAATCAATGGTCTTCCTTCCACCGGAGGAATCAAAATGGGAGGTTCGAGCAAATATTCTTTGATACTATCGAAAGCTTTCTGACAATCCTCTGTCCACACACATCCTTGGTTCTTGCGGAGAAGCTTGAAAATCGGCCCACAAGTAGCAGTCATGTGAGATATGAACCTAGAAATGTAGTTCAGTCTCCCAAGGAATCCTCTTACTTGTTTTTCCGTCTTGGGTGCGGGCATTTCCCGAATAGCTTTGACTTTATCCGGATCTACTTCAATGCCTTTTTGACTGACAATGAAACCCAGAAGCCTTCCAGAACGAACACCAAAAGTGCACTTGTTGGGATTCAGACGGAGTTTGTACTTTCTCAAACGCTGGAATAACTTTAACAAATGCTCCAAGTGATCTTCTTCAGTTTGTGATTTGGCAATCATGTCATCCACATACACTTCAATCTCCTTATGCATCATGTCATGGAACAAAGCAGTCATGGCCCTTTGGTACGTTGCACCAGCATTCCTCAAACCAAACGGCATAACTCGATAACAGAAAGTTCCCCACGGTGTAATGAAAGCGGTCTTTTCCATATCTTCCGACGCCATCTTGATTTGATTGTAACCGGAGAAGCCATCCATGAAAGAAAAGACTTTGAACCTAGCGGTACTGTCGACCAATACGTCAATATGAGGTAATGGGAAATCATCCTTCGGACTAGCTCTATTCAGATCTCTGTAGTCTACACACATCCGAACCTTACCATCCTTCTTAGCAACGGGCACGATGTTGGCTAACCACTGAGGATAGACCGACGTCACAAGAAAACCTGCGTTGATCTGCTTCTGAACTTCTTCTTTAATCTTGTCGGCCATGTCAGGACGAGTCCTTCTCAACTTCTGCTTGATCGGTGGACACTCGGGTCTCAACGGTAAACGATGCTCCACAATGGCGTTGTCCAACCCTGGCATATCTTGGTAGGACCAAGCAAATACGTCAACATACTCCCTGAGAAGCTCCAACATCTTCTCCTTAACTTCCGGGATAAGCAATGCTCCGACCTTGACTTCCTTTCTAACCTCTTCATCACCCAAATTGACCAACTCTACAGGTTCTTCAAATGGTTGAATGACCTTCTCATCCTGCTCAATCAAACGGGAAATCTCAACAGGAACCTCTTCACCATCCCCTTCTTCGGCTCTGAACACAGGGAATTCAAAGTTGGGAGAGGGCATAGGATCATTGTTTTCGATGGTTAAGTCATGAAGTAATCTGCACACATGATTATGCTTTATTTTAGAAATCGATTTGTGCAAATAAAACTAAATGTTCTTAATCAATTTTCATTATTATTTCCCGAAAAAGTGAAAAATAAAACAGCAGTGGACAAAATAACATTTTTATTCATTAAAGGGGAAATACTTGAAACAGCAAGCCCAAACATTTCTCTTTTGCCTTGGGCAGAGCAAAAGGAGTTATTTTTCATAGCCCGACACAAAATACGTTTCGCCTTGGGCAGAGCGATTTTTCAAAAGGAAAATAAACAAAACATTACTCGGAAATATGCATAACCACAGGAATATCAACAGCTATCCAGTTTTGGCAAGCCAATCCAGGCGTCACAAATACGGGCAAATCCTCCTCGGAATCATCATCTATGATAGCATCAACTTCAGGATGCACAAACCCTGCACTCCGAAAGACCTCTTGAATTGGACGAACAACTACTTCTTTCTTGACCCTTGCAGCTATTGGATGAAAACCCAAACCTTCCCCAGACTTGTTCTCGGGTAACGTTAACACCTGGCCCCATCCTTCGGCCGAACCACTTTCCACTACTCGCCGTGCATCCTCAAAAGAAGAGATGGATGCCCCTTGCTTCTTCACTGTATTCTCAGCAACAGATAGGCCCTGAAACTGGGTCCCGACGTCCTCGTCAGCATCAATAAAAGAAAATGATGATAAATGACTTACCACCATGGCCTGCTCTCCCCCAATCATCACTAGTTTCCCATGTCTCACAAACTTTAATCTCTGATGGAGCGTGGAGGTGACCGCCCCGGCATCATGGATCCAGGGACGGCCCAATAAACAACTGTAAGCAGCGCGGATGTCCATCACTTGGAAAGTGATTTGAAAAGTATGGGGACCAATCACTATGGGAAGATCCACTTCACCAATAACTGTCTTCCTGGAACCGTCAAATGCTTTAACAATTACTCCGCTAGGCCTCATAGGAGCACCTGGATATGTAAGTCGAGACAACGTGGTCTTGGGCATCACATTCAATGACGAGCCCGTATCCACCAACACGCTTGATAAGGTATCGTTTCCACAACTTACTGAAATGTGCAGAGCCATATTATGGTTTCTCCCCTCCTCCGGGAGTTCTTCATCACTGAAACCCAAGTTGTTACACGAGGTTATATTTCCCACAATCCCATCAAACTGATCAACTGTCACATCATGGTCTACGAACGCCTGGTCCAAAACTTTCATCAAGGCTTCTCTATGTGCCCCAGAATCTCTCAATAAGGCAAGCAAGGAAATTTTGGAAGGTGTTTGCAGAAGCTGGTCTACAATCTTATACTCGCTTCTTTTGATAAGCTTTAAGATTTCATCTTCTTCAGGGTGGGGGATAGGTTCACTGGATCGACCTGTCTCAACCCTTGGTTCATTTCTTACAGGGATCTCCGCCGGCATGGGCCTCCTTACTTGAACTTCTGGTCTTCTTGACGGTACCGCGGCAAAAACACGCCCACTTCTTGTCACTCTACTTACATCGGCAATATTAACGAAAGACGGTCTAGTTGGTATGGGGACCTCTACCCCATTCTCGATCATGGTGGCGTTATACTTGTACGGCACGGCTTGGTCTGAGCTATAAGGCACGGGGCCAGGTGGGTAAATAATCAAAGGATCAGCAGACGCAGTCTGGATGTTGTAAGCAATCTCTACTGATTCTGGCAAATTAAATTGTGGGGTGATAACATTCACTTCATCTTCAGGATTTCGGTCATAGGTAATAGTGATAATTCTCTGATCTAACAACTTCTGAATGTCCTCCTTCACAATAGGACAATCCTCTTCTCTTGAACAAAACTCACAAACGTCATAATCATGTTGGTGCCTAATAAAGGAAAGTCTTCTCAAACTCTGATGTAACCTGATCAATGATTCTCTGATGTGCTCGACTTGGAAAACTCGGAACTTCCCCGGACAACCTTCCACCATATTCACAGAAGCTGCCCCATGTCGGGGCAAAGGGTTATCTCTGACGTTTGGGTTCACATCCTTAAAAGACAAGATGCCGTTCTTAATTAATCTCTGCACATCCGCCTTCAAAGCAAAGCAATTCTCAAGGTTGTGCCCCGGCGACCCTTGATGATATTCACAGAATTGATCCGCCTTGTACCACGGAGAAGCACTGTTCGGTGCGACAGGAGGTGGCTTTGTTGTGATGAGATTCTTTCTAATGAGAGCGGGAAACAATTCAGTATACGTCATAGGAATGGCATCGAACTGCGGTTTTCTGGGCGAGCGATTCTGATTGTTGAACGGATAAGCCTGTTGTCGAGGCTGCTGTTGAAAAGGTCGTTGTTGAGGTGGTGGTGTTTGATGAGCTGGGGTCATCAAAGTTGGGCGGACAGCCGGAGTGACTGCCGCAACGTGAGAGTACCCCCTCCTAGGTCTACCTGGAAACAAAGCACTGACATCTTGCTCTTTTCTCTTCGGGAAAACACCTCCGAACTTCTTCACACTGCTGGACGGACTCCCTTCTTTAACCAAACGCCCCTCGCGAATTCCTTCCTCTAATCGCATACCCATGCTCACCATTTCGGTAAAGTCACTGGGTGCGCTGGCTATCATTTTTTCGTAGTAAAAAGACCCTAAAGTCTTCAAAAATATCTTGGTCATCTCCTTCTCCTCCAGAGGTGGATGGATCTGAGCAGCAATTTCACGCCACCTCTGGGCGTACTCCTTAAAAGATTCCCTGTCTCTTTGTGACATCGCCCGGAGTTGATCCCGGTCTGGTGCCATATCAACGTTATACTTGTACTGATGGACAAAGGCTTCACTGAGATCGTTAAAATTGCGGATTCGAATGCTGTCCAAACCCATATACCACTTCAAGGCAGCACCCGTCAAACTATCTTGAAAATAATGAATCAATAAATCATGATTGTCAGAATACGTGGACATCTTCCTCACGTACATTGTCAAATGGCTTCTAGGACACGAATCCCCCTTGTATCTTTCAAAGTCTGGTGTTTTGAACTTCGCCGGAATCTTGACATTCGGAACCAAACAAAGATCATGTGTGCTCTTCCCGAACAGATCCTTCCCCTTCAAGGCTCTAAGCTCTTTCTGCATTTCCTGGAACTGATCCTGAAATTCCTCCATTCTATCAAAGAGGCCCATACTTTCAGCAGGCTCGGCAGGATAAACTGGTTCATTCAAGTATGGCACTGAGTGGACCACAGGAGCAACGGTCGTCATGATCGGTTGCGGAAAAGGTGTTACCGACGGAATTACTGGCGGCATGGCAGTTGTCTCTGACTGAGGGAGAGACAAAGCAGGTTGAAATAAAGGTTGTGCGGCAGGTTGATACCCCTCTGGCACAAAATTATAAGGCATCCCCCATGGAAAACCTTTCGGCATGTGATGCTGGAGCGGAGAGTTGATTTGAGTTGCGGAGGCAGGAACGATAACAATCTCGGAAACCACTGGAGTTGAAGTCTGAATCTCGGCAGCCGTAGTCGATGGCTGATTCTGAACAGCCACCAAACTTTCCACCAATGCTGTTAACTTTTCCATCTCGGCACGAAGTGTAGCAACTTCCCCACGAAGCTCGTGATTTTCCTGTTCCAAATCTTCCATTCTTTTCTGACGACTGGCCCGAGTGTCGTGTTGGTGAGACAGCTTGGCAACCTTCGGTGGAAAAAGAACAAGAATGAGACTCTAGAAAACATGTGATGTGGAATGTGAAATGATGCATAATGGTGATGCAAATGATGACTCATTTTAAAAGTTTTTCAAGGAACTTTAGTAACTTTGCATACATCAATGGTAAAGGAATTTGGAATAATAAAAACTCAATCCGTTAATCGAAAGCGATAAATCACAACTTACAATTTGGAATAGTAAATTACAACCTTGGGATAACAAATCAACTAATGAAAGCAATAAATTACAACTTGCAACATGAAAACCATAATAAAGTGATAAATTACATTTTAAAACATGAAGCAGTAAATTACAACTTGGAGCATGAAGCCCAAAATAAGACAATAAATTACAACTTCGGAGCATGAAGCCCTTAAGAAAACAATAAATTACAACTCGGAGCATGAAGCCCTTAATAAAACGATAAATTACAATTTCGGAACATGAAGCCCTTTTACATGGTTTTTTCAAAATGACATCAATAGAATAAACTAAAGCTAAAGCTTACTCGGAATCCTCAGATGACGGACCAAATACCAGCTGTAACCGGAGCTTCTTGATCTTTTCTTCGTAAAAGTCTTCCATATCTTTCTTTTCCGCTATCAGTCGATTGACGATTTCCTCTTGTGGACTAGGAACGAGAGCCACGTTTACTGAACATTCCCTTTTTCTCTTCCTTTCACTCGCATATTTCTTTAGCAAGGCATCCTTCTGGCGAAGCTTCTCATCGTGGTCACCGAACCGGCCGTCTTGAATAAGCAACAACTCCTTCTTTTCTTTCAGCTGTCGAGTCAGGACTCGATTCTCGTATTCGGACATATGGTACTTTTCCTTCCAAGCATCCCTCTCGGACTTCATCCTAGCCAGGTTTCCTTGATATTCTCCTACATCCGCGATTGGGATAGCGACTGATGATGGTGCGATGGCAGGGAATAAAGGTTTCTCAAGTTTATATGGCATCTTGAGAGCACAAGCCCTAGCACGGACCCACTGCAGGTAAGGTTCCAAAGAAACGGCACCTCTATGTCCCAGCATATCTCTCCCTTTCTTGTGGATATGGCGCCAAGCTCCTTCAATCTCCCTCTTAGCAACCTGATGATCTTGTCCTTCCTGAAGAAAGAAACCACTCACATGGATACTGTTCGGCTTATCTCTCATCGGGTACCCGAACTGACGGCGCGCTAGAACAGGGTTGTAGTTGATTCCACCTCTCGTACCAAGAAGAGGTACGTTGGGAAAAGCACCACAGCTGTCGATGATCTCTACGTCATGGTAAACTCGATTGTACCAGTCAATATCGAAATGAGTGAGAGCCATAATCTTTGGCGCCCACCGCGGTTCCTTCTCAAGATCCCAGAAAGCATCGGACCCAGGTAAATGCGAGACGTACCACTGATACAGCAACGGCACGCAACAAATAATCATTCCTCCTTGATGAGAGTTTCGAAGATGGATAGAGTAATACGTGTCCCCTAGCAGCGTAGGGACCGGATTTCCAATCAGGAAAACTCTGATGGCATTGACATCCACAAATTTATCAACGTTAGGGAATAAGAAAAGACCATACGCGAGTAAAGCAAACACGTCCTCGAAGGCAACGATATCCTTTGTATCAGCAAAGTAACGAGCTTTCTTCAACAGAAACTGCGCCGACAAACCCCGAATTCCTCCTTTCGTAGTCATATTCTCTTCTATCTCTGACTTCTTCAGATGGGTGATGGCTGCTATCTCATGGGATTTAGGCTCCTCTTCTAATCCAGAAAAAGGAACACGGTCGACGATCGGCAAACCAAGGATATAGGAGTACTCCTCCAAAGTAGGCATCAACTGATAATCCGGGAAGGTGAAACATCGATACAAGGGATCATAGAACTGAACCAAAGTGTTGAGGATGCCTTTCTTCATCTTGCGCTTCATGAGCGGTACGATGGACCCATATTTCTTCTGAAAATCTGTCGGACTCTCTATCTTCGGAATCAAACTCTTCAGTTCTTCAATTTCGGGCTCCTTGAAGCTAAAGCTTCGAGTATTTCTTCTTCCAAATTCCATAATACCCTAAGACGTTTGCAAAAATCAATCCAAAGTTCCTTGAAAAATGAGTTTTTTACAAAGATGTTGATGAATGTATGAATGAATGATAGTGCAACAGTAACACATAAATTTGCAAACATGGGGTTTAAAGGTTCAGCGTTCAGCATGGAGTCAAGGGTAAAGCCCACCCAAAGATATGTACTAATGTTTCGATCACACCTGTAAGACAAGGTTCTAAGAGTTCCCAGAGTCCGCATCCCTCTTTCGGATATTACCAACGTCTTGATTACTCAATAATTAGCAATATTCTCAAGAGAAACTCGTCCGAGCATAGCATCGCGTGACAACTACTTCCGAATTACTCCGTTATAGTCTCCGCGCTATACCTAAAAAAGGCCAAGATGGGTTAGGGTTCTACGGTCCTCAACTTCTCGGGCTCCTAGGTCGAAAATAATAATGTCTTCCCGATTACTCGGTAAACAAATATTAAGTTCAAGAGGGCCTTCCATTGAGTGGGGGATCTCATGCCTCCTTCTTCGGGATTACTCCCTCAAAGTTAACATGACTATACCGCCCGTCCTATTCCTTAAGTGTTACTTAATCCGGGTGTAGGATTTGTCCTTTGCGAAAAACCCGAATAACCCCAATTTAAACATATAATCAAGCAAATCAAATAATAGTAAACAGATAAAACAAATTAGGCTTAACCCACTTAAGGATGGACCAGCAAGAGGTCAACCTATCCCCAGCAGAGTCGCCAATTCTGTAGCGATAAAAAATGTAGCGGGGTAAATCGGAGATCGAATTATTGATTAATTCGTCTCGCAAAAGCAAGAGTCGCCATCGCGCTTTATTGTTTCCAAAGGAAAAGGGAAAAGAGCGAAATAAAACCCTAAATATGCAATGTAAATAAAAATACAAATACAAAGCGTTTTTGAAAAGAGATCGAGAGTTCGGGGGTTGGTTATACAATGGGAAGGTATTAGCACCCAATGCATCTATAATACTCTATAGGAACCTTTTGAAATATCTGTTTTATTTAAAATTGATCGCTTGATTGAAAATAAAATCGTTTGGCCGAAAAAGGGATACGGACGGGTTTTTGAAAATACGACGACCTAATGTCGAAGTTTTGGCTTAAAAGGTATAAGTCTTGAAAAGGTTGAAATTTTGAAGAAAGGTGAATATTTGAGGAAAATTAACCTAAGTTTTTAATGAATGAGAGTATTCGCTCGATCGTTTTTGAGGACATGAAGTCAACAAAAATTAGACAATTCCCTTTGGATTGACGCAAACAGAATAATCAAGTAAATGCGAGATATTTAAACAGAAAATTATGAGATAAATGATATACAACAAATTAAATAAGAGACTGAATGTGTGAACGATGCATTTTTTAGATTTTTTGTTTAATATATGAAGGGAAAAATGTTTTAATTGGTTACGCATTTTAACATAGATAAAAAGTAATGAGAATTAATAGAAATGTTTTTTAGGTTTTTATATGTTTCTATTTTTTATGTTTTTTTTTTGTAATATAAATAAAAAGTATTACTTTTAAGAATTCTTTAAATTAAATTAAAACTTAATGCCACTAACTTAAGTCTAATTTAAAAAAGATACTAAGATTACTAAATTAAATCCTAAGAGTTTAAATTAATAAAATTAGTCAATGATTAAAAAAAAGTTTTAAGTCACATCTCTTATTTTGACTTACTAAATTAAGACTTAAACTAATAAGATTTGGATAAAATATTGAAAATTATTTAATTAAAACTATATGTTTATTCCTAAGGAAACTAACTAATTTAAATTAATTAAGTTAAGAAAAAGAATGGAATTTAACTAAAAGGGAAATAAAAGATGGGCTTAAGTTAAAAAAGAAAATGAGCTAGGTGAGGGAAATGGGCCGGGTCGTTGGAAGACCCAGACCCAAGAGAAAGAAACACAAATGCTGAAGCGAAAAAAAAACCCTAGGAACGCTAGTTTGGCCGCCGCTGGTGGAACCTCAACCATCATCTTCCTTCAATCATCAACGCCGAATCATCACATCACCTGCATCTATCTCGATCTCGCATCACGAAAACTCTACTGTAAACCATCTCTGCTTTAACATTCCGTTTCATCTAACGCAAACAACATCCTCACCTCAATAACGCCACAAATCAAACCCAGAACGCGAGAGGAAAAACGGAAACGCAGAAGAGAAAAAGAAGAATCGGTGCAGAGAAAAACAAATTATGAATCAGTTTTTGGATTTCGCTGCATCACCAAAATCAAGATCCGCCAGAGCTTGCTTCCGACAGGTAAATTCTTCCACTTCCCTTTGTTTCTCTGCATTACCTTCTTGCCTGATTTATCGCCTATAGAAGTATTTGGTAGTGTCTTCAGTAGCAACTAAAGAAGCATCTTCCTCTACCATTAGATGAAAATATACCACTTTTTCGCAATTGAATGGATCTTGATATTAATGAAGACCTCAGTCTGTCGGTGGACATTTTAACTGGTGCGTCACTGTATAACTGCAGCTTGGTTCTCAGATTCTGAATTTCCTTGAGAAGTTCTTCCTTCTCAGTAGCATCAAGAGAAATACTTCTTTGAGGTAATTCTTCCCGGACTTCTTTAATTTCACATTTTTCTTCTAAATGACTATTGTCTGAGGAAGTGGCCCTCAAATGCTTGTATTCATCTTTCAATGAGTTATTGTCCTTTTCTGCTTATTGTGCTGGGAAATCCTTCGTGTAGGCATTATAGTGGTGGTTGCGGTTAAAGGTACTTTGCTTCCCTTCTCTTTTCAAATTAAGATTTTTGAATGGAATGTTTTGTGAAATAAAGGTTTTTGTTTTTGATTTAAAACTGTAATGATATTGAAGGTTAAATGGGTGATTTCAGAAGGAGATAATGACGATGATTCGGCATAGATATGAGGGAGATAACGATGTTAACATGATTTATGTTGGATTCGCAGAAAAAGTGGTCGTTCACAATGATGCGAACGCGATGATGATGTTGAAGAAAAGTTTAACATGAGGGTTATGGAAACAGAGGTTAAAGGCATGTTATGATCTTCCTGCGTATATTTTCTAATATAAGTGGCCTTCTTAATCTTCTTTTTTTTTATGAAAAAGCTCTATATCCGAATTGTTTCTAATGTTGCACGTGTGTTGATTGAAGTAGAGAAACGACACGATGAAGATGATTGAAGTGAAGACGAAAGTGTATGAAGGAAGATATCTTTGCTAGATCGATGAAAACAAAAGTAAGTCAGTCAAACTTGTTTTGTGTTTGATGAGTGAGCCATTTTGATTGAATTAATGAGAAATTGATTAAAGAGAAGAAGCAGATTTGTGAACTTGTTTATTATTTTGGCTTTAAAATTGACAACGTGTTTATGATTGTGTAGGTGTTAGAACAAAGATTTGATATGTTGCTGTGGTTGGAAGTAAAAGGAGGGGATGTCGTTGAGCGGACAAATGGAAGAGCATGCGAGGGTGGTTCAGAAATTGCACAGTGGAGGTAGCAAGATGTTTGAAAAAAGATTGTGGTTGACGAAAAGGGCGGATGGTAGCAGGTTAAGAATGAAGAGGTAAACGTTTTCAATTTTTATTTTTTCACTTCAATTCCTACTCTGGATATTCCATGGTTGTTATTAACGTGGCTACTAATTTGATTTTTTTTTTTAGGGATTATATTTACCGAATGCAAAACAAAATAGAGATAAATGGTATAATTTAACTGACATGAAAAGAAACTACAAACCAGGTATGTTCCTTCTGAAAACAGTAGGCTTTCTTATTGTCCAACTGCAACTTCGTTATGTTGACGTCAATGTCGTGTTCTTTTTTTGAAAATTTCTGGTGTTGCACAATTTTGTGGTGTTGTGGATATCACTTGGTTTCTAGTCTATTGCTTAGCAGATAACAGGTTCAGCAGTATGCAGGTTATGTTTGGAAATGGTTTGAATGGTTTTTGCCATGATATGGTTGTGTAGAGATGTGCTATGGTTTTGATGGCAGTATGCTATGTTTTTTTGATAGTTTTGTAGTGATGGTTATGTGGAAATATGCTATGGTTTTGATGGTTTTGTAGTGATGGTTATGTGGAAATATGCTATGGTTTTGATGGTTTTGTAGTGATTCTGTTTGGGAATGGTTTGTGAAAAGTTTTGCAATGATATGGTATATAGCAGTATGCAGGTTAAGACTTGCAAAATGGACTATGGTCTATCTTTCTTGGTAGTCTTGTATATCCTTTATGCAGGCTCAGACTATCCTTTTTGAAGGAGTTCCCTTCTCATATGACCGTTGGTATCTTTGCTCATGGCTCAGGTCTGAATATATTTAATATATTTTCCTGATGTTCTGCATACATGCTGCCTCATATGTTTGACTTTATTCCTATTTCATGCTTAAGTCAAAACCTGCAAAACTAAGCCTCTTCTTCTCTCTACCTCAAGTACATACATGATACATAAATGTGATATCTGTACTGCTGTTCTGAAAAACCAATACAGGCTGGAATATGATGAAAAATGGAAACATATATTGCTTGCATTCCTTGTTTTAAAATTGCATATCTCTTCTTTTGTCTTGCATTAGCCTATGTTATCTCCCATGTGGCTGCAGGTTAACGTTGCTTGTTGTTATGTGAACCTGCATATGCTGTTTTTTTTTATGGTTTATGTAGCTTTTGACCAAAATTGAATTTATGCATATTTGAAATATGCAGTGGGCTTTTTGATAAAATGCAATTGATTTTGGAATGTGTTATTTTTTAATTATGCATTCATAAAAAATTCCTCCCTTTTTGTGAACCGGGAGAAATCCCGCGATTTGCAAAAAGGGCAAACTGATTCCGGCCGTTTGATTTTAATGATGAACATTAAATTTATTTTCTGCATTTTAATTATTTATTCAATTCTGACTTTCTTTTAATTGTTTTCGCAGGTAAAATTAAATGAGCAAACAAGAGCATTGGATGGAAGATTTAGAATTAGAATTAAAAAAATAGCTTTTTATTTTACTTTAAGCATTTATGTAATTGCCTTTATAAATATTTTGTAATAACACAAATATTTAAATGACAATTGTAATAAATAGAATAAAGTGAATAAAAATTCTATTATTTCTCAATTAATTCTTTTTCTTTCCAATTATTCATTTATTGTTTATAATTCTTTAAATTATATAATGACTAAAAATCAAATCTAATCATTTAAATTCAGAATGATAAACAAATAAATAAATATCATTGATCAATTAATAACTTCAATCGTTTACTTTATTATTATTTTTAATTCTTCTAAATTATAATAACTTGAAAAAATAGAATTTCAGCTATTTCAATTTAGAACAATAAATAATCAAATAAACATTGCTTGATCAATTAATATACTCATTTTCAAATGTTTATTTCATTATTCATAAACCTTCAAATTATATAATAACGGAAAACAAGTTCCCATTATTTAAATTTAGGATAATGAATAATTAATAAACATTATTTGATCAATTAATAAACCTTTTTTCAAATATTTATTTTATTATTTATAAATCTTTAAATTACATAGTAATCGAAAATAAATTCCAATTATTTGAATTTAAGATAATAAATAATCAATGAACGTTGTTTAAGTCTTGATCAGTTAATAAATTTAGCGTTCAACAAATAAACAGCTCCCGACTCGAAAAAGTTATGAATTTTTAAACTGCTTTGAAAATTTGATAAAATATGTGAAAACCCTCGCAATGCGAATAATGCAGATGGAAAACGGTATCTTAGGTCAAAATTTGGGGTACAACAGCTATCATACTCCATTCACCGCCCGATTATGTTTTAACTACACCAACAACACGGCGGAGTATGAAGCGTGCATCATGGGTCTTCGAGCAGCTATTGACCTGAGGATTAAGTTCTTGAGTGTGTTCGGAGATTCCGCTCTCATGATCAGTCAGATTAAAGGCGAGTGGGATACAAAGAATCCAAATCTTATTCCTTACAAAGAGTACGTATTGACGTTGCTTCCGCACTTCGAGGAGATAACCTTTGAACATTTTCCCAGAGAGAAGAATCAGTTAGCGGACGCGCTAGCTACCATGTCTTCTATGTTCAAGGTCAGGTGGGACAATGAAGCTCCCCAGATTACCATTAAGAGGTTGGACGAGCTCGCACATTGCTGTGATATCGAGACTGAAGAGGTAGCAGATAAACCCTGGTTTCACGAGGTAAAAAGGTATCTTGAGGCTCAAGAATACCCCTAGGGTGCACCTGTTAATGACAAGAAGTTTCTGAGGAGGTTCGCAGTGAAGTTCTTCATTAGTAATGGTATGCTTTACAAACGTAACCATGATTCAACCTTACTGCGATGTGTGGACAAGAACGAGGCAGAAAGGATTATGGCAGAGTTACAAGAAGGTACTTTCGGGACTCATTCCAGTGGACATACCCTGGCAAAGAAAATCCTACGGGCAGGATATTATTGGTCTACCATGGAAGCCAACTGTTATCAGCATTCTCGAACCTGCCACAAGTGCCAAGTCTATGCTGATAAGGTGCATATACCTCCAGTTCCTCTGAATGTCTTGACAACTCCTTGGCCTTTTGCAATGTGGGGCATCGATATGATCGGCGAGATCAGACCTACTGCATCTAACGAATATCGTTTCATTCTGGTAGCTATTGATTATTTAATGAAGTGGGTTGAGGCGGCTTCCTTTTCTACAGTAACCAAGAATGTCGTGGCGCGGTTCATCCAACACAATCTGATCTGTCGATACGGTGTACCAGAGAGGATCATTACAGACAATGGTACAAATCTCAACAATACAATGATCACCGAGCTCTGCAAACAGTTCAAGATACAGGATCATAACTCTTCTCTCTACCGGCCGAAGATGAATGGGGTTGTTGAAGCGGCTAATAAGAATATCAAGAAGATTGTGTAGAAGATGACAGTGACATACAAAGACTGGCATGAGATGTTACCATTTGCTCTTCATGGGTACCGTACCTCCACACGGACATCAACAGGGGGCAACCCCCTACTCTTTGGTGTATGGCATGGAGGCAGTCTTACCCATTGAGGTCCGAATACCCTCTCTCTGAATTATGAAGGATGCAGGTTTGAGCAAGGATGAATGGATCCAGACTCGGCTTGATCAGCTGAATTTAATCGACGAAAAGAGACTTACTGCTATTTTTCATGGTCAGACGTATCAAAAGCGGATGATCAAGGATTTTGATAAGAAAGTTAGACGACAAGAGTATCAAGTCAGGGATCTGGTAATCAAGTGCATCATACTGCCGCAAGGTGATCCCAGGGGCAAATGGACCCATACGTACGAAGGGCCATTTGTGGTTAAGAACATTTTCTCAGGAGGAGCTATGATTCTAACCACCATAGATGGTGACGACCTTCCTCACCCCGTCAATGCAGACATAGTGAAAAAATACTACGCATAATCAAAGACCCGCTAAGTCTACTGGCCTAGGCAAAAATAAGGGCTTCCCGACAAACCAAAAGGGTTTGGGAAAAGTAAGGGATGAAAATGAAAAATCTGTACACCCGGGAAGTCGAAAACCTGAAAAGGCGGCTTGGGCAAAAAAGGGTATCCCGGTGGACTGAAAACCCGAAAGGGAGGTCCAGGCAAAAATTAGGGATAAAGCGTAACACTATGTCTCATTGGATCATCTTGCAACCAGACTTCGGTATCGACTATCAAGCTCGGACGACACCGATCAATCTGATCTACCTTCAACCAAGTAGCAAAGTGATGAGACGCTCGAAGATATAAAGGCAATAGAGTTGGAACCCAGTGGGATTATTCACATAGCTGTTTTTCTTTGTTTTTCACAAATTGTGTAATTTCAATCTTTCAACGGTGTTCTCTTACTAGGACGTCAGCCTCTTGTACAAAATGCCTATTACAGGCTAACTTCAAAATCAATACAATTCATTTTCACAAAGAAATTTCAAATTGTTTTTCTTTTTCTGTTTTGTTTTACAAGAACGTCCAATGGTTCATTTTGATATATGCATTTGACAATAACTGCTGCTCATAAATATTTACATTAATTCCAGAAACAGGGGCGAACAAGAAATGTTCGAGCCTTACAGTTGCTCTATTCACTAGGTACATGGATAGACCCGGCTGAAGAAAATGACTAAAAATGCATACACTCCCTGCAGAGTAGGAAGTACCAGAATACATTATTATCAACTCTCCCCAGCTGAGGTTCGCAATCGCGAATGAATCGGTAAGATTCTCCCCAAGCAGAGTTCATCTTTCACCAACAATGAAAGACCATCCTTGTGGAGCTTATTACTCCCATAAACAAAAAGTTTATCCCTGACGGAGTTCATCACGGTCAGCAACGATAATTCATCCCCAGCCGAGGTTATTGCTCCAAATCAGCGGATCTTCTGACAGAGTATCTCTTCCCCACATAGTCATTCTCTCACCAATGTATTCTCCAGCAGGATTATTCTCCCAATCATCTTCGGTCGTTATCCCCAGCGAGTAAAACTCTTTATATTCTCCAGCAGCAGTCCGCGATTTATTTTCCCCAACTAAAGAATATCACAAAAACATCACATTTTCATACATCATGACACATGCATATGCATCATACAGCACAATCTCATTTACTTTGAGAACATCATTACTCAATACATGACATGCATCATGGCATTACATACGACTAATTCTTTACATTTCAGGAAAAGATACAATCAAATTCTAACAAAGATCAAGTTATGAAGCCCGGGTACGACCGAATAGTATCTTGATTACTCCATCATATTATGAAGCCCGGAGAACGACCGGATAATAGTATCAGAACACCGCGAAGCCTAGAATCGACTATATAGTGGTTTATCTCTAAGCTATGAAGCCCGGATTTGACCGGATAATAGTCTAATCCCCAACAAGTTACTGCGAAGCCTGGATTACGACCAGATAGAAGTACAAGATGCCATGAAGCCTGGATTCGACCAGATAATGATATATCATAAACACAAGCCGTGAAGCCCGGATTACGACCAGATAACAGCTCAGCAAGTTATTGTGAAGCCTGGATTACGACCAGATAGCAATGCAAGTTTCTGCGAAGCCTGGATTACGACCAGATAGCAGCCAAGAATACTACGAAGCCTGGAGTCGACCAGATAGTGGTATATCTTTAATGCAAGTTATGAAGCTCGGATTCGACCAGATAATACCTTGATTTCCCTGAACACCATGAAGCCTGGATTCGACCAGATAATGGTATAAGACATCGTGAAGCCTAGATTACAACCAGATAGCGGTTTGAAACATCGTGAAGCCTGGATTACGACCAGATAGCGGTAAAGACACTGAAGCCTGGATTACGACCAGATAACAGTGAGGGACACTGTGAAGCTTGGATTTCGACCAAATAGCAGTTCACCCAGCCAGTTACTATGAAGCCCATAGTCGACCGGATATTAGTAGGCCTTAAAATCAAATGGAAGCCCGGATGCGACTGGATAACCACTTGATTTCTTCTGAAGCCTGGATTTCGACCAGATAAGAAGTGAGGTATTATGAAGCCTGGATTCGACCAGATAGCAGTACAAGACACCATGAAGACTGGATTCGACCAGATAATGGTATAAAACATCATGAAGCCTGGATTACGACCAGATAGCGGTACAAGACATTGTGAAGCTTGGATTTCGACCAAATACCAGTTTACCTGGACAATTACTAAGAAGCCCGGAGTCGACCGGATATTAGTGTTCCCTAGATTCAAGTTGAAGCCCGGATGCAACCGGATAACAATTGAATTCCTTCTGAAGCCTGGATTACGACCAGATAAGAATTGAGAAATTACAAAACCTGGATTACAACCGGATAGCAAGTTTAATCTCATCTTCCCAGTAAGTCACTGTAAAGCCTGGATTACGACCAGATAACAGTCAATCTTATCACTATGAAGCCTGGATCACGACCAGATAGTAGTTCATTTTCACCTCTTCGACCAAGAGACTATTCCCTAGTAGAATAACGGACGACTGAAGCTCCTAAAATTCAACTTTTCTCTCAAGACAGAGAATAACATTCCCCAACAGAATCTTCCTCAACAACAGGTATGCAAGCTCTCACTAAGGAATCTCTTATGCGATCGACACTCCTTTGGATGGAATCTTTAAGCCCGTCTCCCATCATCAATCTCCAAATGGAATCTTTAAGCCCATTCCCGACATCACAAGACAAGTACCACTTTATGCGAGTGCAAATTTTTGGGCACTCTAGTGTTCAATCATCTTCAACCCTCAGACCACGAAAGGCAGACAAGCCAATCTAAATATTTAGGTTTAAGAAGATTGAACAGGGGCAGCTGTTGTACCCCAAAATTTTCCCTCCCATATTTCTCAATACATTTAAAGTGAGGTCTTCAAATTTCTCAAGGAAGTCCAAGGGTTGACCAGACAAGCTCCCTCATAAGGAAGTCTACCTCAAATTAGGGTTTCATGTTGCATCAAGATACTTGAGTCCAAGGGATCCCAAATTATCACCATTTTTCTAATATGTTCTCAAGATCATTCATGTCAAGTTTCAAGCCTTGCAGAGGAAGTTTGCTCAGTCAATTGCTCAAAGGCCTGAAAATCGACTATGTTAGGGCAAAAGTCAACTGTGACCCCCATACAGTCAAATTTCAAGATTTTTGGTCAACATCCTCATTTTGAAGTATTATTCATCATTTTATCAAGGTTTGATCATGATTCATCAAGGATTTCTAACAATTCATCAAAACCCAAAAGTTGTTAAATTAGGGTTTTGCAGGAAAAGTCAACTAAACTTTGACCAAGCATAACTTTCTCATACTTTATGAGAAATGACCCATCCAAATCTCATTTTGAAGAGGATTCAATTCCCTACAATTCATCTTCATATCCAAAGTTCAAAATATACATTCACAAGAAGTTATGAATTTTGACATTATAGGTCATTTTTGAAAGTCAACAAAAACACCTTTTTTTTCAAAGCTTCATACATGAACATGGAATACCAAATTGAGATTATACCAAAAGGGTTGCTTAGAGGACATCTCAAGCTTTCTAAAAAGTCCAAGAACACATTCAAAGAGTCAAAATTAAGGAAGTTATGCATTGGTGAAGTTGACCTTTTTTACAAAATTGCCAAAAGTCAACTATGCCTCAAATTGCAATTTTTGCTAAATGGGCCTAATCTTTTGCACTTGTTTTGAGTTGGTAGCATGGTCCATGAGAACTAGCTCTTTCCACTTGTCTTTGTATTATTTTTATTTTTTATTTTGATTTTTTATTTCAAGTAAATCATTTTAAATTAAAACAAATCATAAAAAATCCAAATCATTGAAACTTCAAGATATTGTGCATGTTTCAAGTCCTATAGCCAGCTAGCAAAAGATTGAATTCGTGCAAGGAAAAAGTGGGCACAAAAAGATTGATTTTGGCCTATTTTGGAAAGAATTTCAAGTGAATCAAATCAAGATCAAAATCAATAATTGACAAAGATTGAATGGAATTTTGTAAACCTAATTCATTCCTCAGTATATAGGGAACATTTGCAGACAAAAATCACAAGGTTTTGGAGGCGCAAAAGAGAGAATAAAACTTGGAAAAAACAAAGAAAAGTGGTAAACTGATTTTGCACTTCCAGGCATTTACAAGGCTCCCTAACCATCTCATTCTATTCCCGGGATTGCAAGGAGGTTGTACCAATCAAGAATAAGGAGTTTCCAGCGCTAGAACTCACTATAAGTCAGCCACGACAATAGCTTCTTCTTGAAATCGAATTGCATGATTCTGGCACTTATAGCATGAAATAATCACATATTCTTGTTCCTTAACACATTTGTAAGCTATCTATATCACTTAATTGCATTATTGTTAGCTGTACAAGAATACACCATTGTTAGGGTTCCTTGTTGTGTTTTAGGATCTTTCTATGCAGGCAAAATTGGGCCACAAGAAGGGCACCATCGTGCTCAGCAGGCCAAGATGAGTTGATTCATGGCCTTAGATTTTATTTATCTTGCTTGTGCTTGATTTTGAGAATTACAGGGTTTGTAGTGACGGATGTTGTCTGTAGATAAAGGTCTTCAAAACTTTTAGCCACTGAGAGAGGACAGGGATGATGGCGTGGCATCACCCTACTCGTCCATTTGAATTTCCGCGCGAATTTCCCTTTATTTCGCTTGTTTATAATATAATAATTATTGTTTATGTTGTATACAACTAACAAACGCAACACATTTGGTAGTGGAGCAGTTGGAAAAGGCTTTGGGGCCTGGGTTCGAATCCCAGGTCCCCCCTATTATTTCTTGTTATTTTCATCCAGGTGATCAAGCGTGCACACGAGGCAAGACTCCACCATGTGCCCTCAGAATCCAACCATTGGATCTCCAGGAAGCCATATCTGATGGCCATCATTGAAGGATCCATCATGTGACCCAGTCAATGCAACGCATGGGATTTAGAAGGTCAACGTGGACCTTTGGTTTTGGGCCAGAATTGCTAGCAACACCCCCCCCCCCAAATTACTCCCAACCAGGCCCAATTCTTCTTTCTTTCTATTTATTCATTTAAATTATTTTTACTAACACAAATTAATAATTCTTTTTATCAAAAAAATCATAAAAATAATATTTTTTACCCAATTAGATTTAGGATATTTATTTTTTATACAAAAATTAATTGAATTAAGGTATTTAATTTTAGGTAACTTAAATTTATTTTGTAAATAAATTTAAATTAATTAGAACAATTAGGGTTTTTGTTTCTAACTTAATTCTATTTTCTTTTTTTCTTAAAACATAACCAAAAATATAAAAATAGGCCATGTAAATTATTTTCTTTAATTAATTTAGTTACTAATTAATTTTGTATTTAATTTAAAAACCTTATTCTTTTCCTTAAAAATAATCAAAAAACAAAAAAATAATTTTTTCTTTCGATTAGGTTAGACGGGGTCAAAACCCTAGTTCTCTCTCGTTCTCAATGCATTGCGCTTTATTTTATTTTTACCATATTGATGTAATTGCTCACAAGTTGTAATAGATTAATTAGGACTTTTTACTTTCATTTATCGTTTTTTTACGGGTTGTTTTTGGCTATGTAATTAATACACGAAGCCTTGTAATAGCTTAGCTTACTTTCCACACTTTAAATTCCGCAAAATATTAACTGTTAGATGTATTATATTAGGGTTGCATGACAAGAATGTATGATCAACTTTAAAACGGTTAGCAAACCCTAAATGTGCAAAGATAATAAACTTGAAATTGAATCACTCGCACATGCGCACTCCTAGGGTATACTCTCACTTCGGTTGCCTTCGGTAAACAATCATTAAGTATAGGGTATTTTAGTGGTCGCTCTCTTGTCTCAAAGATCAAAGTTGCCTCGGAAAGGTTGCCTCGGAATTGTTGCCCCGAATACTGATCTTAAGACATTAGACTTATTACTAAGACGTCCTAACATTGCTTCAGTGATCGTACGTCCCTTTTTGAATTGACCCTTAAAAATTCCAACGACGGTGCTACCCACTCACTAATAGTAGGATAGCGTGTCTAAAGGAAGCGAACATAGAACAACTCTTTTTTTTCCGAGTAGGTAGATTAGCTCTTAAGTACTTGCTCAAAAAATCAAACTTTTCCACACTTATACACTTTTTAAACAAAGTTTTCAAAACAACTTCGTAACACTCTTGAAGACAGAAGCAAGGGTTAAATCGAAGTAAAACAAAAACTTTTTTCAAATCAAAAACACACAAGCAAATTTGAAAATGATGAGCAAGTACCTAAGATCTCGTAGATAACTACGGATAGAAAGGGTGATAATACCTTCCCTTTCTATAATCTACCCCCCGTACTCAGAATATCTCGAAAAAGGAATTTTTCTGTGCTTTTTTCCTTTCCAGTTGGATAAAATAAAAGTCGGTGGCGACTCTTGCTTACGGCGACATTTTGCGAACACAAACGCAAAACGCAAACCAGCATTCAAACAGTTCCGGTTTTGCCACCGTATCACACCCACAGAGTGAAGTCATACAGTCTCAGAGTACCAATCAACATGTTCCCTAGAAATTCTATTCCCCATCCAAGTTTGGACTTCCAGATGTGAAAAGAAACCTTGCAAAAAGTTCTACACCAAAAGAATTCATTTCCCCAGTAAGGTCACCAAAATACTTTCCTCAACATGGTTTATTTCCCCAACGGATTATAATCTCCCTAGTTTGAGTTTATTCCTCAGACTACTTTAGATCAACTGACCAAATTCCTTTTCTCCAGCGGAGTTGACACTATCTCCAGAAAGTTGCTGTGAAGCCTGGAATCTGACCAAATAACAGTTACTTCATCCTCCCCCAGACAATTCGAAAGTTTAGTCATCTTTTTTATCCCCAGTCATGGCATATAAGAATCAAATTCCCCATGATAGTAATGAATAACCAAAGTTCCTAAACCCTACTTCCCAAGCAGAAACCAACATTTCTTGGAGAGTTTCCTCAAACAAACAAACATGAATTCCCAGCAGAAGCATTCTAAAAAAGGTTGAAGACACACGTACTCTTCATCTTCAGCGGTAGTCTAGGATTTAGCTTCCCAAATCTCCCCATTAGTTGTCAAATATTTATTTTCTAAACAAAGATATGCTTCAATAACATTTCACATTCATACATTATGACATATGCATACCAAACACATATAGCACAATTTCATTTATTTTGGGAACATCATTATGCAATGCATGCATCATGACATTGCATACAACCAACTCTTTACCTTTTCAGGAAAAGATCAATCAACAGATGCATGTCATCAACTATCTACGGATTTCTCCAAAGGCTAAAATATAACAAATATTTCCATTGAAGATTTGTCCTAGGGAGTCATTCTAAAGAATATCTCTCCAAAACGAAATCAAGCTTGGATTCCTCCTTTTACCTGTTGAAGTAGTAGTCGTCAAAGATTCCTTCATTACCTGTTGAAGTAGTAGTCGTCCGAGATTCCTTCATTACCTGTTGAAGTAGTAGTCGTCAAAGATTCCTTCATTACATGTTGAATTAGTAGTCATCAAAGTTTCCTTCATTACCTGTTGAAGTAGTAGTCGTCAAAGATTCCTTCATTACCTGTTGAAGTAGTAGTCATCAATATTCCTTCATTACATGTTGAAGTAGTAGTCTTCAGAGATTCCTTCATTACCTGTTGAAGTAGTAGTCGTCAAAGATTCCTTCATTATCTGTTGAAGTAGTAGTCGTCAGAGATTCCTACTTTTACCTATTGAAGTAGTAGTCATCAAAGATTCCTTTATTACCCGTTGGAGTATTAGTCGTCAAAGATTCCTTCATTACCTGTTGAAGTAGTAGTCGTCAAAGATTCCTTCATTACCTGTTGAAGTAGTAGTCGTCAAAGATTCCTTCATTACCTGTTGAAGTAGTATTCGTAAAAGATTCCTTCATTAACTATTGAAGTTGTAGTCGTCAAAGATTCCTTCATTACCTGTTGAAGTAGTAGTCGTCAAAGATTCCTTCATTGCCTAATTGAAGTAGTAGTCGTCAAAGATTCCTTCATTAATTGTTGAAGTATTAGTCGTTAAAGATTCCTTCATTACCTGCTTGAAGTAATAGTCGTCACAGATTCCTTCATTATTTGTTGAAGTAGTAGTCGTAGTTGTTGTCAGAGATTCCTTCGTTATCTGTTGAAGTGATAGTCGTCAGAGATTCTTTCATTACCTGTTGAAGTAGTAGTCGTTATAGATTCCTTCATTATACGTTAAAATAATAGTAACAGTCAAGCTTTATACTTACCAGCAATCACTTTGGATGGCATCTATAATCCCATCTCTGATAAATCTTTATCACCTCTCCAAGTGGCATCTTTAAGCCCATTCCCGACACTATCAACCAACAACATTACTTCGTACACCAACGAGTTCAAATTTCTAGGCACTCTAGTGTTCAATCATCTTCTACCTACAAGTCATGAATGGCTGACACGCCAGTCTGACTCTTCAGGTTTAAGAAGATTGAACAGGGGAAGCTGTTGTACCTTAAAAATTTCCCTCTCTTTTCTTAAGACATTTCTCACAAGATCTTCAATAGCTCGAAATTGCACAAGTGTTGACTAGGTCAAACCATCTCCTAAACATTGATGCTTCAAATTAGGGTTTTCATTTTTACAAGGATAATTGGACTTCAAATGTCTCAAATGACCTTCATGGATCATTATAGACCTCCAAGAATACTCATGTCAAGTTTCAAGTCTTGAATCATAATTTTGCTCAGTCAATTGACCAAATGATTGAAAATCAATTGTATTGGGTAAAAAGTCAATTATGGTCAACCTACAGTCAAACTTCATAATTTTTTTCCAAAATCAACATTTTAAATTTGTATTCATCATTTTATCAAGTATTGATAACAATCCCTCAAGAAAAGCACTCAATTTACCAAAAGGGCAAAATGGTTAAAATTAGGATTTTGACTGTAATTGACTGATCAGTGACTTTTGACTTAATACGTGATCTAATGGATTGAAGCATATTCTCAAGGATTCAAGTACAACATGATTGACCTAAATTTATGGTTCAAAACATTCCTCAAGATTAATGGATTGATTGTTGAAATTTGATCAACTGATACACAAAAAGTCAAACTTTGACTTTTTGGTAAAAATTAAATTTCAAAGATCACAATTCATCAAGATATTCAAAAATATGAAGCTTGATCATCAAGAAATCATGAAAGTCAAAAGTCAATGTGAACAGTCAAACTTTTCAAGACTTGGAAATTTTTTTAAGTGTTTTTATACATGATAATTTCATTACTTCATGCCAATCTTTCACCAAGATGCAAGATGATTCAAAGAAAACTTTCAACATGAAAGTTGTAGATCTTGATTAGATCTAAAAATTTGTATTAGAGGACTCATATCCAAAAAAATCTTAGATTTTGAGTTATAAGCCCAAAAAGTCATGCACTTTTTCTAAAACACAGTGAAAATTTGACCTAGTTTAGGCAGATTTTTGACCTAACTTCTTGGCCAATTTTCACCAAGCTCCAAGATGATTTTGTCAAAATGGTAAACATGAAGGTTGTATAATATGTTTCAAGCTTTCCAAAATGTCAAAGAACTTGAAGAGATCATGCTTGAGCTAGAAGTTTCGAAGAGATGAAGATGGCCTCACAAACTTGAATTATAGGTCATTTTCTTGATGAACATTTGATCCAATCTCATAGACATGCTGCATAATCTTGCTTTGCAGACTTCTAACTTGTGTTTCACTCCATAATTAATTAATTACACAACTGATAGAGCCATTTTCCACGCATTTGAACCATTATCCAAGTTGCATTTCGATTTATGGCACAAAGTTACCATTCCATTCTTGAAAAGTTGCTTTAATCACAAAGTCAACTTGTCTTGAGCTTCTAACTTGTTTGTTCAACACACACTTAACATGCAAAAGCAGACAAACATGTTTAAAGCTTGTAACCACTCTAGAGAGCCTTGTACTATACATTGGGACAATGTGTATCAAGCTTGCTTCACAAACAAGTCAAAAATCCATAACATGTGAACTTGTACTTCTGATCTCCTCTAGCTCTCAAAAACATTTCCTATAAATTGAGACACTATTATGCAACCTAGGACACAAAAATTAGAAGCCTGAAAACTCCCTCAAACTCCCTCCAACCAGAAATTGCACAAAAACTCCATTTTTACAACAGTTCCGCCCTTGAACTTGTATCTTCCATTTCCATCGTGTGTTTTCCCTCAAAATCATTTTCAAAGCTTCCATACATCAAATAAAGTTCATCCATGTCCCTGTTTTGGAACTGTAACACCTCCATCACCATTGTCCTAACTCAAAAACATCCACTTGCAACATGACTTCTCCAGAACATTCCAGCCACTCTCAACTCAAGCTAAGCATTGCATTAGCTTCCTAGAGGCCCAAGGAAGCTAACCAGATCATTGTAGTACCTTGAAGCAAGCTTACACTAAAAACACGAATTCCATTTTCATGGTGAGTTTTCTGACTTCTGAACTCTTTATATAGGCATCATTTGGTTTCCAATTGTTAAGATAAAATGTAGACATCATAGCCCTGAAACTAACCATGTCCTTAGAATTCATTTATATTGCTTGAGTAGTGTGAATTTTAGTTTTGAGCTTTCTGGAAAAATTTGGTCAGATTTGGTACCAAGAATAATTTGTATTCATTTTTGATCTATTGCTTAAGTTAGTTACATATTTGGAATCGTGGTTTAATTTCAAGCAACTTTAATGTTTACATTTTCCATTTTGGTTGAGAAATGAGGAAGTTACAAATTTGAACAATGGTGATGAATTTTCTGGCGCGAGGAAGAAGATGAAGTCATCTTCAGGAACGCGTTTCAAATATATATATATATATATATATATATATATATATATATATATATATATATATATATATATATATATATATATATATATATATATATATATATATATATATATATTTGGTTTTGTTTATAATATCGGATGTATAGCCACCCTAGTGGTAGAAAGCGCGCGCGTAAGGCTTGGAACTATAGGGACCTGGGTTCGAGCCCCAGTGGTACCCTTTTATTTTTCTTTGTTTCTCATTTCAGATCCAGTGCAAACAAGGAAGGGGCACACATGATGCACCTCAACTCCCAACCATCTGATCTCATCCAAAGTCAAATCCTGCACATCCAACACCTCCCCATGGTGAACCTCCAGCAAGCTTTTCACACTGAATCATCAATGGCATTGGGCTCACTATTTTGGGCCTGAGAATTTACTATGTTCTCACCCCTCTTTTCACTTTCAAACATAGGCCCAAAACATTTTATTTTATCTTATTTTTATTTAATTATTTTTGTTTAAACATTTTAATTTAATATCATAAAATCATAAAATTACAAAATTATTAAATTTAGGTTTTTATTTAATTAAACAAATTTTTGACATAAAAATTAATTTATTTTAAATACCCTTTATTGTTATTAATTAATTTGTAAATTAATTAGAAACTAGGGTTTTGATTATTTCTTCTTACACATTTAAAATATTTTCTTAGCTAATTAATTTCTTTTAGAATTAGAATTAAATTAGACTTGGGTTTATTTAATTTTATTTTTAATTAACTTAGACTTTAGGTTAAATCATTAGTTAATTTATTTTTTCGTAAATAATTAATTAGTTTTAATTAGGTTCAAAATTACTAAAATCTCTCTTTCATCAAAAACCCTAAAAATGTTTTCTTAACAAATCTAATTCTTTTTCTTAATTAATTTAATTTATTTTCTTAAACTAATTTAGGTTTATTTTTATTAAATTAACTTAGGCTAATTATTTATTTTCTTTCTCTTTATTAGTTTAATTAAGGTTAAACCCTTTCATTAAAAAACTCAAACACAATTTTCTGTTCTTTTATATCATCTTTATATTCTTGTATTTTTTTTAATTGTTATTCACTATTCAATATAGTTGTAATAGTAATTAGGTTTTAATCGCTTTCATCCCCCATTTGTGACTTGTATCCCCATCCCCTAAATGATGTAATAGCGTAGAACTTTAAATTTCCGCAATTTATCGCTTTCATTATTATTGCTAGTAATTAAGGTTTGTATGGCAAGACGTAAAATCAACAAGTAGAAAACCCTAAATTCAAAGACAAAAAACATGAAAAACAAACACTTTGTACACTTGCACCTCTAGGGTTAACCCACACTTGTTGCCTTTAATAAAAACAGTCATGTCCCTCGAACGTGGGATACTTTAGCAATGACCCTTGAATACAAGATCGTAGTCCCTCAATGACCCTTCGATGTTGCCTTCGGTAAACGATTTTAGACCCTTACGCCAAATTGCTAAGGTATCCTACAAGTTTCCTTCTATGACTATACGATGACCCACACCCGTCCCTTTACATCCAATGATATGGTTTCTTACTAGCTAATGGTAAGATAACACTATCTAAAGGAGGAGGAAAAGAACAGAGACTTCTTTTGAGTTGGTAGAACGATCATAGTTGCTTGCTCACAAACATTTTAAACAAAACATCTTTCAAACACACCAACACCTTCATGAAATATTTTCAAAAGTGAACACTTTGTATACATTCTTATAGAGACGAGAATCATTACAAAGTTCTCTTAAACGAAGGCACTTTTCAAAAAAAAAACTTTCAAAACAAACACAAACAGATTTTACAAAGCATTTCAAAGTGAGCTAGAAACTAAGAGCCTGTAGATAACTACAGATGAAAAGGCTGCTAACATATTCCCTTTTCATAACCTACTCCAGGAACTCAAGAAAATTCTCAAAAGGTCTTTCCTATTATTTTCACCATTTCCTTTATTGGATAAAAGAAAAGTCGGTGGTGACTCTTGATATCCACAACAATTGCAATAAAACACAAAACACCCAAGTTAGTTCTTCCACCGTATTACAAAACTGGTAACTCTGCTGGGGACTACTGATTTAAAATTGGGGTTACCTTAGAGATTAGACCACCTTTAAAATGCTTTCATTGTTTGACTTGCTTGCTTTATATTATGGCTTATGTTTGGGTTTTGTATAGATCTTCTACCCGGATCTGGGAACATTATTAGGTAAGTAGAAAATATCATGGAGACTGTACGACATAGAACGATATGGTTAAAGCGATGACTATGTTAGTGTGACATATTTGTTGGTACCGGTATCCCTTGTGCCGAATAGAGGAGAATACGGGGCCGCTGTGTGGTGTCATGAAGCACTAACTGACCTTAGAACCTTTAGTTGAATAACTTGGCCATTAGGAAGTAGTGAGATAGCCGAATTTGGTGCAGTCTTAAGTTGGTTGATACTCGATACTATTCTCATTGAGATCGTACTTTTGGGATATTTTGGTCGCCAATAAAGAGGCTTGTGCTGAAATAATCCCCGATAAAGAAAGATCAATGATATTGAGATTCCCTAGAACCCGATTACTTTTTGGGACAGGTTGAACCAACTAAACTTCAAGAGGGTACTTACCTATGAACCCCATGCAAGCCTAAACCTAAGGGTTTGTTTTCTTTGTTTGTATATGATTATTTGTACATAACATCATGACATCATACCATAGTATTTGCACTAACCATTTCAAGGATATAGAGATTTATCTTTGTTCTATTTTATAGGATATGGATTCCATTCATAGAAATACCATCCGAATAAACCTTGTGAAAGTGTCTCCTTAAATCAAGGAGTTAGCGTCAAGGGTCCCTGAAAATTCTTCGTTCATTAAGAAGTATGGTTGACTCCTCAACTTGGTTACCTCAAACTTTGAAGAAGACATGGTACATGTGCTTTTTCAGTTCTTAGACCCTAAACATCACTGTTTTACATTTATTGATTACCAATTAGTACCTACCATAGAGGAGTTCTCTCAACTATTAGGAGTTCCTATTCTTGATCAATTACCCTTCACCGATATTGAGAAAGACCCAAGAACTGAGGAGATTGCTCTAGCCTTACATTTGCATTGGTCTGACATTGTGTCTAATTGGGAAACTAGAAGTGGTGTTAAGGGTTTTCTAGCCAAGTTTCTATTTGAGAAGGCTCAAATATTTTGGGATGCTCTGGATCTGCAAGATTTTGAAGAAGTTTTGGCCCTTCTAATCTATGGGATGGTACTGTTCCCTAATCCAGACCAACGTATAGATGTGAATACGGTTAAAATCTTCCTATCTCATAACCTGGTGCATACCTTACTCGGAGATATTTTGCATTCTCTTCACGCCCGTACCATGAAGAGAAGGGGAATTCTTATGTGTTGCACCCCTTTGCTGGCTAGGTGATTTATTTCGCACCATCTTCGGCTAGTTTTGAAGAATGAGCAAGGCATGAAGTGGTCTCAAAGGTTGATGTCACTCTCATATTCGGATATTCATTGGTGTTCTCGATCTTTAGAGGATATCACCATCATTGACCGCTATGGGGAATTCCCTAATGTCCCACTCCTTGGAGTTAGGGGAGGTATCACTTATAATCCTTACTTGGCTCTACGACAGTTCATTTATGCTCAGAGAGATGGTCCACATGACGCTCTTGTCCAAGGTATTATGTTTCACTATGAGAACGATGTCCAAGGTTATCGTCAAAGATTTGTACGAGCTTGGGGCATGGTGAACAAGGTTGATAGCAAAACTTTGGGGCATAAGAACTCCATTCCTTTGGAACCCTATCTCAAGTTGGTGCGAGCTCATGCTCAAAACCTCATGATGCCGTATGTGGCCATCCTACCAATCATTATGGAGCCTATTGCCAAAGGAGACGTTCCTTACACCATTCTTCATCCTGACATGCCTACTACTCTCGAGGAATTGCAAAGGTCGTGGATTCAACTCAAGGGGGAGCGAGACACCTTTGAAGCCCAATTCTACTTTAGCAAGAAGAAAGTATGGGAGCTCACAAGGAAAATACATGAGGAGGGAAACTTGAATGCCTACATCAATCCAAAGAGGAAGCGTCCATGGAAGACATGAGTCTTTTGTTGTATAATTTCATTTTGTTATTTTCTTTCATTGTAAGCCCATGAGGCAGTTTGTAACCTTTGAAATCATTAATACAATTAATGTTTTTGTTTCCTTTTTTATTTAAGCAAATTTAAATCTTAAAGGTCCTTGAAAGCATTGCATATGCATAACATGCATCATATCACAAGCAGGTTTTCTGACACAGGTTTCCTCATCTTTCTACTGTTTATTTCAGTATAAGATGGATCTCGAGCAAATCGCGAAGGACTTGCAGACACAAAACTCTCAGTTTCAAGAAACTCTACTCAACTTAGCAAAGAGGCAGCAAGAAATGATGTCACTTCTTGTCACGAAGAAGAAAATCAAGAAGAAAGATGTAATCAACATGAGGAAGAGATTCAAAGGCCCCATCCGACAAGTTCAAGTTGAAGAAAACTCAACCTCCGAGGATTAGAATCAAGATGAAGACGTTAGGAGCACCCGTGCCGGGGATGAAAATAATCAAATCTCTAAAGACGAAGATTATTTTGATGAGCAATATCCACCGAATGATGACAAGTATAAGCAACAAGAAGACATATTGAAGGTTGTAGAAATCCAAGTTGTGCCTGGCTTGGACTTTAGTGACTTGGGTTTGGTTCCTGGGGTAATCATTCCCCACAAATTCAAAATCCATGATTTTTCCAAATAAGATGGTGTTGTACCCAAAAATTTTCCCTCCCATTTTTCATTCAAGATGCTATCCTAGGGTTTCTCAAATACTCAAAATGGCCTAGGGTTTGATCAGACAAATTCTCTTCATAGGCATTGAGTCAGCAACTAGGGTTTGGTATTTCTGAAAGAAAATTGAGTTTCCAAGGTTTCAAATGGTCTTCATGGTTCTTCATGTATTCTCAAGGATGTTCGTGCCAAGTTTCAAACCTCGCATTGCAAGTTTGCTCAATCGATAATTCAAATGACTGAAAATCAATTACATTGATCAAAAGTCGACCTTTTCAAGATCAAATTCAAACAGTTGTAACTTCTTTATTATTCAATATTTTTGAGTGATTCTTTTTGTGTATAACTCTCCTTGATGTCATCTCCAATTTCTCTTTACAAGTCAAGAACTGATTACGTGCGAAAGATTATCAGAAATTTGAATGCTTTAAAGAAATGCCATCTACAAATTTCCTTAAAGATCATAGTCAAATTATGCTTTGAATGCTATGGAATTTATTGAAAAATTATGGGTCATGTTTTGATTTGAAAAAAATTCTCAACTTCTAATTTCCATTCATATCATGATGGGATTTCTCAAAGCATCGTTTGATTATGTGAATTGAAGTACACGTGTAAAAGTGCAGGATTACTTGAATTTGAATTAAGAATGGATTTGATGTTGTGAAATTTTCTTTCTAGTACCCAATGCCATAAAATCAAGTATCAAAGTTCGTCAATTAAATTGCAATATCGATTCAAGAAGATTTATGAATTTGAAATTTTGAACAAAATGCACCCTAATTTCTAGAGGATTACTTCAAGAAGTGCAAGAACAAAATCAATTAAGATAAATTTCATTTATTTCTTAAAAATTGCAAGAACAAAGTTGCAAGATCTTTTTTGTCTTACTTGCATTACAATTCAAGATGGTCCAAGAATGCAAGATTACAACAAAGCTTCATTGTTTAAATTTACAAGTGAATTGGAATTCATTATTTAAAATTACAAGTGAATTGGTATACACTTTACAAGTTCCTAAACCTCAAAATTCAAATAAAAAATTCACAATGTTACAAAATTCCTAACAATGTACTAAACTACAAAGGAATTTCTTCATCATCAAGTCTTCTTCAAGCATCTCAAGTCACTATTCATCAATTCTCCCTATCGTCCAGTTTGCTCGTACATGTAAACAAAAAGAGAGAATTAGTTAGCAAAAATTCATGTTGGAACAAGAATATAAATTTTCAAAGATGTTTTTTTCCTCATCATTAGGGGTTGCTAGAAAGAATCAGTTCACAGTTTAGGAAATTCATCATTTGCCAAAGCCCAACAAAGGCCTCATTTATCTTTGCCAATCAGTTTCATATCAATGGCCTAAAAAAAGTCTTCATTGTAAATCACAAAAAATATATCTTGGTTCAAAAATAAGACAGTCCAAACAACAAGGTTGTTATAAAAAACAGCTTGCATTACTGTAAAAAAGTGATAAACACAAGAGGCCAAAATATTGTCAAAATACAGACTGCATTGCTGCCCAAAAAACTGCATTGCAGCCCTGTAGAAGGTATACCAAAATAGTCCAAAAATATGCATCAAAACCAGTCAATAAGCTAGCCAAGATTGCACACAAATAGGCAATACAAAAGTTGTGTCAAAAAGTTGTAACAACATCATATCTCAAGTGTTCAAACCCAATTTCTTTTCCCCCCAAAAGTTTCATTCCCTTATTGATATAAGAGAAACAAATAACATAACAAAAATCAGATCGACTTGTCCATCAAAAAGAAAAGAACTGAATAATTTTTACATAGCAACATATATATTATCCATCAATACAACAACCAAGGCAAATCCGAAAATAACAATATCAATATCCCCATTCAAGAAATTTAGGGCAAGGCATCAAAAGCCCTATTTTTCTATTCGTTATTTTCTTGAACAACCCCTTCAGAAACAAATTTTTCTTTTCTATTCAACACAAGAAAACAGAAAAAATATAAAAAGTCAAGAAGTGAACTTCCTTGTCAAAAAAACATGAAGTCACTGTAACTTCATCCACTCGACCCAGTTTCCGTCACCACTCAACTTGCTTCATCAACCATCATCATCATAAGCAGAAGAAAAGAAACGGGCAACAATAACAATTCCCGAATCCACGCACCTGCAAGCAGTAGCAACCATACCGATTCTAATTGATAGCAACAAATTAGTGGATTCCAGATTCAAGAAGAAGAATAAAAGAGAATTAAAGGACAAGAAAGTGTGATACGATACCTGAAAGCGCTTTCGATTTTTTCGACTAGGTAAACTACTAACCCACTGATTCCGCTTTCACTCTGCATAATTTTTGTCATTTGATTATGAGGTATCATGTCTTCACCTTTTTGTTTTGATTTCACCTTGGTTTGTTCTTTGATTGATTGTTTTGCGATACCTTCTGAGATGAATTCACGGAAGGAATGGAGATAAAATGCATAAAGGATTTTGTTGTTGTTCTACCGCGAGAAGCAGTGAAATCAAAACAGAATGCAGTGAGGTAGCGAGAGAAAAGAGAGATATATTGAGCGAGACATGAGAGGGTAGAAACCCAGAAATTAAATGTGAATGCTGAGAAGGGAGAGGAATCGTGCATCATATGTTTTCAACATTTGTTTGATTAAGTTTAAAGTGATTGATTCAATGTAAATTAGACTAATGATATTCCCAAGAGGGTATGATGCAGCGGCTGCCCCCATTACACCCTAGGGTTTCTAAACTTCAAACTTCTGCTTGGGCCTTTAACCCATGCTGATCCAACCCAATTTCCCATGTGTTCAACCCAACTCATTTTCCCTACTACACCTCTCCTTGCTTTTTCTTTTGATTCGGCAAAATAATGTTGTTTGGGCCTCACCCTTATCCCTTAAGCCCATGCAAACTTCATGTCTTCACACCTCCCATAATTCTGCTTGCACCTTTGTTTGATTAGTTTATTTTATTTTGCTATTTTTCCTAGTTTAATTTCTTAAAATCAATTAAATACATCATGTAGACTTTTATTTAGATGGCTTTAGTAATTAGTTTCGACTTAGAATTATTTTAATAACTTTAGAATTTTAACTTAATTTTAGAATTAATTTAGTAACTTTAGAATTTTAACTTAGTTTTAGAATTAATTTAGAATTTTTAACATAGTTTTAGAATTAATTTAGAATTTAGAATTTAATTTTAGAATTAATTTAGTAACTTTAGAATTTCAACTTAGTTTTAGAATTAATTTAGTAACTTTAGAATTTTAACTTAGTTTTAGAATTAATTTAGAATTTTTAACATAGTTTTAGAATTAATTTAGAATTTAGAATTTAATTTTAGAATTAATTTAGTAACTTTAGAATTTCAACTTAGTTTTAGAATTAATTTAGTATTTATAATTTAATTTAGTAACTTTAGAATTTTAACTTAGTTTTAGAATTAATTTGGAATTTTTAACTTAGTTTTATAATTAATTTATATATTTTTTAATTTAATTTAGTAACTTTAGAATTTTAACTTATTTTTAGAATTAATTTAGAATTCTTTTTAATTTAATTTAGTAATTTTAGAATTTTAACTTAGTTTTAGAATTAGTTTAGAATTTTTTAATTTAATTTTAGAATTAATTTAATAAATTAGAATTTTAAATTAGTTTAGAATTATTTTAATAACTTTGTTTGGTTTAGATTTAATTTTATCTTTAGTTTCAACTTTAAAAATATAATTTCAAATTATTTAATTTTCTTAATTAGTTTAGTTAGGGATTTTGTAAATAATTTTACTAATTATATTTTATTTAGTCTTAAATTGTTTTTTGTTTAAATTCTTCATAATATAAAAATACTAAAAGATATATATATATATATATATATATATATATATATATATATATATATATATATATATATATATATATATTTATATTCGATTTAATTTCTTTGTAATGAATTACTTTCTCCTCTAGAATAAGTTTTTATTTTCTCTTCAAAAATTTTCACAAACAAAATACCAAAAACATTATTTTGCCTATTAGTTTTACTTTAATAGTTTGTTTTAGTCTAACTTACTGTTTATTTTTAATTCGATTTGGTTGTATTGATTGTTTATTTAGACTTTCAATCGCATTGACGATTCGATCCATCCCCATTTATAAATTTGTATCCCCCATTCTCGAAAGCTCTATAATAGCGTAAAATTTTAATTTCTGCAATTTACTGTTTTCCTTTATACTGTATAGTAATTAGGCGTGTATGATAAGACATAAAATCAACCTCTAGATAACCTAATTTCAAGACAATTTAATTGAAAACAAATCACTTTGCACACGCACACCTTTAGGGTAACCTCGCTTGTTGCCTTGGAAAAATAGTCATGTCCCTCAAATGTGGGACACTTTAGCAAAGACCCTCGATAAAAAAGATCGTATTCCCTCGATGACCCTTCGATGTTTCCTTCGGTAAAATGATCTAAGTCCCTACAAAATTGCTAAAACTTCTCATAAGTTGCCTTCTATGACTATACGATTGACCCACGCTCGTCCCTTCACATCCAACAATAGGGTTTCTTATCGACCAATGGTAAGATCACACTATCTAAAGGAGGAGGAAAAGAACATAGACCTTTTGAGTAGGTAGGACACTCATAGTTGCTTGCTCACAACATTTTCAAAATAATATCCTTCAAAACACACTCACACTTTCAAAACATCTTCAAAAAACAAACATATCTTAGAACTATTTTCAAAACCAACACTTTGTATACATTCTTATAAAGACGAGAATCATTACAAAGTTTGCCGAAACCAAGGCGTTTTCAAAATATTTTCAAAGTAGCACCAATCATAAATACATTTTAAACAAAGCATTTTCAAAGTAATCAAGCAACTAAGAGCCCGTAGATAACTACAGATGAAAAGGGTGCTAACACCTTCCCTTTTCATAACCTGCCCCACGAACTCAAGAAAAATTCTCAAAAAGGTATTTCCTGTTCTTTTCACCCTCTCCTTTATTGGATGAAATAAAATTCGGTGGCGACTCTTTCTATCCACAACAATTGCGAGAAAATGCAAAACACCAAAGTCAGTTCTCCCATCGTATTACAGATGGTGTCTCATGTTCGAAGCTTCACCAAAGATCTTATGTCTGCAAAATTCAGCCGCATACCGCTGATAAGAAACTGTGGGTGCACTTTTTTCAAGAAAGTCTATCTGGGACGCAGTTGGAGTGGTTTTACCAATTGGAAGGGACTAGCATCCATACTTGGGAGGATTTGGCCATTGCTTTTTACCGCCAATATCAATATAATGTCGATCTTGCGCCAACTAGGGTGCAATTGCAAGGAATAACCATAGGATCAATTGAAGGCTTCAAAGAATACGCTCAAAAATGGAGAGACTTGGCTAGAAGGGTGCAACCACCTTTAACTAATAGAGAGTTAGTAGATATGTTTATGGGAAAATTGGCTGGGCCATTTTTCAACTTGCTAATTGGAAGTTCATCGTCCGGATTCACTGAATTGATCTTGACTGGTGAGAGGGTTGAAAGCGGGAAGATACCCATGACCTCCACCTCAAATGCTGTGAAAAAGCCATTTATTGGTAAAAAAGAGACTAATGATGTGTACGGGTCAAAAATCCATGCTAAGAACGACCATCATCATTCAGTAGGGGTTGTACTGATTTCCAATCCAACTCCAACTCAACAACCGTGTCAACAAAATAGTCAACAAAGACCGGATGTCCAAAGAAGACAGTTTACTAAAATCAATATGAAACTATCTCAAGCTCTGTAACACCTATTGAAAGTTGATTCGGTGACCTTGCAAGGTCCCCCTTCCAACCCTAATACTGCTTCTCCAAAATACAACCCCAATGCCAAATACGCTTACCACTCAAACAATCCCGGACATGATACCAATGATTGTTGGTCTCTAAAGAATAAAATCCAAGACCTAATTGATAACAAGACAATTGAATTCGAACCTTCGCCAACTACCAACGTAATCATCACACCCATGCCAAATCTGGATAAGGGTGTCAATGCTATTGAAGATGCCTCTTTTGTTGCCTCCATAAATAACTTGACCACTCCTTTGAAGACTGTTAAAGAGAATTTGTTGAAAGTTGGAGTATTCCCTGGTTGCCTTGAAGATTGTTGCTATTATGTTGTACAAATTAATGGTTGTGAATGGTTGAAGAAAGGTGTCCGACACCTGATGGATAGCCATGAGATTTAATTTGAAAGAACTCCATCTATGAAAAGATTAACTGAAGTTGTATTTCAAGAATTTGAAGACGTGTCCATCATTAATATCTCAAAAAAACCTATTAGGATCACCTCAAAAGGTCCTATTAGGATTCCCATTGAACCAAGAATAGCTTCACTAGTTATCACCACATCGGGGCCAGTCCTCTACTCTTCTAATAAGGTTGTACCCTGGAATTATGGGGTGGAAGTGTACTACCATGGTATCAAACAAGATTCGTGGATTGATGAAAATGAAATTGCTGACATTACAAACATTGTTGGATCAAATAAAGTTACTAGGATAGGGAGGATCTTCTCTCTAGAAATTTCACCTCCGACAAACACTACTACACGCATTCGTATTACTGCTGTTAAACATGTTGCTGATACTCAAGGAAAGGAAAAATGACTGAGCCTTTCGAGATGGAGGCGCCCACAAACGATATTACCATTGAAGACTCATCTACCCAAGATATGGAGGACATTCTAAAAATCATCAGAAAAGTGATTACAAGATAGTGGAACAGTTGGGGAAAACACCCTCGAAGATTTTTGTGATGTCTTTGTTGCTATGTTCCGAGGCGCATGCCCAAGCACTGATAAAGTTCTTGAAAAATGCATATGTCCCACAAGAAACTACGGTCGAATAGTTTGAAAACTATGTAGCAAGCTTGACGCGATAATGGTTTAGGGTTCTTTGATGAAGATCTGACCTCGATGGGGAAGAATCACAACAAAGCTCTCCACGTCTCCATAGAATGAAAGGGCACTACCATGGCACATGTATTAGTGGATACTGGATCTTCTCTCAATGTCTTATCTAAAGGAGCTTTGGATAGACTAGACTGTTATGGACTGGTGTTGAAACCTGGCGACATTGTAGTAAGGGCTTTCGATGGTTCTAAGGGGATGGTCCATGGAGAGGTTGATCTCTCCATCAAGGTTGGGTCTTAAGTCTTCAACTCAACATTCTATGTGATGGATATCCGTCCTGCTTGTTCGTGCCTTCTTGGACGTCCATGGATACATGGGGAAGGTGTAGTAACTTCCACACTACATCAAAAGCTGAAGTATCCGGTCAAGGGGAAAATTGTCATTGTATGCAGAGAAGAAGAGCTTATGACCAGTCATCTAAATTCATTTAAGTATGTTGAAATGGATGGAGAGTTCATTGAAACTCCTTCTCAATCCTTTGAAGTGTTCTCTCCCATGGTTTCTATTTCCAAGGCCACTCCTGACATTCCCGAAGCTGCTAAAGATGCACCGAGGATGGCTTCTCTCAAAGATGCCCATGCTATTATTGAAGAAGGAGGTTGTACCATTTGGGGACAACTTCTTGATTTCCCTTTCGAGTTAGACAAATCTGGATTAGGCTTCACTTCCAAAGCTCAAAAGGAGATTCAACGTGCTCGCATAGGGAAACCACCTCTCCGCATTAGTAACCATGAGATTAATGCCCTTGAAGACTCTGATGTTGATTGTGACTTTGATGATTGGATCTATCTGACTGCTAACGGAGGGCTCAACAATTGGCAAACCAATGACTTCATTCCAATCTCCTTCAACCAAGAGTAATTTCCATTTACTGTTTTTATTAATGTTGTACCCCAAAATTTTCCCTCTCACTTATCAAGAATTTGTTAACAAGATCTCCTAGGGCTCAAGACTGCACTACGGTTTGATCAGCTCAAGACACCTCCTTAAGCACTGATGACCAAAATTAGGGTTTGAGATTTCACAAGGATAATTGAACTTTAAATGCTTCAAATGTCTTTCATGGATCATTATGGACCCCCAATATCACTCATGTCAAGTTTCAAGCTTTGGATCACACTTTTGCTCAGTCAATTAAGCAGTTGACCTAAAAATCAACTGTATTGGGGAAAAAGTCAACTATGGTCAATTTACAGTCAAACTTCATAATTTTTTATCCACATCAACATTTTAAACTCATATGTATCATTTGATCAAGTTTTGACTACAATTCCTCAAGAAATTTGATTAAATCTTCAAAAGGGCAAAATGGTCAAAATTAGGGTTTTGACTGGGAAAGGACAATTTCTGATTTTTGACCTAGCAAATGATAAATTGGTTTAAGGCATGATCTCAAGAGTCCAATTGGATCATTTTTACCTAATAACATGGCTCAAAACATTGCTCAAGTTCAATGGATTGACAGGGGAATTTTCAGTCAACTATATACTGAAAAGTCAAACTTTGACTTTTTGGTCAAAATCAAATGCCAAAGATCAAAATTCATCAAAACATGTCAAAATATGAAACTTATTTATCAAGAAATCAAAAAGTCAAGATTTCATTTAGAAAAGTCAAAATTTCTAAACTTAGAAATTTTTCTAAGTGTTGAAAATTTCTTATTTTTTTATAACTTTGAGCAAAATTTTCACCATGATGCAAGATGATTCAAGAGAAACTTCCAACATGAAAGTTGTAGATCTCCATGAAATCTACAAATTTTATTTACACAACTGCTTCCAAAAGTTTTTGGATCTCAAGTTATAATTTTAAGAATACATGGTCATGAAACAAAACACTTAGTGAAATTTTTGCCCTAATTTGGTCAGGATTTTGACCCAACTTCATGGACTTTTTCATATACTTCCAAGGGGAATATTCAAAAGAAATTCAAAGATGGGTTATAGAGAACATTACAAGATTTCCAAAATGTCCAAGGACTCCTTGAGATCATTCTTGAGTAGGGAGAATCGAAGAGATGAAATTAGGGTTTTATCACTTTAATTACAAGGCATTTTATGATGAACAAAATTCAAATTCAAAGTTATGCTGCATAAACTCTACTTTGCAGGACTCAAAATTGGTACGCACTCCATAATTAATTGCTCACACAACTGTTAGAGGTTTCATTTCAAGCATTCAATACATGGACATGCTTTATATCCATTTTTGGAAGAAAGTGTACATTGCCATTTTGATAAAGTTCTTTTTTGCACTAAACTTGTTCTTGAGCCTTGCACTTGTTCTCTTATGATCATACAAGTCCTATAACTCATAAGAAATGATTTAGACACTTACAATCACCCAGCCCATGCTTGTACCTTTGAAACTTGGTTTCCCTCTTTTCTTGAAAATCAAGTAACCTAGCCAAAAGCTTGTGACTTATACTTCTGATTGTCCAATGCACTCAAGACCTTTTGGTTATACATAGACAAACTATTTGCCACAAATGACACGAATGCTTAAGCCCTGAAAACACCTAGAACTCAAAATCACATCTCATACCTCCATTTTCACATAAACTGACCAAAAACTTGAAACTCATAACTCCCTCGTGCGTTTTCAAGTCTTTTGGTTCCTAAAGTTTCTAAATATCATTTAGAACTGATCCCACACCCTGTTACAGAACTGTAACAACATTAACATCATCCTCCATTTTCAAAAACAGAGTTTTGCCCTTGGACTTCTCCAAAACTCCTCTGGTACTTTCATCTCAAGCTAAGCATCCCATTAGCTTCCTGGGAACTTGGGGAAACTAACCCAATCATTAGAACTCATTGCAAGCTGCTCAAACTTCAAACCCGATACCCTCTTGCAAGGTAAGTTTTCTAACTTTGGAACTTTTCATACAGGCATCACCAATGATTTATTTGTGAATAAAACATGTATATATCATTGCCCTAAAGCTAACCATGTCCATAGTTTCCATTAATTTTGCTTGAGCTTAGAGAATTTCAAGATTGAAGTTTATGAGATTTTTAGGGTTCAGATTAGGGACAATGAAATTCATGCTTATCTTTGATCTATAGTTTTAATGCTTTACATTTCTGAAACCGTGAGGAAATTTGCTACAAGTTTCATGTTTACAGTTTTCATTTTTGTTGAGAAATGAACAAGTTACAGTTGCTCTGGCTGGAGGTTGAAGATGAAGTGTAAATCAGGGCGCATTTTGTATCATATATTTATTGTTTTGCTTATGTTAACGGATGTATAGCCACCCCAGTGGTAGAAGCGCGCGCCTGTAACCTTTGGGACCTGGGTTCGAGCCCTAGTGGTACCCTTTTGATTTTTCACATTTTTGCATTTTGACTTCCTTTTTTTTGGCAAGGCGCTGGGCCTCCTTGGGCCTTTTTGTTTTTATTTTTACTTGTTAACCTCCCTGTTTCATATATACACCCCTGGCCCAGTTTTATTTTCTTTGCTTATTTTCATTTTATTTATTTCCTTAATATATTTTCTAATATTAAAAAAATCATAAATAATACAAAAATATAGATTTATATCTTGACTTAGTTTTTTTTTCTCACCAAAAAATATTTTATTTAACCATACTTTATTTATTTTACTAATTATTCTTGTAAATTTTATTAAAACTAGGATATTATTTATTTTATTTTACACCAACTAAAATATATTATTTTAATATAAAAAAGGGGCAAAAAATATTTTATAATACTATAAATTATTTTCAAGACAAAAATACAAAAATACTTTTCTTAAACTTAAATTCCTTTTAATTAATTAATAGACTTAGGGTTTTATTTAAAATATTTTCTAATTAAATTAGGTTTACTTTTATTATTTTAATTAATTATTTTCTTTTAATTAATTAGGTTAAAACAAATTTACTTTTCCTAAAAAATCCAAACAAAAATAACCATCTTCTTTATTTTTGCATTCTTGCATATTTAATCATCTTGTACATTATTTATTTCAATTCTTGTACAAATTCAATTTTGTTGTAATAGATTAATTAGGTTTATATTCTTGAAATCCACATTTAAAATTTGTACACCCCCTCCCACAATTATTGTAATAGCGTAGTAACTTTAAATTCCACAATTTATCGCTTTATATACAAATGTTAGTAATTAGGGTTTGTATGAAAAGACTAAAACCAATACTTAGAAAACCCTAATTCAAGACAAAATCAAGCATGAAAACAATACGCTTGCACACAAGCACCCCTAGGGTAAATCCACTTGGTTGCCTTTATAAAATGGCCATATTACACATGTGAGATATCTTAGCAAAAACAAAGCAAATACAAGATCATAGTCCCTCGATGACGCTATCTAAGTTGCCTTTAAAATGATCCTAGTACCTAAAAAAGAGTGCTAAGATACCTTGCAACATTTCTAATCATGGTTATATGATGACCCACGCTCGTCCCGTTTACATCCAAAGATAGGGTTACTTACCAAATCAATGGTAAGATAACAATGTCAAAGGAAAAGAAAATGAACAAGAAAGACTTTTGAGTAGGTAGAATGCTCCTAATTACTTTCTTAATTTCAAACAAAACATCCTTGCTATTTTCAAAACAAACACCTACATTTTCAAACATCTTACAAACTTGAAAACATTTTCAAAAGATCAAACACTTTGTATACATTCTTACGAATGAGAATCATTACAAAGTTTTCCTAAACCATGGCCTTTTTACAAAATACTTTCAAAAAAATCACACAAATCACAATTTCAAACAAAAAGCAAGTAATCTAGAAAGTAACTAAGAGCACATGGAAAACCATGGATGAAAAGGGTGCTAATACCTTCCCTTTTCATAATCTACCCCCAAACTCAAGAAATAATCTCAAAGGTCTTTCCTGTGCTTTTTCACCTTTCCTTTTGGATAAAAGAAAAGTCGGTGGCGACTCTTGCTAACCGCAACATTTGCGATCAAATGCAAAAACTTCAAGTTAGTTCTCCCACCGTATCACATAACTGGCGACTCTGCTGGGGAATTTTTATAAGTGGGGTTACCTTAGGGCTAGATCACATTTACTTGCTTTCATTGTTTGACTTGTTTGCTTTACATTATGGTTCTTTGTTTGGGTTTGAATCTTCTACCCAGATTTGGGATACCTTATAGGTAAGTAGCAATACATTGTGGAAACTGTGCGGGGTATACCGACATGGTCTAAGCAATAGCTACGTTAGTGCGACATATTTGTGGGTACCGGTAGCCCTTGAGTTAATCAAGGAGAATACGGGGCCGTTGAGTGATGTCATGAAGCACTAATGAACTTTTAGAACCTTTACTTGACCAACTTGGCCTTTAGGACGTAGTGAGATGACCGGCTTTGGTACAGTCCGAAGCTGGTAGATACTCGATACTACACTCATTGAGGTTTGGTTTTTTGGGATATTTCGGTCGCCATTAAGGAGGTTTGTGCTGAAACAATGACCAAGGAAACAAACCAGTGATATTGAGCTCCTTAGAACCCGGTTACTATTACTAGGACAGGTTGATCCAACTAAACTTCAAGATGGTACTTACCTATGAGACTCCATGCAAGCCTAAACCTAAGGACTTGTTTGCTTTGTTTGTATATACATACTTGTACATAACATCGTGAATATCATAACATCATACTCATTCACTAACCATTTCAAGGATCTTAGGATTTATCTTTGTTCTGTTTTGTAGGATATGGATTATCTTCGTAGGAAAACTATTCAAGTCAATCTTGTAAGGATCCCTCCACAACTTAAAGAGCTAGCATCAAGGATTCCTGAAAACTCTCCATTCACCGAGAGACATGGTCGCCTACTCAACTTGATCACCTCTAACACTGATGAGGACATGATGAAGGTGCTCTTTCAATTCTTTGATCCCTTACACCATTGCTTCACATTTCCTGATTATCAACTTGTGCCAACTTTAGAAGAATTCTCCCAACTCTTAAGGATTACCATTATCAATCAACTACCTTTCAATGGTACGGAAAGAGATCCTAAGCCAAAAGATATTGCTCAAGCTCTACACTTGCAATCATTTGATGTCACAACTCATTGGGAGACAAGGAGTGGTGTCAAAGGTTTCCTAGCAAAGTTCTCGTTGTTGAAAGCCCAAAACTGTTGGAACTCTTTGGATCTGCAAGCTTTTGAGGAAATTGTGGCTCTCCTCATCTATGGGATGGTTTTGTTTCCAAATCCTGACCAATTCATAGATGTGAACACCGTCAAAATCTTCATATCCTGCAACTCGGGGCCTACTTTGCTAGGGGACATCCTACATTCTTTTCACACTCTCACTATGAGGAAAAGAGGTGTCCTTATGTGTTGTACTCCTCTCTTGGCAAGATGGTTTATTTCTCATCTTCCCCAATTTGTATTAAAGAACGAGTAAGGTTCAAGGTGGTCACAAAGGTTGATGACGCTCAAACATTCAGACATTCATTGGTGTTATCGATCCATAGAGAATGTTACTATTGTCGACTATTGTGGAGAGTTCCCTAATGTCCATTTACTTGGCATTAGGGGAGGTATCACCTACAACCCCTGCTTGGCCTTAAGACAGTTTGGTTACGCCCGAAGGGATGGACCTCATGAGATGCTCATTCAAGGTTTGGTATTTGACTACGAGAACGACGATCAAGGTCTTCGCCATAGATTTATCCAAGCTTGGAGGATGTTGAACAAGGTAGATAGAAAAAAATTGGGGAACAAGAATTCCATCCCTCTTGAGCCTTACCTCAAATGGGTACGAACTTGTGCTCAAAGTCTTATGATGCCTTATCCCTCCATTCTCCCGGTAATCTTGGAGCCTGTTAAGAAAGGAGATGTTCCATACACTATCCTACATCCTGACATGCCCACCTATCTTGAAGACTTACAAAGAGATTGGATACAACTCAAAGGGGAGCGAGATACTTTCGAAGCCCAATTCTACGCTAGCGAGAAGAAGGTTTTGGAACTCGCTAGGCTACTTCATGAGGAGCGGAACCTGAATGCCTACATCGCACCAAAGAGGATGCATACTACCTTTTTATCTTAGAGTTCTTGTATTATTTTACCCAAAAAGGAATTGATGTACTCAAGCTTTAATTTATTAATATAACGTGTGTTTCCTTTTTGTATAAAACAAATTTGAATCTTTAAAATCCTTGAAATCATTGCATATGCATTTACCATTCATCATAACATAAGCAGATTTCTTGCAACAAGTCTCCTCATCTTTCTACTGTTTATTTCAGTAAGATGGATCTCGAGCAAACGGTGAAGGACCTCCAAGCTCAGAATGCACAGTTTTAACATTTGTTCTTAACTCTAGCCAAAGGACAAGAAGAGTTGAAGACCTTGCTAGTTAAAGAGAAGAAAAAGAAAATGAAGAAAATAACCGGAGTTCTAAAAATGGGAAGAAGGTTCCAAGGACAAGCAAGAAGGACCCTAGACTTTGCAACAACATCCGATGAGAAAGACAATCAAGATGGGAAGGGCAAAGAAACAGTTGTCCAGTCAGAGTCAAAAGAGGAAGAGGAAGAAGAAGACTATTCTGCAGAACAATATCCTTCATCCGATGACAAGTATAAGCATCTAGAAGAACGGTTAAGTGCAATGGAAATCCAAAAAGTGTCTGGATTGGACTTTGAGGAGTTAGGGTTAGTATCTGGGATTGTTATTCCTCCAAAATTCAAAGCACCTGTGTTCGTCAAATATGATGGAGTTTCATGTCCCAAATACATCTTCGGTCCTATGTAAGGAAAATCCAGCCTCATACCACTGACAAGGATTTATGGGTACACTTCTTCCAAGACAGTCTGTCGAGAACTCAACTTGATTGGTTTTATCAGTTAGAAAGAGTCAATGTTCATAACTGGGAATATTTGGCCGCTGCCTTTTACAAACAATACCAATACAATGATGATCTTGCGCCTACCGGTACTCAACTTTAGAGTATTGCCATGGTTTCAAGTGAAGGCTTCAAAGATTACGCGTAAAAGTGGAGGTACTTATTCGGAGGAGTCCAGCCTCCCCTATCTGAAAGAGAATTAGTAGACATGTTCTTGGGCACCTTGTCTGGACCTTTCTTTAATCACTTAATTGGGAGCTCTTCAGTGGGTTTTACTGAATTGACATGACCGGAGAAAGAGTAGAGGCCAGGATAAAGAATGGGAACATTCAGAATGGAACATCTGTTGCTGCTGTAAGGAAACCTTTCATTAGAAAGAAGGAATTGGTTGTTGTATATCCTCAAAGAAATCAAGTTAGGGCTGAACTCCGTACAATGGTGGGGGCTATCATGATTCCTACACCAGTGCCTTCTCAACAAAGAAGAAACCAGCCAAGAATGGAAAGACCAGTCAGAAAGTTCCCCAGAAGTAATATGACACTATCTCAAGTATTCCTACATCTGTTAAGATCCAATCTAGTGACTTTGAAAGAAGCTCCAAAGAATCCTAACACAACCTCTCCTCACTATCATCCTAATGCCCGTTGTGCATACTACTCTGAGAGTCCCGACCATGACACTAACAACTGTTAGGCTCTAAAGAACAAAGTACAAGACCTCCTTGAAGCCAAAGAAATTGAATTCGATGCGCCAGAAATTCCCAATGTCATTACAGCCCCTATGCCCAAGCACGACCATAATGCCAACGCCATTGAGGAAGATATGTTTGTTACTACAGTTGATGAACTTATGGCCCCACTCCTAACTATCAAAAAGAATTTGTTAAATGCTGATGTATTCCTAGGTTGTGATGAAAGCTATCATTGCTGTTTATCCTCACCAACCAGCTGCCCTTTGTTAAAAGCAGGCGTTCAATGCCTAATAGATAACAAGGAGATTTTATTCGATAAGACTTCTATTCCAACTGTTTCTTATAATGATGTTTCCATCGTGACGATTTCTAAAAATTCTTCCAGGGTCTCCACCAAAAGACCTGTTAGAATTACATCAGTTCCTAAAGTATCTCCTTTGATAATTACAATGCCTGGACCAATCTCGTATTCATCAGACAAAACCGTACCATGGAATTATGGAGGGGATGTCTACTACCACGGTATCAAGCAAGATTGGCCAGCTGTTGAAGATTCAAGCTCTGAGAAAGTTGACTCCGATATCAGTAACATCGCAGGGACAAGTGAGATAACCCAAAGCGGAAGGGTTTTCTCTCCAGAAATTGCTCCTCTAAAATCTATTTTTGGACCCGTAATCATTCCTGTTGTTGTTGCTCCTCCAAAGGTTATTCCCAGTCCTACAATCATTTCTGCTAATGCTCCTGTTGACAAAGCTGTTACAATCCCTATTATCACCCCTACTGACATTCCTGCTGCCGAGTCAACCGAGACTCGAGGTAAAGGTATTTTGATTGAGCCTATCCAAACGAAGGCACAATCAGTAGCTATCCTTGAGACCTTCCGGAAAGAGATGGACGAAATTCTAAAGATAATAAAAATAAGCGACTACAACATAGTCGAGCAACTGGGGAAAACTCCATCAAAATTTTCCATGTTGGCTTTACTATTATGTTCCGAGGCTCATGCAAAAGCCTCGGTAAAATTCCTCAAAACTGCCCATGTACCCCAAGAAACATCTACCGATCAGTTCCAAGACTGCATAGCCAGCTTAACTGCAGATAATGGCTTAGGTTTTTCAGATGCTGATTTAACGCCAAGAGGGAGGAAGCATAATGGGGCATTACATGTCTCAGTGGAATGCAGGGGCACAACCTTGACTCATGTCTTGGTGGATACCGGTTCGTCTCTGAATGTGTTGCCTAAAAAGGCTCTTGATAGGCTGGACTGTGAGGGATTGACATTGAAACCAAGAAACATAGTAGTGAGGGATTTCGACGACTCAAAAAGGATGATGCTTGGGGAAGTTGACATCCCCGTAAAGGTTGGAACCCAAACATTTGATTCAAATTTTTATGTAATGGATATTCGCCCTTCATATTCCTACTTGTTAGGCCGATCGTGGATTCACAATGCTGGTGCAGTCACCTTTATGTTGCATCAAATGCTGAAATATCCAATTCAAGGGAAAATAATCACCATTCATGGAGAAGAAGAGTATATGGTTAGCCATCTAAATTCCTTAAGATATGTGGAACTAGATGGTGAATTTATTGAAACTCCATTCCAGCAGTTTGAAGAAGTTCTGCAAGATGTGGCAGTGACCAAGGCTGTGGCTCAAGTCCCTAAGATTACAAGGCCTCCGCTCAAGATGTCGTCTTTGAAGGATGCCAAGGCAGTGATAGAAGAAGGTGGGTGCACTATTTGGGGATAACTCCCATATATCCCATACAAATCTGACAAATTCGGTATGGGTTTCACTTTAGGTTCCCAGAAAGCTGTACGCCGCGCTCGTGCCGGAGGACCACCCTTGAAGATCAGCAACCGCGAAGTCAACACCGCGGAGGATGATGAAGACAACTATGACCTGGAGGATTGGATTTTCCCAACTGTCAGTGGAGGGCTCAACAACTGGGAGGCTAGAGATTTTGTCCCGATCACATTTATAGCACAGTAATTTGTTTTTAAATTTAGTTGGATCTGTAATATTAAAACAATTCAGACTCTTAAAACCTTGTGTCTTACCCGAGGCATAATGGTCCATTTGTAAGGGTTATCATCTCATTTCCATATGACATCAATGAATCATGGACGTTTTTGCATACAAACTTTGTGCTCATTATTTTTCTTTTTTTACATTTTTCATTTCTTTCAAAGATAGTTATACTCTTAAACACACTCACACTCACAATGTAGGTCTACATCCATTCAGGATCCCATGGGTAACGGTTCTGCTATGGCCTTTTGTGACTCTGAAAATCTAATCTACCAAGCCGAAGACGAAGGTGAGGAAGAGTGTGAAGTACCAGGGGAACTCGCCAGGTTACTACAACAAGAAGAGAGGACCATTCAGCCCTATGAGGAACCAGTGGATTTAATCAACCTAGGTACCGAAGAAGACAAAAGATAAGTCAAGGTGGGTGCCAATCAGGTACCTAGTGTCAAATAGTGTCTGATTCAGTTGTTGCACGATTATGTCAAGGTCTTTGCCTGGTCGTATGAAGACATGCCAAGAATTGATGCAGATATCGTGGTACATCATCTACCAATAAAAGAGGACTGCCCTCCGGTAAAATAGAAAGTCCGTCGCATGCGGCCAGACATGTTAGAGAAGATTAAAGTTGAAGTCATGAAATAATTCAACACCGGATTCTTGGCTGTCACCTCCTATCCTCAATGGGTTGCCAATGTTGTTCCCGTGCCCAAAAAGGACGGCAAGGTACGAATGTGGGTGGACTACAGAGGTTTGAATAGGGAAAGCCCTAAGGATGATTTCCCTCTACCCCACATCGATATTCTAGTTGACAACACGACACATCATAAATTGTTTTCCTTCATGGATGGTTTCTCAGGTTACAACCAAATCAAAATGGCGCCTGAGGACATGGAGAAAACAACCTTTGTCACACAGTGGGGCACATTCTGCTACAAGGTTATGCCATTCGGACTGAAGAATGTCAGGGAAACCTATCACCGTGCCATGGTCGCTCTATTTCACGACATGATACATCAAGAAATAGAGGTCTATGTGGACGACATGATAGCTAGATCTCAAACAGAAGAAGAGCATCTTGACCATTTACAGAAACTGTTTGAGAGGCTAAATAAGTACAAGCTGAGGTTGAACCCAAATAAATGCACGTTCGGGGTGAGGTTTTGTAAACTCCTAGGCTTTGTCGTCAGTAATAAAGGTATCGAGGTGGATCCTTCCAAGGTGAAAGAAATACAAGAGATGCCTGTTCCTCGTACTGAGAAGGAAGTCAGAGGATTCTTGGGACGTTTAAACTACATTACCATATTCATTTCTCACCTGACAGCTACTTGTGAACCAATCTTCAAATTACTGAAGAAAGATCAAGTAGTCAAATGGAATGATGAGTGCCAAACTGATTTCGACAAGATCAAAGAGTACTTACAAGAGCCTATTGTTTTGATGCCAACAGTCGAGGGAAGACCATTAATCATGTATCTGACTATTTTGGAAAATTCAATAGGGTGTGTGCTGGGGCAGCATGACGAGTCTGGCCGAAAAGAGCATGTTATTTATTACCTGATGTTGTACCCCAAAATTTGCCCTCCCATATTCTTCAAGAAATTGCCAAGTCAAGCTGCAAAATTCCCCAAGGGTTATACAGTGCAAAGGTCTCCTATACAGTCAAAACTAGGGTTTGTGTTCTGATCAAGAGATTGAAGTTTCCAAAGGTCCAATCAAGTCTCACATGCCTATAAATATGGTCAAGCATCCTCATATCAAGTTTCAAGACATTCAGCTCAAAATTGCACAGTCAAAAACCCTAATTGCACTACAGTCAACTGTAGGGGCAAAATGGTCATTTGGCAGTCAAAAGTTCAAATTTTTGATCAACATATCATTTTGAAGCCACAAACATCATTTGATCAATGCTTGATCATGATTCTCAAAATTTGGCTCAGAATTCATCAAATTGCAAAAGTTTCCTTATTTGGACAGCTGAAAAAGTCAACTGAAATTGACTAGGGCATAACATTCACATGGATTATCAGAAAAATTCCATCCAAAGCTCATTTTGAAGAGAAAGACATTTCCTACAACTCATCTTCATACTTCAAGTCCAAGAAATGCTCTCACAAAAAGTTATCAATTTCAACATTATAGGTCATTTTCAAAAGTCAACAAAAAGGGACTTTAAGTCAAAGACCATAACTTGAGATTGGTAAATCAAAATGACATGGGACCAAAGGCATTGGTTAGAGGACTCAAAGACCTTTCCAAAATGTCCAAGAACATAAGAAAAGCTTAAAAATTGAGCAAGTTATGCCTTGTGGAAGTTGGGAAATGTTTGGATATTTTGAAAAGTCAACATTGCTTCAAATGACCTAAAATTGCTAATGGGCCCATTTTTCTTCCATGATTCATCATCCATGACATATGCACGACCACTTGGCCCAAAGGGAAGTATTTTCTCATTTTTTATTTATTTATTTGAATTTTTATCTATATTAATTCATTTAAATCATTTAAATATATGAAAAATATCTAACTCACCCTAACCAATCTTTTTATACATGTTTTAGACTCAATATTTCGTGCATATGCAAATGTGGAAAGATTTGGCTTGATTGGATCCTAATTGACACAAAGAACACATGGAAAAGATATGAAAAAGATCCTTAGAATCAAATTTTCAAAAGTCATGAATGCATTGGATTTGTGCTACTTTTCTTTGACCTAATCTACTCAGTACAAAAGCACAAACACAACCCTAATGCACATAACCACGCAGCAGCTCAGAAAAGGCCATTGACAACTTGAAATTTTCTCTAGGAAACTCAAAACTGGAAACTCACTTCCAGGGCAATTCAAAGCATAAAAACTATTCCATCAGCTTCCTTGAAGGTTCCTGAACGTGTTCCAATCCATATCATCCCTTAAAGCTTAAAGAATTGGTATATTGAACCGAAACTGCATCAAGGAAAATTCACAATCGTGCATCATGATTTACGCATCCTTTGCATTTTTTATTCATTGATTCATGTTCATTATGATATTCTGATGCTAACCAATGCATTTAATTGCGTTTTTATGCTGTATATACGATTTCGCCATGACTGTTTTCTAGGGTTTACAAAGCTTCAAATTAGGGATTCTTAAAAGAGGAAAAATTAGGACTCAAGGCCACCACCGTTAGAATCATCATGCTTGGACGAAGAGATTAACATACTCGCGCCTAATTTATAAGGCCACATGGCCTAATCGCTATTTTCTAATAGCATGTCTTAGGCAACGCATAGAAAACCGTTGCTCATTGTTTATGTTTCAGGAAAAGTGAAGAAGACGAACTCGTGGCCATCAATGGTTGGACGGTTTGAAAGTTCGCGCGCTGACTACCACTAACCTTGTTTTTTCTTTTATATTATTTGATTGTTATTATATATTAACAACGCGCAACTGGCACGATTGGTGAGCATAAGGATTGGCAAGGTATGTGGCCTGGGTTCGAACCCCAGGTCTTCAATATTCTCAATAATATTTTTCCAATGACGTTCACATGCAGTATCCACGTTCAAGTCCACCATACGCCTTCCAGAATCCAACATACACGTGCCCCTGGAGATCAGATCAAGGGCTGAGAATTGATGGACACCATGAGGATGAGTCAGCGCGTGTGTACGTGTCATGCAAAGTCAACAAAAGCCATGCTCAATGGGCCAGCATTATTTGGGCTATACCTCTCATATGGGGACAGAACCCCCTAAGGTTTTGCCATTCAATTTTATTTATTTTATTTTTTATTTGTTTCAATTGTCTTTTTTTCTTTAAAATTATTAATTTTTTCACAAAATATAAAACACCTAAAAAATCAGAAAAAAGAGCCAAATATAATAAGTATTTTATTTTAATTATTTTCATAAACAAATTGCATGTAAATAAATTTAGTTTTAAATTAGTTTTAATTTTAATTCTTTTCATAACAAAAATCCAAAAAGAAGTAGAATTAGGGTTTATTCAATTTTTCATCCTTTTATTTATTTTCTTTCATAAATATTTAATATTATTTATTTTCATAATTAAATTGTACATAAAAAATAGGTTTAATTTAGGCTAAATTTTAATATTTTCATAATAAATCTAAAAGCCATTAGAATTAGGGTTTGCATCTCATATTAATTATTTCTTCTTCTCATTAAATTCCTAAAATATAAAAAATACAAAAAAAAAAAAAAACAAAACTCTTTCTTTCTTTTAATATTAATTAATTTCATCATGTAATTTAATTTTGCAAAAGGGTCCAACGCCCTCGTTTCAATTTAATTTCGCATATTTATTTTATTCCGCTTAAATAATTATGTACCTCTCCCGAAGCCTTGTAATTAACTTTATCGCACTTTTATTCCTTTTGCTTTATTTATTTTCCGTCAAATCGGGTCCTGGTTAATTTTGGCGATGTGGACCCGCGCCATTTGTAATAGCCTTAGATTTACTTTTCCTCGCAACTCTTAACTGTTAAACAAAGCATGCAAGAATGAATGGCCTTAAATAAAAACAAGCGTAGAACACCGATAAACATGACAAGATAAATACAAACGAACTTGACACACAAATCACACACTACCCCTAGGGTACGCCTCATTGTTGCCTTGCCCCGAAAGGTGGCAGTCGACTATAGGACGTCTTAGTGAGTCCTTATGTCCATTGATCTAGTTGCCTCGAAACGGTTGCCTCGAAATAAAAGATCAATGGCATAAGGGTAGCTTCTAAGGTGTCTTACCTTTGCTCGGTGACCACAATGTCCCTAAACTCGAATTGACCCGAACACCTCCAACGGTGGTGCTACCTACCTCTCAATGGTGGGATGGCACTACTTTAAAGGACATTTACACAGACGAATTCCTTAGGGTAGGTAGGTTCTCAAGGATACTTGCTCTAAATCTCAAAGATTCAAAAAAAATACTTTTCACACCAACACATTTCAAAAAGCTTTCAAAGCAACTTTTCAAACACTCTGATATAAGAGTCGAACTGAAATTTTCAAAGAAACTTTTTTAAAACCCACAGTTGAAAAGCAAACAAGCAATTTTGAAAACACAATGAGCAAGTATCTAAGAGCCCATGGATAACCATGGATAGAAAGGGTGCTAACACCTTCCCTTTCTATAATCTACCTCCCGAACCGAGAGCAATCTCTTTAAGGAATTTTTCTGTGCTTTTGTCCTTTCCATTTGGAGAAAATAAAAGACGGTGGCGACTCTTGCTTCCGCGACATTTCGCGAACCAGCGTTAAACAGTCAGTTCCAGATCCACCGATCACAGAACTGGCGACTCTGCTGGGGAGTATCTTATAAAGTGAGGTGTACCTTAGGGTTTAGTTCACTGTGTTTTCAATTGTCTTCTTTGCTTGCTTTATTATTGTGGGTTGCATCGGAGTTACATAGATCCTAACCCGGATCTGGGGATACCCTGTTTAGGTAGCATAAGCTGTGAGGGACCTGTCCGGCGTAGACCGACACAGGTGAAGCAGTGGCTACGTTGGTGTGACACCTTGGTCTGTACCGATATCCCTTGTGTCGCAACGAGGAGAATATGGGTCTTCTAAGGAGTCATTAAGCACCAACAACCTTAGAACCTTAATTGACACAACTTGGCCTTTAGAATTGTAGCAGTATGCTACGCCCATTGAGGCTAAACTCTCGTGATGGTTCTGGCCGCAAGAAAAGATTGCGATGCTGGAGTTATGACCGATTGAGGGTAGTCAATGATATTGGGATCCTCTAAGAACCCGGTTACTTTTGATTAGGACAGGTATGAACCAACGAACTGAAAGAGGGTAGTACCTAGACCTCATGCTGGCCTAAACTTTAGGGGCTTGCCTTGTGTGACTTGTGTGCCTTACCGTGTTTGCCTTTGTATCTGTATGTAGTGTGCTTTACCATAACATCATGACATCATGAGCATTGCATGCATCCTGCATAAGGACTGACCATTTCAAAGACAAGAGGGTTTCACCTTTGCTCTGTTTTGTAGGACATTATGATGCCTGTGCGAAGGAATACTATCCGGTTCAACTTTGTTCGTTCACCTGAGTTGCTTGATGAGTTGGTTAGCAGAATTCCAAATACCACTTCCTTCATTCAGAGGCATGGTTCTCTTCTCAGTTTAGTCACGGCAAAGCGGGATCAACAGTTGATGAGTGTTCTGACCCAGTTCTATGACCCTCTGTACCAGTGCTTCACCTTTCAAGACTTCCAGCTGGTCCCTACCCTGGAAGAGTTCTCTAATTTGCTTGGTATCCCTATCTTGGATCAGACTCCCTTCACTGGTTGGGAAAAGACCCTCAGGTTTGAGGATGTTGCTGCAGCTCTTCCTTTGACCCATCAAGAGGTAATAGATAACTGGGTAACTAGAAGCGGAGTTAAGGGTTTCTTGGCCAAGTTTCTGATTGGTAAAGCTAACAATTTCTGGAATGACCTGGACTTTAGGGCATATGAAGACATCTTGGCTCTCCTAATCTATGGGTTAGTCCTGTTTCCTAATCCTGACAATTTCGTCAATGTCACTGCCATAAGGATCTTTATGTCTCAGAATCCTGTGCCCACTCTCTTGGGTGACATCTTGCAACAACTTCATGCCCGTACTGCCCGAAGACGAGGAACCCTATGGTGTTGTATCCCTTTGTTGGTGAGGTGGTTTATTTCGCACCTCCCTAAGTTCGTACTAAAGAACCAAGAAGGAAGAGGTTGGGCTCATAGGTTAATGTCTCTCACCGATAAAGACATCATTTGGACTTGCAGAGGTTTGGATGAGATAGCTATTATTGATCGATGCGGGGAATACCCTAATGTTCCTCTAATTGGTACCCAAGGAGGGATCTCTTACAATCCATGTCTAGCGCTCCGTCAGTTTGGAAGAGCAAGAAGAGCAGGCCCCCATGAGATGTTGGTGCCTCACATCAGTTTCGAGTTTCAGGTGGATAGTGACGAGCTGCGTCGTAGGTTCATCAAGGCTTGGGACAAAGTTCATAAAGTTGACCCACAAGAGTTAGGGCCAAAGACTTCTTTACCTATGGAAGCCTACTACAAATGGGTTCGCATCCGTGCTCAGAAGTTAGGTATGCCGTATGAAGCTGTCAGACCCGTCATTCTTGAGTGTCCTGACAAGGATGGTGTTACTCCAACTGTCCTTCCTCCTCAGATACCTACTGATTATGAGACATTGAAGAGATCTTGGTCGCAACTGCGAGAAGAACGGGATTCTTACTGGGAAAAGTTCAACGAGCAGGAATCAAAGATCCAGAAGCTGACCAAACAGTTGGAGAATGAGAGAGCTCTGAATGCCTACATCCGTACTGAGAAGAGGAGACCATGGGATCAATAAGGAGTTCCAGATGGGCTTTTACAGTTTTATTTCCTTTTCAGTATTTCCTTTCATGTAACGCCTAAGGGCAACCTGTTGAACAATTTAAATTTCAAAGTGAATCTAATGAAGTGTGTTCCCTTTTGTTTACAAAGTTGACTCCCGATTGTCTTTGAAAACATAAATCATACGCATTTCATACATCATGTGCATAGCAGGTTTTTTCCCCTTTTCAGGTTGCTTACAGTTCTTCGCTGTTTATTTCAGCATCATGGATCCCGACTCATCAGCAACTGAGACAACCATCAAAGCTCTTCAGGCGCAAAATGCGCAGTTTCAGGAATTAATCATGGGTCTGGCCCAAGGCCAAGAAGAACTGAAGGCTATGCTCCTGAAAAAGGAGAAGAAGAAGAAGAGAAGGACTGTTCTGTTCAACTCGGGCCGAAGGTTTGGTAATACCTTGCAGCGGGAAGAGGCTGGTTCTTCTGTTGGCAAGAGTGCTCCTCAGGCAGAAGCAAGGGTTCCTAGTCCGGTAGTCTCCGACAACGAGACTGATTTTGATGAAGAGCAGTACCCTCCTGCAGAAGACAGATACAAGCAACTGGAGGACAGGTTGAAAGCTATGGAGGTTCAACAGGTGCCTGGGCTGGATTTTGGAGATCTGGGTTTGTCAACTGGTGTGATCATCCCTCACAAGTTCAAGGCACCATCCTTCTCTAAGTATGACGGGGCGTCTTGTCCCAAGCTGCATCTAAGGTCCTATGTTCGGAAAATTCAACCGTACTCTGCGGATAATAATTTGTGGATCCACTTCTTCCAGGAGAGTCTTTCAGGGACTCATCTCGAATGGTTCTATCAGCTGGATGGGACCAAGGTTCGTAACTGGGAGGAGTTGGCTACTGATTTCTATAAGCAGTATCAATATAATGCCGACCTTGCCCCTACACGTACCCAACTCCAGGGTATGTCGTTAGGTGCAAGCGAAGGTTTTAAGGAGTACGCTCAGAAGTGGAGAGACTTGGCTGGCAGGGTGCAGCCACCATTGACTGATCGAGAGTTGGTAGACATGTTCTTGGGGACCTTATCTGGGACGTTTTTCAACCATCTTATCGGGAATTCATCTGCAGGGTTCATTGATTTGATTCTGACTGGAGAGAGAATTGAGGCTGGGCTAAAATCTAGTAAGATCCTGAAGGGTGCATCATCTAGTGCAGAGAAGAAACCCTTCAAGAAGGAGGCTAGTGCCGTGTATGGTTCCAAGAGATCAGAGAGACCTGAGCGCCGCCAATCTGTCAGTGCGGTAATGATTGCTAAGCCTGCTGCCACTCCTCGGCCAACCAATCCCCAAAAGGCCGAAAGACCCCGGAGGGAGTTTACCCGGTTAAGCATGACCCTATCGCAGATCCTGCCACAGTTGCTATCCACCAATTTGGTGACTGTCAGGGAGGCTCCGAAATTCCCCAATACTGCATCCCCTAAGTACAATCCGAATGCTCGCTACGCTTACCATTCTGATAGCCCAGGGCATTCCACTGATGACTGTTGGGCGTTAAAGAATAAGGTGCAAGACCTTATCGACGCGAAGGAGATACAGTTCGAAGCGCCTGAGAGGCCGAATGTAGTTACTGCTCCTATGCCTCAACATGGGGTAAATGCTGTTGACGAAGACGTTTATGCAGTTTCGGTGGATGATCTAGCCACTCCTCTGAAGATTATCAAGAGGAACCTACTGCTGGCCGGTTTATTTCCGGGTTGTAGTGAGGGTTGCCTGTTCTGTGCTGTGTCCCCACCCGGTTGTCCCTCGCTGAAGTTAGGCATCCAAAGCTTAATGGATAGCAAGGAGATTCTATTCAAGAAGTCTGCTGTTCAAATGGTTCCGGTGGAAGAAGTTTCTGTGGTGACTATATTCAATAATCCAATCTCGGCTCTCCCGAAGAAGCCCGTTCAAATCATGACCGTTGCACCTGTTATTATCACCGTTCCGGGGCCCCTGCCCTATGTCTCCGATAAAGCTGTCCCCTGGCATTATGGGGCAGATGTGTATGTGAATGGGATCAAACAAGAATTCAACGCTGGCGCCAGCATTTGTGACATCACTGGCCCAGCCAAGGTTACCCGCAGTGGCAGGCTCTTCTCGCCTGACATTGCACCTCCTGCTGCTCGAAGACCGCTTCTCATAACTCCTACAAGTGTACCTGTTCCTGCTGCTGACCCAATTATTCCTCCCGCTGCTGAGTCATCCAATGCTCGGGGCAAAGGAATCGAAGTTGAGCCTGCCCAGATGGAGGCACCTATACCTGTAGCTGCTGAGGCCTCCCAACAAGAGATGGAGGAGATTCTGAAAATTATAAAGAAGAGTGACTTTAATGTTGTGGAACAGCTGGAGCACACGCCCTCCAAGATCTCTATGCTCTCTTTATTGCTATGCTCCGAGGCCCATGCTAAGGCCTTAATCTCTTTCCTCAAGACGGCCCATGTGCCACACGAGACTTCTGCAGTCCAGTTCACCGATTGTGTAGCAAATCTGACAGCAGACAATGGCTTGGGTTTCTCAGATGCTGACCTGACCGCGAAGGGAAGAGACCACAATGATGCTCTGCACGTCTCTATCGAATGCAGGGGCACTACCTTGGCACATGTGTTAGTAGATACTGGTTCCTCTTTGAATGTGCTACCCAAGAAGGCTCTGGACCGTTTAGATTGTGAAGGCCTGGAATTAAAACCCAGCAATATCATCGTCAGGGCCTTTGACGGTTCAAAAAGGATGGTTCACGGAGAGGTTGACATTCCGATTCGTGTGGGCTCTCAAGTGTTTGACTCTACTTTTTACGTGATGGATATCCATCCATCGTACTCTTGTCTGTTGGGTCGACCTTGGATACATAAGGCTGGGGCAGTGACCTCTACCTTGCATCAAAAGCTGAAGTACCCTGTCAGAGGGAAGATCGTCACGGTGCAGGGAGAGGAGGAATATATGGTGAGTCACTTGAATTCTTTCAGATACATCGAGATGGACGGGGAATTTATTGAAACCCCCTTTCAGCATTTCGAGGAGGTGCTTCCAATTTCAGTAGCAGCAGCAGAAGAAAATGTTCCTTTGAAGATGGCTTCCCTAAAGGACGCCCGGGCTGTGGTTCAGAAGGGTGAAAGTGCCAACTGGGGCAGACTTCCGGACTTTACTCAGAAGACTGATAAATTTGGGCTGGGTTTTACTACAGAGGGGCAGAAAGCTATGAGGAAAGCAAAGATCGGAAGACCTCCTGTGTTCATCACAAATCCAGGAGTGAATGCTGTGGGAGAAGACAATGAAGTGGACGAAGCTGAATTCAACAGCTGGATCTATCCGACGATCGAAGGCGGATTGAACAACTGGACTGCTAAGGACCATACCCCTGTTACCTTTGTGACGCAGTAATAAATTTCTTTGTTTCGTTATTTTGTAATAAACAATAAATAAACTCTATGGCCCGGTGTCTTGCCCGAGGCACCGCGGTTTCATTTGTGAGGGCATATAAATTGTCATTTCATATATCATGAATGAAAATCTTGGACGTTTATCGCATTACAAATCTTATGCTCCTTTTCTGTCTTTCTTTCCTTTTACATATATTTCAAAATAGCTGTATTTACACACACACTCACTCATACAGGTTTCAATCCACTCTGGATCTCACTGATAACGACTCTGCTACTGCCAGTTATGACTTCGAAAATCCGATCAACTTAGCCGAAGACGAAGGTGAAGATGATTGCGAAGTGCCTGGTGAGCTTGCAAGACTGTTGCTTCAGGAAGAGAGGGCAATTCAACCCCATGAAGAGCCAGTGGAAACCATAAACCTGGGTACAGAGACAGACAGAAAAGAGGTAAAGATTGGTGCCAACCTAGAGCTCAGCATGAAGCAACGGTTGACTAAAATGCTGCATGATTATATGGAGATATTTGCCTGGTCTTACGAAGACATGCCCGGGTTGGATACCGATATTGTGGTCCATCACTTGCCAACTAAGGAAGACTGTCCTCCAGTTAAGCAAAAGGTCCGTCGGATGCGTCCAGAGATGTCTGAAAAGATTAAGTCCGAGGTTATGAAACAGTTTGATGCTGGGTTCCTTGCAGTGACTTCTTACCCTCAGTGGGTTGCTAATGTAGTGCCGGTACCTAAGAAGGACGGTAAGGTCAGAATGTGTGTCGATTATAGGGATCTGAATAGGGCCAGTCCCAAGGATGACTTCCCCTTACCTCACATTGATGTCCTCGTTGATAATACAGCTCAGCACAAGGTATTCTCTTTCATGGATGGCTTCTCAGGTTACAATCAGATCAAGATGGCACCTGAAGACATGGAAAAGACTACATTTGTTACTCAGTGGGGCACCTTCTGCTACAAGGTCATGCCTTTTGGACTGAAGAACGCTGGGGCAACCTACCAACGTGCCATGGTTGCTTTGTTTCATGACATGATCCATCATGAGATAGAAGTGTATGTTGATGATATGATCGCAAGGTCCCAGACTGAGGAAGAGCACCTAGATCATCTGCAGAAGTTGTTTGACCGGTTGAAACTGTACAAGCTGAGATTGAACCCGAACAAGTGCACCTTCGGGGTAAGATCTGGGAAATTACTAGGCTTCGTGGTCAGTGACAAGGGAATACAAGTGTACCCTGCTAAGGTCAAAGCTATTCAAGAGATGCCAGTTCCCAAGACAGAGAAGGAAGTCAGAGGCTTTTTAGGACGCCTGAATTACATTGCTCGATTCATCTCACATCTGACTGCTACCTGTGAGCCAATCTTCAAGCTGCTGAAGAAAGATCAGGTAGTACGTTGGAACGATGAATGTCAGGCTGCTTTTGACAGAATTAAAGAGTATCTCCAAGAACCACCTATCCTCATGCCACCGGTTGAAGGGAGACCTCTGATACTATACCTGACAGTACTTGACAACTCAATGGGGTGCGTACTGGGGCAGCATGACGAGTCTGGCCGAAAAGAGCACGCCATTTATTACCTTAGCAAAAAGTTTACCGACTGTGAGACCCGATACTCACTGCTTGAGAAAACTTGCTGCGCTTTGGTATGGGCTGCTCGCCGGCTGAGACAGTATATGCTGACTCACACTACCTTATTGATCTCAAAAATGGATCCTATTAAGTACATATTCGAAAAGCCTGCTCTGTCTGGGAGAATAGCAAGATGGCAAATGATCTTGACGGAATACGACATTCAGTACACGACCCAGAAAGCCATCAAGGGAAGTGTTTTGGCAGACCACTTGGCTCATCAAGCTGTAGATGATTATCAGTCAATGAACTTCGAGTTTCCAGACGAAAGCATCATGATTGTGACAGATTGTGAAGTACCTGGACCAGATGAAGGACCTGAACCAGGATCCCGATGGTCTATGCACTTTGACGGAGCCTCCAATGCTTTGGGTAACGGAATCGGCGCCATCATTATATCTCCTCAAGGTACTCATACTCCACTCACCGCCCGGTTATGTTTCAACTGTACCAACAACATGGCGGAGTATGAGGCGTGCATCATGGGTCTTCAAGCTGCGATCGACTTAAGGATCAAGTATTTAAGTGTCTTCGGAGATTCCACTCTTGTGATCAATCAGATCAAAGGAGAGTGGGATACGAAACATCCAAACTTGATTCCTTACAGAGAATGTGTGTTGACCTTGATCCCCCACTTCACGAAAATAACCTTCGAACACTTTCCAAGAGAAGAGAATCAGTTGGCGGACGCGTTAGCTACAATGTCTTCAATGTTCAAGGTTAAATGGGATAATGAGGCTCCCCGGATCATCATCTGGAAACTGGACGAACCGGCATACTGTTGTGATCTCGAAACTGAATTGGTGACTGAGAAGCCTTGGTACCATGAGGTAAAGAGATATTTGGAAACGCAGGAATACCCTGAAGGTGCCTCTGTCAATGATAAGAAATTCCTGAGAAGGTTCGCAGCCAAGTTCTTCCTTAGCAACGGCATCTTGTACAGGCGAAACCATGATTCAACCTTACTGCGTTGTGTGGATAAAACTGAAGCAGAAAGGATCATGGAAGAGCTACATGAAGGGACCTTTGGTACGCATTCCAGTGGACAAACTATGGCTAAGAAAATCCTACGGGCAGGATATTACTGGTCCACAATGGAAGCTGACTGTTACCAACATTCTAGGACCTGCCATAAGTGCCAGATTTATGCAGACAAGGTGCATGTTCCTCCGGTTCCCCTGAATGTTCTGACTGCGCCTTGGCCGTTTGCAATGTGGGGCATAGACATGATCGGCGAGATTAAACCTACGGCGTCTAATGGACATCGCTTCATCCTGGTGGCGATTGACTATTTTACAAAGTGGGTCGAGGCAGCTTCCTACGCTACGGTAACCAAGACTGTGGTGGCACGGTTCATTCGACATAACCTGATCTGTCGGTACGGCGTCCCTGAGCGGATTATTACAGACAACGGTACCAATCTGAACAACAAGATGATCGCTGAGCTCTGCGAACAGTTCAAGATACAGCACCACAATTCTTCTCCTTACAGACCGAAGATGAATGGGGCTGTAGAAGCAGCAAATAAGAACATCAAGAAAATCGTGCAGAAAATGACAGTGACCTACAAAGATTGGCACGAGATGTTACCGTTCGCTCTACATGGATACCGTACCTCGGCTAGGACGTCAACCGGGGCAACTCCTTTCTCTCTGGTTTATGGTATGGAGGCAGTCTTGCCAATCGAAGTGCAAATACCCTCTCTCCGGATAATGAAGGATGCAAATCTGAACGAAGATGATTGGATCCAGACACGACTTGATCAGCTCAACCTCATTGACGAAAAGAGACTTGCTGCTATCTGTCATGGTCAGACGTATCAGAAACGGATGATCAGGGCATTTAACAAAAAGGTCAGACCACAGGAATATCAAGTTGGGGATCTGGTAATCAAGAGAATCATCCTTCCTCAGAGTGATCCAAGGGGCAAATGGACCCCTACGTACGAAGGGCCATTTGTGGTTAAGCATGTGTTCTCAGGAGGAGCCATGATTCTAACCAACATGGATGGTGACGACCTTCCTCACCCCGCCAATGCAGACATAGTAAAAAGATACTACGCATGAAAAAAAGACCCGCTAGGCTGACATGCCTAGGCAAAAATTAGGGCTTCCCGTCGAACCAAAAGGGTTCGGGCAAAATGAAGGGATGAAAACGAAAAATTTGTACACCCGGCAAGTCGAAAACCTGAAAAGGCGGCTTGGGCAAAAATGGGTATCCCGGTGGACTGAAAACCCGAAAGGGCGGTCCAGGCAAAAATTAGGGATAAAGCGTAATACTATGTCTCGTTGGATCACTTTGCATCCAGAATCCGGTATCGGCATCAAGTTCAGACGACATCGATCAGTCAGCTTCACCTTCAACCAAGGTCATCAAGTGATGAGACGCTCGGAGTTATAAAGGCAATAGCAGAGTTGAAACCCGGTGGATCATTCATATTTCACACAGCTGTTTTATTCTCTTTTGTACAAAATCTGTATAAACTCTTTTGTTCGGCGACGTCCTCTTACTAGGACGTCAGCCTCTTGTACACAAAACGCCTATTCACAGGCCATTCAAAATCAATGCAAATATATTTTCAGTTAAACGTGCCAATTGTTTTCCTTTTTCTGTTTTGTGTTGCGAAGAACGTCCAAGGTTCAATTTGTGATATATGCATTGACAATAATTTGCTAACTCATAAATATCTGCATACGAAACAAAGGATTTTAATTACAGGTAACATTAGAAACAGGGGCAATGAAGAGTTGGCTAAGCAATCTAATTGTTCCGTCCTCCAAGGTACCAAGGTAGGTTCAGCTAAAGAATATAACCAGATACCTTAATTCCCCAGAGAGTGAGCCAGCAAGTCAGTACACTCTCCTCAAGCAAAGCTATTATCAACCTTAAAGAATTTAGGTATCCTCCAGCAGATCCCAACATTCCCCAGCAGCAGCATATATTCATAACAAGCATCCCCGGCAGTCTTGGTCTAAAGATTGTTCCCCGGCGGTATACCAGTATTCAAAGGAATCACTTCCCCCGCATATCAAAACTTCCCCAAGAGAATCCAATCTAGTTCCTCAGGAAAGTTGGAATTCTTCCCCAAGCAATAAGCTTATCCCCAGTAGATTCTGGAAGCTTTTCCCCTCGCAGAGCACGAACGCGTCGTCCGGATTTATTTAAAGAGTTATTTCCTTAACATGATATAACTGGGTTATCCTCAGCCAAAAGCCATGGAAAGAGCGTCCTCGACGAAGTCTTCTTACCCCAGCGAAGTCCATTCATACTTCCAACACAACAAGGGTATCCCCAGCAAATTATTCTCAACAATTCAGCAAAAGCATCTCTATCCCCACAGAGTATCACTCCCCAGCATGGTCGCTAGAGTATTTTTCTCCCCGCAGAATATTCCATTTGCCAAGTTTATTCCTCAACCGAGTCATCTTCTCCTACCGGTATTCTTGCAGTTATCATCCCCAGCGGAAGCTATTCTTCAGCGTCAGCCCAGGATATGACTTCCCGGCACCCGTCAAGGAGCTACTTTCCTAGACGAAAACATACATTCTTAAACCTCACATACATCATTATAGCATGCATAGACGCATCACATCATACAAATCTCATTTATGTTGAGAACATCGTTGCTTGATCCATATCATGCATTGCATATGACTGACCTTTACCTTTCAGGAAAGATCCAGTTAAGTTCTCAAGCAATATTTCAAGCCTTCTCTGGTTCAATCAGATCGACCCTAAGATCTCCCTGATTCTTGTCCAGTTGAAGACATTTCAAGACCTAGACCGGTTCAGTTAAATCGACCCTAAGATTTTCCTGATTCTTATCCAGTCAAAGGCCTTCTCTGGTTCAGTCAGATCGACCCTAAGATCTCCCTGATTCTTGTCCAGTTGAAGACATTTCAAGACCTAGACCGGTTCAGTTAAATCGACCCTAAGATTTTCCTGATTCTTATCCAGTCAAAGGCCTTCTCTGGTTCAGTCAGATCGACCCTAAGATCTCCCTGATTCTTGTCCAGTTGAAGACATTTCAAGACCTAGACCGGTTCAGTTAAATCGACCCTAAGATTTTCCTGATTCTTATCCAGTCAAAGGCCTTCTCTGGTTCAGTCAGATCGACCCTAAGATCTCCCTGATTCTTATCCAGTTGAAGACATTTCAAGACCTAGACCGGTTCAGTTAAATCGACCCTAAGATTTTCCTGATTCTTATCCAGTCAAAGGCCTTCTCTGGTTCAGTCAGATCGACCCTAAGATCTCCCTGATTCTTATCCAGTTGAAGACATTTCAAGACCTAGACCGGTTCAGTTAAATCGACCCTAAGATTTTCCTGATTCTTATCCAGTCAAAGGCCTTCTCTGGTTCAGTCAGATCGACCCTAAGATCTCCCCGATTCTTGTCCAGTTGAAGACATTTCAAGACCTAGACCGGTTCAGTTAAATCGACCCTAAGATTTTCCTGATTCTTATCCAGTCAAAGGCCTTCTCTGGTTCAGTCAGATCGACCCTAAGATCTCCCTAATTCTTGTCCAGTTGAAGACATTTCAAGACCTAGACCGGTTCAGTTAAATCGACTCTAAGATTTTCCTGATTCTTATCCAGTCAAAGGCCTTCTCTAGTCCAGCTAAATCGACTCCCAACAGATGTTTCTGATAAAGACTCGGTAGAAGTTATCCCAGATTCCTTTTCTTATGGTTCCCTCTCCGACGGTGAGTGAGGTGACAATCCCTTTCAGATTATAATGGTCCTCTTCCTGATCCTGCAAAGATGGTAGTTCCCACCAAGATTTTCTCAACGAGCGTTGTTGAAGTTAAAGTCACCCAAGGTTCTCTTACCGTTCATGCTAAGGTAGTAACCATCCCTGGTTCATTCATCACCGTTTGAAGCTCCAGACTCAGCTCCTGTAACCAGTCAGGACACATCTGTATCAAGCATCTGAAAATCAGCTCCTGCAGCGTGCCAGGTACTCATTTTTCTTTTGCAGGTATGCAGGTTCTCGCTAGGGAATATCTTACGCGATCAACATCCAGATGGCATCTATAAGCCCATCATCCTATTCATCGACCTCTAAATGGCATCTATAAGCCCATTCCACCACACTGCTACTATGTGAGCGCAAATTTCTGGGCACTCTAGTGTTCAATCATCTTCTACCCTCGGATTACGAAAGGCATGTCAGCCAATCTGCATCCTCAGGTCTAAGAAGATTGAACAGGGGCAACTGTTGTACCCCAAAATTTGCCCTCCCATATTCTTCAAGAAATTGCCAAGTCAAGCTGCAAAATTCCCCAAGGGTTATACAGTGCAAAGGTCTCCTATACAGTCAAAACTAGGGTTTGTGTTATGATCAAGAGATTGAAGTTTCCAAAGGTCCAATCAAGTCTCACATGCCTATAAATATGGTCAAGCATCCTCATATCAAGTTTCAAGACATTCAGCTCAAAATTGCACAGTCAAAAACCCTAATTGCACTACAGTCAACTGTAGGGGCAAAATGGTCATTTGGCAGTCAAAAGTTCAAATTTTTGATCAACATATCATTTTGAAGCCACAAACATCATTTGATCAATGCTTGATCATGATTCTCAAAATTTGGCTCAGAATTCATCAAATTGCAAAAGTTTCCTTATTTGGACAGCTGAAAAAGTCAACTGAAATTGACTAGGGCATAACTTTCACATGGATTATCAGAAAAATTCCATCCAAAGCTCATTTTGAAGAGAAAGACATTTCCTACAACTCATATTCATACTTCAAGTCCAAGAAATGCTCTCACAAAAAGTTATCAATTTCAACATTATAGGTCATTTTCAAAAGTCAACAAAAAGGGACTTTAAGTCAAAGACCATAACTTGATATTGGTAAATAAAAATGACATGGGACCAAAGGCATTGGTTAGAGGACTCAAATACCTTTCCAAAATGTCCGAGAACATGAGAAAAGCTTAAAAATTGAGCAAGTTATGCCTTGTGGAAGTTGGGACATTTTTGGATATTTTGAAAAGTCAACATTGCTTCAAATGACCTAAAATTGCTAATGGGCCCATTTTTCTTCCATGATTCATCATCCATGACATATGCACGACCACTTGGCCCAAAGGGAAGTATTTTCTCATTTTTTATTTATTTATTTGAATTTTTATCTATATTAATTCATTTAAATCATTTAAATATATGAAAAATATCTAACTCACCCTAACCAATCTTTTTATACATGTTTTAGACTCAATATTTTGTGCATATGCAAATGTGGAAAGATTTGGCTTGATTGGATCCTAATTGACACAAAGAACACATGGAAAAGATATGAAAAAGATCCTTAGAATCAAATTTTCAAAAGTCATGAATGCATTGGATTTGTGCTACTTTTCTTTGACCTAATCTACTCAGTACAAAAGCACAAACACAACCCTAATGCACATAACCACGCAGCAGCTCAGAAAAGGCCATTGACAACTTGAAATTTTCTCTAGGAAATTCAAAACTGGAAACTCACTTCCAGGGCAATTCAAAGCATAAAAACTATTCCATCAGCTTCCTTGAAGGTTCCTGAACGTGTTCCAATCCATATCATCCCTTAAAGCTTAAAGAATTGGTATATTGAACCGAAATTGCATCAAGGAAAATTCACAATCGTGCATCATGATTTACGCATCCTTTGCATTTTTTATTCATTGATTCATGTTCATTATGATATTCTGATGCTAACCAATGCATTTAATTGCGTTTTTATGCTGTATATACGATTTCGCCATGACTGTTTTCTAGGGTTTACAAAGCTTCAAATTAGGGATTCTTAAAAGAGGAAAAATTAGGACTCAAGGCCACCACCGTTAGAATCATCATGCTTGGACGAAGAGATTAACATACTCGCGCCTAATTTATAAGGCCACATGGCCTAATCTCTATTTTCTAATAGCATGTCTTAGGCAACGCATAGAAAACCGTTGCTCATTGTTTATGTTTCAGGAAAAGTGAAGAAGACGAACTCGTGGCCATCAATGGTTGGACGGTTTGAAAGTTCGCGCGCTGACTACCACTAACCTTGTTTTTTCTTTTATATTATTTGATTGTTATTATATATTAACAACGCGCAACTGGCACGATTGGTGAGCATAAGGATTGGCAAGGTATGTGGCCTGGGTTCGAACCCCAGGTCTTCAATATTCTCAATAATATTTTTCCAATGACGTTCACATGCAGTATCCACGTTCAAGTCCACCATACGCCTTCCAGAATCCAACATACACGTGCCCCTGGAGATCAGATCAAGGGCTGAGAATTGATGGACATCACGAGGATGAGTCAGCGCGTGTGTACGTGTCATGCAAAGTCAACAAAAGCCATGCTCAATGGGCCAGCATTATTTGGGCTATACCTCTCATATGGGGACAGAACCCCATAAGGTTTTGCCATTCAATTTTATTTATTTTATTTTTTATTTGTTTCAATTGTCTTTTTTTCTTTAAAATTATTAATTTTTTCACAAAATATAAAACACCTAAAAAATCAGAAAAAAGAGCCAAATATAATAAGTATTTTATTTTAATTATTTTCATAAACAAATTGCATGTAAATAAATTTAGTTTTAAATTAGTTTTAATTTTAATTCTTTTCATAACAAAAATCCAAAAAGAAGTAGAATTAGGATTTATTCAATTTTTCATCCTTTTATTTATTTTCTTTCATAAATATTTAATATTATTTATTTTCATAATTAAATTGTACATAAAAAATAGGTTTAATTTAGGCTAAATTTTAATATTTTCATAATAAATCTAAAAGCCATTAGAATTAGGGTTTGCATCTCATATTAATTATTTCTTCTTCTCATTAAATTCCTAAAATATAAAAAATACAAAAAAAAAACAAAACTCTTTCTTTCTTTTAATATTAATTAATTTCATCATGTAATTTAATTTTGCAAAAGGGTCCAACGCCCTCGTTTCGATTTAATTTCGCATATTTATTTTATTCCGCTTAAATAATTATGTACCTCTCCCGAAGCCTTGTAATTAACTTTATCGCACTTTTATTCCTTTTGCTTTATTTATTTTCCGTCAAATCGGGTCCTGGTTAATTTTAGCGATGTGGACCCGCGCCATTTGTAATAGCCTTAGATTTACTTTTCCTCGCAACTCTTAACTGTTAAACAAAGCATGCAAGAATGAATGGCCTTAAATAAAAACAAGCGTAGAACACCAATAAACATGACAAGATAAATACAAACGAACTTGACACACAAATCACACACCACCCCTAGGGTACGCCTCACTGTTGCCTTGCCCCGAAAGGTGGCAGTCGACTATAGGACGTCTTAGTGAGTCCTTATGTCCATTGATCTAGTTGCCTCGAAACGGTTGCCTCGAAATAAAAGATCAATGGCATAAGGGTAGCTTCTAAGGTGTCTTACCTTTGCTCGGTGACCACAATGTCCCTAAACTCGAATTGACCCGAACACCTCCAACGGTGGTGCTACCTACCTCTCAATGGTGGGATGGCACTACTTTAAAGGACATTTACACAGACGAATTCCTTAGGGTAGGTAGGTTCTCAAGGATACTTGCTCTAAATCTCAAAGATTCAAAAAAAATACTTTTCACACCAACACATTTCAAAAAGCTTTCAAAGCAACTTTTCAAACACTCTGATATAAGAGTCGAACTGAAATTTTCAAAGAAACTTTTTTAAAACCCACAGTTGAAAAGCAAACAAGCAATTTTGAAAACACAATGAGCAAGTATCTAAGAGCCCATGGATAACCATGGATAGAAAGGGTGCTAACACCTTCCCTTTCTATAATCTACCTCCCGAACCGAGAGCAATCTCTTTAAGGAATTTTTATGTGCTTTTGTCCTTTCCATTTGGAGAAAATAAAAGACGGTGGCGACTCTTGCTTCCGCGACATTTCGCGAACCAGCGTTAAACAGTCAGTTCCAGATCCACCGATCACACCTGAGCAAAAAGTTTACCGACTGTGAAATAAGATATTCACTGCTTGAGAAAACTTGCTACTCTCTAGCATGGGATGCTCGTCGGTTAAGACAGTATATGCTGACTCATACTACCTTGTTGATATCTAAAATGGATCCAATAAAATACATCTTCGAGAAACCTGCTCTCTCTGGGAGAATAGAGAGATGGCAGATGATCCTGACAGAATATGACATATAGTATACTACCCAGAAAGAAATAAAGGGCAGTGTACTAGCTGATCACCTTGCTCACCAAGCTGTGGAAGACTACCGGTCCATGAAGTTAGAATTCCTAGATGAGGACATCATGATGGTAAACAACTGTGAAGAATTCAGACCATATGACGAACCTGAACAAGGATCCCGATGGACCCTAGTTTTTGATGGGGTATTTAACACACTCGAAAATGGTATTGGTGTTGTACTCATATCTCCTGAAGGGTGTCATACTCCTTTTACGGCAAGACTCTGCTTCAATTGTACAAATAACATGGCAGAATATGAAGCGTGCATTTTTGGTCTCAAAGCTACCATAGACTTGGGGATCAAATCCTTAAATGTATTCGGAGATTCAGCTTTGGTCATCAGCTAGATCAAAGGGGAATGGAACACCAAACACCCTAACCTTTTCCCCTACAAAGAACATGTGTTGACATTTCTCCCACATTTTGAGAGATTACCTTCGAGCATTTCCCGCGAGAAGAAAATCAGCTAGCAGACGCACTAGCCACAATGTCATCTATGTTTAAACTTAAATGGGATAACGAGGCTCCCCAGATCACCATCGAATGAATGGATGAACCAACTCATTGTCACGAGATTAATATTGAAGAAGTAGTGGACCAGCCGTGGTTTCACAAAGTCACGAGGTATCTCGAGGCTCAAGAATATCCAGAAGGAGCTTCGGTCAATGATAAGAAGTTCTTACGGAGATTCTCTGCTAAATTCTTCCTTAGTAATGGCATTCTCTACAAGCGCAACCATGACTCTGTGTTACTTTGGTTAGTAGACAAGGTTGAAGCGGAAAAAATCATGGCTGAGTTACATGAAGGAACTTTTGGCACCCATTCCAGTGGGCATACGATGGAAAAGAAGATCCTACAGGCAGGCTATTAGTGGTCTACCTTGGAAGCATATTACTATCAACACTCTCGAACCTGCCATAAGTGTCAGATCTATGCTGAAAAGGTGCACGTACCTCCGGTTCCTCTGAATGTCTCGACGACTCCTTGGCCCTTTGCTATGTGGGGGCATCGATATAATTGGAGAAATCAAACCAACAACCTATAATGGACACCGTTTCATCTTGGTGGCCATTGACTATTTCAAAAAGTGGGTTGAGGTGGCCTCTTTCTCTTCCGTTACTAAGAATGTTGTCGCCCATTTCATCAAACAGAATCTCATCTGTCGGTATGGAATCCCGGAGAGGATCATCACAGACAATGGTACGAACCTAAACAACACTATGATCACATCCCTGTGCGAGCAATTCAAGATCCAGCATCATAATTCTTCCCCTTACTGGCCAAAGATGAATGGTGTTGTCGAAGCTGCAAATAAGAACATTAAAAATATCATACAGAAAATGACAGTCACGTATAAAGACTGGCATGAGATACTACCATTCGCTCTCCACGGGTATCGTACCACAGCGCGCACATCAACCGGGGCAACACCCTACTCTTTGGTATACGGCATGGAGGCTGTCTTTCCTATTGAGGTCCAGATCCCCTCTCTTAGAATTATGAAGGATGCAGGTCTGAATGAAGATGATTGGATCCATACTCGACTTGATCAACTAAACTTGATTGATGAGAAAAGGTTTACTGCTGTCTGTCATGGTCAAATGTATCAAAAGCGGATGATCAAGGCTTTCAACAAAAAGGTCAGATGCCAAGTATATCAAGTCGTGGATCTGGTGATCAAACGTATCATACTACCTCAAGGTGATCCCATGGGCAAATGGACTCCTACATACGAAGGACCATTTGTAATCAAAAGCATATTCTATGGTGGATCAATGATTCTGACCACTATGGATGGTGATGATCTGCCTCACCCTACGAACGCAGACATAGTCAAAAGATACTACACATAAGAGACCCGCTAGGTTGACACACCTAGAAAAAATAAGGGCATCCTGGAGAACCAAAAAGGTTCGGGCAAAAATTAGGGATAAAACAAAAAAATCTTTACACCCGGCAAGCTGAAAACCTGAAAGGGCGACTTGGGAAAAAAAGGGTATCCCGGTGGACCGAAAACCCGAAAGGGCGGTCCAGGCAAAAATTAGGGATTTAAAGCGTATGACTATGTCCCGTTGGATCACTTTATGGATAACCTGACAAACTCAGAGGTTCTAATCAATCCAATCAGCTTCAGACGAGGCAGCAAATAGTTAAGATGCTCAGAGACATGAAGGCTATAGCAGAATGGGAACCCCATGGGATTTTTTTTCACATAGGTATCTTTTGTTTGTGCCAAACTTTCATTTTTTACGACAGCATTCTCTTACTAGAATTTTTGTCTCATTGTACAAATATACATACTCAAAGTCAATACAAAGATATCCCTTTAAAAGTGAAAAACTATATATCTTTTTCTTTACTCTTATGTTTTGTTTAAAACGTCCAAAGATTTGTTTTTGAACATATGCATTTGAACATAATTACTGTTTACAAATAAACAAAATAGAAAGACAATCACTAATGGCTTTAATGTAGGGAAATCTCTCTAAGCTATTTCCATAAAAACCCGCAGTGTGCAGTTTAATCCCCAGTGGAACAAAACTCCCAGCTATCAATCCCCGATAGAAGTCACCAAAATTCTTAGGATTCCCCAACAGGATTTCACAAGTAGTACACGACATTTCCCTTACAACAGAGTTTATTTCTCTAAGTGGAAATTCATCAACACTTCAACTTCATAACATGAAGACTTACACTCCATATCCTCAACAGTAGTCGGGGATTTATTTTCCCCAATCCAACAATAGTGCCGCAGATTATCTTACATACACATACATCACACCCATATATCATAAATATTGATAACACGAATTCATTATACCTTGCTTTTCATACAACATAACATTGCATATTAGCTAACATTTTACCCTTTTCAGGATAAAGTTTGATTAATAACTTCCATTAACAATGTTCAAAGTTTTTCAGATACAGTTTAGATACGCTCCAGACATGGATGCCATTCTGATACTCATTCAGATTTAACTTTCAGATACAGTTCAGATACGCTCCAGACACAGATGCCATTCTGATACTCATTCAGATTCAACTTTCATATACAGTTCAGATACGCTCCAGAAACGGATGCCATTCTGATACTCATTCAGATTCAACTTTCATATACAATTCAGATACGCTCCATACACGGACGCCATTCTGACACGCATTCAAATCTCAGATCCAGTTCAGATATGCTCCAGACACGGACGCCATTCTGATACTCATTTAGTTTCAGATTTCACATACGGTCCAACAATCATTTATGGATGGAATCTACAAGCCCATCTCCAACAACTTTCCATCATCTCTCCAAATGGAATCTTTAAGCCCATTCCCTCAACCATCACATCACCAAGTGCAAATTTATGGGCACTCTAGTGTCCAATCATCTTCCACCTTCGAGTCACGAATGGAAAAACTCGCCAATCTAACTCTTCAGGTTTAAGAAGATTGAACAGGGGCAGATGTTGTACCCTAAAATTTTCACTCTCACTTAACAAGAATTTGTTCACAAGATCTCCTAGGGCTCAAGACTGCACTAGGGTTTGATCAACTCAAGACACCTCCTTAAGCACTGATGACCAAAATTAGGGTTTGAGATTTCACAAGGATAATTGAACTTTAAATGCTTCATATGGATTTCATGTATCATTATGGACCCCCAAGATCACTCATGTCAAGTTTCAAGCTTTGGATCACACTTTTGCTCAATCAATCGAACAGTTGACCTAAAAATCAGCTGTATTGGGGAAAAAGTCAACTATGGTCAAGTTACAATCAAACTTCATAATTTTTTATCCACATCAACATTTTAAACTCATATGTATCATTTGATCAAGTTTGGACTACAATTCCTTAAGAAATTTGATCAAATCTTCAAAAGGGCAAAATGGTCAAAATTAGGGTTTTGACTAGGAAAGGGAAATTTTTGATTTTTGACCTAGAAAATGATCAATTGGTTTATGGAATGATCTCAAGAGTCCAATTGCATCATTTTTACCTAATAACATGGCTCAAAACATCGCTCAAGTTCAATGGATTGACAGAGGAATTTTCAGTCAACTGATCAAAAGTCAACTATATACTGAAAAGTCAAACTTTGACTTTTTGGTCAAAATCAAATGCCAAAGATCACAATTCATCAAAACATGTCAAAATATGAAAATTATTCATCAAGAAATCAAAAAGTCAAGATTTCATTTAGAAAAGTCAAAATTTCTAAACTTAGAAATTTTTCTAAGTGTTGAAAATTTCTTATTTTTTCATAACTTTGAGCAAAATTTTCACCATGATGCAAGATGGTTCAAGAGAAACTTCCAACATAAAAGTTGTATATATCCATGAAATCTACAACTTTTCTTTACACAACTCCTTCCAAAAGTTCTTGGATCTCAAGTTATAATTTTAAGAATACATGGTCATGAAACAAAACACTTAGTGAAAATTTTGCCCTAATTTGGTCAGGATTTTGACCTAACTTCATGGCACTTTTGTCATATAGTTCCAAGGGGAATCTTCAAAAGCAATTCAAAGATGGGTTATAGAGCATATTAAAAGCTTTACGAAATGTCTAAGAACTCCTTGAGGTCATTCTTGAGTAGGGAGAATCAAAGAGATGAAATTAGGGTTTTATTACTTTAATTACAAGGCATTTTATGATGAACAAAATTCAAATTCAAAGTTATACTGCATAAAATCTACTTTGCAGGACTCAAAGGCACTCCATAATTAATTGCTTACACAACTGTTAGAGGTCTCATTTCAAGCATTCAATGCATGGACATGCTTTATATCCATTTTTGGAAGAAAGTGTACATTGCCATTTTGATAAAGTGCTTTTTTGCACAAAACTTGTTCTTGAGCCTTGCACTTGTTTTCTTATGATCATACAAGTCCTATAACTCATAAGAAATGGTTTAGACACTTACAATCACCCAGTCCATGCTTGTACCTCACATTGAAACTTGGTTTACCTCTTTTCTTGAAAATCAAGTAACCTAGCCAAAAGCTTATGACTTGTACTTCTGATTGTCCAATGCACTCAAGACCTTTTGGTTATACACAGAAAAACTATTTTCCATAAAGGACGCGGATGCTTAAGCCCTGAAAACACCTAGAACTCATAATCACATCTCATACCTCCATTTTCACATAAACTAACCAAAAACATGAAACTCATAACTCCCTCGTGCGTTTTCAAGCCTTTTGGTTCCTAAAGTTTCTAAATATCATTTAGAACTGATCCCACGCCCTGTTATAGAACTGTAACAAAATTAACACCATCCTCCATTTTCAAAAATAGAGCTTTGCACTTGGACTTCTCCAAAACTCCTCAGGTACTTTTAGCTCAAGCTAAGAATCCCATTAGCTTCCTGGGAACTTGGGAAAGCTAACCCAATCATTGGAACTCATTGAAAGTTTCTCAAACTTCAAACCCGATACCCTCTTGCAAGGTAAGTTTTCTAACTTTGGAAGTTTTCATACAGGCATCATCAATGATTTATTTGTGAATAAAACATGTAGATATCATTGCCCTAAAGCTAACCATGTCCATAGTTTCCATTAATTTTGCTTGAGCTTAGAGAATTTTAAGATTGAAGTTTCAGAGATTTTTAGGGTTCAGATTAGGACCAATGGAATTCATGCTTATCATTGATCTATAGTTTTAATGCTTTACATTTCTGAAACCGTTAGGAAATTTGCTACAAGTTTCATGTTTACAGTTTTCATTTTTGTTGAGAAATGAACAAGTTACAGTTGGTCTGGCTGGAGGTTGAAGATGAAGTGTAAATTAGGGAGCTGTGATCGGTGGAAATAGAACTGACTGTTTTTAATGCTGGTTCGCGAAATGTCGCGGTAAGCAAGAGTCGTCACCGTCTTTTATTTTCTCCAACAAGGAAAGGACAAAAGCACAGCAAAATTCCTTTTCGAGATGTTTCTCGGTTCGGGAGGTAGATTATAGAAAGGGAAGGTGTTAGCACCCTTTCTATCCGTGGTTATCCACGGGCTCTTAGGTACTTGGTCACTATGTTTTCAAAATATTTTGCTTTTCTTGTGTTTGTGGGTTTTGAAAATGTTTTGTTTGAAAACTTCTATTTAACTCTTGTATCTGTCCTCAAGAGTGTATGAAGTGTTTGTTTGAAAAGTGTAGGTGCGAAAAGTATTTTTGTTTTGAAAGAGCAAGTATCTAAGAACCTCTACCTACTCAAAAGAAATTAAGTTGTGTAAATGTCCTTTAGACAGTACCATCCCACTATTGAGAAGTAGGTAGCACCGTCATTGGAGTTATTCGGATCAATTTGATTATAGGTACATGTGGTCACCAAAGCAATAGTAGGACGCCTTAGCGGTAACCCTAATGTCCTAGATCCTTTTTATCCGAGGCAACCGTTTCGAGGCAACTTGGATCTTTAGACAAGAGGGCGAGTTCTAAAACACCCTATACTCAATGACCACCTCGAGGCAACCAAGTGAGGCGTACCCTAGGAGTGGCATGTGCGAGTGTGTCAGGATTCAATTACGTTATCTTTGTACATGTTATGGTGAGCTACGATTGATTTTAATTTCAGAGAAGTCTTGTCATGCATCGCCTAATTAACATACATCTAACAGTTAATAGTGCGGAAAATAAATCTACGCTATTACAAGGCGTCGGGTATTTACATCGCCAAAAACATAACCCTTGAAAAGTAAATTGCGAGAAAATAAAAGAAAGCGATAAAAAGTCCTAATTAACGTTATTACATTCTCGGAACAATTGCATAAATATGAATCAAGATTAATATGCACGAGAGAAAATTGAATTGGAAAAGTCCGTAGGGTTTTGACCCTTTTTGAGAAAAGAATGAATTTTTGTCCTTTTTGTATTTAATTAAGTTAAACCTAAAACTAATTAATTAATTAATTAAGAGAAAAAAAGTATTTTTTAGTTTTTTTATGTTTTTAATGAAAAATAAAAGAAATTAAAATTGTCAAGAAAAACCCTAATTCTATGTTCATTTTATTTATTGTAAAAAAAGTTAAAGTTAGCCTAATTAAAACTAAGTTAGTTAATTAGTATTTATTTACAAAAATAATAAAGGGTGAAATTAATAAATAATAATAATAAAAATATTATATTTTTCTGAATTTATCATGAAAATAATTAATTTGTGAGCTAATTAAATAATAATAATAATAGTACTAATTATTAATAGTAAAATAATTAAATTATAAAAGAAAAGAAAATAAATGAATGAACCAGAGGGGGTGTTGGCCCAATATGGAGGTAAGTTAGCAATTTTCAAGCCCATTTGCACACAAGCATGTTTGACCTTGGGGATCGTCCATGCGCATGGTTGACTGGGAGTATGGTGGTCATCTAATCATGACCATTGGATTGATGCCTGAACACACATGGCACTTGGATATTTAGGGTACATGGTAGACCCCTTTTTGACACCTGCATGAGAACATGTTAAGAAAAATAATATCAAGTATTTTGGGGGACCTGGGATTCGAACCCAGGTCCCAAAGCTTATTGGACACTTGGCCAACCACTCCACCATGCTTCATCAATTGTCATTGGAATATCAAGCAAATATAATATATAAAAATTCATTCATGTGTTGTAAAACAAAAAAACACGCGCGCGTTTTGAACTAACCAATGAGACATCAACAGCTCATCATCTTCCTCGCTGAACCTGCAAAATAAACGTTAGATAACGGGGGTTTTTAACCCCCACAATATGCAATGACGAATAATAGCGATTAGGGCTACAGGCTACATAAATATTTCGCGATGGTTGCTTTGGATTCGTCTGGTTCTCACGAATCCAACCATGTGCCTTACAAGTCCTGATTTTTCTGGGTTTAGAAAGCCCCAAATCCAAAGTTCATGAACCCTAAAATTCAAACATGGCAACTTTTGATTCTGTGCGTTTTAATCCAATTCAGTTATACCATCAGCTTTATATGAGTTCTAGCAATGCAAAACAAACACAAAATCATGATAAATATGCATGAATTGACTTGCACGATTCTGAACATAAATGGCAAACTGTGGTTCTGTTTAGGGTGATTTCTCGAGCTTTAGCACGTGAATTTGATTGCCACACGTTCTGGGAACCTTCTGCAAGGTATTAGAGTCAACAAAAGTCCTTGAATTGGCCTGGAATATAGAAAACAGTTTTCAAGTTTTCTTGGAAAATTTCAATATGGCTATGGCTTCTTCTGCAGCTTGTTCACGTGTGCATGATTAGGGTTGGCTTGTGTATATATAGGAGAATGAAATTAGGTCAGAATCTTGCAAAGAAATCCATGGAATGATGATTTGAATATTTGATTGGAAATCATATATTTTTGAATCTTCATGATTGGAAAAAGTTGCCAAATTTGGAGATTTTTGCATCCTTGATTGGTACACGAAATTTCCAGCCTTTTTAGGTCATTCTTGCTTCACAAAAATATTGAAAAACCATATCTTTATATTTCCCTACAATTTAAATTAATTAAATGAATTAATATTGATTAAAAATCCAATTAATTAATAAAAAACAAGAAAATAATTCAATTAAGCTTGATGGGTCGTGCATAGGCCATGGATAAAGTTTCAAGAAGAAATTTGAGGCCCATTAGCAAAAATAAGGTATTTTGAGCAAAGTTGACTTTTGCAAATTCATGAAAATTTCCCAACTTCTCCAATGCATATATTGCTTAATTTTGATCATATGAACATGTTCTTGGACATTTTGGAAAGGTCTTGAAGTCCTCTAACCAATTACTTTGGTCCCATGTCATTTGGATTTACCAATCTCAAGTTATGTTCTTTGACTCAAAGTGCATTTTTGTTGACTTTTGAATTTGACCTATAATGTAGAAATTGATAACTTCTTGTGAGAGCATTTCTTGGACTTGGAATGTGAAGATGGTTTGTAGGAAATGTCATCCCCTTAAAAATGAGCATTGGATGGGATTTTTCTAATGAACCATGAAAAAGTTATGCCCTGGTCAAGATACAGTTGACTTTTCTACTGTCCAAAAATAGTAACTTTTGCATCTTTGAGGATTTTTGAGCCATCCTTGTGGAATCATGATCAAGACTTGATCAAATGATGATTAACTCAAAATAAGATGTTGACCAAAAATTCTGACTTTTGACTGCAAAATGACCATTTTGCCATTGCAGTTGACTGTGGATCAAATGGAGCTTTTGACTGGGCAAATTGGCACTGTGAGTCTTGAAACTTGGCATGTAGATGCTTGAGAATGTATAGAGGCCTATGAGACTTGTTTGAACCATTGGAAAATCCAAATTCCTTGAAAGAACCAAAACCCTAATTTCAGCTGGCTTAGGAGATGGTTTGGACTGTGCAATCCTTGAGTAGATTTGAGCAATTTGAGGATCATTCCTGAGGAACCCTTGAAGAATATGGGAGGGAAAATTTTGGGGTACAAAAGTTGCCCCTGTTCAATCTTCTTAAACCTGAGGATGTAGATTGGCTTGCGTGCCTTTCGTGATCCGAAGGTGGAAGATGATTGAACACTAAAGTGCCTAGAAATTTGCACTTGCATAGTGTAGTATCAACAATGTGATGTCGGGAATGGGCTTATAGATGCCATTTGGGGAGATGATGGATAGGAGGATGGGCTTATAGATGCCACCTGGAAATTGTAATGAATAGTTATGGAGATGGGCTTATAGATGCCATCTGGAGATTGTTGGTAGGTAGTTTTGTCTTCGTTGACAGGTTGGTGTCAGAAAAATCTTTAGGAATCGATTTAACTAGACCAGAGGAGGTTTTTTTTTATAATGATGTGATGAAGGAATCAGAGACGATTGCTACTCCAAATAGATGATGAAGGAATCTGGGATGATTACTACCTCAGAAGGATGATGAAGGAATCTGGGACGATTACTACCTCAGCAGGATGATGAAGGACTCTGGGACGATTACTACCTCAGCAGGATGATGAAGGAATCTGGGACGATTACTACCTCAGCAGGATGATGAAGGAATCTTGGACGATTACTATCTCAGCAGGATGATGAAGGAATCTGGGACAATTACTACCTCAGCAGGATGATGAAGGAATCTCGGATGACTTCTACCTCAACGGGATGATGAAGGAATCTTGGATGACTTCTACCTCAACGGGATGATGAAGGAATCTTGGGTGACTTCTACCTCAACGGGATGATGAAGGAATCTTGATGACTTCTACCTCAACGAGATGATGAAGGAATCTTGATGACTTCTACCTCAACGGGATGATGAAGGAATCTTGGATGACTTCTACCTCAACATGATGATGAAGGAATCTTGGATGACTTCTACCTCAACAGGATGATGAAGGAATCTTGGATGACTTCTACCTCAACAGGAATGGTGAAGGAATCTTGAACGACTTCTACCTCAACAGGAATGATGAAGGAATCTTGAACGACTTCTACCTCAACAGGAATGATGAAGGAATCTCGAACGACTTCTACCTCAACAGGAATGGTGAAGGAATCTTTAACAACTTCTACTCCAAAAGGTAATGACTTTTATCTGTTGATCGATCTTTTCCTGAAAAGGTAAAGAGTTAGTTGTATGCAATGTCATGATGTATGCATTGTGTAATGATGTTCTCAAAGTAAATGAGATTTATGATATGATGCGTATGTGCATGTATCATGATGTATGAGAATGTGATGTTTTAGTTGGAGAAAATAGATCCCGGATAGCTGCTAGAGAGTGATGTTGAACTCTTCATTTCTACTGGGGGACTACGAACGAAGATGATTGTGTGAATAGACCTGTAGGGGAAGATGACTCCGTTGGGGAATAAACCTGGTGAGATTACTCTGCGGGGAAATACTCTGTGGGTAGAGATGCTTCTTTGAGATTTTAACGATAAATTCCGCTGGGGAGTTCCGTTGATAAGCTCGGTTGGGGATTGTGATGATGAACTCCGCTGGGGGATAGAAAGAACTTTGCTGGGGATGATCTTTCAGTTGCAATTTGCTGAGGATAACCCAGGTAGACTCTGGTGGGGATAACCTTCTGAATACGGCTGGGGAGAGATACTTGTACTCTGCAGGGGATAAGCTTCCAGAATCTACTGGGGAGATGATTCAACTCTCCTGGGGAAACTTTTGAGGAAATGGCTCTGCTGAGGGTATCTTGTATTCTGCCGGGGAACATTCTTATATTCTGTCGAGGAATATTAAGACTGTCGGGGATGCTTGCTGAGGAATATCTGTATACTCTGCTAGGGAATATTAAGATCTTCTGGGGATACCCAACTTTTCTAGGACTGATGGTAGACCAACTCTGCTTGGGGAGAGTATTGCTGACTTGCTGGGGATACTGCCTTTTTAGGGCTTATGGGAGACCAACTCTGCTTGGGGAGAGTATTGCTGATTCTTGTCTTACTCTTGGGGAGTGAAGGTATCTTGGTCATACTCTTCAGCTGAATCTACCTTGTACCTGGAGGACAGAGCAGCTTGTACGGTTCGGACAATTCTCATTGCCCCAGCTTCTGTGGGAGAAGGTACCTGTGAGGTGCTTGATAACTGCCGATTGACAAGTCTTCTTCTGGTAGGCAAGTGACAAGATGACGGGACATAGTCGTACGCTTTGATCCCTAACTTTTGCCTGGACCGCCCTTTCGGGTTTTCAGTCCACCGGGATACCCATTTTTGCCCAAGCTGCCTTTTCAGGTTTTCGACTTGCCGGGTGTACATATTTTTTTCATTTTTATCCCTTATTTTGCCCGAACCCTTTTGGTTCGCCGGGAAGCCCTTATTTTTTCCTAGGCCAGTCAACCTAGCGGGTCTTTGATTATGCGTAGTATTTTTTCGACTATGTCCATGCTCTCAGGATGTAGGGAGTTGTCACTGCCAGTAGTGTTGTGTTGCCATACTACCAAAAGATGTTTGATCATGCAAGATTCATCGCTAGAATTCATGTCCCATGCCCCAAGTGGCTCAGGCGGAGATTTTCCCCTGGCTGTTTGGCATTTTGAGAGATTCCTTGAATCTTGACTTAACTGCCCCCGATGATGGACAATGCTCATGTCATGCCCCTTGATTGGAAGTGCTTTTGTTCACTAGATATTCATCGTGCGAATTTCTCTGCTGTTTAAACAAATAGTCATATGCAAACAATGTTATTTTAAGAATGCAAAGCTTATGTCTGTCTTGAAATTTTTGAAAATGCAGTTTTTCAATAAAACAAGCGAATTTTTGTAAAATGTGATGTCAACTCAGGATTTTACAGCGAGCCCTACAGGAGTCAGGATACCTTTTGTAACAGTATGCTTTCGAACTAACCCATGCTTCAGCTAGGACTTTTTAAGGGTTATAACGTGGCCTGGTTCACGGTTTAAGAAACAAAGGATAAAGGCTCAAATTTTATTTGTACCCACCCGTTCTTCGTGATGTTATTCGATCCTAAACTTATCTAATCGTGCATTAGATCTTGTTTGAGTCTTTGCTCTGATATTCCGGTGATGCTTCGGATACTGATAGTTTATTTTGAATAGGCAATCATTTTGTTGGGAGTCTGTAGGATCTCTTTCTTTTTTTGATTTTATTATCCCTGTTTTTTGCCTGAACTGTTTCTTTTTGTATTTACAGTCAGCGGGATGCCCCAGTTTTTGTAAGTCTCCTTCATAGGTTTTGACTTATTGGGCTTTTGTTTTTGAAAGACAACGACTGCCTGTCTTTATGATTATTCGGAACCATCATTGTCTTTTGTTTCAGAAGGACTTCCTTTGATGCCATTTATTGTGCACTTGGATCAACTGAGAGAACTACCCTGCCCCAGGTTTTGATTAAGGGTTTTAATTTTTTTTTTTAAAAGAAAAACTCCAACTTCTTTGGCTCAAAGGGGTTGACTAGGGATTATCTTCCTTATAACTCCACTGTTTAGGATTTGAAACAATGCCTGTACTTCATCAGCGGGGTCTGTTCAAAAGCATACTGTAAAGATCGTGGTATCGTTTTCGTCATCCTCCCTCAAAAGGCTTAGAATTTTTTAATCGGGAGTTGATCATCACAAAAAATGAAAGCAATTTGAATATAGTGAATACGAATGGATTGATTCAAAATAGACATATGCAATGCATTGATGAAGTAATAAAGTTTGACATGAATAAATGTTCGAACAATCAAAAGAAAATTACAACTTGAAAATCCTAATGAACAATAGTCTTCTCGTATCAGGACTTGTCACTTCAAATGGTGAACCTTGCAGGGATGGTAGAAGAACTCAGCCTGACCATCTTGTGTGAATTCCAAAGCTCCTTCGTTAATCAGGTCTTGAACTTTGTTTTTCAATGCCTAATAGCCATCAGTATCATGCCCCGGGCTGTTGGAATGGTATGCACACCTTGCATCAGGATTGTACTTTAGGGAGGTTATGTTGGGATTCTTAGGAGGGTCCCTTAACGTCACCAGATTCAACCTCAACAGGTGTTGTAAAGCTTGAGACAACGACACGTTGAGCTTGGTAAATTGCCTTCTGGGCTTACTCTGATCAACCCGTTGTTCTTGGCGAGGTTGTTGTTGGACCCTGGAGGTAGTAGCAACTTGGAGAGGTCCATTCTTCACCATACCAAACTCTTGTCTTCTTGGAGGCTGATTAATGATTTGATCCCCAGCCTTGACCGTTTGCTCCATGTTGTTGCACCTGTCTTGATGAAGCTGGTGGATCATGGTTCTCAACTCTTCTTGTTCCCGAACTAAGCCTTGAATAAGAGCCATCTGCCCCAGCATTTGGGTTCTCATTACATCTACCTCAACTTGCAGATGTTTCAGCTGTTCGTCCTTATTGTCTTCAGGACTTTCTTTGACCAAATTCCCCATGAGGAGCGTTCTCAACTCTTCCTGCCCCTTGGATAGGTTTAGGAAGATTTCCCTGAACTGAGTCTCTTGAGTATGAAGATCCTTGTTGTCTTGTTGGAGAGCCATTGCTGAAATAAACAGCGAGAACATGAGAGACCTGTAAAGGGTGACCTGTTATGCAATGATAGGTATGATATATGTATGCAATGTTTTCAAGGATCTCGCGGGGAAAACAAAGAAACTTGTTAGAATTTGAATTTTGCAGCTTGATTGAAGGAACTTCATGTTGCTGAGAGTCCTTCTTCAAGAGTAAGGCTCACCATATCGAGTGGGTCATAGCCCCTGACTCAAGTTATCGTGCTTGGATTTCCAGACAACCTTGGCTAGAGGAAAATAAATCCCCTTTGCCCCTTGCTAGACATTTGGTTCATCATGACCTGCATCGCAAACCCTTGAGATCCTTGAAATGGGTTAGTCCTTATGTAAGATGTATGCAATGTTATGATGTTATGGTGTCATGGTAAAGGCACACCACAAGTATTCACAAAAGGCAAACATGGTAAAGGCACACAAGTCACACAACAGAGCCCTTAGATTTCAGGCTGGCATGAAGTTTAGGTACTACCCTCTTTTAGTTTCAGTTGGTTAAGACTTGTCCTAAAAATAGTAACCGGGTTCTAGAGGATCTCAATATCACTGACTACCCTCAATCGGTCATAATTCCAATTTGGCAACCTTTTCTTGCAGCCGGAACCATCGCGAGATTTTAGTCTCAATGAGTGTAGCATACTGCTACTGTTCTATGGCCAAGTTGGTCAATTTAAGGTTCTAAGGTCAGTTGGTGCTTAATGACTCCTCAGAAAACCCATATCTCCTCGTTCCAACACAAGGGATATCGGTACAGACCAAGGTGTCACACCAATGTAGATACAGCTTCACCCGTGTCGGTATACACCGGACAGGTCCCTCACAGTTTATTGCTACTTACCTAAAGGGTATCCCCCAGATCCGGGTTAGGATCTATAAAACTCCAATACAAGCCCATAAATTTTAAAGCATACAAAGCATACAATTGAAGACAATAGTGATCTAATCCTAAGGTACACCTTACTTTATTAAGTCCCCAGCAGAGTCGCCAGTTCTGTGATCAGTGGAAATAGAACTGACTGTTTTTAATGCTGGTTCGTGAAATGTCGCGGTAAGCAAGAGTCGCCACCGTCTTTTATTTTCTCCAACAAGGAAAGGACAAAAGCACAGAAAAATTCCTTTTCGAGATGTTTTTAGGTTCGGGGGGTAGATTATAGAAAGGGAAGGTGTTAGCACCCTTTCTATCCGTGGTTATCCACGGGCTCTTAGGTACTTGCTCACTATGTTTTTTTGTGTTTGTGGGTTTTGAAAAAGTTTTGTTTGAAAACTTCGATTTAACTCTTGTATCAGTCCTCAAGAGTGTATGAAGTGTTTGTTTGAAAACTTTTGTTTGAAAAGTGTAGGTGCGAAAAGTATTTTTGTTTTGAAGAGCAAGTATCTAAGAACCTCTACCTACTCAAAAGAAATTAAGCTGTGTAAATGTCCTTTAGACAGTACCATCCCACTATTGAGAAGTAGGTAGCACCGTCATTGGAGTTATTCGGGTCAATTCGATTATAGGGACATGTGGTCACCAAAGCAATAGTAGGACGCCTTAGCGGTAACCCTAATGTCCTAGATCCTTTTTATCCGAGGCAACCGTTTCGAGGCAACTTGTATCTTTAGACAGGAGGGCGACTTCTAAAACACCCTATACTCAATGAACACCTCGAGGCAACCAAGTGAGGCGTACCCTAGGAGTGGCATGTGCGAGTGTGTCAGGATTCAGTTAAGTTATCTTTATACATGTTATCATGAGCTACGATTGATTTTAATTTCAGAGAAGTCTTGTCATGCATCGCCTAATTAACATACATCTAACAGTTAATAGTGCGGAAAATAAATCTACGCTATTACAAGGCGTCAGGTATTTACATCGCCAAAAACATAACCCTTGAAAAGTAAATTGCGAGAAAATAAAAGAAAGCGATAAAAAGTCCTAATTAACGCTATTACATTCTCGGAACAATTACATAAATATGAATAAAGATTAATATGCGCGAGAGAAAATTGAATTGGAAAAGTCCGTAGGGTTTTGACCCTTTTTGAGAAAAGAATGAATTTTTGTCCTTTTTGTATTTAATTAAGTTAAACCTAAAACTAATTAATTAATTAATTAAGAGAAAAAAAGTATTTTTTTAGTTTTTTTATGTTTTTAATGAAAAATAAAAGAAATTAAAATTGTCAAGAAAAACCCTAATTCTATGTTCATTTTATTTATTGTAAAAAAAGTTAAAGTTAGCCTAATTAAAACTAAGTTAGTTAATTAGTATTTATTTACAAAAATAATAAAGGGTGAAATTAATAAATAATAATAATAAAAATATTATATTTTTCTGAATTTATCATGAAAATAATTAATTTGTGAGCTAATTAAATAATAATAATAATACTAATTATTAATAGTAAAATAATTAAATTATAAAAGAAAAGAAAATAAATGAATGAACCAGAGGGGGTGTTGGCCCAATATGGAGGTAAGTTAGCAATTTTCAAGCCCATTTGCACACAAGCCTGTTTGACCTTGGGGATCGTCCATGCGCATGGTTGACTGGGAGTATGGTGGTCATCCAATCATGACCATTGGATTGATGCCTGAACACACATGGCGCTTGGATATTTAGGGTACATGGTAGACCCCTTTTTGACACCTGCATGAGAACATGTTAAGAAAAATAATATCAAGTATTTTGGGGGACCTGGGATTCGAACCCAGGTCCCAAAGCTTATTGGACACTTGGCCAACCACTCCACCATGCTGCATCAATTGTCATTGGAATATCAAGCAAATATAATATATAAAAATTCATTCATGTGCTGTAAAACAAAAAAAACACGCGCGCGTTTTGAACTAACCAATGAGACATCAACAGCTCATCATCTTCCTCGCTGAACCTGCAAAATAAACGTTAAATAGCGGGGGTTTTTAACCCCCACAATATGCAATGACGAATAATAGCGATTAGGGCTACAAGCTACATAAATATTTCGTGATGGTTGCTTGGGATTCGTCTGGTTCTCACGAATCCAACCATGTGCCTTACAAGTCCTGATTTTTCTGGGTTTAGAAAGCCCCAAATCCAAAGTTCATGAACCCTAAAATTCAAACATGGCAACTTTTGATTCTATGCGTTTTAATCCAATTCAGTTATACCATCAGCTTTATATGAGTTCTAGCAATGCAAAACAAACACAAAATCATGTTAAATATGCATGAATTGAATTGCACGATTCTGAAAATAAATGGAAAACCGTGGTTCTGTTTAGGGTGATTTCTTGAGCTTTAGCACGTGAATTTGATTGCCACACGTTCTGGGAACCTTCTGCAAGGTATTAGAGTCAACAAAAGTCCTTGAATTGGCCTGGAATATAGAAAACAGTTTTCAAGTTTTCTTGGAAAATTTCAATATGGCTATGGCTTCTTCTGCAGCTTGTTCACGTGTGCATGATTAGGGTTGGCTTGTGTATATATAGGAGAATGAAATTAGGTCAGAATCTTGCAAAGAAATCCATGGAATGATGATTTGAATATTTGATTGGAAATCATATATTTTTGAATCTTCATGATTGGAAAAAGTTGCCAAATTTGGAGATTTTTGCATCCTTGATTGGTACACGAAATTGCCAGCCTTTTTAGGTCATTCTTGCTTCACAAAAAGATTGAAAAACCATATCTTTATATTTCCCTACGATTTAAATTAATTAAATGAATTAATATTGATTAAAAATCCAATTAATTAATAAAAAACAAGAAAATAATTCAATTAAGCTTGATGTGTCTTGCATAGGCCATGGATAAAGTTTCAAGAAGAAATTTGAGGCCCATTAGCAAAAATAAGGTGTTTTGAGCAAAGTTGACTTTTGCAAATTCATGAAAATTTTCCAACTTCTCCAATGCATATCTTGCTCAATTTTGATCATATGAACATGATCTTGGACATTTTGTAAAGGTCTTGAAGTCCTTTAACCAATGCCTTTGGTCCCATGTCATTTGGATTTACCAATCTCAAGTTATGGTCTTTGACTCAAAGTGCATTTTTGTTGACTTTTGAATTTGACCTATAATGTAGAAATTGATAACTTCTTGTGAGAGCATTTCTTGGACTTGGAATGTGAAGATGGTTTGTAGGAAATGTCATACCCTACAAAATGAGCATTGTATGGGATTTTTCTTATGAACCATGAAAAAGTTATGCCCTGGTCAAGATACAGTTGACTTTTCTATTGTCCAAAAATAGTAACTTTTGCATCTTTGGGGATTTTTGAGCCATCCTTGTGGAATCATGATCAAGACTTGATCAAATGATGATTGTGAACTCAAAATAAGATGTTGACCAAAAATTCTGACTTTTGACTGCAGAATGACCATTTTGCCCTTGTAGTTGACTGTGGATCAAATGGAGCTTTTGACTGGGCAAATTGGCACTGTGAGTCTTGAAACTTGGCATGTAGATGCTTGAGAATGTATAGAGGCCTATGAGACTTGTTTGAACCATTGGAAACTCCAAATTCCTTGAAAGAACCAAAACCCTAATTTCAGCTGGCTTAGGAGATGGTTTGGACTGTGCAATCCTTGAGTAGATTTGAGCAATTTGAGGATCATTCCTGAGGAACTCTTGAAGAATATGGGAGGGAAAATTTTGGGGTACAACAGGCACGTTTTGTATCATATATTTATTGTTTTGCTTATGTTAACGGATGTATAGCCACCCCAGTGGTAGAAGTGCGCACCTGTAACCTTTGGGACCTGGGTTCGAGCACCAGTGGTACCCTTTTGATTTTTCACATTTTTGCATTTTGACTTACTTTTTTTTGGCAGGGCGCTGGGTCTCCTTGGGCATTTTTGTTTTTATTTTTACTTGTTAACCTCTTTGTTTCATATATACACCCCTGACCCAGTTTTATTTTATTTTCTTTTCTTTTTTTCATTTTATTTATTTTCTTAATATATTTTCTAATATTAAAAAAAGTCATAAAAAATAAAAAAATATAGATTTATATCTTGACTTAGTTTATTTATTTATTTTTCTCACCAAAAAATATTTTATTTAACCATACTTTATTTATTTTAATAATTATTCTTGTAAATTTAATTAAAACTAGTATATTATTTATTTTCTTTTACACCAATTAAAATATATTATTTTAATATAAAAAAGGGGCCAAAAATATTTTTTAGGCTTAAATGCAGTTTTGACCCCCCTAGTTTAAGGTTTTTGGAGTTTCGATCCCCCTAGTTTAAAAGCCAGGTTTCTAGTCCCCAAAGTTTTCAAATTTGGGATTTTTGAAGCCCCCCTCCATCTGGCTGCCCAAAAAGTGACATGGCACAGGGAGAGTAATGCCAAAAAGTGACATTAATAAACCTACACACAACAATACAAATAAACCTCCACTTTTTGGCATTACTCTCCCTGTGCCATGTCACTTTTTGGGCAGCCAGATGGAGGGGGGCTTCAAAAATCCCAAATTTGAAAACTTTGGGGACTAGAAACCTGGATTTTAAACTAGGGGGATCTAAACTCCAAAAACATTAAACTAGGGGGGTCAAAACTGCATTTAAGCCTATTTTATAATACTATAAATTATTTTCAAGACAAAAATACAAAAATACTTTTCTTAAACTTAAATTCCTTTTTATCAATTAATAGACTTAGGGTTTTATTTAAAATCTTTTCTTATTAAATTAGGTTTACTTTTATTATTTTAATTAATTATTTTCTTTTAATTAACTATGTTAAAACAAATTTACTTTTCCTAAAAAATCCAAACAAAAATATCCATCTTCTTTATTTTTTCATTCTTGCATATTTAATCATCTTGTACATTATTTATTTCATTTCTTGTACAAATTCAATTTGGTTGTAATAGATTAATTAGGTTTCTATTCTTGCAATCCCCATTTACAATTTGTACACCCCCTCCCACAAATATTGTAATAGCGTTGTAACTTTAAATTCCATAATTTATTGCTTTATATACAAATGTTAGTAATTAGGGTTTGTATGGAAAGACTAAAACCAATACCTAGAAAATCCTAATTCAAGACAAAATCAAGCATGAAAACAATACGCTTGCACACAAGCACCCCTGGGGTAAATCCACTTGGTTGCCTTTATAAAATGGCCATATTACGCATGTGAGGTATCTTAGCAAAAAAAAAGCAAATACAATATCATAGTCCCTCGATGACGCTATCTAAGTTGCCTTTCAAATGATCTTAGTCCCTAAGAAAGAGTGATAAGATACCTTGCAACATTGCTAATCATGGTTATACGATGACCCACGCCCGTCCCGTTTACATCCAAAGATAGGGTTACTTACCAAATCAATGGTAAGATAACAATGTCAATGGAAAAGAAAATGAACAAGAAAGACTTTTGAGTAGGTAGAATGCTCCTAAATACTTGCTTAATTTCAAACAAAACATCCTTGCTATTTTCAAAACAAACACCTATACTTTCAAACATCTTACAAACTTGAAAATATTTTCAAAAGATCAAACACTTTGTATACATTCTTACGAATGGGAATCATTACAAAGTTTGCCTAAACAATGGCCTCTTTACAAAATACTTTCAAAAAAACCACACAAAGCACAATTTCAAACAAAAAGCAAGTAATCTAGCAAGTAACTAAGAGCCCGTGGAAAACCATGGATGAAAATGGTACTAATACCTTCCTTTTTCATAATCTATCCCCCGAACTCAAGAAATAATCTCAAAGGTATATCCTGTGCTTTTTCACCTTTCCTTTTGGATAAAAGAAAAGTCGATGGCGACTCTTGCTAACCGCAACATTTGCGATCAAACGCAAAACCTTCAAATCAGTTCTCCCACCGTATCACAATTACTTTGAGAACTTTGTCTGTAATTTCCATTAAAATAATAAATTTAAGCCATGTGCTTTTCCCAGGGCACAGTGGTCCATTTGTTAAGGGTTTGTCATATGCCATATGCTCATTTTAATGAAAAACATTAGACTATTTTGCATTCAAATTTTGTGCTCTTTGCCTTTGTTTACTTTATTACATTTTCTAAAAAATAGCCATATGACCTTACGTGCACACAAACACATTTGCAGATCCACATCCACTCCGAATCTCATTGATAATAAATCTGCTATTGCCATCTATGACTTTGAAAATCCAATCTATCAAGCTGAAGACGAAGGTGATGAAGATTGCGAAATACCAGAGGAACTCGCCAGACTTCTGTTATAAGAGAAAAAAGGCCATTCAACCACACGAGGAGTCAGTTGAAGTGATAAGTCTAGGTACTATGTCAAGAGAATATTGGTCCAGATGTTACACGAACGACACCAATTTAAAAGACTGTGTCAAGAGAATATTGGTCCAGATGTTACACGACTATGTCGAAGTGTTCGCTTAGTCATATGAAGATATGTCGGGGCTTGGTACTGATATCGTAGTTCATCATCTGCCAATGAAGGAAGATTGTACTTCGGTCAAGCAAAAGGTCTGTCGTATGTGGCCAGACATGTCCGAGAAAAGAAAAGCTGAGGTAATGAAACAGTTTGATGCAGGTTTCTTGGAAGTGACGTCATACCCTCAATGGGTGACAAATGTTGTTCCAGTACCGAAGAAAGACAGTAAAGTTCGTATGTGTGTAGACTACAAGGATTTAAATAGGGAAATCCCTAAATATGATTTACCATTACCTTATATCGATGTCTTGGTTGACAACATTGCTCAACACAAATTTTTCCCCTTCATGGATGGATTCTCCAGTTATAACCAAATCAAAATGGAACCCAAAGACATGGAGAAAACCACTTTTGTTACACAGTGGGGAACCTTCTGTTATAAGGTCATGCCTTTCGTTTGAAGAATGCAGGCGCAACCTATCAACAGGCTATGGTAGCTTTATTTCATGATATGATTCATCATGAAATATAAGTCTATGTTGATGATATGATTGCAAGATCACAAACTGAGGATGAATACCTTGATCATCTCCACAAGATATTTGAGAGGTTGAAGAAATACAAGTTGAGGCTGAATCCCAACAAGTGCACCTTCAGAGTGAGGTCTGGAAAACTCCTAGGCTTCGTCGTCAGTGGAAAAGGTATTGAAGTCAACCCTACAAAAATCAAATCCATACAAGAGATGCCAACTCCCTGTACTGAGAAGGAGGTCAGAGGTTTCTTAGGTTGAATCAACTATATTGTCTGGTTCATATTTCACTTAACTGCTACTTTTGACCCAATCTTTAAACTGTTAAAGAAAGATCAAGTAGTCAGATGGAACGACAAGCAGCTTTTGACAAGATCAAGGAGTACCTACAAGAACCTCTAATCCTGATGCCTCCAGTTGAAGGAAGACCTCTGATTATGTACTTGACTGTATTAGAGAATTCAATGGGGTGTGTGTTGGGCCAACATGACGAGTCTGGCCGAAAAGAGCATGAAATATACTACCTTAGCAAAAAGTTTACTGACTGTGAAACCAGATATTCACTACTCGAGAATACTTGTTACGCTTTGGCATGGGATGCTCGCTGGCTAAGACAATATATGTTGACTCACACCACTTTATTAATTTCTAAGATGGATCCTATCAAGTATATCTTCGAGAATCTAACTCTCTCTGGATGAATAACTAGATGGAAAATGATATTGGCTAAATACGATATCCAATACAGTACACAAAAAGCAATAAAGGGAAGTGTATTGGCGGATCATTTGGCCCATCAAGTTGTTGAGGACTACCAATCTATGAACTTTGAATTCCCGGACGAGAATATCATGCTGATAATTGACTGTGAAAAGCCTGGACCGTATGACGGACCTGAACAACGATCCCGATGGACTATGGTTTTTGATGGAGCTTCCAATGCATTGGGTAATGGAATTGGTGTTGTGATCATTTCTCCTGAAGGTTTCTATACACCTTTCACTGCCAGACTTTGTTTCGAATGTTCAAACAACATGGCCAAGTATGAAGCATGCATCTTGGGTCTAAAGGCTGTCGTTGACCTAAGAATCAAATTTTTGAGCGCGTACAGAGACTCAGCTCTAGTAATCAGTCAAGTTAAAGGATAACAGGATACTAAACATCCAAATCTGACCCCCTACAAAGAGCTTGTGCTAAACTTGATCCCATACTTTGAAGAGGTCACCTTTGAACACTTTCCAAGGGAAGAAAATCAGTTGGCAGATGCCTTAACAACTATGTTGTCTATGTTCAAGGTCAATTGGGACAACGAATCTCCCATAATTATTATCGAAAGATTTGATGAACCGAAATACTATTATGAGATCGACACTGATGAAGAGAAGCCATGGTATTATGAAGTGAAAAGGTACCTTGAAGCACAAGAGTATCCTGAAGGAGCCTCAATCAATGACAAGAAATTCCTATGAAGGTTCTCAGCCAAATTATTCCTAAGCAATGGGATTTTGTACAAGCGTAACCATGATTCTACTTTGCTCCGTTGTGTGGACAGAAAGGAGGCAGAGTAAATCATGGAAGACATGCATGAAGGTATCTTTGGAACTCACTCTAGCTGGCACACTATGGCCAAGAAGATTCTGAGTGCTGGTTACTATTGGTCGACTATGGAAACTGATTGCCACCATCACTCGAGAACTTGCCATAAGTGTCAAATCTATGCCGACAAGGTTCATGTGCCTCCAATTCCTTTGAATGTCATGACTGCTCCGTGGCCATTTGCAATGTGGGGCATTGACATGATTGGAGAGATCAAAACCATTGCCTCTAATGGAAATCATTTCATCCTCGTCGCCATTGATTACTTCACCAAATGGGTTGAAGTTGCTTCATTTTCCTCAATCACTAAGAAATTTATAGCCCGATTCATCAAGCATAACCTCATATGTCGGCATGACATCCCTAAAAGGATCATCACCAACAACGAAACCAACCTCAAAAATGCCATGATTACTGAACTCTGTACGCAGTTCAAAATCAAGCATCACAACTCTTCTCCTTACAGACCTAAGATGAATGGTGCAGTGGAAGCCTCCAATAAAAACATAAAGAAGATTTTGCAAAAGATGGTGGTAACCTATAAATACTGGAATGAGATGCTGCCATTTGCTCTTCATGGCTATCGTACTTCGACTCGAACATCAATGTGGGCAACCCCTTTCTCTTTAGTCTATGGCATGGAAGTTGTCTTTCCTGTTGAAGTGCAAATTCCTTCTTTGAGGATTATGAAGGAAGCGGGCTTAGGAAAAGATGAATGTATTTAGACAAGATTGGATCAATTGAATTTGATTGATGAAAAAAGATTGGTTGTTGTTTGTCATGGTTAAATGTATCAAAGGCGTATGATTAAGGCATTCAACAAAAATATCAAACATCGGGTATACCAGGCTGGCGACTTGGTAATAAAGCGCAACATTCTACCACGAGGAGATCCCAGGGGGAAATGGACTCCCACTTACGAATGGCCATTTGTTTTCAAGAAATTATTCTTTGGCGGTGCTATGATGCTAACCACTATGGACGGTGAAGATTTCCTACACCCTATGAACGTAGACATAGTCAAGAAATACTATGCATAAAGAATGACCCGTTAGGTTGACATGCCTAGGAAAAAATAGGGGCATCCCGGTGAACCAAAAGGGGTTCGGGAAAAAATTAGGGATATACACAAAATATTATACACCCGGCAAGTCAAAACCTGAAATGGCGACTTGGGCAAAAATGGGTATCCTGGTGGACTGAAAACCCGAAAGGGCGGTCTAGGAAAAAGTTAAGGATAAAAAGCGTACGACTATGTTCCGTTGGATCACTATAATTATCTTTATCACTAAAATCAAAAGTTCAAGCGATACGAGATCAATTCAATCAACTTCTTTCGATGAAAAAGGATGATGTTCGAAGACATAGGGGAAATAGTGGAGTTGGGACCCAATGAGATCACTTCCACATGGCTATACAATTTTTGTTTTCACTTTGTATTCTTTTCATTTTTCGACGACTTCCTCTTACTAGGATTTTTGTCTCCCTGTACAAAAATGCATGTTTTTAGGAAAATTACCAATACAAATATACTTTAAAGTGCAAACTTTTTGTTTTTTTTCCTTCTATTTTGAGTGAAAAAACGTCCAATGACTAAAATTGAATGAACATATGCATATGAACATGATTAACTGTTAATAAATGTACGCACAAGAACAATAATAAGCATTTACTTAAGTATTTAGGATATCCCCACAAAGTTACTTCAATAAAATTATCCCCACAGAGTGAATTCATATATTCTCCATCCAGAGTGCCAATAAGTATATCTCCTTGAAATTCTCTTTCGAGTTTGGTTTTCCAAAGATGAGAAAGAAACCCTGCAAAGATTATTCCTCAAATGAATACATTTCCCCAGTAAGGTCTTCAAAATACCTTTCTCGACAGGGTTTATTTCCCCAACGGACTACAATCTCCCTAGCTTAAGTTTACTTCTCAACGGACAATACCCCTTGTCCCCAACAAAGTTGATCCTATCACCAAAAAGTTGTTGTGAAGCCTGGAACCCGACCAGATACCAGTTTAACTTCATCTTCCCCATACGATCAGAAGTCTTATCATCTCTTGTATCCCCAGTCAGGGCATATGAGAATTAAATCCCCCAGTAGAGCAATGGATAATCAAGGTTCTTAAACTCTACTCCGCAAACAGAAATCAACACTCCCTGTAGAGTTTCCTTAAACAAAAAACATGAATTCCTAGCGAAAACATTCTAAATAAGGTTGAAGAGATGCATACTCTTTATCTCCAGCAGTAGTCAAATATTTAGCTTCTTAAAAACTCCCCAGCAGTTGTCAATGATTTATTTTCCAGACAAAGATACACTTCAAATAACATTCCACATTCATACATCATGACATATGCATACAAAATGCATATAACACAATCTCATTTATTTTGAGAACGTCATTACAGAATGCATGCATCATGACATTGAATTACAACTAATTCTTTACCATTTCTGGAAAGATCAGTCACTAGATGAATACCACCAGCAACAAACATTTTATCTGCTGGTTCAGTTTAAATCAACCAATGATCTATCCTAATTCTGTTCTGATAGACACTTTCCCTGGTCCAGTTAAATCGCTCTAAAGATTTATATTGATTCGTTATCCAGTTAAAGATTATTCAAGAGCTATGCTGGTTCAGTTTAAATCGACCAGTGATTTATCCTGATTCTGTTCCGGTAGACACTTTCTATGGTTCAGTTAAATTGCTTTGAAGATTTATACTGATTATCCAGTTAAAGATTATTCAAGACCTCTGCTGGTTCAGTTTAAATCGACCAATGATTTATCCTAATTTCGTTCTGGTAGACACTTTCTCTAGTTTAGTTAAATCGCTCCAAAGATTTATATTGATTTGTTATCCATTTAAAGATTATTCAAGACCTCTGCTGGTTAAGCTTAAATCGACCAATGATTTATCCTGATTCCGTTCCTGTAGACACTTTCTCTGGTTCATTTAAACTGCTCCAAAGATTTATACTGATTCATTATCCAATTGAATATTACTTAAGACCTCTACTCGGTTCAGTATAAATCGATCATAGATTTATTCTGATACTTCTTCCAATCAACAGTCACTTTGGATGGCATCCATAAGCCCATCTCTGACAACCTTCCATAACTCTTTAAATGGCATATTTAATCCCATTCCCGACACAATCAACCAACAGCAATATTTCGTGCGAGTGCAAATTTCTAGGCACTCTAGTGTTCAATCACCTTCCACCTTCAAGTTATGAATGGCGAACCCGCCAATCTAACTCTTCAGGTTTAAGAAGATTGAACAGGGGCATCTATTGTACCCCAAATTTTCCCTCTCCTTTCTCAAGACATTTCTCACATGATCTCCAAAAGCTCAAGTTTGCACAAGTGTTGACTAGGTCAACCATCTCCTAAACACTGATGCCTCAAATTAGGATTTTGATTTTCATAAGGATAATTGGACTTCTAATGCCTCAAATTACCTTCATGGAACATTATAGACCTCCAAGAATACTCATGTCAAGTTTCAAGTCTTGAATCACAAATTTGCTCAGTCAATTGACCAGATGACAAAAAATCAACTGTATTGGCTAAAAAGTCAACTATGGTCAAACTACTGTCAAACTTCAAGATTTTTGGTCCACATCAACATTTTGAAGTCATATTCATCAATTCATCAAATTTGGGTCACAATTCCTTAAGAAAAATGTTCAATTTACCAAAAGGGCAAAATGTTCAAAATTAGGGTTTTGATTGTAATTAACTGATCATTGACTTTTAACCTAATACACGATCCAATGGCTTGAAGCATAATCTCAAGGATTCTAATACAAAATTTTGACCTAATCTCATGTCTCAAATCATCTTTGAAAATCAATGGATTGATAGTTGAATTTTGGGTCAATTGATGAAAAGTCAACTGATGCATAAAAAGTCAAACTTTGACTTTGACTTTTTGATCAAGGTTTGATTTCAAAGATCACAATTCATCAATAAATTAAAAAATATGAAGTGTGACCATCAAGAAATCAAGAAAGTCAAAAGTCAATTTGAAAAGTCAAACTTTTCAAGATTTAGAAATATTTTCTAAGTGTTTTTATACATGATAATTTCACTACTTCATGCCAATTTTTCACCAAGATGCAAGATGATTCAAAAGAAACTTTCAACATGAAAGTTGTAGATCCTAGTGAGATATACAACTTTGTATTAGAGGACTCATATCCAAAAAATTCTTAGATTTTGAGTTATAAGCCCATAAAGTCATGCACATTTTCTAAAACACTTAGTGAAAATTTGACCTAGTTTAGGCATATTTTTGACCTAACTTCTTGGCTAATTTTCACCAAGGTCCAAGATGATTATGTCAAAATTTTCAACATCAATGTTGTAGGAGATGTTTCAATCTTTCCAAAATATCCAAGAACTTGAAGAGATCATGCTTGAACTAGAAGTTTTGAAGAGATGACGACGACCTCATAAACTTGAATTTTAGGTCATTTTCTTGATGAACATTTGATCCAATCTCATAGCCATGTTGCATAATCTTGCTTTGCAGGCTCCTAACTTGTGTTTCACTCCATAATTAATTAATTACACAACTGATAGAGCTACTGTCCAAACATTTGAACCATTATCCAATTTACATTTCCATTTATGGCACAAAGTTACCATTCCATTCTTAAAAAGTTGCTTTAATCACAAAGTTAACTTGTCTTGAGCTTCTAACTTATTTGTTCAGCACACACTCAACATTCACAGTCAGGCAAACATGTTAAAGCTTGTAACCACTCTAGATAGCCTCCTACTATGCATTGGAATAATGTGTATCAAGCTTGCTTCACAAACAAGCCAAAAAGCCATAACATGTGAACTTGTAATTCTGATAACCTCAAGCTCTCAAAACCTTTTCCTATAAATTGAGACACTATTATGAAACCTAGGACACAAAAATTAGAATCCTGAAAACTACCTCAAACTCCATCCAACCAGAAATTTCACAAAAACTCCATTTTTACCACAGCTCTGCCCTTGAACTTGTATCTTTCATTTCTATTGTGTGTTTTCCCTCAAAATCATTTTTAAAGCTTCCATGCGTCAAATATAGTTCATCCATGTCCCTGTTTTGGAACTGTAACACCTCCATCACCATTGTCTAAACTCAAAAACAGCCACCTACAACTTGACTTCTCCAGAATATTTCAGCCACTCTCAAATCAAGCTAAGCATTGCATTAGCTTCCCAGAGGTCCAAAGAAGCTAACTAGATCATTACAGCACCTTGAAGCAAGCTCAAACTCAAAACACGAATTCCATTTTCAAGGTGAGTTTTCTGACTTTTGAACTCATCATATAGGCATCATTTGTTTTCCATTTGTGAAATAAAATGAGACATCATAACCCTGAAACTAACCATGTCCTTAGAATTCATTTATATTGCCTGAGTAGTGTGAATTTTAGTTTTGAACTTTCTAAAAAAAATAGGCCAGATTTGGTACCAAGAAAAATTCGTATTCATATTTGATCTATTTTTTAAGTTAGTTACATATTTGGAATCATTGTTAAATTTCAAGCAACTTTCATGTTTACATTTTCCATTTTGGTTGAGAAATGAGGAAGTTACAAATTTGAACAATGGTGATGAATTTTCTGGTGCGAGGAAGAAGATGAAGTCATCTTCAGGAACGTGTTTCAAATATATATGTTTGGTTTTGTTTATAACACCAGATGTATAGCCACCCCAGTGGTAGAAAGCGCGCGCGTAAGGCTTGGAACTATAGGGACCTGGGTTCGAGCACCAGTGGTACCCTTTTATTTTTCTTTATTTCACATTTCAAATCCAATGCAAACAAGGAAGGGGCGCGCATGATGCACCTCAACTCCCAACCATCTGATCTCATCCAAAGTCAGATCCTGCGCATCCAGCACCTCCCCATGGTGAATCTCCAGCAAGCTTTTCACACTAAATCATCACAGGCGCCGAGCTCACTGTTTTGGGTCTGGGAATTTACTATGTTCTCACCCTTCTTTTCAGTTTCACACATAAGCCCAACACATTTTCTTTTTTCTTATTTTTATTGAAATATTTTTGCTTAAACATTTTTATTTAATATCATAAAATCATAAAATCACAAAAATATTAGATTTAGGTTTTTATTTAATTAAACTAATTTTTGACATAAAAACTAATTTACTTTAATCAACCTTTATTTTATTAATTAATTTGTAAATTAATTATAAATTAGGATTTTGATTATTTATTTTTACACATTAAAAATATTTTCTTAGCTAATTAATTTCTTTTAGAATTAGAATTAAATTAGACTTGTGTTTATTTAGTTTTAATAAGGTTAAAAATTACTAAAATATCTCTTTCATCAAAAACCCTAAAAATGTTTTCTGAACAAATCTAATTCCTTTTCTTAATTAATTTAATTTCTTTTCTTAAACTAATTTAGGTTTAGTTTTATTAAATTAACTTAGGCTAATTATTTATTTTCTTTCTCTTTATTAGTTTAATTAAAGTTAAACCCTTTCATTAAAAAACTCAAACACAATTTTCTTTTCTTTTATATCATCTTTATATTCTTGTATATTTTTTTTATTGTTATTCATTATTCAATATAGTTGTAATAGTAATTAGATTTTAATCGCTTTCAACCCCCATTTGTGACTTGTATCTCCATCCCCTAAATGATGTAATAGCGTAGAACTTTAAATTTCCACAATTTATCGCTTTCATTATCATTTCTAGTAACTAGGGTTTGTATGGCAAGAAATAAAATCACCAAGTAGAAAACCATAAATTCAAAGACAAAAAGCATGAAAAACAAAAACTTTGTACACTTGCACCTCTAGGGTTAACTCACACTTGTTACCTTCAATAGAAACAGTCACGTCCCTCGAATGTGGGATACATTAGCAATGACCCTCGAATACAAGATCGTAGTCCCTCGATGACCCTTCAATGTTGCCTTCGGTAAACGATTTTAGACCCTCACAACAAATTGCTAAGGTATCCTACAATTTTCCTTCTATGACTATACGATGACCCACGCCCGTCCCTTCACATCTAATGATATGGTTTCTTACTAGCTAATGGTAATATAACACTATCTAAAGGAGGAGGAAAAGAACAAATACTTCTTTTGAGTAGGTCGAACGCTCATAGTTGCTTGCTCACAAACATTTCAAACACACAAACACGTTCATGAAATATTTTCAAAAGTCAACACTTTGTATAAATTCTTATAGAGACGAGAATCATTACAAAGTTCGCCTAAACGAAGGCACTTTTCAAAAAAAAACTTTCAAAACAAACACAAACACATTTTACAAAGCATTTCAAAGTGAGCTAGCAACTAAGATCCCATAGATAACTACGGATGAAAAGGGTGCTAACACCTTCCCTTTTCATAACCTACCCCCCGAACTCAAGAAAATTCTCAAAAGGTATTTCGTGTTATTTTCACCCTTTCCTTTATTGGATAAAATAAAAGTCAGTGGCGACTCATGCTATCCGCAACAATTGCGATAAAATGCAAAATACCCAAGTCAGTTCTCCCATTGTATTACACTCGCAAAGTCGAAAACCTGAAAAGGAGGCTTGGGCAAAAAAGGTTATCCCGGTGGGCTGAAAACCCGAAAGGAAAGTACAGGCAAAAGTTAGGGATTAAAGCGTACGACTATGTCCCATTCGATCATCCGTCTACTTACAGCCAACATAATTACCGACATCAAGCTCAAACGGTACAGATCAATCCAGTCATCTTCTTCCGACGACAAGTTATGAGATGCTTGAAGACATAGAAGCAATAGAAGAGTTAAAACTCGATGGGATCATTTCCACATAGCTGTTTTTCTTTATTTCTATTTGTACACCTTTTTCTTTTCACGATGATTTCCTTTTACTAGGACTTCTGTCTCTTTGTATAAAACTGTCTATTTATAGATAAATCTTCCAAATCAATGCAATCAGTTTCAATTTCAAAAAATTATTTTTTATTTTCTCTGTTTTGTTTGTGAAAACGTCCAATAATTATATTGAATGAACATATGCATTTGAATATGATTACCATTTAAAATATATGCATGAAAACAGGATTAGAATTTATCTAATACTCTAGGAGTTGGGATAATGTTTAAGTGATTCGTAAATCCCCACAGAGCAATCTCCATGAAACTATCTCTACAAAGCTATCTTCGCAAGATCATCCCCAACAAAGATATATTCCCCAACAAGTCTAATATGCCCTCAGGCAGAAATTGGGGTATCTTACATCAATTCACTTCCATATCCCTAATGGATAGCTTAACCTTATCGTCATCCCCAATAGGTTCCCTAGCAGATAAGGAGGTTTGATCATTTCCCCAGTATACAGTGGAGACTTCCTTAGCGAAGCCTATAAAATTCCAAGCCCCATCAAAGTTTATTTCTTTAATACAGTTTACAAGAATTTAATTCTCCAGCAGAGTTTATTACTCCAACACCGGAAATCCCTAACAAAATTCTCTTCTCCAGTAGGGTTTAATCAAAGTTTCTATCCGCAGAAGAGTTGCTACAATATCTGAAACCTGGACAGATAACACACTAGAGGAATATCTATCACTTTTATCCCTAGTAAGGGTACATAAGAATCAAATCCTTCAACAAAAATAACGGCAAACGATTGACTCTACTTGAATTCATATATCCTCAAGCATAAGTCGAAGATCCCCAACGAAGCATTTTCAAACAGAAAGCGGGAATCCCCAGTAAAATTATTCCCAGCAGAAATTGAAGAATCACTTTCTTCATTCCCAGCAACAGTATGAGATTTATTTTCCCCAGCTAGACATTGTTACAAGGAGTTACCGATATGCTTCAACAACATATTACGTCCATATATCATTCCACAATACATCATAGCATATTGTAACACGGTGGGAGAACTGACTTGGGTATTTTGCGTTTGATAACAATTGTTGCGAATAGAAAGAGTCACCATCGACTTTTCTTTTATAAAATATGGAAAGGTTGAAAAGAACAAGAAAGACCTTTCGAGATTATTTCTTGAGTTTGGGGGTAATTTATGAAAAGGGAAGGTATTAGCACCCTTTTCATCCGTAGTTATCTATGGGCTCTTAGTTGCTTGCTAGATCACTTGATTTTGTTTGAAAATGTGATTGTGGTGTGAGTTTTGAAAGTATTTTGAAAACGTCTTTGTAATGGTTCTCGTTTCTATAAGAACGCATACAAAGTGTTGTTTTGAAAATAGTTCGAAGACGTGTTCGTGGAATGTGTTTTTGAAAGTGATTTTGAAAAGTGTCTTTGTAATGGTTCTCGTCTCTATAAGAACGCGTACAAAAAGCTTTGTCTTTTGAAAATGTTTCAAAATGAAAGTGTGGGTGTATAAAATGTTTTTGTTGTGAGCAAGAGAGTAATTAGGAGAATCCTACCTACTCAAAAGTTTTTAATGTTCTTTTCCTCCTCCTTTAGATGTCAATATCTTACCATTGATTTGGTAAGAAGCCCCATCATTGGATGTGAAGGGACGAGCGTGGGACATTTGTATAGTCATAGAAGGCAACTTATGGGAAGTTTTAGCAATTTTCATTTACGGACTAGATCGTTTATCGAAGGCAACATTGAGGGTCATGACGGACTATGATCTTTTATCGAGGGTCTTTGCTAAAACGCCCATATTCGAGGGACATAACTATTTCTCTGAGGCAACAAGTGGGATTACCCTAAGGGTGCATGTGTGAATAGTGTGTTTGATTTGCATGCATTTAGTCTTTGAATTTATGTTATCTACTTGTTGTTTTCTATCTTCCCATACATCCTAATTACTAGCATTTATACAAAAGTAATAAAAAATGCATAAAATAAATCCTACACTATTACAATCAAATTGAATATCATGAAAATGTAAAGGAAAAATAAAATAAAGGAAATAAAAAGGGCTCTTTTGATTTAGGCAGAAGTATCCTTCGATTCTGCTTCTCTAGCTACCTTCGATTTGGCCTGGAAGTATTGAAGGTGTGCCTTCCGATTGGGCCTGGAAGTCAGTGTGGGCGTGCCTTTCGATTTGGGCTTAGCCTAAGGCATGAGATGCAGCCTTCGATTCTACCTTGCCGAATCCTTCGACTGGGGGATGGAATCAGCATGGCAATCCTTCTAGCTGCCTCTTTTATTCAGCATGGAGTGCCCTCTTCACCTTAAGTCCTTTGTTGCCTCCTTAGATTGGGGCTTGGAAGTAAGTGTGGGCATGCCTCTGGCTGCCTCTTTCGTTTGGACCTGGAAGTTACTGTGGAAGCCTAAAGCTTCCTTTCATACTTCCTTCCTGTTGTACCCCAAAATTTTCCCTCTCATTTCTCAAATAATCTCTCATAAGATCTCCATTTATTCAAGACTACACAAGGTTTGATCAGCTCAAGACACTTCCTCAACACTGACAACTCAAAATTAGGGTTTGAGTTTTCACAAGGATAATTGAACTTTCAAGGCCTCAAGTGACTTTCATGGATCATTTTGGACCCTCAAGATTTCTCATGTCAAGTTTCAAGTCTTGGATCACATTTTTGCTCAGTCAGTTGATCAGTTGACCTAAAATCAGTTAGATTAGGGAAAAAGTCAATTGTGGTCAATTTGCAGTCAAACTTCATAATTTTTTGTCTATATCAAAATTATGAACTCATATATGTCAATTGATCATGTTTGGATCATAATTCCTCAAGAAATTTGATCAGAATACAAAAAGGGCAAAATGGTCAAAATTAGGGTTTTGACTAAGGAGATACAATTTTTGACTTTTGACCTAACAAATGACTTATTGGTTAAGACATTATATCAAGGATTCAAATACATCATTTTGACCTAATGGCATGGCTCAAAACATTTCTCAAGAACAATTGATTGATAATTGAATTTCAGTCAACTGATGAAAAGTCAACTGTACAATGAAAAGTTAAACTTTGACTTTTTGATCAAAATCAAGTTTCAAAGATTACCATTCATCAAGACATGTCAAAATATGAAACTTGTTCATCAAGAAATCAAAATTTCAAAATTCATCTTTGAAAAGTCAAAATTCTAAGACTTAGAATTTTTTCTAAGTGTTAGAAAGTTCATGTTTTTTTCATAACTTTGTTCCAAATTTCCACCATGATGCAAGATGATTCAAAGGAAACTTCCAAATGAAAGTTATAGATATCAATGAGATCTAAAACATTTTAGGGCAGAACATTTTCTAGAAATGCTTGGATTTTAAGTTATGAATTTATGAAGACATGTCCATGAAGCTAAAAAGACTTAGTGAAGTTTTGCCCTAGTTGGGCAGGATTTTGACCTAACTTCATGGAAACTTTTCACCTAGTTCCAAATTTAATCTTCGAAAATGTCTAACATGAAGGTTGTATAGGATTCTACAAGCTTTCCAAAATGTCCAAGAACTTGAAGAGATCATTTTTGAGCTAGGAGATTCGAAGACTTTAAGTTGGCATGATAAACTTGAATTACAAGGCATATTTTGTGACGAACGTGAACCAAATCCATAGCCATGCTGCATAATCTTCACTTTTCAGGCCTCAAACTTGTTTGTCACTCCTTAATTTAATGTTTACGCAACTGATTGATCAATTGTCCAATTGATTCAAGCATTGCCCAAAGCATTTTGCCATTGTAGGGAGAAAGTCACCATTTCCATTCTAGTAAAGCAAGCCTTTATGCAAAGTCAACTTCTTGAGCTCCCAACTTGGTTCATCTGAGTACAAGAAATATAAAAGATAAAAGCAACATGTCTAGAGCCTCCAATAAAGGGATACCATACTTGTACTATGCCTTGAAACCATGTTTTCCTCTTTTCTTCAAAATCAAGTAACATAGCCATAACTCTATATCTCACAGATCTGTCAACTTCGAACCCTAAGACCTCTTGCTTATAACTATACAAGTTATTTGCAATAAAACACACGAGTTCAAGCACCCCAAAACACTCCCAAGCACTCTACAACCCAAAATCTGCCAAAATTGACAATTTTGAACCTCACATAGCCATCTCAAAATCTACTCGTGCGTATTAAGTTTTAACAATCCAAACACTTAATATACATCATATAAAAGTGATCTAGGCCCATGTTTCCTGACTATAACCCCTCCATCACCATCCACCATTTTCAAAACTGAAGCTTGCAACTTGACTAGAGTTGGGAGTTTCAGCCATCCTCAAAGCAAAGTAGGAGTTGGAATACACTCAAGGAGGTCCATGCAAGCTAAAGAGATCATCAGGCCATCTCAAAGGTTGCTCAAACTCCATAGACAAATCCATCTGCAAGAGGTAAGTTTTCAAACATCAAAATATTGATACAAGCATCTTTTGTGCATATATTCTGAAGTAAAAATGTAGATATCATTACCTTGAAGTTGTACATGTCCATAGTTTTCATTTATATTGATTGAGCTTGGAGAATTTTAGGTTTGAATCTTTGAAAAAAGTTAGGTCAAGATTTGGTACTTTTAGAAATTCATGCTCATCTTTGAGAATTAGTTTAAGTTGTTTACATATTCAGAATCCTGGTAAAATTTCTAACAATTTTGATGTTGGAAGTTTTGAGAATGGATGAGAAATGGATGAGTTACAAGAACCCTGGCTGAAGGTTGAAGATGAAGTTCATTTTTAGGACTTGTTTTGTATTATATATTTATGGTTTCAGTTAAGTTAACGGATGTACAACCACCCCAGTGGTAAAGGCAGTGTGCGTTTATGGTCAAGGTCATGGGTTCAAGTCCCAGCGCTGCCTTTTTTCATATTTCTCAAACATTTTCTTTCTTTTTTGCTATAAGCAACCAGCGCCTGTGCCTCCACAAATGGGCCCGTACCATTTTTGGTGGTTCTGACCCCCCCTGTTTCCATTTACCATGCAGGCCTATTTTTATTTTTTCTTTTATGATTCCAAAAACATGTTAATGGGTCAGGCTTCAATCAAAAAACTGTTTTTTCTTACAAACATCCTAAATTCTATTTTCACCTCCTGACTTTTATTTTCATATTTTATTTTATTTTATATTTCTTTATTATTATTATTATTATTATTATTATTATTTTATTTTTTTTTATAATAAAAATCCAAAAATATATTTTTATTTTATTTGCATTTTACATACTTATATTTTATTTTCTTTATAAACTAAAAAGAGACAAAAATATTTTCTTAATTTATTTTTCTTAATAAATGAATAATTAGATTTAGGTTTAGTTATTTTCTTTTTTTTAATTAATTAAATTAACTTAGAATTTAGGTTTTCTTTTAATTAATTAATTTCCATACTATTTTTATTAAACTTAAAACCTTTTCTAAAAAAACCTAAAAATGCTTTCTAATTTAATTTCTTTTCTTAATTAATTTAGATTTAACTTTCTTAATTTAGTTAATTATTTCTTTTAGTTAATGGGGTCAAAACTAAACCCTTTCCTCAAAAACTAAACAAAAATCCATTTCTTTTCCATTTACATCCTTGCACATTTTATTTATTCATTTCTTGTACATCATTTCAATATGGTTGTAATAGATAATTAGGTTTAATTTCTTGCAATACCCATTTGTAAATTTGTATACCCCATCCCCAAATGATGTAATAGCGTAGTAAATTTACTTTAAGCAATTTATCGCTTTCATATAAATGCTAGTAATTAGGGTTTGTATGGAAAGATGAAAATCAATAAGTAGATAACCCTAATCAAAGATTAAATGCATGCAAATCAAACACACTATTCACACATGCACCCTTAGGGTAATTCCACTTGTTGCCTTACAAAAATGGTCATGTTATGCATGTGGAATGTCTTAGTAAAAACAATAAAAAATACAAGATCATAGTCCCTTGATGACGCTTCAAATGTTGCCTTTCAAATGTTCTTAGTCCCTCAAAGAGAAATGCTAAGAATCTCACAACATTGCTATCACCACTATACGATGACCCACGCCCGTCCCTTTACATCCAAAGAAAGGGCTTCTTACCAATCAATGGTAAGATAGCAATATCAAAGGAAAGGAAGAAATGAACAAAAGACTTTTGAGTAGGTAGAAATGTTCTTAGTTGCTTGCTCACTTTCAAAACAAACATCCTTGCTCACTTTCAAAACAAACACACACCAAACACTTTCAAAACATGAAATATTTTCAAAAGTCCAACACTTTGTATACGTTCTTACGAACGAGAACCATTACAAAGTTTTCCTAAACGAAGGAGCCTTTTCAAAAATACTTTCAAAACCACTACAAAGCACATTTTCAAACAAAACTAAGTGATCTGGCAAGCAACTAATAGCCCATAGATAACCATGGATGAGAAGGGTGCTAACACCTTCTCTTTTCATAATCTACCCCCCAAACTCAAGAAATAATGTCAAATGTCTTTACTGTTCTTTTCAGCCTTTGCTTTTGGATAAAAGAAAAGTCGATGGTGACTCTTGCTAACTGCAACAATTGCAATAAAACGAAAAACATCCAAAGTCAGTTTTCCTACCGTATTACAGAATTGGCGACTCTGTTGGGGAGAACTTAAAAGTGGGGTTACGTTAGGGCTAGATCACCTTTATTTTCTTTCATTGTTTGACTTGCTTGCTTTACATTTTGGTTCCTTGTTTGGGCTTGCTTTGATCCTCTACCCGGATCTGGGACACCTTTTTAGGTAATTAGCAATAGATTGTGGAAACTGTACGGCGTAGACCGATATGGTTGAAACAATGGCTACGTTAGTGTGACGCATGTATGGGTACCGGTATCCCTTGTGTTGAATCGAGGAGAATATGAGGCTGCTGAGTGGCGTCATGAAGCACTAACTGACTTTAGAACCTTAATTGAACAACTTGGCCATTAGGACGTAGTGAGATGACCGATTTCGGTGGAAAGCTGAAAATTAGTTAATACTCGATACTACGCTCACTGAGATTGGACTTTTGGGATATCTCGATTGGAAGAAAAGATTGATTGTGCTGAGACAATGCCTAAAATAAAGGTCAGTGATATTGAGGCCCTTTAGAACCCAGTTACTATTACTAGGACAGGTTTGAGCCAACTAAAACTTCAAGAGGGTACTTACCTACAAACTCCATGTAAGCCTAAACCTAAGGACTTGTTTGCCTTGTGCATATATGCTTACTTGTACATAACATCATAAACATCATAACATCATACACATTCTCACTAACCATTTCAAGGATTTAGAAATTTATCTTTGTCTTTGTTTTGTAGGCCATGAACTCTGTCCGAAGAAACACCATCAGAATCAACTTTGTGAAAGCACACCCTCAACTCCAAGAGTTAGCATCAAGGGTACCTGAAGACTCTCCTTTCACCAAGAAGTATGGTCGGCTCCTCAATTTGGATACCTCCAATTTCCAAGAAGATATGATGTGCATGCTATTCCAATTCTTCGATCCCATGCATCATTTCTTCACCTTCCCCGACTATCAATTAGTGCCAACATTAGAAGAATTCTCTTTGCTATTAGGAGTGCCCGTGCTTGATCAAGCACCATTCACCGGTTTAGAAGGGATTCCAAAACTGGAAGCCATTGCCGAAGCCATGTATCTGAAGAGATCCGACATTGTAGCAAATTGAGAGACAAGAAGCGGAGTTCAAGGGTTCCTAGCGAAGTTCTTATTGGAGAAGGCTCGCTCATTTTGGGAAGATTTGAATTTTCAAGCCTTTGAGGATGTGCTAGATGTGAATGCCATCACAGTCTTTCTCTATCGTAATCCTATACCTACCTTACTGGGAGACATCTTGCATTGTTTCCATACCCGCACCATGAAGAAAAGAGGTACTCTCTTGTGTTGTATTACCCTACTTACCAAGTGGTTTATTTCACACTTACCTCGATCGACATTGAAGAACGAGCAAAGATTGGCATGGTCTCAAAGGATGATGTCCCTCACCCACTCTGATATCCATTGGTGTTCGATATCCTTGGTGGATACTTCTACCATTGACTGTTGTGGGGAATTCCCTAATGTCCCTCTGCTTGGAATTAAGGGAGGTATCACTTATAACCCTTGCTTAGCCTTGTGACAGTTTGGATACACCCGAAGAGATAGTCCTCATGTTATGCTCATCCAAGGAGTGGTATTTGATTACGAGAGCGACAATCAAGGCTACCATCAAAGGTTTGCACGAGCTTGGATGATGGTAACCAAAGCAGATAGTGGGACACTGGGACGCAAGAATTATATTCCCTTTGAACCTTATCTTAGGTGGGTGCGAGCTCGTGCTTAGAAACTCATGATGCCTTACCCTTACATCCTACCAGTTATCATGGAGCCTGTTGCTGAAGAAGAAGTCCAATATACTGTCCTTCATCCCAACATGCCTACTTATCTTGAAGACATGCAAAAAGGTTGGATTCAGATAAAGGAAGAATGGGACACTTTCGAAGCTCAATGCTAGGCAAGTGAGAAAAGGGTTTTGGAGCTTACAAAGCAACTACATGAAGAACGAAGCTTGAACGCCCATCTTGCACCAAAGAGAATGCGTTAAAACTTTTTATCTTAAGAGATTTATTTTGTAAGCCCAAGAGGCATATTGTAATCATTTTGAACTAATTAATGAAATTTGACGTTTGTTCATTCTTTTTCTATATAAATTTAAATTTCATAAATCCTTGAAATCATTTGCATACACATTTTCAATGCATCATAACATAACAGGTTTTCCATGACAGGTTTCCTTATCTCTCTGCTGTTTATTTTAGTAAGATGGATATAGAGAAAACAATGAAGGACCTACAAGCACAAAACTCCCAGTTTCAAGAGACTCTGCTGACCCTAGCCAAGGGGCAACAAGATTTGATGGCGTTGCTAGCAGACAAAAAGAAGCCAAAGAGGAAAGCCCTAGTCAACATGGGTAGAAGATTCAGAGAGCCGGTCCGTTAGATACCGGTAGTGGAAGACTCATTTGAGGAAGACGAGAATCATATTGGAGAAGCTAGGAGTACCCAGGCTAGGTGTATTAATGATCAAGCATCTGATGATGAGGATTATTTTGATGAGAAGTATCCTTATGCCGATGTTAAGTACAAGCAGCTAGAAGACAGGTTGAAGTCTGTTGAGATTCAAGCCGTCCCCGGTTTGGATTTTGATGGGGTTTCCTGTCCAAAACTTCACCTGAAGTCTTATGTGCACAAGATACAATCGCACACCGCTGACAAGAAACTTTGGGTGCACTTTTTTTAAGAAAGCTTGGCTGGGACGCAACTAGAGTGGTTTTACCAATTGGAGGGTTCCCGTATCGATACATGGGAAGACTTGGCTACCACTTTCTACCACCAATACCAGTATGATGCCGACTTGGTGCTGAGAAGAGTTCAATTGCAAGACATGACAATGGGTAAGGATGAAGGGTTTAAAGAGTATGCCCAAAAGTGGAGGGATCTTGCCAGTAGGGTCCAGCCACTGTTAACCGATAGGGAGCACATTGATATGTGTATGGGCACTTTATCTGGTCCATTTTCAACTTGTTGGTTGGTTGTTCTTCTTCCGGTTTCACTGAGCTAATCTTAACCGGTGAAAGAGTTGAAAGCGGCATCAAAAGCGGGAAGATTCCAACAACATCTTCCTCCACATCCAATCTCATAAAGAAACCTTTTACCGGGAAGAAAGAAATCAATGATGTGTATGGGGCAAGGGCCCGTACCAAGAAGGATGACCTACAGTCCGTTAATGCTGTCCAGATTTCCAATCCAACTCCTGCTTAAAGACCATCTTCAAATCATCAACGATTTCAGGCTCCACTAAGACAATTCACAAGGATAGGCATGTCGTTGTACCAAGCCTTAAAACACCTGCTAAAGGCTAATTTGGTGACACTCCATGATCCTCCATCCAATCCAGATACCTATTCACCAAAGTAAAATCCGAATGCCAAGTGTGCATATCACTCGAGTAGTCCCGGGCATGAGACTGACCAATGCTATGCACTGAAGAATAAAATTCAAGACTTAATATACAATAATACCATTGAATTTTATCCTCCTCCAACTCCGAATGTAATCACCGCGCCTATGTCAAATCATGGAAAAGGTATCAATGTTGTTGAAGACACCATTTTTGTTTCCTCCGTCAAAGACTTGACTACTCCGTTAAACATCATCAAAAAGAATCTGCTGAAAGTCGAGATTTTCCCTGGCTATTTGAAGGACTGTGATTGTTGTGCCAAACAACTCAGTGGATGAAAATGGCTGAAGGAAGGCGTTCAACGCCTGATGAATAGCCATGAGATCCTATTTGAGAAGACTCTGTCCGCCAAAATTTTGACCAATAGGATTGAAGATCTCTCCATCATAAAAATATCAAACAAGCCTCTTAGGATCTCCTCCAAGGGTCCTATCAGGATTTCAAATGAACCAATTATTTCTCCTCTGATAATTACCGCTCCTTGACCAATTCCGTACTCTTCCAACAAAGCAGTGCCATGGAACTATGGTGCTGAGGTGTTTTACCGTGGAATAAAGCAAGACACATGGATTGAAGAAAGCAAAGCTGATGCATTGGCAACATTACTGGCTCTAGTGAGGTGACCAGAACTGCGATAATATTTTCACCTAATATCTCACCACCAACTGTTACAAAGGCACATGTCCGCATCACCGCTACTAAGCCAAGTACTGATACAAGGGGAAAAGAGAAAGTTGTTGAGCCTGTCGAGACAGAAATACCTACAAAAGACATTGATGATGGGGAACCTTTCGCTCGAGAAATGGATGAGATTTTGAAAATTATAAAAAAGAGTGATTTCAAGATTGTGGAGCAGTTGGGGCAAACCCCTTCCAATATTTCCATGTTATCTTTTCTACTTTATTGCGATGCTCATGCTCGGGCGTTAATCAAATTCTTGAAGAAGGCTCATGTCCCTCATGAGACCACAATAAACCAGTTTGAAAATTATGTGGCAAGCTTGACGACCGATAATGGTTTGGGGTTCTCAGATGCTGATCTGACACCACTTGGAAAGAACCATAACAAAGCTCTGCATGTCTCTGTTGAATGCAAGGGGACTACCCTAACACATGTTCTGGTTGACACGGACTATTATTTAAATGTGCTACCCAAGGGGGCTTTGGACCGTTTAGACTATGAAGGAATAGTTTTGAAACCAAGTGATATTATTGTGAAGGCTTTCGATGGGTCCAAAAGGACAGTTCATGGAGAGGTGGATCTCCTGATCAAGGTGGGCTCACAGATTTTCAACTCTACTTTCTACATCATGGATATCCGTCCTGCTTACTCCTGTTTGTTGGGTCGCCCTTGGGTCTATGCAGCAGGGGCAGTAACCTCAACCCTTTATCAAAAGCTCAAGTATCCGATCAAAGGAAGGATTGTCACTGTCTGTGGTGAGGAGGAGTTCATGGTAATCCACCTCAACTCTTTCAAATATGTCGAGATGGATAGCAAATTTATAGAATTCCCGTGTCAGGCTTTTGAAAATGTGCCACCAATGGTTTCTACTACCAAATGTTCCTCTGATGTGTATAAAGTTGTTAAGGTCGTGCCAAAGATGGTTTCGTTTAGAGATGCTCGTACTGCGGTCGAAGAAGGAAGTTGTGATACTTTGGGGAAACTCCTAGAGATCCCATTCAAAGCAGACAAATGTGGTTTGGGTTTCACTATCAAGGCTCAGAAAGAAGTGAGGCGCGCTTGTGCAGGGAATCCCCCTCTCCGTATTGGAAGTCATGAAGTTAATGCTGTGGGTGATTCTGATGATGAATGTGCATTTGAAGAATGGGTATACCCTACTACAACAAAGCTTAACAATTGGCATGCAAAGGACTTCATTCCCATCTCCTTCATTGAGGAGTAATCACTTGTTTATTGCTTTCTTTTAATTCAATAATATTTTGTCTGTAATATTAAACAATGACTTTTAAACCATGTGCCTGGCTCGGGGTACTATCGTCCATTTGTCAAGGGTTTTATTTATGTTCATTTTATCATATGATCATTCAATACAAATCATTGGACTTTTGCATTCAAATCTTTATGCTCATTGTCTTTCTTTTTCTTCAAATACTTTTTTCAAAATAGCCATGTATCTTACATGCACACACACACACACACATTCTTGCAGGTCCTCATCCACTCTGGATCTTATTGCCAATGACTCTACTATTGCCGACTATGATTTCGAACATCCAATTAACCAAGCAAAAGATGAAGGTGAGGAAGATTGTGAAATACTAGGAGAACTAGTCAGACTCCTACTATAAGAGGAAAAAGCTATTTAGCCGCACGAAGAGTCAGTTGAAGTCATCAATCTAGGTATCGAGACAGATAAGAAAGAGGTCAAGATCGACGCTAACCTGGAAAGCAGTGTCAAAAGAAGATTGGTTTAGATGTTGCATGACTATGTAGAAGTGTTTGCTTGGTCGTATGAAGATATGCCAGGGTTGGATACTGACATTGTAGTTCATCGTTTGCCAACAAAGGAAGATTGTCCTCCTGTCAATCAAAAAGTCTATCGCATGAGGCCTGACATGTCTGAAAAGATAAAAGTTGAAGTGATGAAACAATTTGATGCAGGATTCCTAGCTGTGACATCTTATCCCCAATGGGTTACGAATGTGGTTCCAGTATCGAAAAAAGACAGAAAAGTTCGAATTTGCGTAGATTATAGGGATCTGAATAGGGCAAGCCCCAAGGATGACTTCCCTCTACTTTATATTTATGTCTTGGTCGATAATGCTGCTTAGCATAAAGTCTTATCTTTCATGGATGGTTTCCCCGGCTATAATCAAATTAGGATGGATCCCGAAGACATGGAGAACACCACTTTCATTACGCAATGAGGCACCTTTTGCTACATGGTCATGCCGTTCGGATTAAAGAATGCAGGGGTAATATATCAAAGGGCTATGGTGGATTTGTTTCATGATATGATCCATCATGAAATAGAGGTATATGTGGATGATATGATTGCAAGATCACAAACTGAAGAGGAACATCTCGGTCATCTGTACAAGCTATTCGAGAGGTTGAAAAAGTACAAGTTGAGGTTGAACCCTAATAACTGCACATTTGGATTACGATCTCGAAAGCTTATAGGTTTTGTTGTCAATGGTAAAGGCATCAAAGTTGATCCTGCCAAGTTAAAGGCCATCCAAGAAATGCCAGTCCCCCACTCTGAAAAGGAAATTAGAGGATTCTTGGGTCGTCTTAACTACATCGCCCGCTTCATATCTCACTTAATTGCTACTTGTGAGAAATGTTCAAACTCTTGAAGAAAGATCGAGTAGTCAGATGGAATGATGAATTCCAGGATGCCTTCGATAAAATCAAAGATTATCTACAAGAACCTCCTATTCTCATGCCTCCAGTAGAAGGAAGACCATTGATCATGTACTTGACGGTGCTAGAGAATTCTATGGGGTGTGTTTTGGGCCAACATGACGAGTATGACCGAAAAGAGCATGCTATTTACTACCTGAGCAAAAAGTTTACTGACTATGAAACTAGATATTCGCTGCTCGAGAAAGCTTGCTGCGCTCTGGCATGGGCTTCTCACCAGCTAAGACAATATATGTTGACTCATACCACTCTACTGATTTCTAAGATGGACCCTATCAAGTACATCTTCGAGAAACCCGCTCTTTCCGGACGGATAGCTAGATGGAAAATGATCTTGACTGAGTATGATATTCAATACACAATGCAAAAGGACATCAAAGAAAGTGTACTACCAGATCATTTGGCCCATTAAGCTGTTGATGATTATCAGTCTATGAACTTTTACTTCTCGGATGAGAACATCATGCTAGTGACTGAATGTGCGAAACCTGGACCGTATGACGGACCTGAACAAGGATCCTGATGAACTATGGCCTTCGATGGGTCTTCCAACGCTTTGGGTAACGGAATTGGTTTTGTGATCATCTCCCCTGAAGGTTGCCACACTCCTTTCACTGCCAGACTATGCTTCGATTGTACAAATAACATGGCTGAGTACGAAGCATGCATTTTGGGTCTGAAGGCTACCATTGATTTGAGGATCAAGTATTTGAATGTATTTGGGGATTCCCTAATCTCATACCGTACAAGGAGCTTGTGCTATCGCTGATTCCTTACTTCAAAGAAATCACCTTTGAGCACTTCCCTAGGGATGAAAATTAGTTGGCTGACTCCTTGGCAACAATGTCTTTGATGTTCAAGGTCAGATGGGACAACGAAGCTTCTATGATTACAATTGAAAGATTCGATGAACCTGCGCACTGCTACGAGCTCGAGACTGACACATAAAAGCCATGGTACCATGAGGTGAAGAGATACCTGGAAGCACAAGAGTACCCTGAAGGAGCATCCATCAATGACAGAAAGTTCTTACGAAGATTTTCAGCCAAATTATTCCTAAGTAATGGAATCTTGTACAAATGCAACCATGACTCAACTCAACTCCGATGTGTGAACAAGAAGGAAGTAGAGGAAATTATGGAAGACATGCATGATGGTCTCTTTGGGACTCACTCTGGTGGACATATTATGGACAATAAAATCTTGGGAGATGGTTATTATTGGTCAACAATTGAGACTCATTGCCATCAACACTCAAGAACTTGCCACAAATGCCAAATCTATGCTGAGAAGTTCCATGTGCCTCATATCCCTCTGAATGTCATGACCGCTTCGTGGCCATTTGCAATGTGGGGCATTGACATGATTGGAGAGTTCAAACCCACTGCTTCCAATGGACATCGCTTCATTCTTGTCGCTATCGATTATTTCACCAAATGGGTCGAAGCTTCCTCATTTGCCTCAGTCACCAAGAACGTGGTAGCCAGATTCATCAAACACAACCTCATTTGCCGTTATGGTATCCCCGAGAGGATCATCACCGATAATGGGACTAACCTCAACAATGCTATGATTACCGAACTTTGCACTCAGTTCAAAATCAAGCATCATCATTCTTCTCCATATAGACCTAAAATGAATGGCGCAGTGGAAGCGGCCAACAAAAACATTAAGAAGATTATGCAGAAGATGGTAGTGACCTACAAGGACTGGCATGAGATGTTACCGTTTTCTCTTCATGGCTACCGTACTTCAGCTAGAACATCAACCAGGGTAACTCCCTTTTCTTTGGTCTATAGAATGGAAGTTGTTCTTCCAATAGAAGTTCAGATTCCCTCACTAAGGATTATGAGTTAAGCAGGCTTAGGCGAAGACGAATGGGTTTAGACAAGATGGGATCAGTTGAACTTGATCGATGAAAAGCGACTGTTTTTTGTTTGTCATGGTCAGATGTACCAAAAACGCATGATCAAGGCTTTCAACAAAAAGATTAAGCCTCGAGTATATCAAGCTGGTGACTTGGTGATAAAGCGCATCATTTTTCCACAAGGCAACCTCAGGGGCAAATGGAATCCCACTACGAATGGCTATTTGTTATCAAGAGAGTGTTCTCTGGTGGTGCCATGATGCTGACTACCATGGACGGTGAAGACTTCTCACAGCTTGTGAACGCGAACATAGTTAAAAAATAATACGCATAAGAGACCCACTAGGTTGACACACCTAGGCAAGATAAGGGCATCCCATAAAACCAAAAGGTTTGGGAAAAAATCATGGATATATGCAATAGATTATACACCTGACAAGTTGAAAACCCGAAAGGGCTACTTGGACAAAAATGGGTATCCTGGTGAGCTGAAAACCCCAAAGGGCGGTCCAGGAAAAAGTTAAGGATTAAAAGCGTATGACTATGTCTCGTGGAATCACCACAGTCAACTTTATTACCAAGGTCCGAGTTCAAACGGCCTAAGACCAATCCAATCAACTTCTGTCAACGGCAAGGGACATTCGAAGACATTGGGGAAATAGTAGAGTTGGAACGCAATGAGATCATTTCCACATGGCTATTTGTTTTTGTTTTCCTTTCGACGATTTCCTCTTACTTGGATCTACGTATCTTTGTACAAAAACTCCTATTCATGGGAAAAATATCAATACAAATATACTTTGAAGTGCAAACTTTATGTTTTTGTTTTGAATGCAAAAATTTCCAATGAATAAAATTGAACGAACATATGCATGTGAACGTAAGTAAAACTATTTGGCATATGTGTCATGCTAAGCAGCAGCAAGCATCTCTTTAATGTATATGGAATATCCCCACAAAGTTATTTCATTAGCATTATCCCCACAAGAATGGCTACAATAAACTAGTTCCCAACATAGTGACCCACAAAGTCTCTTTGCAGAGGTTGATACCCAACCATAGTCTCAATCTCTTGACAACTCTCTCCCCATCTAAGGTGGTCCTAAAAGAAGAAGCCCTGCATATCTCTTCCTCAAAGAACTCACCTCGTCAGCAGTTCATCAACAAGGTTTATTTCCCTAACAAACAACGAACAACAAAATTCCATGGCATAGTCTATCCTCTCCAGTTTGAGTTTTCCTTTTAGACTATTACAGACAAGAGGGCCACAACCCCTAATCCCCAGTAAAGTCATCAACAAAGTCATTTCTATCTCCAAAAGTCGCTGTGAAACCTGGAAACTGACCAGATAATAGTTTTAACTTCAGTAAGTCGCTGTGAAGCTTGGATCCGTCCAGGTAACAGTCAACTTTATTCATTCAAATACTATGAAGCCTGGGCCCGACCAGATAATAGTACTACTTTCAGTCACTATGAAACTTGGACTCGACTAGATAATAGTTAAATTTTCAAATACTATAAAGCCTGGACCTGACCAGATAATAGTATAAATTTCAGTAACTATGAAGCCTGGACCCGACCAAATAATAGTTTAATTTCAGTAACTTTGAAGCCTGGACCCGACCAGATAATAGTTTAATTTCAGTAACTTTGAAGCCTGGACCCGACCAGATAATAGTTAACTTCTCAAGACACTATGAAGCCTGGACCCGACCAGATAATAGTTTAACTCCAGTTACTATAAAGCCTGGACCCGACCAGATAATAGTGTAACTTCTCCAAGTACTATGAAGCCTGGACCCGACCAGATAATATTTTAACTCTTCGAGATATTGAAGAACCTGGATTCAACAAGACAATGGTATAACTTCTTTTCCCCAGTAGAGTTTGCCTCTACCCCAGCAGGTTATTGTGAAGCCTGGACCCGACCACATATCAGTTCAACTTTATCTCTTCAAGCAAGTTACTATGAAGCCTGGATCCGACAAGATATTAGTTCAACTTGACCTTTTCAAGTAATTTATTGTGAAGACTGGATCCGAAAATATATCAATTAATTTTATTCCCCCTAAAATTCGTTGTGAATCCCAGAATCCAACCAGATAGCAACTAATTTCAAGCAAGTTACTGTGAAGCCTAGACCCGACCAGATATCAGTTCAACTCTATCTCTTCAGACAAGTTTATTGTGAATCCTGGATCCGACCAGATAGAAATTAATTTCACCCACTTCAAAAATCTGCGAATCCTGGACCTGACCAGATAACAGTTCAATTTCTAGAAATTTTCTACGAAGCTTGGAATCTGACCAGATAACAGTTAATTCATTCCTCCCCAGTCAAGTTACTGTGAAACCTGGAATCCGACCAGATAGTAGTTGACTTCCTCATCCTTAGCAAGTTGTTGTGAAGCCTAGATCCGACCAGATAACAACTAACATTCAAGAGATATTCCCCGACAGAAGCATTCTTTCAACAAAACTTGAAGATATGTATATTCGTCATCTCCAACAGCAATCCGGGATTCAGCTTCCCAGAACTCCTGAGTAGTAGTCAGTGATTTATTTTCCTGGACAAATATGCATCTCACATTCATACATCATAGCATATACATACGAAACGCATTTAGCACAATCTCATTCATCTTGAGAACGCCATGCATACATCTGCATTTAACTAACCCTTTTTCCCACAGGTAAAACATCAAGTTTTAGTATAAATCGACCAAAGATTTGTGTTGATAATTCTTCCAGCATTTACCATCATTCCTCCAAATGGAATCTATAAGCCCATTCCCAATACATCTTCGGGTGCAAATTTCTAGGTACTTTATTGTTCAATCATCTTTTACCTTCAAGTCACGAATGGCGGATCCGCCAATCTAACTCTTCAGGTTTAAGAAGATTGAACAGGGGAAGATGTTGTACCCCAAAATTTTCCCTCTCATTTCTCAAGAAATCTCTCATAAGATCTCCATTTATTCAAGACTACACAAGGTTTGATCAACTCAAGACACTTCCTCAACACTGACAACTCAAAATTAGGGTGTTTTCACAAGGATAATTGAACTTCCAAGGCATCAAATGACTTTCATGGATCATTTTGGACCCTCAAGATTAGTCATGTCAATTTTCAAGTTTTGGATCACATTTTTGCTCAGTCACTTGATCAGTTGACCTAAAATCAGTTGTATTAGGGAAAAAGTCAATTGTGGTCAATTTGTAGTCAAACTTCATAATTTTTGGTCCATATCAACATTATGAACTCATATAAGTCAATTGATCAAGTTTGTATCACAATTCCTCAATAAATTTGATCAGAACACCAAAAGGGCAAAATGGTCAAAATTAGGGTTTTGACTGAGGAGATTCAATTTTTGACTTTTGACCTAACAAATGACTTATTGGTTAAGACATGATCTCAAGGATTCAAATACATCATTTTTACCTAATGGCATGGCTCAAAACATTTCTCAAGATCAATTGATTAATAATTGAATTTCAGTCAATTTATGAAAAGTCAATTGTACACTAAAAAGTCAAACTTTAACCTTTTGATCAAAATCAAGTTTCAAAGATTACAATTCATCAATACATGTCAAAAATATGAAACTTGTTCATCAAGAAATCAAAAAGTAAAAATTCATCTTGAAAAGTCAAAATTCTAAGACTTAGAATTTTTCTAAGTGTTAGAAAGTTCATGTTTTTTTTCATAACTTTGTGCCAAATTTCCACCATGATGCAAGATGATTTAAGGGAAACTTCCAACATGAAAGTTGTAGATATCAATGAGATCTAAAACATTGTAGGGAATAATTTTTTCTAGAAATGCTTGGATTTCAAGTTATGAATTTATGAAGACATGTCCATGAAACTAAAAAGACGTAGTGAAATTTTGCCCTAGTTAGGCAGGATTTTGACCTAACTTCATGGCAACTTTTCACCTAGTTCCAAATTGAATATTTAAAAATGTCCAACATGAAGGTTGTATAGGATGCTACAAGCTTTCCAAAATGTCCAAGAACTTGAAGAGATCATTTTTGAGCTAGGAGATTCGAAGACTTGAAGTTGGCATGATAAACTTGAATTACAAGGCATATTTTGTGATGAACATGAACCAAATCCATAGCCATGCTGCATATTCTTCACTTTTCAGGCCTCAAACTTGTTTTTCACTCCTTAATTTAATATTGACACAAGTGATTGATCAATTGTCCAATTGATTCAAGTATTGTCCAAGGCATTTTGCCATTTTAGGGAGAAAGTCACCATTTCCATTCTAGTAAAGCAAGCCTTTATGCAAAGTCAACTTCTTGAGCTCCCAACTTGTTTCATATGGTAAAAGCAATGTCAAAGATAAAAGATACATGTCTAGAGCCTCCAATAAGGGGATACCATGTTTTCCAATTTTCTTCAAAATCAAGTAACATAGCCATAACTTTATATCTCACAGATCTGTCAACTTCAAACCCTAAGACGTCTTGCTTATAACTATACAAGTTATTTGCAAGCAAACACGCGAGTTCAAGCACCCCCAAAACACTCCCAAGCACTCTGCAACCCAACATTTTCCATAACTTGACAGTTTTGAACCTCACATAGCCATCTCCAAATCCACTCATGCGTATTAAGTTTTAACCATCCAAACACTTAATATACATCATATCAAAGTGATCCAGGCCCCTATTTCCTAACTGTAACCCCTCCATCACCATCCACCATTTTCAAAAATGAAGCTTGCAACTTGACTTGACATGGGAGTTTCAGCCATCCTTAAAGCAAAGTAGGAGTTGGAATACACTCAAGGAGGTCCAGGCAAGCTAAAGAAATCATCAGGCCATCTCAAAGGTTGCTCAAACTCCATACACGAATCCAACTGCAAGAGGTAAGTTTTCAAACTTCAAAATCTTGATACAAGCATCTTTTGTGCATACATTCTGAAGTAAAAATGTAGATATCATTGCCCTGAAGTTGTACATGTCTATAGTTTTCATTTATATTGTCTGAGCTTAGAGAATTTTAGGTTTGAATCTCTGGAAAAAGTTAGGTCAAGATTTGGTACTTTTAGAAATTCATGCTCATCTTTGAGAATTTGTTTAAGTTGTTTGCATATTCAGAATCCTGGTAAAATTTCTAACAAGTTTGATGTTGGAAGTTTTAAGAATGGATGAGAAATGGATGAGTTACAGGAACCCTGGCTGGAGGTTGAAGATGAAGTTCATTTCTAGAACTTGTTTTGTATTATATATTTAAGGTTTAAGTTAAGTTAACGGATGCACAGTCACCCCAGTGGTAAAGGCAACACGCGTTTATGGTCAATGTCATGGGTTCAAGTCCCAGCGCTACCTTTTTACATATTTCTCAAACATTTTCTTTCTTTTTTGCTACAAGCAACCAGCGCCTGGGCCTCAACAACTAGGCCGTTACCATTTTTAATGGTTCTGACCCCCTGTTTCCATTTACCACGCATGCCCAATTATATTTTTTCTTTTCTGATTCCAAAAACATGTTAATGGGCCAGGCTTCAAACAAAAAACTGTTTTTTCTTACAAACATCCTAAATTCTATTTTCACCTCCTGACTTTTATTTTCATATTTTATTTATTTATTTTTTCTTTATTATTTTTATTATTATTTTTATTATTTTTATTAATAAAAATCCAAAAATATATTTTTATTTTATTTGCATTTTACATACTTATACTTTATTTTCTTTATAAACTAAAAAAAGACAAAAATATTTTCTTAATTTCTTTTTCTTAATAAATTAATAATTAGATTTAGGTTTAGTTTTTTCTTTTTTTTTAATTAATTAAATTAACTTAGAATTTAGGTTTTTCTTTTAATTAATTAATTTCCATACTATTTTTATTAAACTTAAAACCTTTTCTAAAAAAACCTAAAAATGCTTTCTAATTTAATTTCTTTTCTTAATTAATTTAGGTTTAAATTTCTTAGTTTAGTTAATTAATTTTTTTAGTTAATTGGGTCAAAACTAAACCCTTTCCTCAAAAACCAAACAAAAATCAATTTCTTTTCCATTTACATTCTTGCATATTATATTTATTCATTTCTTGAATATTATTTCAATATGATTGTAATAGATAATTAGTTTTAATTTCTTGCAATCCCCATTTGTAAATTGGTATACCCCACCCCCAAATAATGTAATAGTGTAGTAAATTTACTTTTCCCAATTTATCGCTTTCATATAAATGCTAGTAATTAGGGTTTGTATGGAAAGATAAAAATCAACAAGTAGATAACCATAATCAAAGATTAAATGCATGCAAATCAAACACACTATTCACACATGCACCCTTAGGTTAATTCCACTTGTTACCTTACAAAAATGGTCATGTTATGCATGTGGGATGTCTTAGTAAAAACAATAAAAAAATACAAGATCATAGTCCCTCGATGACGCTTCAAATGTTGCCTTTCAAATGATCTTAGTCCCTCAAAGAGAAATGCTAAGATATCTCACAACATTGCTATCACGACTATACGATGACCCCGTCCCTTTACATCCAAAGATAAGGCTTCTTACCAATCAATGGTAAGATAGCAATATCAAAGGAAAGGAAGAAATGGACAAAATACTTTTGAGTAGGTAGAAAATATTCTTAGTTGCTTGCTCACTTTCAAAACAAACATAATTGCTCACTTTCAAAACAAACACACACCAAACACTTTAAAAACATGTAATATTTTCAAAAGTCCAACACTTTGTATACGTTCTTACGAACGAGAACAATTACAAAGTTTGCCTAAACGAAGGCGCCTTTTCAAAAATACTTTCAAAACCACTACTGTTGTACCCCAATTTTTGCCCGTAAGATCCCTTCATCATACCATATTGATTCAATCTGACAAGATCACATTAGGGCTTTTGGTTCTCCTCCCTATCTTTAGCTTTGATCTTTGAGTAATCACCAAGCACCTTGACTTGTTTTTATTTTGTGATCATGCATGTTTTGTTTTGACTTTCCTTTTAATTAATAAAATGCAATGTTGGTTTGTCTTACTTGTTAATAATGTAGGTAAAGGCAATGTGGCTTAGCAAGTTGATCCATGTGTCATGAGTTTATTTCCATGACCTAGTAGATAAAGCTTGAGAAATTCAAACCTCACCATTGAATTTGTTTTGGAAGAAATGGCATGTAAAGGTTTATTTTGGTTCACCATATTTCAAAGTTATCAGGATTTATTCAAAAGTACAAGGGGTTGATTGAAGAAGTTGTCATGGTTGGACAAGGCCTTGTTCCCATTGGTCACAAGTGCATATTTCTCTCAATTATCAAGATATGGAAGTGGTTTTGGTTTCTATGAGTTCTAATTATCATCCTCAACAACTTCTATCTACAAAACAAAAGTGTTGGTACAAGAAGGTTATTTAAAATTGTCAAAGTTCCTTAAAGCATTTTCTTGATCTAGGAGCTAGGGTTTTGAACTTCAAAAAGTATATCTTGCTCATCCTTTGGTATTTTTGAGTGATTCCATAAACATCCTTCTATTAAAAGGGTTATTAACAAATCACTTCAAAAGTTTCAATGAGTTTTCATGTGAAAGAAACTTGATGATGAAGAAAGATTACAAGTCCTCCAGATGAACCCCCAACTTCCCATGTGTGACGTCAAATGATCATAACTTGGGAAATTTTTATCACCTTGAGCCCACTCTTTTTCCATAATGATCCTGATGATGTGAACTTTATTACTTCTTTTATGTGCAAAGTGAGAAAATGGATGGAGAATACTTTAAGGATACTAAAGATTATATGTCATTTCATGATTTTTTGCCAACTTCAATAATTCATAACTCTCTCAATTTTTGGAGATTTTAAATGGTTCAAGTTTAAAAATGTAATTCAAGAGGTCTATTTAATGCCATATTTTTTGGCCAAGAGGAAGGCCATGTTTGGATGCAAACCATTATAGGTCACCTTTGAAGAAAAACTTGAAATATTTCTAAGTATGGAAAGTCAATCTCTTTTTCCCAGCTTTGACTCATTACAACTTTCAGCTTAAACATCCATTTGATTCCATTCTTTTCCCATTGAAAAGCTTTTAACCTCGTCTTTCTAAAGCATTAAGAACCATGCCTTAAGACCCCTTGAGCTGAGAATTCCATTGTTTCAAAAGTGGTAACTTGGAATTGAAATTTCATCGCATGTCAGAATTTTAATTTCATGTTAGAACTTCTAACCTTCAAATTAGCACGCGTTTTGGGTCTAAACATGATTAGCCAACTTTCCCAAGTGGATTAGTGCATTAAAACGCGCGTTTTGGATGAGTTTTGACAAAAAGAGAAGTCACACTTTCTTCATGATGCAGACCCACACAAATTCTATCCAAATTGCATCATTCACCCTTCTTTTTGATCCCATTTCCTTCTCCTATAAATACATGAGCTATCCCATTCGTTTTCTCAAGCTTGAACAACCAAAATTACCCTGCCAAACTCGCTCCATAATTCACTTTTCTGCAACTTCGAAATTATTGTTCAAGCCTTTTTCAATCCCTTTTTTTTCTATCAATTCACCTTCCTTGATCTTCCCTGAAGCTAACAAAAGAAGAATTGCGCCTTGAAACCTTCTGAATTGATCTGACCAAGTCCATTTACAGAGCTTTGCAACTGAACTTCAATAGGTAGATTTCTCCATCAATTCTTCCAAACTTTGATATCATTGTGAAGCTCTCATTTCCCTGGTTCTAGTCGCAACACTTTCTTTTAATTGGAAATATGTTTTGGCCATGAATTTTCAAATTCCTTTTCAAAATTTTCCTTCCAATTTGCTTGAGCTACAATTTATATAAATTTTTCGCGAAGGTGTGGTTGTCTTCGTCTTGATGAGACGAAGCAAATGGTACCAGTCTTGTGCTCTAATTTTATAGTTTGAGCAAGCTCGATTTGAGACTGGCTGGTGGTTAAAAATGACCAACGTGTAATCCTTCAACCAATGAAACAACGCCATTTGAAATTTTTGAAAATCTGATTTAATTAATGGTCATGTATGTTATTCACTAATGACCATGATATGCACAACGCGTCTGATCCATTGGATTAGCTTACTAACACGTTTTGACTCTCATCCATTGGTCCATATTTTTTAACTTTATTTTATTTTTTGATTTTTATATTTAAATTGTTTTAAAGTTTAAAAAATCATAGAAAATTCATTTTTAGTCAAAAAAATCTAAATAAATTATGAAAAATATTTTTGATTTTTGTCTTTCTGATTTTTATTTATTTAGAATTTTATTTTGTGTTTTTGATATTTTTCATGAATTTTCACTTTATTTGAATTGTTTTAAATGTTTAAAAATACTTTTATGCATTTTTAAATTCTAAAAAAAAATCGAATGATCCAATTATACTATGACAAATATTGGTAACCTCATTTATTTTTTATTTATGACTTTGTTATTTTTTATTATTTTTCATTTATTTTACTCTCTTTTTTTAATTTTAAAAATAGTTTTTGACTTTAAAAAATTACCAAAAAAGTTTATAAAAAGATTTGAGTTCATTTCTGATTTTTCTATGGTCTTACTTAATCTTTCTTAATTAATTTGAACATAGTTGATATTTTTCTCTCTTATTTCTATTTTAAAACATTTTAAAACCCTTTTTAATGCATATATTAAATGTAATATTATTTTGTATTATTTTCTGGATGATCTTGGGTTGAATTTTTTATCATAAACTTTATTAACATCATTGGATCCATGGTGTTGAGTCTAACTCCATAAAAATTGATGAATGATTTTAATAATAGTTTGATTAAATTTTAATTCAAAAATGTTTTGTATATTCTTTCTCACCCCTCTTCGTCTTATCCCTTTTTTATTGCACTAAGTGTTATTAGAGCATGATCTCTATATCATGTCTCAAAACAAATGGTGCATAGATTTCTATTGAACGACCTCAAAATAGGTGCGACTTCTTTATAAGTCCACTTACGATTGCTTAACATAGCGCTAAAATTTGTCCCGATTCGAGAAAATGATCATTCATGGCCCAAAATTATGATTGCAAGCCCAAGATGTTAATTTGAACTCTTTGATCCAATAACCTTGAGATTCATTGTGTAGTTGCTTTGGTTCTACCAATCTTCTGATGGATCTTCATTAATTTTGGTCAACGCAAATCACTTAAACATCATTGATCATTATATGTTACATTGAGGATTCTTAAATGGATGGTATACTTGACATAAAGCAAATGCAATTCATTGTGTATATGCTTTGGTTCTACCAATCCCCTAATGAGTTCCAAATGTAAGTTTCAAGATGGTCATCCAACTAACCACTAATTACTAATAATTGACTTTATTTTATGTTTTTATTTTATGCTCTTTTATTTTATGCACCATTTACTTTAGCATTTATATTTCATGCTATTTTTCATCTTTTCTCACTTGAGCATTTACTTTCTTGTCATTTTTATCTTGCTCACTTGAGCTTTTCTTTTTTTTAATACACCTAATAATCAACATGAACCATAAAACACTTTAATGATACTTGGACTATTTGGTTACTATTCTTGGCATTATGGAGTATTGGACTTCTTGGACTTAGGATTAGAAACCTTGGCCTATGTTGGAGACCTTGTGACCTCAATTGATATTTTTTCTGGAGTTCTTGAGGTTTACCTCAAGAAATTTGGTTGTTTGTTTGTTTTTTGTGCAGGTTATTATGATTTCATACTTTGTTTGTAATCTAGAATTCACCCATACACAGTCGTTACTCTGCCCAATTTTTGCGAAGACTTAATATAATTGAAGTTTTATTCCCTCAAGAGGTCTAGTATCTTTGCTTACTTGTTTTAAATCCAAAGAATGGAAATTCTATCTTGACTCATAATGTCAAATATTGGCTTCTTGTTGGTTAGATGGTTCTTCTCCCTAGCTTTTACCTCATGCTTTAGGATACTCTCTTCTTCTGCTCCCATCTTCTTTAATTTCAAAAATCTTCTCTCTCCTTTTGAAAAATCTTCTTGTTTTTAAACTTGAACCACTTTCATAATAAACTTGGAATTAGGTCCATCCATTTTCAAAACATTTTCATGAATAAACTCTAATAAACTTAATAATACCTTGACGTTTTTTGTGAGAAGACTAAAAGTCAATCAATCTCATTTCAAACCATTTTTGCCACTTTGGCTTTTACTTTAAACTTTTCTCAAAAGATTAGACTCTTGTCAATCCTTGTAGTGATGCAAACAACTATACTTCTACAATATGTAGTGAAGTGAGATATTTTCCACTTGGGTGTTGAGTGAGGCATTGTTTATTTTAAAATCCAAGCAATATCCTCCACTTTGAGATGATGCAAATTCTCCTTCCTCATGATTGTGGGTAGTAAGTATGTTTTCCACACGGAATATGATAATGATGTCTTATCTCTTAAAATCAACCTACACACTTATGTTTTAAAATTTTTAAAGGTGAACTACGTGTACCCTGATCCCCTATTGAATGAAAGGTGGTACTTAGGCACTAAAGGTTCGCAACCACGACGGGTGAAAAAATCATAAAAAAATACTTCTTTTCTCACCTCCACCATCTATTTTTTATACAACATTTTATAGACAAAATATAAAGATTTTTCAAAGAGGTTCCTGCGGAGTACCGTAGATGTTTAGGGTGCTAATACCTTCCCTTTGCATAACCAACCCCTTACTTAGAATCTTTCCCCCTCTTTTTGGGTTACTCGCTCTTTTCCCATTCCTTTGGAAATAATAAAGCGCGGTGGCGATTTTTTATTTTGATCTGTATAAGTCTAGTCAATCCAATGGCTTAGACTTAAACATTTCTATCGCTACAGAAAAATGGCGACTTCATTGGGGAAAGATTGACCTCTTGCTGGTCCATCCCTAAGTGTGTTAAACCTATCTTTGTTTATATCTGTATATGTGCTATTGTTTGTTATATATTATATGATGTATATCTTGTTTTATGGATTTTCCTGGTTTTCAGGGTGCTTGGTGATTACTTATAAGTCCTATACCCGGACTTTGGAAAACTTTAAGATAGGACAGACGGTATAGTCATGTTAACTTTGAGGGAGTAACCCCAAAAAAGGAGGCATGAGATCCCCCACTCAGTGGAGGCCCCTTTGACTGTAGTGTCGTTTACAAAGTAATCGGGAAGACGAGTTGCTTTCGACCTGGGAGACTGCTGAAGTTGAGGACCGTAGAATACCTAACCCATCTTGGACTTTTAGGTGTAGTGCGGAAGCTATAACGGAGTAACCCAGAAATCTTTGTCACGTGATACTATGCTCGGACGAGTTTTTCTTGAGAATATTACTAATTACCGAGTTAATCGGGAAGTTGGTAATATCCGAAGGAAGGATGTATACTCTGGGAACCTCTAGAACCTTGTTTGGCAGGTGATAACTTTTAGACCATAACTTATGGGTAGTACCTTCAACCTCATGCTCGTGACGTTGAACCTATGAACCCTATGTTTGTGATCTTGTGTGTGATTGTTGCATCATGCATCCATAAACTCATAAGCATCTTTTGAAGAAATTTTATTTCAAGGAACTTGGAAGTTGACCATTTGTGAATATCTCAGGTACCTTTTAACCATGGATTCTGGAAAAAGAAAGACTGGAAAATACAGTTTCAAAGATCCCAAGATAGATGAGTTGATCAGTCTAATTCCCGAGATTGAGTGTTCTGCAGATTTTCGGAAGAAGTATGGATCCATCATTCCTCTCATGAAGCTTAGGATGAAGGAGGGTATTCTCTCGACCTTGGTCAAGTTCTATGATCCGATGTATCATTTCTTTACTTTCCCTGACTATCAATTGATGCCTACACTAGAGGAGTATTCTTATCTGTTGGATTTACCGATTACTGATCGTGTTCTTTTTACTGGTTTAGAGGCTGAGCCAAAACCACACGAGATTGTTGCTTTGATCCATCTGGGGAAGTCTGAGGTTGAAGCCCATGTGACTACTAAAGGAGTTATTATAGGATTACCAGCTAAGTTCTTATGGGAGAAAGCTCGTTACTTTGCCAGGATGAAGAGTACAGTCGATTTTGAGGCCATCTTTGCTCTACTTGCTTACGGGTTGTTTTTATTTCCTAATGTGGATAAGTTTGTTGACATTAATGCTATCAAGATATTCATGATTGGAATCCCAATTCATACATTGTTGGGTGATGCTTATTACTCTATTCATCTTCAGAACTCTTATCATGGAGGGATGATTATCTGTTGCACGCCTCTGTTGTATCGGTGGTTTATTTCTCATATGCCTCAGTCTGATGCTTTTTGGGATGTCAGGAAGGAACCCCGTTAGGATCCTAAGACCATGGCACTTACTCACTCAGATATTGATTGGTATCATCGGGCTTACCATGATGTAGAGATTGTCGACGGTTGTGGTAGTTTCCCCAATGTACCTCTTCTTGGTACAAAGGGAGGAATTAACTACAACCATGTTCTTGCACGACGACAACTTGGTTATCCGATGAAGGATAAACCAAATAGTATTCATTTGAGTAGTTTCTTCCTGAAGGAGGGAGAAGACCATAAGGAAGCTAGGGAGCATATTACGAAGGCTTGGCGTCACATTCATAGGAAGAGTTGGGAAGACTTGGGACCTAGAGGGGGTGTTTCTTTGGAGCCTTATCTTCAGTGGGTCCAAACGAGAGCTATTCAGTTGAAGATTTCGTATTCCCGGGAGGCACCTATGCCTGATTTGTTTGTGAAGACCACTCCTCACCTATTAGATGATGTGGAAGAGCTACAACTTGCTTTGGTCAGGATGCAGCAGGAAAAGGATGCTAGGAAGAATAAGTGTCAAACTTTAGAGATTTCCTATAGAGCAGACTTGAAGGAGAAAGATGACTTGATTGAGATTCCTGAGAGTTGGGATGTAGAGACCATGGAGAGGAAAGGGGATTTATTTTCCTCTAAACCTCAGTCAGATGCTAGTTGCTCACTTCTTGATTCAGGTGATTGGAAGGAGGTTACCACCAGATATGCGGAAGAAAACCAGAGGTTGAAGGCTCAAATTGTTAGGCTCACAGGGAAGTGCCAACGTATAGAGTGATCTCCATCAACTTTACTTCTTAGGGTTTTAGACTTTATTTTCATCTTGTACTTGGTATTATTGAAACTTGTAATCCATTTTGAAGTTGTTATAATAAATTTTTTCAGTATTTCAAATGTGTTATTACTTTGATATTTGTAATGTGTCTATAAATCTTTAAGTCCCTTGAAATATTAATAATAAAATAAATCATGTGCATTGCATATCATGCATCATATTGCACATATTTCTTGCATTTGTTATGCATATCCATGTGTCTTACCAAGCTTCTTTACTTTGTTCAGCAAGCTGTCTCACCACTACAATACTCGAGCTAATTTTATAAGGAAGATGGACAACTTAGAACAAGAGAATCGCGAGCTACGCGAGGAAGTTTCTGCTCTGAAGGCCAACATGGCCAATCTCACTGCTCTGATGGAATCTCTGGTGGCTGCTCAGATTCAGCTACCGAGTGTTCAACTTCAACAGACAAAGGTTACTACTAAAGCTCCGACTGTTCTTGTGTTTTCCATTCCAGCTATTGTTTAGAATCGCATGCCTTAAGGTTGTCCATGGGGAATGCCAGAGAACTTTGTGCATGAAGGTTTCAGTCTTGGTCCTCAAGTTACTCCAATTGTTTAGACTACTGTTACTCCAACACCTCTTGTGCTGAATGCTACTCCTGCTGCACCTCATTTGGTGAATATGGTCCAATTTGCTAATAATGATATGTATAGTCCTTTTCATCCACCAAGTGAAGGCTTGGGTCTCTATGATCGAATGGATGACTTTCAAGATCAGTTTGACAAGATGCAGAGGGAGATGAAGGCCCTTAGGGGAAATGAATTATTCGGGAAGAATGTGAATGATTTATGCTTGGTCTTGAATGTCAAGATACCTGCGAATTTTAAAGTCCTGGAATTCGAGAATTACAAGGGCAACACTTGTCCTCGTGCTCATCTTGTGATGTATATAAGAAGAATGTCTACCCACACTGATGATCAACATATGTTGATTCAATTTTTTTAGGATAGTTTGACTGGTGCTGCGTTGAAGTGGTATATGAGTTTGGACAACGTCAATATCCATACTTTCAACAACTTGGGAGAAGCATTTATCAGACAATATAAATACAACATGGACATGGCGCCTGGCCGTGATCAACTCAGGGTTATGGTCCAGAAAAACAGGGAATCATTCAAAGAATATGAATAGAGATGGCGTGAGGTAGTCGCCCAAGTGATTCCTCCCATGGAAGAAAAGGAGATGACTAAGATTTTCCTGAAGACTCTGGGTGCTTTCTACTATGAGAGGATGGTAACGAGTGCGCCAAGTGACTATACTGAAATGGTGGGCATGGGTATCCATTTGGAAGAGGCTGTAAGAGAGGGTCGTTTAACAAAAAGTGAAAGTTACAGAGGTACGAAGAAGCCATCCTATGGGTTTTCCAAAAAGAAGTAAGGAGATACAAATGCTGTTATGCAAGAGAGGAGGGTTAATCCTCCTAGAAGAAATTATCAGCGTCATCAACAAATCACCTCAGCAACTCCAGTTGTTGGTGTAGCTCCAACCATCGTTGCTTATCAAAGACCATCCCATCAGGGGAATTAAGGGTATAATCAGAGAAGGGAGAGTTATGACCCTATCCCTATGAGCTATGTAGAATAACTCCCGGCGTTAATTCAAAAGAATTTGGTTCAGACCCGACCACCTCCCACTATACCATGACCATTGCCTTGGTATTACAAGGCAGGCCAAACATGTGCTTTTCATCAGGGAGCACCAGGGAACAATGTTGAGAACTGCTATCCTTTGAAAATTGAAGTACAAAAATTGGTGAAGTCTAGTATCTTGTCCTTCAAGGATGTATGCCCTAATGTGAAAGATAATCCTTTGCCCAAGCATGGAGGAGCAAATACTGTGAAAATGGTGGTTGGTTGTCCAGGCGACTTCCGAATTTTCGATATTAAATTGGTTAGAGGAGATTTGGTAAAAATGCATGCAGACCTCTGTGAATTTAGCTACTATACGCATGACAATCCTGGTTGTGCTATTTACAGTATGGACATACAGGGTTGTGACAAGATAAAGGCTGATTTGCAGGAGATGATGGATGAGGGCCTCATCCATATAATCAGGCCTAGGGAAGAGTATGAAGAGGAAGTAAACATGGTTTCTGGATGTCCTGGAGAGTTCATAATCTTTTATGTGGAACTTATGAATGAGGATCTTATACAATTGCATGCTACTTTATGCCACATGGCTGGTTAGGTAGAACATCAGTATGGATCTTGCCGAATTTGCTGTCGGGACTCCCGAGGATGTTCAATTGTTAGGAAAGGTATTCAATTGTTATTGGATAATGGAAATATCAAGGTTACAAGCCAAAGGTATGATTAACATGAGGTTAATAAGATTGAGGTTTGTTTGGCTGAAGGAGAGTCAGATGATGAGTATGCCTCTGCGGATGAGTTCTTCTCCTCAGATGAAGATGTGTTTTCCAGAGGTGACTCTGTAATGACTGAATGTGTTGAAGAGGGAGTAAATGTTATCATGCCTTGTTTTGGTGCACCCACCCCTTTTGAAGTTGAATATCATAGCAAGCCAGCTATAACTCCATTGGTGATTAGCTTACCGGGTCATGTCCCCTACAAGTCAGACAAGGTTGTACCCTACAAATATAATGCTACAATTTTAGAGGACGGTGTGGAAGTTTCCATCCAGCCAATGCCTAATGTGGGAAATATTGTTGAGACTAGCAGAGTGACATGCAGTGGTCGTATATTTGCACCAATCGATCATGGGGATGTTAGTACTAGAAATAAAGTTGTGGAAAGTGATGAACCCAAGAAGGCTGCAGATGACTCTAGTTGAGCTACGCTAGAAAAAGAGGTGGATGATATTTTTAAGATAATCAAGATGAGCGACTACAGAATTGTAGATTAGATACTGCAGACTCCTTCAAAAATATCTATCTTGGCTTTATTGATGAACTCTGCTGCTCATAGAGAATCTTTGATGAGGGTATTGGACCAAGCTTTCGTGGAAAGTGATATGCCTGTAGACTAATTCAGCAGTGTGGTAGGGAACATTACATCATGTAATAACCTGAGTTTCTGCGACGATGAACTACCCGATGAAGGAAGGAATCACAATCTGGCCCTCCACATCTCTATGAACTGTAAGAATGATTCATTATCCAATGTGTTGATTAATAATGGATCCGCATTGAATGTTATATCAAGGAGCACACTTATGAAGTTGAAATATCAAGGAACACCCATGCACCCAAGTGGCATTATTGTGAAAGCGTTTTATGGATCAAGGAAATCTGTTATTGGTGAAGTGGACTTGCCTATTCATATAGGCCCACATTTGTTTCAGATTACCTTCCAGGTCATGGATATTATACCCGCTTACAGCTGTTTGTTAGGATGGTCATGGATACATGAGGCAGGGGCTGTCACTTCGACTTTACACCAGAAGTTGAAGTTTGTGCGTGAAGGAAAAGTGGTAATTATAAATGGAGAACATGCATTATTGATATCTGATTTGCCCTCTTCCAGCATTGTGGAGGCAGATGAAGCTGCTGTTGGAACCCAGTTCCAAGCTTTATCCAATGATCATATAAGAGGAAATGAGAATTCTATGGCTTCGTTTAAGGATGCTCAGTAGGTTGTGCGTAATGGCCATAGTGAAGTATGGGGAAAGATTGTTGATCCACCTGTAAACAAGAATAGAGATAGCTTGGGGTTCTCTATGAATAATTATAAAGGTAAGAGCATGAAGCCGAAGTCTACTACAGGAAAGTATCAAGACATCTTTCTTAGCGGGGGTTATCTTCATCCAACTGTTTCTGGGATTAATGCCATTATGGAATATGAAGCAGAGTCAGAAATGCCAAATTATGTGACGCATGGAGTTGGGGTTCAGAACTGGATCACCATTGATGTTCCCTCTTGCATACATGTTTCAAAGTAATTTGTTTTTCTTAATCTTTTTGAAAAGTTTTCACTCTGCCCAAGGTGAAAGTACTAATATTGTATGGGCTTATCGATTTGCTTTGATTTTTAAAATCAATAATAAAATTTGTCTTTGTTTCCCAAATTGTGTCTTTATTTTTTGCTTTTTCTTGGAAAATGGTAATCAGAAAAAACCTTTCAAAATAAATAATAACTGAAATTCAATACGCATGATCACTTGTTATATGTGTCAGTTTCTAAAACCAATCATAAATCATATGTGCAGATTAATTAAAAAACCCGTTAACTACAATGACCCTGCACCCTCTCCCAACTTTGAATGTCCTGTGTATGGGACCGAAGAAGAAGACTATGATGAGATTCCAGAAGAGGTCTCACGGTTGCTTGAGCGCGAGGAGAATTCCATTCAGCCATATAAAGAGCCATTGGAAGTAATCAATTTGGGTTCAGTAGAAGATCCGAAGGAAGTCAAGATTGGAGCATTGTTGCATCCTGATGTGAAGAGCAGGTTGATTGAGATGTTGAAAGAGTATGTGGATATTTTTTCTTGGTCTTACCAAGATACGCCTGGTCTAGATACAGATATTATAGAGCACCATTTTCCGTTGAAGCCAGAGTTCCCGCCAATCAAACAGAAGTTGCGAAGAACTCACCCAGATATGGCAGTGAAGATAAAAAAAGAAGTTCTAAAGAAGATTACTGTCGGTTTTCTTGTAACATCAGTGTACCCTCAGTGGATTGCCAATATTGTCCCAATACCGAAGAAAGACAGAAAAGTTCGCATGTGCGTAGATTACAGAGATCTAAATAAAGCTAGTCCAAAAGATGATTTTCCATTGCCACACATTGATATGTTAGTGGATAGCACAGCAAAATTCAAAGTTTTCTCGTTCATGGTCGGATTTTTTGGGTATAATCAAATAAGGATGGCTCTTGAGGACATGGAAAAACAACATTTATCACACCCTGGGGAATATTCTGTTACAGAGTGATGCCTTTCGGGTTGAAGAATGCTGGTGCAACATACTAGAGGGCTATGACAACCTTATTCCATGATCTGATGCACAAGGAAATTGAGGTATATGTTGATGATATGATTGCTAAATCCCAGACTGAAGAAGGGCATGTAGAAGATTTTTTTAATTTGTTTCAGCGTTTGAGGAAGTATTGTCTCCGCTTGAATCCAAATAAATGTACCTCCGGTGTTCGGTCAGGGAAATTGTTGGGTTTCATTGTTAGCCAGAGAGGGGTTGAAGTTGACCCATTTTAAAGTCTAAGCAATCCAAGAAATTCCAGCGCCGAGAATCGAAAAGCAAGTCAGAGGGTTCCTTGGGCATTTGAATTATATTTCCAGATTCATTTCCCACATGATTGCAACGTGTGAACCGATATTTAAGTTGTTAAAGAAAGATCAAGGTTGTGTGTGGAAAGATGACTGCCAAAGGGCATTTGAAAGTATTAAATAATATCTGCTTGAACCTCCTATCTTGCTCCCCCCTGTTGAAGGAAGACCATTGATTATGTATTTGAAAGTGTTAGATAATTCCATGGGTTGTATTCTGGGACAACAAGATGAAACAGGGAAGAAAGAGTATGCCATTTATTATCTCAGTAAAAAAATTACTGATTGTGAATCACGGTATTCCATGCTGGAAAAGACATGTTGTGCTCTGGCCTGGGCGGAAAAATGGTTGCGGCGGTATATGTTGAATTACACTACTTGGTTGATCTCCAAAATGGATCCAATCAAGTATATTTTGAAAAGCCTACTCTTACTGGGAGAGTTGCCCGCTGGCAGATGTTGTATCTGAATATGACATTGAATACCTCACTCAAAAAGCTATTAAAAGCAGCATGTTGGCAGATTATCTTCTCACCAACCAGTTGATGATTATCAGTATGTGATGTATGATTTCTCCGATGAGGATGTGATGTTTTTGAAAGTAAAAGTTTGTGATGAACCATTGCCTGAGGAAGGTCCTGATCATGAATCTTGCTGGAGCATGATATTTGATGGAGCTGTGAATGCTTATGGTAAAGGAATTGGTGTTGTGATTGGAATTCCACATGGATCACACATTCCTTTTACTCCAAGGTTGACATTTGATTGTACTAATAATATGGAAGAATATGAGGCTTGCATCATGGGTCTCGAGGAAGCTATTGACCTCAGAATTAAAATTCTATATGTGCATGGCGATTCAACTTTGGTAATAAATCACATTAAAGGAGAGTGGGATACTCGTCACCCCGACTTGATCCCTTACAAAGATTATGCTAGAAGATTGTTACCCTTCTTTAATAAAGTTGAATTCCATCACATCCCCAAAGACGAAAATCAAATGGTAGATGCTCTGGAAACTCTGGCTTCTATGTATCAAGTGAATACTTGGAATGATATACCTCGAATTATAGTTCGGCGATTGGATAGGCCCGCTCATGTGTTTACAACAGAAGAGGTAGCAGATGAGAAACCTTGGTATTATGATATCAAGCATTTTCTCCAGACTCAAGAATACCCGATTGGTGCTTAAAATAAAGATAGAAAGACATTGAGAAGATTGGTTGTCAGCTTCTTCCTCAGTGAAAATGTGTTGTACAAGAGAAATTATGACATGATCTTGCTCGAATGCATGGATAGACATGAAGCAGAGATGTTGATGCATGAGATTCATGGAGGTTCATTTGGCACTCATGCCAATGGACATTCGATGGCTAAAAAGATCTAAGGGAAGGTTACTATTGGATGACAATGGATTATGACTGTTACAGATTTGCAAATAAGTGCCACAAATGCCAGATTTATGCAGACAAGATTCATGTGCCTCCGACATTTCTCAATGTTATTTCTTCTTCGTGGCATTTCTCTATGTGGGGTATTGACATGATTGGAGTGATAGAACCTAAAGCTTCGAATGGACACCATTTTATCTTGGTAGCAATTGATTATTTCGCCAAATGGGTAGAAGCTGCTTCATATGCTAATGTTACTAAGCAGGTGGTAGTGAGCTTCATTAAGAATAATCTCATATGTCAGTATGGTGTGCCGAGCAGAATTATCACCGATAATGACTCGAATCTAAACAACAAGATGATGACAAAACTTTGTGAAGAATTCAAGATTGTACATCACAATTCATCTTCGTACAGGCCGAAGATGAACGGGGCTATTGAAGCTGCTAATAAGAATATCAATAAGATCATCCAGAAGATGGTTGTTACTTATAAAGATTGGCATGAAATGATCCCTTTTGCTTTACATGGATATCGGACATCTGTCCGCACTTCAATAGGAGCAACCCTATTCTCCCTTGTGTATGGAATGGAAGTGGTGCTTTCAATCGAGGCTGAGATTCCCTATTTGCGTGTGATAATGGAAACCAAGTTGTTAGAGGCTGAATGGGTCCATAACAAGTTTGACCAATTGAATTTGATCGAAGAAAAGAGAATGACGACTTTGTGTCATGGGAAGTTATATCAGAAGAGAATGAAGAAAGCTTTTGATAAGAAGGTCAAACCTCGTGAATTTAGAGAAGGCGACTTCGTGCTCAGGAAGATCATGTATTTTAACGCTGATTCTAGGGGCAAGTGGACTCCCAATTTTGAAGGCCCATATGTTGTCAAGAAAGCCTTCTCTGGCGGTGGATTAATTCTTGAAACTATGGATGGCGAGGAGTTCCCACGTCCCATGAATGTTGATGCAGTCAAGAAATACTTCGCCTAAAGAAATAAAAGAACAGCTCGCTAAGTTGAAAACCCGAAAATGTGGCTTAGGAAAAAAGGAGCGTCTCAGTAGGCTGAAAACTCGAAAGGGCGGTCTAGGCAAAAATTAGAGACATAAACAGAATAAAATTTCCCGCTAAGTTGAAAACCCACAAGGGAAGCTTAGGCAAAAGTTAGGGACTTTATTATCAAGTAACTACATCAGACAAGACTTGATCATTGAATCCACAATCTTCTTGGATCCTCACCATACTTCAAAGGAAGCTGCTGCTCAGAATTTCAAAGTTGTTAAAGTGAATAGTGGTCATTGTATCTCAATGTATCTTTTCCATTATATATTACCATTTTATGAACTTTGTAATCATCTGTGGAGTCTCGCCATTCGCAGACTACCATTCTATCAATAAAATTTGAGCTTTTACCCAATTCTTTATAATTCTTATTTTATTCAGCTTACAAAGACTCTATTTATTATTGATAATAATTTTCAAAGCAAAAGGATTAAAGAACAAAATTATTTTTCAAAAAGAATTTACAACTTACTTTTACTTTAGATTTTGTGATTCAAGAGGAAAACAAAAGTGGTGATCCCAGGAATGGACGAACTCCAGTAATTTTGGGAAGTTTTGTTTCCCCCTGGAAGGTTTTCTCAGGTTGTTTTCGCTAGTATGCACATGATTTTTGTATATTGAAGACGATACCAATTGATGTAAGGTGCAATATCGGGTTTGTGATCCCAGTGTCCCCAGTCAAGTATTGGTTTTTTTTGTTGGGTTTGCATGGTCTGAGGCCTCTATCCCAGATTCCCCAGGGAAGTCTTCCCTCATATGACGAAAGGTCTTTTTCCCTTGGTGTTCTAAGATGGAACTATTTGCAAAATGTCGCTCTTTCTGCAGTATTGGCATTATTGTTGGTATTTATTTCCCAAGAAACTAGACCATGGCAGTATATTTTCTAAGAAATGTTGAGACAGTTGTCAACCCTTTGGGTTTTCACCCTCCAAGTGCTGGGTTTAATTTAAAATCCCCATGAGTTTGACCTTTTTCTATAATGTTGACTTCTTGATTCCCCAGGAAGGCTATCCCAGGGCATGTTTTATTGGAATACGTTTGCATGATATGAAGACTCAATCCAAGATTCCCTAGTGAAGGCTTCGCTATTTGATAAAAGTATTTTCTCCCCGTGCATGTTGAGATTTGACTCATTTGCGAAGCATCTCCATTTCGGTAGTACTTGCATTTTGTTTGATTTCCCGATAATCATGCAAGGGCAATGTTTTATTTAAGAAGTGTTGAGGCATTTATCAGTTTTTTGGGTTTTTACCCGCCAAGTGCTAAGTTTGATTTAAAATCCCCATAAGATTGATTTCTTACTATAATGTTTTACTTCTTAACTCCCTAAGTTGTTATCCCCATGAGGTTTCATACTTTTCCCCTAGAGAAGTTGGTGCAATACTTACTCCCAATATTGAATAACGTATATTGGTTTCCCCTCTTCGATGTGGTGTTGGCCTCCCCAATGAAGTCAACACGAGGTCCCCAGTTGATGTCTCGATGATGAGGCGTTATCTCCTCTAGTGAAGTTTATATGATATTTCCCCAATGAAGTCAGCACGAGATCCTCAGTTGATATTTTTCCGATATGGTTTCCGTCTGCCTTATTTGAAGTCAGTATTGTAATCCCCAGTAGGAGTACGGACCGTGAAACATTTGTTTCCCCATTGAAGTCTGAGTGTTATTCCCCGGTGAAGCCTGGAGAAGGATGTTATATCCCTGTATCTGTACTGTTTTGTTGTTATGACTTGATTATTTTTGGATTGTGTTCTTTCCCAGTGAAGTTAAGCCATGCAATAGGATTTTGTTTCCTCGTTTGGTGCTTATTTTCTTATGGAATGTTCATATTGAATGTGATTTAGCCGAGTATTTATTGTACCCGAGTTGGTTTTGTCTGGTTATTCCCTGTATTATATGTCTGTTTTGTCAGCATATACATAATAATACTCATACATTCATACATACATCATACATAGTTGAATTTAGCAAATCATTGCTCATTTGCACTCATTAATTTTTTGTTAGCATATTACCCTATTTTGTAGAGTTGTGTTATTCTCTCTCCAATAGAGTGTCAACCTTAAGCATAAAGTGTATATTCTTTCATTTCTCCCACTGAGTTATCCCTCATGGAATATTTTTGCTTTAGCCTTCCTGTACAATTCTTTGTCTGGATGATTTGGGTTTTCCTCTTGAGTTTATTTCTCAAAGGGTGTATTTTGGTTGACTGTTTCGTTCCAGTTTATTTCTGTTTTGAATCTTTGGTTCCCATTAATATTAATATTTTGGATTTCTGCAACCTTCGAGCCTTGGTTTGAGAATGTGAATTTATTTTGCACGAGAAGATTTTATCTCCTCAGCAGGAATATATTGGCATTTCCCCAGGAAATCATATTTATTTCCCCAGGAAGCCATATTGCTTTCCCCAGGAAGTCGTATTTCTTTCCCCAGGAAGCCATATTTCTTTCCCCAAAAAGTCATTTTTACAATCCTTCCCATAACAACAAGTAGCAGGTCTCTTTATTTGAGAAACTTGTACTTCCCCGTAAAAGTCGACGTTACTTTTTTGCTATCTTCTCTATGAGTGGATAGTTTGCAGTTCATTGTCAAATTACTCCAGTGGATGGCAAGTCTTTCAATTTCACCGAGACAGTTCGTTGTAAAATCTTTACAAGTGGTAGTCTCTTTATTTGATACAACTTATATATTATCCTTTTCAGGCGGAATGCCTTGATTAAAGAAGAAGTTGAGACCCTTTCTAGGTGAAACGCCAAACTTTTGGAGAAGCTTGTTATTCTTTTTGCTACCTTCAGTGAAAGTTGGTAGTTCACCCTTAGTGAATGTTCGTGATTGTTATCTTTTTTCTACCTTCAGTGAACGTTGGTAGTTCACCGTCAGTAAACGTCGGTGCTATGATATTTCTTTTATCTCTACCTTCAGTGAAAGTTGGTAGTTCACCATCAGTGAACGTTGGTGATTGTTATTCTTTTTGCTACCTTCAGTGAATGTTGGTAGTTCACCATCAGTGAACGTCGTTGTATGATATTTCTCTCTACCTTCAGTGAAAGTTGGTAGTTCACCATCAGTGAACGTTGGTGATTATTATCTTTTTTCTACCTTCAGTGAACGTTGGTAGTTCACCGTCAGTGAACGTCGATTCTATGATATCTCTTTTCTCTCTACCTTCAATGAAAGTTGGTAGTTCACCATCAGTGAATGTTGGTGATTGTTATCTTTTTGCTACCTTCAGTGAACGCTGGTAGTTCACCGTCAGTGAACGCCAGTGTATGATATTTCTTTTCTCTCTACCTTCAGTGAAAGATGGTAGTTCATCGTTAGTGAACATCGATTTTATCCTCTTACTACCTTCAAAAAATGTTGGTAGTTCACCATCAGTGAACGTTGATGATTGTTATCCTCTTACTACCTTCAATGAATGTTGGTAGCTCACCGTCAGTGAATGTCAGTGTTGTTATTATTTTCTCTTTCTACCTTCAGTGAACGTTGGTAGTTTCGCCTTCAGTGAAAGTTGGTGTATCCTTTGATCTTTTACCATCCTTTATGAGTCAGTATCCTTTTGATCTTCTACCTTCAGCTATGAGTTGGTAGTTTACTGTCATCTATGAGTTATTATCTTTTTTATCTTCTACCTCCAACTATTTAGTTTGGTAGTTCACAGTTGGTTGTCAATCACTTATATCATGTACTATCTCCTCTTTAGCTGAGTTGATGTTACCTTATCTCTTCTTTGGGTGTTACACCAATAGAGTTAGGTATTTTTGATTCACCAGTGATTTATTTTCCTGGTCGGGTTTCTCTTTTGATCCTTATTTCCTTTGCTACATCCCCAGTGGTGTTTCGCGTCCCTTGGAAGTTGTTCATATGCATTCATACTCATAAGCATTACATGACATCTTAGGGCCAAAACTAGGGTTTGTTTTATATTTAAGTATCTTCGATCACGTCGACATGAAGATTTTTAACCTTTGTATCTCCAAATAGAAGAAACTTAAATAAGGGCAGCTGCTGTACCCCAATTTTTGCCCCTAAGATCCCTTCATCATACCATATTGATTCAATCACAACAAGATCACATTAGGGCTTTTGGTTCTCCTCCATATCTTTAGCTTTGCTCTTTGAGAAATCACCAAGTAGCTTGACTTGTTTTTCTTTTGTGATCATGCATGTTTTGTTTTGACTTTCCTTTTAATTAATAAAATTCAATGTTGGTTTGTCTTACTTGTTAATAATGTAGGTAAAGGCAATGTGGCTTAGCAAGTTGATCCATGGGTTCATGATTTTATTTCCATGCCCTAGTCAATAAAGCTTGATAAATTCAAACCTCACCGTTGAAGTTGTTTTTGAAGAAATGGAATTGCAAGGTTTATCTTGGTTCACCACATTTCAAAGTTATCAAGATTGATTCAAAAGTACAAGGGGTTGATTGAAGAAGTTGTCATGGTTTGACAAGGCCTTGTTCCCATTGGTCACAAGTGCATATTTATCTCAATTCTCAAGATCTGGAAGTGGTTTTTGTTGCTATGAGTTCTAATTATCATCCTAAACAACTTCTATCTACAAAACAAAAGTGTTGGTACAAGAAGGTTGTTTAAAATTGTCAAAGTTCCTCAAAGCATTTTCTTGATCTAGGAGATAGGGTTTTGAACTTCAAAAAATTATATCTTGCTCATCTTTTGGTATTTTTGAGTGATTCCAAAAACATCCTTCTCTTCAAAGGGTTATTAAAAAATCACTTCAAAAGTATCAAGGAGTTTTCATGTGGAAAAAACTTGATGATTAAGAAAGATTACAAGTCCTCCAGATGAACCCCCAACTTCCCATGCGTGACTTCAAATGATCATAACTTGGTCAATTTTTATCACCTTGAGCCCACTATTTTTACATAATGATCTTGAGGATTTAAAATTTATTCCTTCTTTTATGTGCAAAGTGAGAAAATGGATGGAAGATTCCTTAAGGATACAAAAGATTATAGGTCATTTCATGATTTTTTGCCAACTTCAACAATTCACAACTCTCTCAATTTTTGGATATTTTGAATGGTTCAAGTTTCAAAATGTCATTCAAGAGGTCTATTTCATGCCATTTTTTTTGGTCAAGAGCAAATTCCAAGAGGAAGGCCATGTTTGGATGCAAAACATTATAGGTCACTTTTGAAGAAAAACTTGAAATATTTCTAAGTATGGAAAGTCAACCTCTTTTTCCCAACTTTGACTCATTGCAACTTTCTGCTCAAACATCCATTTGATTCCATTCTTTTCCCATTGCAAATCTTGTAATCTTATCTTTCTAAAGCATCAAGAACCATGCCTTAAGACCCCATTGAGCTGAGAATGCCATTGTTTCAAAAGTGGTAACTTGGAATTGAAGTTTCATCGCAAGTCAGAATTTGAATTTCATGTTACAACTTCTAACCTTCAAATTAGCATGTGTTTTGGGTCTAAACATGATTAGAAAACTTTCCCAAGTGGATTAGTGCATTAAAACGCACATTTTGGATGAATTTTGTCAAAAAGAAAAGTCACACTTTCTTCTTGATGCAGACTATAACACCCCAATTCTACCCCGACAATTATATCAATAAATTAGAGTTATAAAAATCATTCATGCAAACGAATCGGGATGCCACAAATTATTATTTCAAAATTTATTGCATTCATCATGGATACGTAACAATTTAAAACATCGGATGAACCGTCATCAAAAACAACTTTAATTAATTAATTCAACAATTCAACATCTACGCAACGGAATTCTAATAACATCTTTATCATCGTTACATCAACTTCAAAACAACACAATTTAATAATAATCAACTTAAATTTTAACAACTGAATAATCAACAATCAAAAGCAACAAGCGTTCATCCCCCCCCCCCCCCCCCCAAGTGTTACATATCAGAGCAATGACACCGACTCAAACTATTGAAGGTATACAACCTTCACTCCCGATTACCTGCATGTTACCAACGTAAGGGCAACATTCAAACAGAAGGGGTGACATATCTAACAATATAATAAAGTGTATGATAATTAATATATTAATTAGATCACATAACATCACCACTTCTCATCTCATAGTCAACAATAATCACAACAATAATACACATTCACAACATCAATACACACTTCTTTACGCAATCATATAATGCGACTCAACACTATGCAAATGCATGTAGTACCATTAGAGCAGAACCCCCATCCCAAAATTTTGCCAATTATTAGAGGCATCTCCAAGGCATAAGCCTTCATCTCATTATTCACCAATACACGCCATCTCAACGAGCATAAGCTCCATCTCAAAAATGCAATGTATGCGACACAATTATGAATGTAATAACAACACCATAATTGACAACATCTCAATACAACACCATCGTTGGCCAAAGACCTACATCTTAAAAGCATCTCAACTTCTCTTCATCAATATCTCATATCATCATAATAATTCATCAAACATCATTTGTTCATCATAAATTATCAAACACAACTTCATTAATAAAATCTCCTCAATAACTCAGTTGTACGGTACTACGACAGTGCCCATCATTGTCACAATGTTGGCCATAGGCCTACAACAAGACATTGCCTATAATTAGTTAATCAACTAAGTCTTACTTATAAATCACCAAATACCTACATACTACTATTCTGTAATTTTACATCATTAACATCATTCATCCTGCTGTTACAAACCAAACAGTAATCCATATGCATCTCATCCTCATCATTATTCACGAAAATCAACTTAATGATCAACACGGGAACTAACTCTAATCCTAATTTGTATACTAGGATTATCCTTCCTATTCTTCATTCTAATTCTTAAGAATAAAGCTCATCACGTTAGCTATTCAATGCTTCGAATGACACCTAAAACGGAGTCCTAAAACTCAAGCTACAACATTCTCAAACTGATTCTGCCAAAAACCAGACAACATGCGTCGATGCATAACTCCTTGGATCGAAGCGTAATGCACTGAACTTGCAACATGAGTCGACGCATCCTCTCTTGGATCGACTTATCTTGAGTCTAACACACAACATGTATCGACACATGCCCCTATGTATCGACTCATCCTGAGTCTACAAGTCCTCGTGTATCGATGCTAGACCTCTTCGTGTTGACTCACCCTGAGTCTCTAAACCTTCTTGTATCAACACATCATGTTTGAGGTCGATGCATACTGCTCTGTCCTGCATAATTTCTACGGTTTCTATGCATTTTCACTATGGTTTCCATACTTTAAGCCCTAAAAACTTAATCTAATCATGGATAATCATCACCTACAATTACCCTACAATTCTACATCAAACAAACAACATAGGAACAATGTTATTCATCTATAATTCGTCAATTCTCATCACACAACATCATATATAATTCAATTCATGAACAAGACAACAATCACTTCTAACCCCACATACCAATTATCATGAACCCAATTATAGAGTCAGAACCCCACCCTTACCTTGGATTGAAGGTCGCTCTATAATCTTCTGGTCGAAACCTCGTTCTGCCATTTTTTCTCTTTTTCCAGCAGCTTCACGATCTTCCTCTCAAACCCTTATTCTTCTACTGCTTCTTCTTTATATTCTTTCTAACAATAATAAAATAACCTATTATTCTTTTAATCCTTATTGGGCTCAAAACTAATACACCCCCTTATTACTTATATTTCTTAAAAACAAGCCCACATAAAATAATATTGTACTTCTAATATTATTTCACCACTTAATAAAATAATTAAATCCAATTAATCACAACATATCTTCACAAATATTCCAAAAATAATTTAATTAAATAATTAATTAAATTACAGGAGTTACAACTCTCCCCCACTTAGAATATTTTCGTCTTCGAAAATTTACCTCAATCAAACAACTCAGGGTAGGAGTCTCGCATCTTGCTCTCCAACTCCCAAGTCATGCTTTCTCCTACAGCTCCTAGCCAAACCACTTTAACCAAAGCAATCTCTTTTCCCCTCAGAGTCTTTATTTCACGACCCACGATCCGTACAGGCATCGTCTCCACCGTAAGATTATCCCGTACTTGCACATCATCCATATAAATCACATGAGATAGATCTGAAATATACTCCGAAGTTGCGACACATGAAACACATCATGCAAATTTGAAAGATTGGGCGGTAAAGCCATTCTATAAGAAACATTCCCCACTCTCTGAAATCTGATACGGTCCAATAAAAAGAGAAGCGAGCTTCTTAGATTTCAATGCTCGCCCAACACCAGTCACAGGTGTAACTCTCAAAAACACATGGTCACCCGCTTGAAATTATAAATCTTTCCTTCGCTTTTCATGATAACTCTTTTGTCTACTTTGTGAAGCTTTCATCTTTTCTCGAATCAACTTCACCTTCTTAGTAGTTTCACGAACAAGTTCAAGTCCAAGTACCACACTCTCACCAGATTCATGCCAACATAAAAGAGTCCTACATCTTCGACCATACAACGCTTCAAAAGGTGTCATCCCAATACTGGAATGAATACTGTTATTATAGGTGAACTCTACCAACGGAAGATAAGTATCCCACGAACCTCCCTTCTCAAGAACACATGCCCTCAGCAAATCTTCCAACGATTGAATCGTCCGTTCAGTCTGACAATCTGTCTAAGGATGATACGCTGAACTCAACCTCAACTTAAAACCCAACGATTCTTGCAAACTCTTCCAAAAATCAGAAGTAAATCTTGGATCTCTATCTGATACAATGCACAAAGGAAAACCATGCAACTTCACAATCACACTAGTGTAAATCTCATCCAACTTCGAAACGGGAAAACTCATGTTAATAGGAATAAAATGAGATGACTTCGTAAGCCTATCAACAATCACCCAAATCAAATCATGTCATCTTAAAGTATTAGGTAACCCTGTCACAAAGTCCATTGAGATGCTATCCCATTTCCATTCTGGAACTTCTAATGGTTGCATCAATCCTGCAGGCTTCTGATGTTCAACTTTCGACTTCTGGACAGTCAAACATGCATACACAAAATGAGCCATATCACTCTTCATTCCAGGCCACCAAAACAAACCTTTAAAATCTTGATACATATTTGTAGCTCCTAGATGAATAGTCAACTTACTTCTATGACTCTCCTCAAGTATAACCTTCTTCATCTCAGCATCATCAGGAATACAAATTCGATTACGAAATCTCAATACACCTTGCACATCTAACTTAAAATCATTATTCTCAGACTAATCAATCCCAACCATCAAATCTACTAGTTTCACATCCAACTTCTGAGCTGATCTGATACTGTCTAGAAATTCATTATTAATCTTCAACATACCCAACACAACACTTCGCGGAGTAACCTCGCAAACTAAGCTCATATCTCTGAACTGCTCAATTAATTCCAACTCTTTAACCATCATTGCTGACATATGTAAAGTCTTTCGACTTAACGCATCAGCTACCACATTCGCTTTTCCTAGATGATAATTCAAACCGAAATCATAATCCTTTAACAGTTCCAACCATCTTCGTTGCCTCATGTTCAACCCTTTCTGATCGAATAAATACTTCAAACTCTTATGGTCACTAAACACTTCAAATCTAGAACCATAAAGATAATTCCTCCAAATCTTCAACACAATCAGCAACAATAAAACAATGAGTAGCTGATAACACGATTTTATATCGTATAAATCGACTTAATTAATGCAAAATAATTCATGTTTTTATTTAATTTATTTTATTTTATTTCCATATTACGCTGGTATTTCTTTGTTTCAGGTATTTTGCCTTAAATAAGCTTATGTGAAGAAAAATGAAGAAATAGATGCAATTTAATACAAAAATGAAGATAATTGAGCAATGTGGTGCAGATTAGTAAAAGGGGGTGAAAAGAATGAAATTGCAAGGCCCAAAAGAAGAATGTACGTACAAAGGCCAAGGGAACGCACGTTCCCACTTCAGCTTGAAGGGACCGACCGGTCCACTAAGGGGAACAACCAGTCCGGACCTCTTCAGCTGAGTGGAACGACCGTTCCCTGCCCTTCCCTATTCTCACGCCATTTCCTCCTCACATGGAACGACCGGTCCCAAGTCAATGAAGAAACCAACTTTTGCTATATTTCTGTGCACGTTATGCAACCAAGTCCACCATCAATATTTTTTGGATATTCAGTTTTACGTGGATTGACTTTTTGGGATACATTAATTTACAAGCATTATAAATAGAAGTGAAAGCAAAATCCCAAGGGTCGGAGAATTCTTGCAAGATCGTACCATTTTCAGCAGAGCAAATTTCCTTCCATTTTAATTTTTGTTCTGCCTTTTCCTTTATTTTTATTTCATCGCATTGTTTTTATTTTCTTTCCTTCTCCAGTTTTCTGCCTTTATTTTTCGTACAACGATTTCTACACCGGAAATTGTTGTGCAATTTTATCCGGTTTAACCTTACGTTAGATCCGGTATTTTTATTTCTTTGTTGTTATTATTATTAAATTCAAGATTCGACGAGTAGATCCAACCGGCTTGTGGTGGAATACTCCAAGGTTTTTGAAGAACGCATTTAATTGAAGTTATTGAAGTTTTCTACATTTCCAGGTTTTTAATTTAATCGCTTTTATTTATTTACTATTATTGCATGTTTGTTATTATGAATATGAATTTATATAATTGTTCGCAATTTAATTATCTATGCGTATTTAATTTAATAAACATGTCCGGCTAAACCGATTAAATATCGGTATGTAAATTAACCAAATAACGGGATCCGAAATAAACTGGCTTAAAATTATTTTGTAAAAGAAATACCTTTCATGATTTTAATATTCAATTGAATTGTTTAAGATTTTATAAATCAATAGAACGAAAGTTTGAGGTTTTAAAATTGATTAAGGTTTTTACTAATAAAACGAGAGTTTGAGGCTAAAACCAGATAATGATTATTAGGCATTGTTTTTAAAGAGGCGGAAGCATTTTAAAAACAATTAAATTTTATTCTGTTTTCAAAAATTACTTTTGAATCCGGCGGAGTGACGGAAGCACACGTTAGGGTATTAATCGTATAACCTGAACTAATAGAACGGAAGTGTGAGGGGAAGGTTTTTAGACAAATAAAGTTTGCGTAAAGATAATTTTTGAACAATTTAAGTAAAGGCCAGTGGAAATTCGGAACCCAAAGTTAGGTGAAATACATACCGGTATTTATAATTAAAAATTTTATAACTGAATTTAGTAATTAGATCCCTTTCGTTAATTAAATTAATATTAGCCTTAGCTTTACCCAGTAACCAAAATTACGGTAGATCGATTCATAGTCCCTGTGGATTCGATATCTTTTAAGACTACGCGATAGGATTGTGCACTTGCAGTCTCCAGATTTATAGACATACAAAGTCGCGATCAAGTTTTTGGCGCCGTTGCCGGGGACTATTTAAGTCGATATCGTAACTCTTTTAGTTACATCATAGATACTAAGGTCTTCTTCTCATCTCTTTCTGATTTGTATGCCAAACACTCGCTCTCAAGGCGAACCTTTGCATCTACAAATCAACGACATCGAGCGTTATCTTCGATTGAGACGCCGAATTCAGGAATATCGTCTACTAAACAATTTACCCCCGACGAATATCCCTGATATAACTGATCTTAGACGAGCTGAGATGGCTGCGCCACGACCTCTAAAATCTTACGCAATCCCTTCTCAAGACGAACCTCATAACAGTATTGCCGCTCCGGCAATCGAGGCAAACAACTTCGAGCTGAAACCTTCGCTATTATCTGCAGTTCAACAAAACCAGTTTTCTGGAAATCCAACTGACGATCTGAACCTGCATTTATCCGTATTTCTACAATATGCAGATACCGTAAAAGCTAATGGGGTCAGCACGGAAGCTATTCGTTTACGATTATTTCCTTTTTCCCTTAGAGATAGAGCTAGAGCCTGGCTCCAATCTCTACCTTCTAATTCAATCACTACGTGGGATGAATTAAAGAAAGTTTTCCTAACCCGATATTTTCCACCAAGCAAAACGGCTATGCTTCGAGCTCAAATCAACGGATTTAGACAGAAAGACACCGAGTCTTTATTTGAAGCATGGGAACGATATAAAGACCTGATAAGACTATGTCCACATCATGGTCTGGAGGAATGGTTAGTGATACATACTTTCTACAATGGTCTTTTGTACAACACGAGATTAACAATCGACGCTGCTGGTGGTGGTGCGCTAATGGAGAAACCTTATGTACAAGCTTACAAACTGATAGATAATATGGCCCAAAACCACTACCAGTGGGGAAGCGAGAGAGCTGCCGTTGAAAAACCTTCGACGAAAGGAGGGATGCACGAAATTAGTAGCCTGGATCAAGTAAACGCTAAGGTGGACGCACTAACTCAGAAAATAGAAAACCTTACGTTGACTCCTGCAGCTACCGTAGCTGCAGTGACTCCTGACTGCGAAATATGCGGAACATCTGGTCACACTCCCGCCGAATGTCAATTTCTGTTAGGTACTCCGACTGACCAAATAAACTACGCTCATGGAAACCTTTATTCAAATACGTACAACACAGGTTGGAGGAATCACCCAAATTTTTCCTACAAGAATAATAACGCATTGAACGCACCTGTTCAAGCGCAAATTGCTCCACCTGGATATCAAAAAGCACCTTCTGCCGCACCGAGCGCACCTAGGAAATCTAATCTCGAAATAATGATGGAAAACTTTATAGCAAGCCAAGCGCAAACTAACAAAGAATTCCTAAACCGAGACATACACACTAACGAGCAAATTAAGCAACTATCGAACAAAATAGATGCCTTAGCCACTCACAATAAAATGTTAGAAACTCAAATCTCACAAGTGGCTCAACAACAAGCGCCTGCTGCCGCACCAGCCGGTACTTTCCCTGGACAACCACAACCTAATCCGAAAGGACAAGCTCACGCAATTATATTACGAAGCGGTAAAGAAATAGAAGAACCATTAGATCCAAGAACCGAAAACCCGACCATGCACCAAAACTCTGAAAACCAAGCCGAAGAGGATAACGAACCTACAAGAAAGGAAGATGGAGAAACAATAGAACAAGAAAAACCTTATGTACCTCCACCTCCCTATAAACCACCTATTCCTTACCCTTAAAGACTAGTTAAAACAAAAGACATAGGGCAATTTAAGAAATTTGTAGAACTTCTCAAGCAATTAAACGTAACAATTCCTTTCACAGAAGCGATAACGCAAATGCCCTCATATGCTAAATTCTTAAAAGAAATTCTATCTAATAAGAAAAATTTAGAAGAAAATGAAACAGTTACTCTCACAGCTGAATGCAGCGCAATAATCCAAAATAAGATGCCACCTAAACTGAAAGACCCTGGTAGTTTTTCTATACCATGTGTAATAGGAAAATTCGTCATAGACAAAGCTTTATGTGATTTAGGAGCAAGCATCAGTGTAATGCCTTTATCCATCAGTAAGAAACTCGAAATGGGAGAGTTGAGACCAACTAAAATGTCTGTTCAGTTAGCAGATCGTTCTGTCAAATACCCCGTAGGAGTACTTGAAAACGTCCCCGTTCGAATAGGTCAATTCTACATCCCAACCGACTTTATAATAATGGATATTAAGGAGGATACGAACACACCTATCATTTTAGGAAGACCCTTCCTAGCAACTGCCGGTGCCATTATAGACGTTAAAAAAGGAAAACTCACCTTTGAGGTAGGCGAAGAAAAGATTGAATTCATTCTTTCCAAATTTCTAAAAGCACCAGCCATAGATGACAACTGCTACTTTATGGATATGATAGAAGAATGTATAAAAGAAGCAGAAGATCATCCAGATAAAACCTTAGATGAATGCTTAGCAATAACACCCGATCCTACACAAGGTTTACACAAACCAACCATTGAACTCAAAACGTTACCCAAAAACCTGAGATACGAATTCTTAGACCCAGAATTCGAACGACCAGTAATAATCAACGCAAATCTAGGAAAAATCGAGACTGAAAAATTACTACATATACTGAGGAAATATCCAACTGCTTTAGGATACAATTTAACTGATCTTAAAGGAATAAGTCCTTCCATCTGTATGCATCGCATAATGCTAGAGGAAGATAGTAAAACCTCTAGAGAACACCAAAGAAGACTTAATCCTATAATGAGTGAAGTAGTAAAGAAAGAGATATTAAAACTGTTAGAAGCAGGCATCATATATCCAATATCTGATAGTAAATGGGTAAGCCCCGTTCATGTAGTCCCCAAGAAAGGAGGCGTAACGGTAATCGAAAACGACAAAGGAGAAACCATAACAAAGCGAATCGAATCAGGATGGAGGATGTGCATTTATTATAGGAAACTTAACAAAGCCACCCGGAAGGATCATTTCCCTTTACCATTCATTGATCAAATGCTGGAGCGTCTAGCCAGACACTCATATTTCTGTTACTTGGACGGTTACTCCGGATTCTTTCAAATACCGATACACCCCGATGACCAAGAAAAGACTACCTTCACCTGTCCATTCGGAACCTTCGCATATCGAAGAATGCCTTTTGGCTTATGCAATGCACCTGCAACTTTTCAAAGATGCATGATGGCAATCTTCGCAGACTTTCTTAATAATATTATGGAGGTATTCATGGACGACTTCTCCGTCTGCGGACGTAGTTTTGAAGGATGTCTTGCAAACTTAGAAAAAGTACTAGAAAGATGTGTAAAGGTAAACTTAGTATTAAATTGGGAAAAATGCCATTTTATGGTTCAAGAAGGTATTGTGTTAGGACATATTATATCCAATAGGGGAATCGAAGTAGACAAGGCCAAGATAGAAGTTATCGAAAACCTTTAACCCCCTAGAACTGTCAGAGAAATAAGAAGTTTCTTAGGACACGCCGGTTTCTACCGACGTTTTATTAAAGATTTCTCTAAAATTTCTAAGCCATTAACAGAACTCTTAATGAAAGATGTTGAATTCATATTTAACGAAAAATGCCTTGAAGCCTTTCAATCATTAAAGAAAGCATTAATTATTGCGCCAATCATGAAGACCCCATATTGGAGTGAACCATTTGAGATAATGTGTGACGCAAGTGACTATGCCGTAGGAGCAGTCCTAGGACAAAGAAAAGATAAAAAATTACACGTCATATATTACGCTAGTAGAACCCTAGATGAAGCGCAAATGAATTATGCAACAACCGAAAAGGAACTCTTGGCTGTAGTCTTCGCACTCGATAAATTCCGATCTTATTTAGTAGGAGCTAAGATAATAATTTATACTGACCACGCTGCAATTAGATATCTCCTAACCAAAAAGGATGCTAAACCTAGACTGCTAAGATGGATCTTGTTGCTACAAGAATTTGATTTAGAAATCAAGGATAAAAAAGGAACTGAAAACGTAGTGGCTGATCATCTATCAAGAATCGAAAATCTAAAACAAGAACGAATTCCAATCAATGATGAATCTCAATATGATAGATTAATCGCCCACTTCGAAGCAAGTGAATCTCAAAAATATTCTGAAACAACCTTAGCAATCTCATCTGTCCCTTGGTATGCAGATTTCGTAAATTATCTAGTTGCCGGTGTATTACCACCAGAGTTAACGTACCAACAAAAGAAAAAATTCTTTCACGATCTCAAACAATATTACTGGGACGAACCTTTGTTATTCAAAAGAGGACCCGATGGAATTTTCCGTCGTTGCGTACCCGAAGAAGAATTCGAAAGCGTGATTAAACATTGCCACTCCGCACCATACGGAGGACACACGAGTACTTCTAAAACATGTACGAAAATCCTACAATCAGGTCTTTATTGGCCAACACTATGGAAAGATGTTCATATCGCAGTCACTAAGTGCGACCGGTGCCAACGCACTGGTAACATTTCAAGACGCTACGAGATGCCACAGAAAGGCATTCTGGAAGTAGAGATTTTCGATGTATGGGGTATAGACTTTATGGGACCATTCCCGTCATCTTTTGGTAACAAATACATACTCGTGGCAGTTGACTATGTATCTAAATGGATAGAAGCTATAGCTTCTCCAACAAACGATACCCGAGTTGTATTAAGGCTCTTCAAAAACGTGATATTTCCGAGATTCGGTATACCAAGATTAGTAATAAGCGATGGAGGTTCTCATTTTATTTCTAAGATATTCGAAAAACTCCTGAGGAAATACGGTGTCCGACATCGAGTAGCTACACCCTATCACCCACAAACGAGTGGACAAGTGGAAGTCTCTAATCGTGAAATCAAGCAGATATTAGAAAAGACTGTAGCAACTTCGAGAAAGGATTGGTCCTCAAAACTATCTGAAGCTCTATGGGCATATAGGACCGCTTTTAAGACACCAATAGGAACCACCCCGTTTAAGCTCATCTATGGAAAATCTTGCCATTTGCCGGTTGAATTAGAACACAAGGCCTATTGGGCTATTAAAAATATAAACTTGAATTACACAACCGCAAGCGGGAAGCGCATCCTTGATATAAACGAATTAGAGGAATTGAGACAAGATGCGTATGAGAACGCAAGATTTATAAAGAACGAACGAAAACATGGCACGACAAAAGAATAAATAGAAAACATTTTAAAATAGGTGATATCGTACTACTGTTTAATTCAAGATTAAAATTATTTCCTGGAAAACTATGCAGCAGATGGTCTGGTCCGTTCACAATAACAAACACGTTTATTAACGGAGCGGTCGAAATCAAAGGAAAGATTTCCGAACCCTTTATAGTTAATGGACAATGTTTAAAACCATATCACAGCGCAGAGAGTAACGATTACTTTCAAGAAATAACTTTAATAGAGCCACCTGCTCACTTAGAAATTTAAAACTTTGATTTTATTTGTCGAGCTTACGACATAAAACAAAGCGCTTAGTGGGAGACAACCCACCTTTTTATGATTAATTATTATATTTACCTTTTTGTTTTATTATTCTTATTATCATTCTTACTATTATTATTATTCTTATTTTTTCTCTTTATTCCTCTCATTCATAATCACTTATACACATATCTTCTCTAATATTCTATTTCATCTATATCTCTTCTTCATTCTATCACTATTATGCTTATTCTTATTTTCTTCTTTTCGGCATCTGGCCAGAAATCTGATTAAATTTCCTGTATCTAATTAATTTCAGGCTAACTTAATTAATATAAAAATTAAGCTGACCAACTAAACAATGGAAGATACTATGGAAATAGCTTTCAGAGGAAGAGGCCAAAGAGGCAGATACAATTTATTAGCTGCAAGGAATATGTCCCTGACATATTATCCTGATCTTTTTGCTATGACTACTTTGGGAATTCATGATAGTGTTTTGTTTCTGCTGAATCAAATTGGATGGGAAGATGCTCATATGTTGAGGCGGTTCTGTACCTACCGCAAATTGACTCTGGAATTTCTGAGCTCTTTTAACTACCTCCCACATCATGGGAAGGGCCTGAAGAGAGGTCTTATCTTCTTTAGGATATTTGGAATGGAGTTTAGGTATAATCTTCATGACTTTTCTGCTTTGCTGGGATTCCCAGATGGATTTGATACTTTTACATCAAAGCAGGAAGAATTGTTTGATTTCCGCGAGCTCGACATATTCTGGGAATCATTGACTGGGTTGAGTAGCTTTGAGCATCCTGAGCCACATGCGGATTATATTCATAATCCGGCGTTCCGCTATTTTCACCATATTCTGTCACATACCCTGTTTGGAAAGGAACAGAATAACACTATTGTTTCTCGAGATGAGTTGTTTATTATGCTTTGTGCTGTACAGAATCGGCCTGTGAACGGTGTCGCTTTTCTATTAGTTACCATTGAGAAGATGCTTCAAGATGATAATATGCCCATCGTGCTGGGAGGAATGGTAACAATGATAGCGAATGCTTTGGGTTTGCGGCAACCATTGTTGAATTGCCATCCTTACGGAGGTATCCGACCAATGGATCTCAATTTTTGTTTCAACAGAAGATTAATTGGAAACCATGGTCCACGAGAGTTTGAATTGCTGATTAATAATGAGGTAGTTAACCTCTTTACCTTGCCTAGTCCACGCACCAGTGTTCACGATAAAGGTAATTGGCTGTATAATTTGGACGGTTTACCATCTCCTGCTCGCTCCACTGAAACAATCCAGGCTTATGAGATACCTGAGATTTATGAAAGTGAATCTGATCCTGAGACACCACCTGGGTACCATGACTTTCCCGAGCAACCTTTGTCACCACCGGTAACTCCGGTGATTGAAGAAAATAGGCAAGGATCTGAACCCATGAACCAAGAAGAAACAATTAAGGAATTGAAGGAAGAAGTGAAGAATCTGAAAGAAAACCTCACAGCTGCGAACAATGAAGTTAATACACTCTGGATGGATCATTCTGGATTCGTCGACACGGTAGCTATGCAGTTTGATGAAGTATTTCAACATATCTATTCCATGCAGAAGAATAACGGAGACGATAATAAAAAAAAGTGGCTAATGAGAGAATTTATTTAATTAGTTAGTTTTAGTTAGTTATTTATTTGATTTGCATTTAGATTTCATTTGAATTATGTTTTGCAATTTGGTTTATTTTATGTTCTTTGTAGTACAATTTGAATTATGCAATTTAAAGTTCAACATTATTTATCCTATTGTTTTGTTTCAATGTTATTTATATTAGTTATTAGATTATTAAGTGGTATCAAATAAAGCTGAAATGATACTGTTTGCAAACACTATGCATTTTGTGCCTGATATATATATTATCACGTACTGTATCAACAGAGATCAAAAAGAAAAAAGTTGAATTTCCCACGCAGGCACAGGACCGGACGGTCCCACCCACACCATGCCCCCTGGACCGACCGGTCCCCTTTTTTGACTGAAAAGCAGGACCGACCGTCCCCCTGTCCTAGTACAAGAGGGAACGACCGGCCCCCTGTAGCATGCTGTAAAGCGTGTCTCTTTGTCTCCCACGCCAAACTCCATTCATCACTCATTTTTACCATTTATCTTCTCCATAAAACAACTTCAAACCACTATTCAATTCCCATTACTCCACTATCTCATCTTTTTCAAATTTTTACCCTTTCCAACTCCCCCATTAACACTCATTAAATTCTCATTATCACCATTCAAACACCCTCACAATATAAATACCCCTCATTTCTTACTATCTCTTCACACCATTTCTTACTTTCTACTACATTTCTCTAATATTTATCTTCATCTTCTCTAACTTCCTTCTACATCTACCACCATTTTCTTACCATTACCATGCCTCCGAGAACCATCCGTCCCGAAAGACAACAACCCGACCTTTCAAACATTATCTTCCGCGATGATAAGCAACGCACCATGTATCTCAACTTATACAAACGCTCGGTGGTTCCGACAAAGTATGTAGATATAAATTGTCTACAAACTTTAGGACTCACTGAAAGTGTGTCATGGTTGCTAAATAATACTGGTTTATACAATCTCTGTACACAACCAAACCCAACCTTTGAACCTCTAGTGTTGGAGTTTTTGAGTTCTTTTTCTTACTCAACTGATATTGAAGATCCATACACTACGGGAACTGCTAGTTTCCGTGCGTTCAACCGTGAGTATACGCTGGATCAAGAACAAATTGCTGACGCACTAGGATTCTCACAAGGGGATGGTATTTATTACAAGCCATTTGAAGCGGAAGATGATATTCCATCCTGGGAGGAGCAAGGTTTACTATTCTGGGAGGAGATAAGCGGGGAAGCCGCAAATGGTTGGCGACTATTATATGCGTCCCACGTTCATAATCCAGCAATACGGTATTTTCACCGTATCTTGGCTCACACTATTTTCGGACGCACCTACAACCATAAGGTAACCAAAAATGAGTTATTTTTCTTATATTGTGCCTTAACTGGGAGCCGTGTCAACGCCGCACCATTTATGCTATCACACTTTCAACTATGTGCTCAAACCGCCGGAAACAACCCTTTTCTTTTCGGTGGCATTATTACCGCGATAGCTTACTCACTAGGCTTGGCTGACGAGATCCTAACTCTTGCTCAACACCTCATGCCAGCACAATTTCTAGATGAGGTATACTGCCGAGACTCCCATCTAATCCTCCCAAGGCAAGGTGAGAACAGATTTACTTTATTGGTCAATAAAGTTTTGGTACCAAGCATTATTCTCCCATGTCCCCATCTTATTAATGTGCAAAATCGAAGCCGTTGGTTATTCGATTTAATTGCACCCGAAGCTGAGAATAATGCTCCCGTGGATGAAATGGAAGAAGAAATGAACAACAATCAACAAAACCATCTCACCATGGAAACTCTCTACCAAACCATGCAACAGATGCAAAACCAACAAAACGCAACATTTGCATTGGTACAACAAATGCATAACAACTACAACACCTTGACTGCAAATGTTATTGACCTTGGATTTTCTATGCACTCACTTCACCTTCGCTTGGACGAATTCGTACCTCCACAACGCCAAGATGAGCGCCGTCCAAGAACTCGAGGAAGAGGACGTCGTCCACATCGTAACGATTAGTTCTAAATATTTCTTTTCTTTTTCTTTTTGTATTTTTTCGATTCCCCATTTTTAAGCATTGAGGACAATGCTCCGTTTAAGTGTAGGGGGGTCGAATTAACTATTGTTATCTTTCTTCAAGTAAGCAAATTTCCCTTTTGTAATTTCCATTTTGTTATTAAAATTAAGTCTTATATACATATATAAGTTCATGATTATCCGAATTCGCCAAATTCTTGAGCCATAAAAAAAAAAAATTTTATGGTCAGACGCACAATTATACACACTCAAAAAGTGTATCAAAGTTGCTTCTTTAGAAGAAAATATTTAGTTCCAACGCTTTAAAATCTCAGGAAAATGAATTAAAATTTTAGTACCCTTTATATACCAAAAATTTAAATTCTAGGTTTTAAAGTAACCTTTAGTAGTTTATACAAGCAGTCAACACCGTCTAAATAGCAAACTACGTGGAGGATCGATGAATATAAGTGATTGATCGAAAATAAAAAATAAAAAAATATATATAAATTATCAATTAATGAATTCTTTGTAAATTGGTTCAGCGGTTTCTGGTGTTGGACTTGGTAGGACGAACTACGGTTCAATTCCCCGCAATTTACAAAAGAACAAAATGGAGTTACCAACTATTAAGTACCAGAACTCCTAGCAGGCTTAAAAGATCAAATTCACTAACCGGTCACTCCACTATGTGCGCGAAAGGGCAAAGGGCTTAATGTGATTGCGCCTGAATGAAAAAGGTGAAACAAAATGTAGGATTTAGAGTTAAGTTATAATGGCGTCACTAGAATTGTTCTTCGAACCTGAGTTTATTTAGTATTGTTACGGTGACTTTAGTATCGAAGTCAAGAGCTCAAGAGCAATGTGCAACTTAATACACTTTTGACTTGTGGCAATTTTTGTTGCGTCTGACCCGCATTTAGAGAGATATATATTTCTTGCTTGAGGACAAGCAAAGGTTCAAGTGTAGGGGAGTTTGATAACACGATTTTATATCGTATAAATCGACTTAATTAATGCAAAATAATTCATGTTTTTATTTAATTTATTTTATTTTATTTCCATATTACGCTGGTATTTCTTTGTTTCAGGTATTTTGCCTTAAATAAGCTTATGTGAAGAAAAATGAAGAAATAGATGCAATTTAATACAAAAATGAAGATAATTGAGCAATGTGGTGCAGATTAGTAAAAGAGGGTGAAAAGAATGAAATTGCAAGGCCCAAAAGAAGAATGTACGTACAAAGGCCAAGGGAATGCACGTTCCCACTTCAGCTTGAAGGGACCGACCGGTCCACTAAGGGGAACGACCGGTCCGGACCTCTTCAGCTGAGTGGAACGACCGTTCCCTGCCCTTCCCTATTCTCACGCCATTTCCTCCTCACATGGAACGACCGGTCCCAAGTCAATGAAGAAACCAACTTTTGCTATATTTCCGTGCACGTTATGCAACCAAGTCCACCATCAATATTTTTTGGATATTCAGTTTTACGTGGATTGACTTTTTGGGATACATTAATTTACAAGCATTATAAATAGAAGTGAAAGCAAAATCCCAAGGGTCGGAGAATTCTTGCAAGATCGTACCATTTTCAGCAGAGCAAATTTCCTTCCATTTTAATTTTTGTTCTGCCTTTTCCTTTATTTTTATTTCATCGCATTGTTTTTATTTTCTTTCCTTCTCCAGTTTTTTGCCTTTATTTTTCGTACAACAATTTCTACACCGGAAATTGTTGTGCAATTTTATCCGGTTTAACCTTACGTTAGATCCGGTATTTTTATTTCTTTGTTGTTATTATTATTAAATTCAAGATTCGACGAGTAGATCCAACCGGCTTGTGGTGGAATACTCCAAGGTTTTTGAAGAACGCATTTAATTGAAGTTATTGAAGTTTTCTACATTTCCAGGTTTTTAATTTAATCGCTTTTATTTATTTACTATTATTGCATGTTTGTTATTATGAATATGAATTTATATAATTGTTTGCAATTTAATTATCTATGCGTATTTAATTTAATAAACATGTCCGGCTAAACCGATTAAATATCGGTATGTAAATTAACCAAATAACGGGATCCGAAATAAACTGGCTTAAAATTATTTTGTAAAAGAAATACCTTTCATGGTTTTAATATTCAATTGAATTGTTTAAGATTTTATAAATCAATAGAACGGAAGTTTGAGGTTTTAAAATTGATTAAGGTTTTTACTAATAAAACGGAAGTTTGAGGCTATAACCAGATAGTGATTATTAGGCATTGTTTTTAAAGAGGCGGAAGCATTTTAAAAACAATTAAATTTTATTCTGTTTTCAAAAATTACTTTTGAATCCGGCGGAGTGACGGAAGCACACGTTAGGGTATTAATCGTATAACCTGAACTAATAGAACGGAAGTGTGAGGGGAAGGTTTTTAGACAAATAAAGTTTGCGTAAAGATAATTTTTGACCAATTTAAGTAAAGGCCAGTGGAAATTCGGAACCCAAAGTTAGGTGAAATACATACCGGTATTTATAATTAAAAATTTTATAACTGAATTTAGTAATTAGATCCCTTTCGTTAATTAAATTAATATTAGCCTTATCTTTACCCAGTAACCAAAATTACGGTAGATCGATTCATAGTCCCTGTGGATTCGATATCTTTTAAGACTACGCGATAGGACTGTGCACTTGCAGTTTCCAGATTTATAGACATACAAAGTCGCGATCAGTAGCACCGGTATCAATAATAGTAATTAAAGGAGTACTATTAATGAAACATGTACCTCTGATAAGTTTGTCCTCAGTGGCTGTCTGATCCTCAATCAAAGCGAACATTTTACCACTTGTCTGCGCCCTCTTTGGTTTCTGACACTGACTACCAATGTGCCCTTCTTCTCTATAATTGAAACAAATCACATCCTTATGTTCACACTCAGATACAACATGTCCGTTCTTACCACAACAGAAACACCTCTTCACTTCAGTAGTACACACATTACTCTTATGCCCAGATTTTCCACACATAAAACAAACCACACTAGCAGGAGCATCTCCCCCATTAGTTCTCTGACCCTGAGCAACTTTCTGTTTACCTTTTCCAGCTGGGGCATCATAAGGCTTACACCGATTCTGTTGGTGCTTACCCCTCTTCTCGCCGATAATCTTGTAATGAGCATTATTATCCTCTTCATAAATCCTGCAACTATCAACCAAATCAGCAAAGACACAGATCTTCTGATATCCAACTGCCTTCTTGATCTCCGGGCGCAACCTCTTCTCAAACTTGATACACTTCGAAAAATCAGCATCTGCCTCAGCGTAGTGCAGATAAAACTTAGCCAACTTAAAAAACTTGGTAGCATACTCATCAACTGACATATTCCCTTGCTTTAGCTCAAGGAATTCAATTTCCTTCCTACCACAGACATCTTCAGGAAAGTACTTCTTCAAAAACTCCCTACGGAGCACAGCCTAAATGACATTCTCACCTGCAGCTTCTAACTTCTGACAAGTCTCTAACCACCAGTCATTAGCCTCGACTGCTAGCATATGAGTACCATAACGAACCTTCTACGCTGGAGTGCAATCCATCACACGGAAGATTCTCTAAATCTCTTTCAACCACTCAAATGCTCTGTCAGGATCATACTTTCCCTTGAACGTAGGTGGATTCTCTCTCTGGAAAGTTGCCAAGCTACGAGATCCAGCATTCCCGTCAGCATTCGACTGATTTTCCATCGCATGAGCCATTCCTTCTAAAGTAGCAGCAAGTGCAACATCATTCCTTCCAACCATCTCAACTTATCACTACAACATAAACAGCAGTTAGAACTCAAATTAACAATACTCTATTGTTAGACAACTACAACTCGACGACAAGGTCGGACCAACCTTTTGCTCTGATACCAACTTTTTAACACCCCAATTCTACCCCGACAATTATATAAATAAATCAGAGTTATAAAAATCATTCATGCAAACGAATCGGGATGCCACAAATTCTTCTTTCAAAATTCATTGCATTCATCATGGATACGTAACACTTTAAAACATCGGATTAACCGTCATCAAAAACAACTTTAATTAATTAATTCAACAATTCAACATCTACGCAGCAGAATTCTAATAACATCTTTATCATTGTTACCGCAACTTCAAAACAACACAATTTAATAATAATCAACTTAAAGTTCAACAACTGAATAATCAACAATCAAAAGAAATAAGCGGTCATCCGCCCCAAGTGTTACATATCAGAGAAATGACACTGACTCGAACTATTGAAGGTATACAACCTTCACTCTCGATTACCTGCAGGTTACCAACATAAAGGAAACATTCAAACAGAAGGGGTGAGATATCTAACAATATAATAAACTGTATGATAATTAATATATTAATTAGATCACATAACATCACCACTTCTCATCTCATAGTCAACAATAATCACAATAATAATACACATTCACAACATCAATACACACTTCTTTATGTAATCATATAATACAACTTAACACTATATAAATGCATGTGGTACCATTGGAGCAGAACTCCCATATCAAAAATTTGCCAATTATTAGAGGCATCAACAAGGCATAAGCCTTCATCTCATTATTCGCCAATACAGGCCATCTCCACGAGCATAAGCTCCATCTCAAAATTGCAATGTATTCGACATAATCATGAATGTAATAACAACACCATAATTGATAACATCTCAATACAACACCATCGTTGGCCAAAGGCCTACATCTTAAAAGCATCTCAACATCTCTTCATCAACATCTCATATCATCATAATAATTCATCAAACATCATTTATTCATCATAAATTATCAAACACAACTTCATTAATAACATCTCATCAACAACTCAGTTGTACGGTACTACGACAGTGCCCATCATTTTCACAATTTTGGCCATAGTCCTACAACAAGACATTGCCTATAATTAGTTAATCAACTAAGGCTTACTTATAAATCACCAAATCCCTACATACTACTATTCTGTAATTTTACATCATTAACATCATTCATCCTACTGTTACAAACTAAACAGTAATCTATATGCATCTCATCCTCATCATTCTTCACGAAAATCAACTTAACGATCAACACAGGAACTAACTCTAATCCTAATTTGGATAATAGTATTATCCTTCCTATTCTTCATTTTAATCCTTAAGAATAAATCTCATCGCGTTAGCTATTCAACGATTCGAACCACACCTCAAACATAGTCCGAAAACTCAAGTTACAGTATTCTCAAACTGATTCTGCCAAAAACTAGACAACATGGGTCGAAACATAACTCCTTAGATCGACGCGTACTGCATTGAACTCGCAACATGAGTCGACGCATCCTCTCTTGGATTGACTCATCCTGAGTCTAACACACAACATGTATCGACACATGCCCCTACGTATCGACTCATCCTGAGTCTACAAGTCCTCATGTATCAACGCAAGACCTCTTTGTGTCGACTCATCCTGAGTCTCTAAACCTTCTTGTATCAACACATCATGTTTGAGGTCGACGCATACTGCTTTGTCCTGCATAATTTCTGCGATTTCTCTGCATTTTCACTACGGTTTCCATACTTTAAGCCCTAAAAACTTAATCTAATCATGGATAATCATCACCTACAATTATCCTACAATTCTACATCAAACAAACAACATAGAAACAACGTTATTCATCTATAATTCGTCAATTCTCATCACACAACATCATATATAATTCAATTCATGAACAAGACAACAATCACTTCTAACCCCACATACCAATTATCATGAACCCAATTATAGAGTCAGAACTCCACCCTTACCTTGGATTGAAGGTCGCTTTATAATCTTCCGGTCAAAACATCGTTCTGCCATTTTTCTTGTTTTTCCAGCAGCTTCACGTTCTTCCTCTCAAACCCTTATTCTTCTACTGCTTCTTCTTTCTATTCTTTCTAACAATAATAAAATAACCTATTATTATCTTTACTCCTTATTAGACTCAAAACTAATACACCCCCTTATTACTTCTATTCCTTAAAAATAAGCCCACATCAAATAATATTGTACTTCTAATATTATTTCACCACTTAATAAAATAATTAAATCCAATTAATCACAACATATCTTCACAAATATTCCAAAAATAATTTAATTAAATAATTAATTAAATTACGGCCGTTACATAGACCCACAGGAATTCCCTTCAAATTGCATCATTCACCCTTCCTTTTGATCCCATTTTCTTCTCCTATAAATACATGAGCTATCCCATTCGTTTTCTCAAGCTTGAACAACCAAAATCACCCTGCCAAACTCACTCCATAACTCACTTTTCTTCAATTTCGAAATCATTGTTCAAGCCTTTTTCAATCCATTTTTTCTATCAATTCACCTTCCTTGATCTTCCCTGAAGCTAACAAAAGAAGAATTGAGCCTTGAAACCTTCTAAATTGATCTGACTAAGTCCATTTACAGAGCTCTACAACTGAACTTCAATAGGTAGATTTCTCCATCAATTCTTCTAAACTTTGATATCATTGTGAAGCTCTCATTGTGATGATTCTAGTCGCAACACTTTCTTTTAACTGGAAATACGTTTTGGCCAAGAATTTTCAAATTCCTTTTCAAAACTTTCCTTCCAATTTGCTTGAGCTATAGTTTATATAAATTTTTGGCGGAGGTGTGGTTGTCTTCGTCTTGATGAGACGAAGCGAATGGTACCGGTCTCGTGCTCTAATTTTACAGTTTGAGAAAGCTCGATTTGAGACGGGCTGGAGGTTGACGATGATCAACGTGTCATCCTTCAACCAATGAAACAACGACATTTAGAATTTTTGAATATTTGATTTAATTAATGATCATGTGTGTTATTCACTAATGACCATGATATGCACAGTGCGTCTAATTCATTGGATTAGCTTACTAATGTGTTTTGACTCTCATCCATTGATCCACATTTTTTTGAATTTATTTTATTTTCTTATTTTTATATTTAAATTGTTTTAAACTTCAAAAAATCATAGAAAATTCATTTTTAGTCCAAAAAATATGAAAAAATTATGAAAAATATTTTTGATTTATCTCTTTATGATTTTTATTTTTTTACAATTTTATTGTGTTTTGATATTTTTTTATAAATTTTCACTTTATTTGAATTGTTTTAAATGTTTAAAAATACTTTTATGCATTTTTAAATTCTAAAAGAATATGGAATGATTCAATGATATTGTGATAAATATTGGTTACCTCATTTATTTTTTATTTCTGACTTTGTTATTTTTTATCATATTTGGTTTATTTTACTCATTTTTTTAATTTTAAGAATAGTTTATGACTTTAAAAAATTACCAAAAAATTTTATAAAAAGATTTTAGTTCATTTCTGATTTTTCTATGCTCTTGCTTAATCTTTCTTGATTAATTTGAACATAGTTGATATTTTTCTCTCTTATTTCTATTTAAAAACATTTTAAAACCCTTTTTAATGCATATATTAAATGTAATATTATTTTGTATTATTTTTTGGCTGATCTTGGGTTGAATTTTTGATCATGAACTTTATTAACATTATTGGATGCATGGTGTTGAGTCTAACTCCATAAAAATAGATGAATGATTTTAATAATAGTTTTATTAAATTTTAATTCAAAAATGGTTTGTATATTCTTTCTCACCCCTCTTCATCTTATCCCTTTCTTATTGCACTAAGTTTTATTGGAGCATGATCTCTATATCATGTCTCAAAACAAATGGTGCATAGATTGCTATTGACCGACCTCAAAATAGGTGCGACTTCTTTATAACTCCACTTACGATTGCTTAACATAACGCTAAATTTTGTCTTGATTCTAGAAAATGATCATCCGTGGCCCAAACTTATGATTGCAAGCCCAACATGTTAATTTGAACACTTTGATCCAATAACCTTGAGATTACTTGTGTGGAGGTTTTGGTTCTACAAATCCTCTAATGGATCTACAACACCTTTGGTCAACGCGGATCACTTAAACACCGTTCATCATTAAATGGCACTTGTGAGAATTCCAAATGGATGATATACTTGACAGAAAGCAAATGAAACTTGTTGTGTGGAGGCTTTGGTTCTACCAATCCTCTAATGAGTTCCAAATGCAAGCTTCAAGATGGTCATCCAACTAACCAATAATTATTGACTTGTCTTACTTTATGCTTTTATTCTTTTTTATACTTTATGTACCATTTACTTTTAGCATTTACATTTCATGCCATTTTCATCTTTGCTCATTTGAGCATTTACTTTCTTGACATTTTTACTTTGCTCACTTGTCTGGAGTTCTTGAGGTTTACCTCAAGACATTGGGTTGCTTGTTTGTTTTGTGTGCAGGTTTTTGTGATTACACCCTTTGCTTGTAATCTAGAATTCACTCGTATACAGCCGTTACTCTGCCTAATTTTTTGTGATGACTTAATAGACTTGAAGTTTGATTCTCTTAAGAGGTCTAGTATTTTTTGCTTGATTGGTTTCAATCCAAGGAATGGGAATTATATATTGACTCATAATGTCAAGTATTGGCTTCTTGTTTGTTAGATGGTTCTTATCCATAGCTTTTACCTTATGCTTTAGGATATCCCCTTCTTCGCCTTCCATATTCTTTAATTTCAAAAATCTTCTTCCTCCTTTTGATAATTCTTCTTGTTTTTAAACTTAAACCACTTTCATAATAAACTTGGATTTATGTCCATGAATTTTTAAAACATTTTAATAAGTAAACTCCAATCAACTTAATAATACCTTGATATTTTTTGTGAGAAGACTAAAAGTCAATCAATCTCATTTCAAACCATTTTGCCACTTTGGCTTTTATCTTTAAACTTTTCTCAAAAAAAAAAGATTGAACTCTTGTCAATCCTTGTAGTGATGCAAATAACTATACTTCTACAATATGTAGTGAAGAGAGATATTTTCCACTTGGGTGTTGAGTGAGCAAGGTAAAAATGGCAAGAAAGTAAATGCTCAAATGAGCAAAGATGAAAATGGCATGAAATGTAAATGCTAAAAGTAAATGGTACATAAAGCATAAAAAAAGAATAAAAGCATAAAGTAAGACAAGTCAATAATTATTAGTTAGTTGGATGACCATCTTGAAGCTTGCATTTGGAACTCATTAGAGTATTGGTAGAACCAAAGCCTCCACACAACAAGTTGCATTTTATTTCTGTCAAGTATATCATCCATTCGAAATTCTCACAAGTGCCATTTAATGATGAACGATGTTTAAGTGATCCGCGTTGACCAAAGGTGTTGTAGATCCATTAGAGGATTAGTAGAACCAAAGCCTCCACACAATGAATCTCAAGGTTATTGAATCAAAGAGATCAAATTAACATACTTGGGCTTGCAATCATAAGTTTGGGCCATGAATGATCATTTATTCGAATCAGGACAAAATTTAGCGCTATGTTAAGCAATCGTAAGTGGACTTATATAGAAGTCTCACCTATTTTGAGGCCGGTCAATAGCAATCTATGCACCATTTATTTTGAGACATGATATAGAGAACATGCTCCAACAACATTTAGTGCAATAAGAAAGGGATGAGATGAAGAGGGATGGGGAGAAAATATACAAACCACATTTGAATTAAATTTTAATCAAACTATTATTAAAATCATTCATCCATTTTTGTGGAATTAAACTCAACACCATGGATCCAATGATGTTAATAAAGTTCATGATCTAAAATCTAACCCAAGATCAGTCGGAAAATAGTCACAAAATAATATCACATTTTAATATACACAAAAGGGTTCAAAAATAATGTTTAAAAATGGAAAATAAAGAGAAAAATATCAACTATGCTCAAATTAATCAAGAAATAAAAAGTAAGACCATAGAAAAATCTGAAAAGGGCTCAAGTAATTTTAGAAATTTTTTGGTAATTTTTTAAAGTCAAAAAGTATTTTTAAAATTAAAATAAATGGGTAAAATAAACAAAAAAAATGATAAAAAATAGTAAAGTCAGAAACAAAAATAAAATAAGGTCACCAATGTTTGTCACAATATCATTGGATCATTCCATAATTTTTTTCAGAATTTAAAAATGTATAAAAGTATTTTTAAACAATTAAAACAAATCAAATAAAGAGTAAATCTATAAAAAATACCAAAACAAAAAATTAAATTGTGAAAAAATAAAAATCAGAAAAGAATAATCAAAAATATTTTTCATAATTTTTTCAGATTTTTTGAACAGAAAATGAATTTCTATGATATTTTGAAATTTAAAACAATTAAAATATAAAAATCAGAAAAAGAAAATAAAAGTAAAATATGTGGACCATTGGATGAGAGTCAAAACACGTTAGTAATAAAATCCAAGGGATCTGGCACGCTGTGCATATCATGATCATTAGTGAATAATATACAAAATCATTAATTAAATCAGATTTTAAAAAAACAGATGGCGCGCCTTCATTGGTTGGAATATGACACGTTGGTCATCTTCAACCTCCAGCCAACACGAATTACAGGTCTCTAAAACTATAAAATCAGAAGCTCAGACCTATGTCATTCGCTTCATCTCTTCAAGCAATTTGGAAGGAAAGTTTTGAAAAGGGATTTGAAAGTTCATGGTCAAAACGTATTTCCAGTAAAAGGTAAGTGTTTCGACTAGAAACAGGGTAATGAGAGAAACATAATGATATCAGAGTTTTGAAGAATTGATTAAGGAATATACCTATTGAAGTTGAGTTGCAGAGCTCTGAAACTGGACTTCTATGGAGCAGTATAGGGCACGATTCTTGAATGTAATTATGTGGTTAGCTTCAAGGAAGATCAAGGAAGGTGAATTGATGGAAAAATTGGATTGAAAAAGGCTCGAGAATGGATTTTGAAGTTACTGAATTCTGAGTTGTGGAACAAGTTTGGCAGGGTGATTCTGGCTATCCAAACTTGAGAAAATGAATAGGATAGTTCATGTATTTATAGGAGAAGCCAATGGGGTAAAAAGGAAGAGTGAATGATGCGTTTTGGAGGGAATTCATGCAAACCTGATACACGAGTGAAGTGTGATCCAAACTTCACAAAAACTCATTCAATTCTTGCATTTTAATGCGCTAATCCACTTGAGAAAGTTGGCTAATCATGTTTAGACCCAAAACACATGGTAATTTGAGGTTTAGAGGTTGTAACATGAAATTCAAATTCCTACTTGCAATGAAACTTCAATTCCAAGTTACCACTTTTGAAACAATGGCATTCTCAGCTCGAGGGGTCTTAAGGCATGATTCTTGATACGTTAGAAAGATGAGGTTACAAGCTTTGCAATGGAAAAGAATGGAGTTAAATGGATGCTAGAGCTGAAAGTTGCATTGAGTCAAAGTTTAAGAAAAAGGGTTGACTTTCCATACTTAGAAATATTTCAAATTCTTCTTCAAAAATGACCTATAATGTCTTTCATCCAAACATGGCTTTCCACTTGGAATTTTCTCTTTACCAAAAAATATGGAATGAATTAGATCTCTTGAATGACATTTTAAAACTTGAATCATTCAAAATCTCCAAAATTTGAGAGAGTTATGAATTGTTGAAGTTGGCAAAAAATCATGAAATGACCTATAATCTTTTGCATCTTTAAGGAAACTTCCATTCATTTTCTCACTTTGAACATAAAAGAAGGCATAAAACTCACGTCTTCAATATCATTATGGAAAAATAATGGACTTAAAGTGATAAAAATTGACCAAGTTATGACCATTTGAAGTCACATATGGAAAATTGGGGATTCATCTGGAGGACTTGTCATCTTTCTTCCTCATCAAGTCTCTTCCTCATGAAAACTCCTTGGAACTTTTGAAGTGATTTGTTGATAACCCTTTGAAGAGAAGGATGTCTTTGGAATCACTCAAAAATAACAAAAGATGAGCAAGATATATTCCTTTGAAGTTTAAAATCCTAGCTCCTTAGATCAAGAGAATGCTTTGAGGAACTTTGACAAGCTTGAACAAACTTCTTGTACCAACATTCTTGCTTTGTGAATGGAAGTTGTTGAGGATGATAATGAGAACTCTTAGCCACCAAAACCACTTCCATATCTGGAAAATTGAGAGAAATATGCTCTTGTGACCAATAGGAACAAGGCCTTGTCCAAATATGACAACTTCTTCAATCAACCCCTTGTACTTTTGAGTCAAATCTAATAACCTTGAAATGTGATGAAACAAAACAACCTTGTCATGCCAATTCTTCCAAAACCAATCCAATGGTGAGGTTTGAACTTCTCAAGCTTTATTGACTAGGGCATGGACATAAACTCATGAACCCATGGGGTAACTTGTTAAATCTCATTGCCTTTACCTACATGGATAATAAGCAAGACAAACCAACATTGCATTTTATTAGTTAAAAGAAGAAATCAAGACAAATACAATATTCATGATCACAAAAGGAACATAAGTCAAGGTGCTTGGTAATCCCTCAAAAGGGCAAAACTAAATATAGGGAGGGTAACCAAGAATCCAAGTGTGATCTTGTTGTGAATGAGTCAACATGGTATGATGAAGGGATCTTAGGGGAAAAATTGGGGTACAATAGCTGCCCTTATTTAAGTTTCTTCTATTCGGAGATACGAAGGTTAAAAATCTTCGTGTCGACTTGACCGAAGATACTTAAATATAAAAACAAACCCTATTTTTGGCCCTAAGATGCCATGCAAATGTTTATGATCATGAATGCATATGAGCAGGACCAAAGAGACGCAAAATGTCACCGAGGATGTAACAATAATAAAGAAACAAGGGAGCAACCCACCAGGAAAATAAATCATTGGTGGATCAAAAGACCTGAATTAAAGAGGATGGTAGAATGGTCAAAGGATACACCAACTTCTACCGAAGGTGAAGCTACCTACATTTACTGAAGGCAGAGAGAAAGATAACAAACATCGACGTTCACTGCCGATGGTATACCAACTTTCACTGAAGGTAGAAAGATAAAATATCATATCACCTCCGTTCACTGACGATGAACTACCAACGTTCACTGAGGGTAGCAAAAAGATAACAAACATCGACGTTCACTGCCGATGGTCTACCAACTTTCACTGAAGGTAGAAAGAGAATATCATAGCACCTCCTTTCACTGAAGATGAACTACCGACGTTCACTAAGGGTAGAAAAAAGATAATAAACATCGACGTTCATTGCCGATGTCCTACCAACTTTCACTGAAGGGAGAAAGAGAATATCATAGCACCACCGTTCACTGATGATTAACTACCAACATTCACTGAGGGTAGAAAAAAGATAATAAACACCGACGTTCACTGTCGATGGTCTACCAACTTTCACTTAAGGTAGAAAGAGAATATCATAGCACCACCGTTCACTGAGGGTAGCAAAAAGATAATAAACATCGACATTCACTGCCGATGGTATACCAACTTTCACTGAAGGTAGAAAGAGAATATCATGGCACCGCCGTTCACTAACGATGAACTACCAACGTTCACTGAGGGTAGAAAAAAGATAACAAACATCGACGTTCACTGTCGATGGTCTACCAACTTTCACTGAAGGTAGAAAGAGAATATCATAGCACCTTCGTTCACTGATGATGAACTACCAACATTCACCGAGGGTAGAAAAAAGATAATAAACATCGACATTCACTACCGATGGTCTACCAACTTTCACTAAAGGTAGAAAGAGAATATCATATCACCACCGTTTATTGACGATGAACTACCAACATTCACTGAGGGTAGCAAAAAGATAACAAACATCGATGTTCACTTCCGATGGTCTACCAACTTTCATTGAAGGTAGAAAGAAAATATAATAGCACCACCGTTCACTGACGATGAACTACCAACGTTCACTTAAGGTAACAAAAAGATAACAAGTTTCCCCATAATTCTTGAGTTTCGCCGAGAACGGGTCTCAACTTCTTCTTTAAATGAGGCATTCCGCCTGGAAAGGGTAATATATAAGCTGTCTCAAATAAAGAGACTTCCACTTGTGAAGATTTCATAACAAATTGTTTCTGTGATATTTAAAGTCTTTCCATCCGTTGGCGTGATCTGAAGACAAACTGCAAACTATTCACTCATAAAGGAGATAGCAAAAAAGAGAGTTATGTCGACTTTTACAGGGAAGCACAAGTTACTCAAATAAAGAGACCTGCTACTTGTTGTCATGGAGGATTGTAAAAGAAATGACTTTTTGGGAAAGTGGTATGACTTCCTGGGGAGATGCCATGATAATCTTGCTGAGGAGATAAAGTATTCTCGTGAAAAATAAATGCACCAACCAAAGCTTGGAGTTTTCAGAAATCCAAAGTAAATAATATTGTCGTGAAACCAGAGATTCAAACCAGAAATAAACTAAAATGAAACAGTCAACCAGAATACATCCTTTGAGAAATAAACTCAAGAGGGAAAACCAAATCCATCCAAACAAGGAGCTATACCGGAAGGTTAAAGCAAAAATCTTCCATGAGGGACAAACTCAGTGGGCAAATTGAAAGAATATACACTTTCTGCTTAAGGCCAACACTCTATTGAAAAGAGGACAACGTAACTCTACAAAACAGGGTAATATGTCAACAAAACTATTAATAAATGTCAATGAACAATGGCTTGCCAATTTTAGCTACGCATGATGTATGTATGAATGTATGAGTGTTATCATGCGTATGCTGACAAAACAGATATACAACATTGGGAACAACCAGGAAAAACCGCCTCGGGAACTAACAAAACTCGGCTAAACTTCATCCAAGATGATCATTCCAAGAAAAGTAAATGCCAGCCGAGGAAACAAAACCTACTGCCTACTTTAACTTTACTGGGGAGAAACATAATTCGGAGGTAGACAAATCAAAGTGATAAAATAGTACAGATACAGGGATAGAACATCCTTCTTCAGGCTTCACCGAGGAAACAAGTGTTTTTCAAAAGTAACATTCCTACTGGAGATTGCAAAACCAGTCTCAAGTAAAGCAGACTGACACTGAAACATCCAAATATTCACTGGGGAATTTAGGCCTACTTCATTGGTGAGGTTAACACCACATCCACAATACGTCCTTCCCTTAGAGAAACCAGGGACCTGCGTTCTTCAAGAGTGGTTATGATACCAACTTCTCTGGAAAAAGGACTTCTATTAGGCCAAACGAAAACTTCACTGGAGAAATCTCAGACTGAAACTTCACATCATGAAAAATCAGAAAAGAGGAGAAATGAATCCAAACTTGGACGAGGATATCGGAGTCATAAACCCAATACGGAGAATCATCCTGAGTAAACTTTCCCGAGCGGAACAAAAACTTCTCAAAACAACTGGAGTTTGTCCATTCGTGGGATCACCATTTTTGTTGTCATTGTTTCATCACAAATCTCAAAGTAAAAGCAAATTGTAAATTCTTTTTGAAAAATTGATTTTGTTATTTAATATTTTTTGCTTTGAAAGTTATTATCAATAATAAATGGAGTCTTTGCAAGCTAAATAAAATAAGAAATACAAAGAATTGGGTAAAAGCTCAAATTTCATTAATAGAATGGTAGTCTGCGAATGGCGAGACTCCATAGATGATTACAAAGTTTGGAAAATGGTAATATATATAATGGAAAAGATACATTGAGATACAATGACCACTATCCTCTCTAACAACGTTTGAAATCCTGAGCAGCAGATTCTGTTGAAGTATGGTGAGGATCCGAGAAGATTGTTGCTTCAACGATCAAGTCTTGTTTGACGTACTTACTTGCCAAGAAAGTCCCTAACTTTTGCCTAAGTTGCCCTTGCGGGTTTTCAACTTAGCGGGAAATTTATTCTATTTAGGTCTCTAATTTTTGCCTAGACCTCCCTTTCGGGTTTTCGGCCTACCGAGACGCTCCTTTTTTGCCTAATCCGCCCTTTCGGGTTTTCAACTTAGCGAGCTGTTCTTTTATTTCTTTAGGCGAAGTAATTCTTGACTGCATCAGCATTCATGGGACGTGGGAACTCCTCACCATCCATAGTTTTAAGAATTAATGCACCACCAGAGTAGGCTTTCTTGACAACATATGGGCCTTCAAAATTGGGAGTCCACTTGCCCCTAGAATCAGCGTTGAAAGACATGATCTTCCTGAGCACGAGGTCGCCTTCTCTGAATTCACGAGATTTGACATTTTTATCAAAAGGTTTCTTCATTCTTCTCTGATATAATTGGTCGTGACACAAAGTTGTCATCCTCTTATCCTCAATCAAATTTAATTGGTCAAACCTGTTTTGGACCCATTCAGCCTCTGTCAACTTCGTTTCCATTATCACACGCAACGAGGGAATCTCTACCTTGACAGGGAGTAAAATTCCATTCCATACACCAGGGAGAACGGGGTTGCTCCTGTTGAAGTGTGGACAGATGTTCGATATCCATGTAGAGAAAAAGGAAGCATTTCATGCCAATCCTTATAAGTAACAACCATTTTCTGGATAATTCTCTTGATATTCTTATTAGCAGCTTCAACAGTCCCATTCATCTTTGGCCTTTATGGAGATGAATTGTGAGGGTCAATCTTTAATTCTTCACACAGTTCTGTCATCATCTTGTTGTTCAAATTCAAGCCATTGTCAGTGATGATTCTGCTCGGCACACCATACCGAAATATAAGGTTATTCTTAATGAAGCGCACAACCACCTACTTAGTAACATTGGCATATGAAGTAGCCTCCGCCCATTTGGTGAAGTAGTCAATTGCTACCAAGATAAAGCGGTGCCCATTCAAAGCTTTGGGTTCTATCATCCCAATCATGTCAATACCCCACATAGAGAAAGGCCACAGGAAGGAAATCACATTGAGAAGTGTTGGAGGCACATGGACCTTGTCTGCATAAATCTGGCATTTATGGCACTTCTTTGCAAATTTGGAACAGTCAGACTCCATTGTCAGCCAACAATAACCTTCCCTTAGCATCTTTTTAGCCATTGAATGTCCATTAGCATGAGTGCCAAATGAACCTTCCTGAATCTCATGCATCAACATGGCTGCTTCGTGTCTATCCACGCATCTGAGAAAGACCGTGTCATAATTTTTCTTGTACAACACATTTTCACTGAGGAAGAAACTGCCTGCCAATCTTCTCAATGTCTTTCTATCTTTCTTCAATGCACCAATCGAGTATTCCTGAGTCTGAAGAAAATGCTTGATATCATAATACCGAGGTTTTTCATCTGCTACCTCCTCTGCTGTAAACACATGAGCGGGCCTATCCAGTCGTCGAACCATAATTCGGGGTATATCATTCTAAGTATTCACTTGGTACATAGAAGCCAGAGTTTCCAGAGCATCCGCCATTTGATTTTCATCTCTAGGGATGTGATGGAATTCAACTTTATTGAAGAATGGTAACAATATTCTAGCATAATCTTTGTAAGGGATCAAGTCGGGGTGACGAGTATCCCATTCTCCTTTAATCTGATTTATTACCAAAGAGGAATCACCATACATATCTAAAATTTTAATTCTGAGATCAGTAGCTTCTTCGAGACCCATGATGCAAGCCTCGTATTCTGCCATATTGTTAGTACAATCGAATGTTAACCTTACAATAAAAGGAATATGCGATCCATGAGGAGTGACAATCACAACACCAATTCCTTTACCATAAGCATTCACAACTCCATCAAATATCATACTCCAATGAGATTCAGGGTCAGGACCTTCCTCAGGCAATGGTTCAGCACAATCCTTCACTTTCAAGAACATCAAATCCTCATCTGGGAATTCATATTCTACAGACTGGTGATCCTCCACTGGTTGGTGAGCAAGATAATCTGCCAACACACTACTTTTAATAGCTTTTTGAGTGTGGTATTCGATATCATATTCAGATAGAAACATCTGCCAGCGGGAAATTCTCCCAGTAAGAGCAGGCTTTTCAAAAATGTACTTGATTAGATCCATTTTAGGGATCAACCAAGTAGTGTGATTCAACATATACTGCTGCAAACGTTTCGCCACCCAGGCTAGAGCACAACATGTCTTTTCCAGCATGGAATACCGTGACTCACAATCAATGATCTTTTTACTGAGATAATAAATGGCGAACTCCTTCTTCCCTGTTTCATCCCGTTGTCCCGGAATACAACCCATGGATTTATCTAACACTGTCAGATACATAATCAACGGTCTTCCTTCTACATGAGGGATCAAGATAGGAGGTTCAAGCAGATATTCATTAATACTTTCAAATGCCCTTTGGAAGTCATCCATCCACACACAACCTTGATCTTTCTTTAACAACTTAAAGATCGGTTCACATGTTGCAGTCATGTCGGAATTGAATCTGGAAATATAATTCAAACGCCCGAGGAAACCTCTGACTTGCTTTTCAGTTCTTGGTTCTGGAATTTCTTGAATTGCTTTGACTTTATCAGGTTCAACTTCAATTCCTTTCTGGCTAACAATGAAACCGAACAATTTCCCTGATCGAACACCGAAGGTGCATTTATTTGGATTCAAGCGGAGACGATACTTCTTCAAACGCTGAAACAACTTCAACAAATCTTCTATATGCCCTTCTTCAGTATGGGATTTGGTGATCATATCATCAACATATACTTCAATTTCCTTGTGCATCAGATCATGGAATAAGGTTGTCATAGCCCTCTGGTACGTTGCACCAGCGTTCTTCAACCCGAAGGGCATCACTCTGTAACAGAATGTTCCCCAGGGTGTGATAAACGTTGTTTTTTTCCATGTCCTCTGGAGACATTCTTATTTGATTATACCCGAAAAATACGTCCATGAACGAGAATACTTTGAATTTAGTTGTGCTATCCACTAACATATCAATGTGTGGTAACGGAAAATCATCTTTTGGACTAGCTTTATTTAGATCTCTGTAATCTACGCACATGCGGACCTTTCTGTCTTTTTTTGGTACTGGGACAATATTGGAAATCCATTGAGGATACACTGACGTCACAAGAAAACCAGCATTGATCTGCTTTAAAACCTCCTATTTGATTTTTACTGTCATAACTGGGTGAGTTCTTCTCAACTTCTGTTTGATTGGCGGACATTCTAGCTTCAACAACAAACGGTGCTCTACAATATTTGTAGCTAGACCAGGCATATCTTGGTAAGACCAAGAAAAAATATCCACATACTCTTTCAACAGCTCAATCAACCTGCTCTTCACATCAGGATGCAACAATGCTCCAATCTTGACTTCCTTTGGATCTTCTTCTGAACCCAAATTGATCAATTCCAATGGCTCTTTATATGGATGAATGGTATTTTCCTCGTGCTCAAGAAACCGTGAGACCTCTTCTGGAATCTCATCATAATCTTCTTCTTCAGTCCCATACACAGGACATTAAAAGTTGGGAGAGGGTGTAGGGTTATTGTATTCAACAGTTTTTTTAATTAATCTGCACATATGATTTGTGATTGCATTTAGAAACTGACACATATAACAAGTGATCATGCAGATTGAATTTCAGTTATTATTTATTTTGAAAGGTTTTTCTGATTACCATTTTCCAAGAAAAAGATGAAAATAAAGACATAATCCGGGAAGCAAAGACAACTTTTATTATTGATTTTTAAAGTCACAACAAACAGATAAGCCCTACAACATTAATACTTCCACCTTGGGCAGAGTGAAAGATTTTTCAAAAATATTAACAAATCAAATTACTTTGAAAATGTATGCAAGAGGGAACATTAATGGTGATCCAGTTCTGAACCCTAACTCCATGCGTCACATAATTCTTCCTTTCCTGCTCTGCTTCATCTTCTACAATGGCATTAATCCTGGAAACAGTTGGATGAAGATAACCCCCGCTACGGAAGATGTCTTGATATTTTCCTGTTGCATACTTCGGCTTCATGCTTTTACCTTTGTCATTCTTTGAAGAGAACCCCAAGCCAGTTCTGTTCTTATTCACAGGTGGTTCCACGATCTATCCCCATACTTAATTATGACCATTACTCACAACCTGTTGCGCATCCTTCAGCAAAACCGTGGAATTCTAATTTCCTCTTATGTTGTCAATGGATAAGGCTTGGAACTGGGTTCCAACAGCAGCTTCATCCGCTTCTACAATGCTGAAAGAGGACAAATGAGATATCAACAATGCCTGCTCCCCATTTATGATAACTACTTTCCATCCATGTACAAACTTTAGCTTCTGGTGTAAAGTTGAAATGACAGCCCCTGCCTCATGTATCCACGATCGGCCTAGCAAACAACTATAAGCGGGAACAATGTCCATGACCTGGAAAGTTATCTGAAACAAATGTGGTCCTATATGAATAGGCATGTCCACTTCACCAATGACAGATTTCCTTGACCCATCAAACGCTTTCACAATGATGCCACTAGGGCGCATAGGCTTTCCATGATATTTCAACTTCATAAGCGTACTCCTCGGTATAACATTCAACGCGGATCCATTATCAATCAACACATTGTATAATGAATCATTCTTGTAGTTCATAAATATTTGAAGGGCCAGGTTGTGATTCCTCCCTTCATCTGGTAATTCATCATCGCAGAAACTCAAGTTATTAAATGAAGTAATGTTTCCTATTACGCTGCTGAATTGGTCTATTGGAATATTACTCTCCACAAAAGCTTGGTCCAGTACCCTCATCAAGGATTCTCTGTGAGCAGAGGAGTTCATCAATAAAGCCAAGATAGATATTTTTGAAGGAGTCTGCAGTAGCTGATCTACAATTCTGTAGTCTCTCATCTTAATTATCTTCAAAATATCATCCACTTCTTTCTCTTGTAGCTCCACTAGTCTCACTCGTAGCCTTCTTAGGTTCATCATTCTCAGCAATTTTCTTTCCATCACCAACATCTCTTCGAACAACTGGCGCAAACACACGACCGTTACGGGTCACCCTGCTATTTTCAGATATATTTCCAACATCCGGCATTGGCTGGATGGAAACCTCCACACCATCCTCCAAGATTGTAGCGTTGTATTTGTAAGGCACAGCCTTATCTGACTTGTAGGGGATAGGACCCGGCAAACTAATCACCAATGGGGTAACAGTTGGCTTGCTATGATACTCAACTTCAAAATGGACAGGTGTACCAAAACAAGGCACAATGATGTTTATCCCTTCTTCAACACAATCAGTCATTAATAAGTCATTTCTGGAAAACAAATCTTCATCTGAAGAGAAATACTCATATGTGGAGGCATACTCTTCATCTGACTCTTCTTCAGTCAAACAAACCTCAACCATATCAACTTCATGGTAATCATCCCTCTGACTTGTGACCTTTATAGCTCCATTGTATAACAACAACTGAACACCCTTATTCATGATTGAACATCCTCGGGGGTCTCAACAGCAAACTAGGAGAGATCCATATTGGTCTTCCACCTGACCAGCCGTATGGCAGAAGGTAGCATGCAACTGCACGAGGTCCTCATTCATATACTCTACATCAAAAATTCTGAATTCACCAGGACATCCAGAAACCATATTCACTTCCTCTTCATACTCTGCCCAAGGCCTGATTATATGGATTAGGACCTCATCCATCATCTCTTGTAAATTAGCCTTTATCTTATCGCAACCCTGTATGTTTGTACTGCAAATAGCACAATCGGAATGGTCATGCGTATAGTAGCTGAATTCACAGAGGTCTGCATGCATTTTCACTAAATCTCCTCTAACCAGATTAACATCAAAAATCCGGAAGTCGCCTGGACAACCGGCCACCATATTTACAACATTTACTCCCCCATGCTTGGGTAAAGGATTATCTTTCACATTAGGTCCCACGTCCTTGAAAGATAGAACACCAGACTTTACCAATTTCTGTACCTCAGTCTTAAAAGGATAACAATTCTCAACATTATGCCCTGGTGCTCCCTGATGAAAAGCACATGTTTGGTATGCCTTGTAATACCAAGGCAATGGTGATGGTACGGAGGGAGGTGGTCGGGTCTGAACCAACTTCTTTTGAATCAATTACGGTAGTAACTCTGTATAGCTCATGGGAATAGGGTCATTGCTCTCCCTTCTTTGGTTATATCCTTGATTCCCCTACTGGGACGGTCTCTGATAAGCAACGATAGTTGGAGCGAAACTCACAACGAGAGTAATTGAAGCGACTTACTGATGACGCTGATAATTCCTTCTAGGAGTGTTTACCCTCCTCTCTTGTATAATAGCATTTGCATCTCCTTCTTTCTTCTTGGTAAACCCATAAGATGGCTTCTTCACACCTTCATATCCGTCACTCTTCGTCAAGCGGCCTTCTCTTACAGCCTCTTCTAAGTGGATACCCATTCCTACCATTTCAGTAAAGTCACTTGGCGCACTGGCTACCATCCTCTCGTAGTAGAAAGCACCCAGTGTCTTCAAGAAAATATTAGTCATCTCCTTCTCTTCCATGGGAGGAATCACTTGGGCGGCTACCCCACGCCACCTCTGTGCATACTCTTTGAACGATTCCCTATCTTTTTGAACCATGGCCCTGATTTGATCACGGTCAGGTGCCATGTCCATGTTTTACTTGTATTGTTTGATGAATGCTTCTCCCAAATCATTAAAAGTATGGATATTGGTGTTGTCCAAACTCATATACCACTTCAGCGCAGCACCAGTCCAACTATCCTGAAAAAAGTGAATCAGCAGACGCTGATCATCGGTATGGGTAGACATTCTCCTCACGTACATCACCAGATGAGCACGAGGGAAAGTGTTTCCCTTATACTTCTCAAACTCCGGGACTTTAAACTTAGCAGGTATCTTAACATTCGGAACCAAACATAGCTCATTCACATTCTACCCAAATAGTTATTTTCCCCTGAGGGCCTTCATCTCTCTTTGCATCTTGTCAAACTGCTCTTGAAAATCATCCATTATGTCATAAAGACCCAAGTCTTCACTCGATGGAGGCAAAGGACGACACACATCAATTAACAAACGGAACCATATTTATTGAAGGAGGTGCAGAAGAAACAATATGTACCACATGAGGTGCCAGAGTAATAATAGTCTGACCAATCGGAGTATCTTGAGGACCAAGATTGAAACCTTCAGGTGCAAAATTCGCTGGCATTCACCATGGATAACCTTGAGGCATGCGATTCTGAACAACAGCTAGAGTAGCAGATATGGGAACAGTCGGAGCTTCAGTAGTTGCCCTTGTTGGTTGAGGTTGAACACTTGGTGGCTGATCTTGAGCAACCACCATAGCTTCCATAAGAGTAGTCAGATTGGCCAAGCTGGCCTTCAAAGCAGAAACTTCCTCGCGCAGCTCGCGATTCTCTTGTTCTAAGTTATCCATCTTCTTTCTGAAATTAGCCCGAGTGTTGTAGTGGTGAGTCAGCTTGCTGAACAAAGTAAAGAAGCTTGGTAAGACACCTGGATATGCATAACAAATGCAAGAAATATGTGTAATATGATGCATGATATGCAATGCACATGATTATTTTTACTTTGTTATTTAATATTTCAAGGGATTTATAGATTTATAGACACATTGCAAACATAAAAGTAATAACGCATTTGAAATACTGAAATTTTTTATTATAATAACTCCAAAATGGGTTACAAGTTTCAATGATCCCAAGTACAAGATAAAAATAAAATCTAAAACCCAGGAAATAGAACTGGTGGAGATCACTCTGTACACTAGCGCTTCCCCGTGAGCCTGGAAATCTGAGCCTTCAACCTCTAGTTTTCTTCCGTATATCTGATGGCAAACTCCTTCCTATCATCCAAATCAGGAAGTGAGTTATCAGCACCTGATTGAGGTTTAGGAGAAAATAAATCCCCTTGCCTCTCCATAGACTCTACCGCTCGACTCTCAAGGATCTCAATCAAGTCGTCTTTCTCCTTCAGGTCTGCTCTGTAGGAACTCTCTAAAGTTTGGAACTTTTTCTTCCAAGCATCCCTTTCCTGTTGCATCCTAACCAAAGCAAGTTGCAACTCTTCCAGATCATCTAATAAGGAAGGAGTGGTCTTCACAAAAAGATCAGGCATGGGTGTCTATCGGGTATACAACATCTTTAACTGAATGGCTCTCAATCGTACCTACTGAAGATATGGCTCCAAAGACACAGCACCCCTAGGTCCCAAATCCTTCCTACTCTTCTTATGAATGTGACGCCAGGTCTTTGCAATCTGCTCCATAGCTTCCCTATGGTCTTCTCCTTCCTTCAGAAAGAAATTGTTAAAATGAATACTATTCGTTTTATCCCTCATCAGATAACCAAGTTATCGCCGTGCAAGAACAGGGTTATAGTTAATTCCTCCCTTTGTACCAAGAAGAGATACATTGGGGAAACTAGCACAACTGTCAATAATATCTATATCCTGGTAAGCCCGATGATACCAATCATAATCCGAGTGAGTAAGTGCCATGATCTTAGGAGCCCAACGGGCTTCCTTCTTGACATCCCAAAAAGCATCAGACTGAGGCATATGAGAGATAAACCACCGGTACAACAGAGGCGTGCAACAAATAATCATCCCCCCATGATAAGAATTCTGAAGATGAATATAGTAATAAGCATCACCCAACAATGTAGGAACTGGGTTTCCAATCATGAAGATCCTGATAGCGTTAATGTCAACAAACTTGTCCATATTAGGAAATAAGAATAACCCGTAAGCAAGTAGAGAAAAGATGGCCTCAAAAGCAATTGTACTCTTCATTCTGGCAAAGTAACGAGGTTTCTCCAATAAGAACTGAGCTGGTAATCCCCTAATCCCTCCTTTAGTAGTCACATGGGCTTCCACCTCAGACTTCCCCAGATGAATCAAGGCAACAATTTCATGTGGTTTTGGCTCACCCTCTAAACCAGTAAAAGGAACACAACCGGTAACAGGTAAATCCAATAGATAAGAATACTCCTCCAGTGTGGGCATCAATTGATAGTCGGGAAAAGTAAAGCAATGATACACCGGATCATAGAACTAGACCAAGGTTGAGAGAATACCCTCCTTCATCTTCAGCTTCATGAGAGGAATAATGGATCCATACTTCTTCCGAAAGTCTGCAGAATACTCGATCTTGGGAATTAGACTGATCAACTCATCTATCTTGGGATCCTTGAAACTATATTTCCCGATCTTTCTCTTTCCAGAATCCATGGTTAGAAAGTACCTGAGATATTCACAAATGGACAACCTTTAAATCCCTTGAAATATGGTTTCTTTAAAAGATGCTTATGAGTGCATGGAGTCATGATGCAGCAATCACACACAAGATCACACATATAGGTTTCATAGGTTCAACGTCACGAGCATGAGGTCGAAGGTACTACCTATAAGGTGTTGGTCTAAAAGTTATCACCTGCTGAACAAGGTTCTAGAGGTTCCCAGAGTCTGCATCCTTCCTTCGGATATTACCAACTTCTCGATTAACTCGGTAATTAGTAATATTCTCAAGAAAGACTCGTCCGAGCGTAGTATCGCGTGACAACTATTTCCAGATCACTCTGTCACAGCTTCCGCACTACACCTAAAAGGCCAAGATGGGTTTGGTATTCTACAGTCCTCAGTTTCAGCAGGCTCCTAGATTGAAAGAAGTATGTCTTCCTGATTACTCGGTAAACGACACTACAGTCAAAGGGGCCTCCACTGAGTGGGGGATCTCATGCATCCTTTTTGGTATTACTCCCTCAAAGTTAACATGACTATACTTCCCATCCTATCTTAAAGTTTTCCCAAGTCCGGGTATAGGACTTATGAGTAATCACCAAGCACCCTGAAAACCAGGAAAATCCAGACAAACATATATACAACATATAACACAAAAAACAATAATAACATATATATGGATATAAACAAAGATAGCCTCAACCTACTTAGGGATGGGCCAGCAAGAGGTCAATCTTTCCCCAGTGAAGTCTCCATTTTCCTGTAGCGGTAGAAATGTTTAAGACTAAGCCATTGGATTGACTAGACTTTATACAAATCAAAATAAAAATTGCCACCGCGCTTTATTGTTTCCAAAGGAATGGGAAAAGAGTGAATAACCAAAAAAGAGGGGGAAAGATTCAAGGTAGTTCCAAATGCAAGTTTCAAGATGATCATCCAACTAACCACTAATCACTAATAATTGACTTTATCCTTTATAGTTTTATTATATGCCCCTTTTATTTTTATGCACTATTTACTTTTACCATTTACATTTCATGCCATTTTCATTTTTGCTCATTTGAGCATTTATTTTATTGTCATTTTTATTTTGCTCACTTGAGGTTTTATTTTATTTTCTTAAGATACTTAATAATCAATATGAACCATAAAATCCTTAATGATACTTGGACTATTTGGTTACTATCCTTGGCATTATGGAGCATTGGACTTTTTGGACTTAGGATTAGAAACCTTGGCCTATGATTGGAGACCTTGTGATCTTATCTGATTATTTTGTTTGGAGCTCTTAAGGTTTATTTCAAGACATTTGGTTGTTTGTTTGTTTTGTGTTCAGGTTATTATGATTACACCCTTTGTTTGTAATCTGGAATTCACCCGTATACAGCCATTACTCTGCCCAATTTTTGTGAATACTTAATACACTTGAAGTTTGGTTCTCTCAAGAGGTCTAGTATTTTTGCTTGTTTGGTTTCAATCCAAAGAATGGGAATTCTATCTTGGCTCATAGTGTCAAGTATTGGCTTCTTGTTGGTTAGATGGTTATTATCCCTAGCTTTTACCTTATGCTTTAGGATAGCCTCTTCTTCTCCTCCCATCTTCTTTAATTTCAAAATTCTTCTCCATCCTTTTGAAAACTCTTCTTATTTTAAACTTGAACCACTTTCATAATAAACTTGGACTTAGGTCCATGCATTTTCAAAAATTTTCATAAATAAACTACAATAAACTTAATAATACTTTGACATTTTTGTGAGAAGACTAAATCTCAATCAATCTAATTTCAAACCATTTTGCCACTTTGGCTTTTATCTTTAAACTTTTCTAAAAAGATTGAACTCTTGTCAATCCTTGTAGTGATGTAAACAACTATACTTCTACAATATGTAGTGAAAAGAGATATTTTCCACTTGGGTGTTGAGTAAGACATTGTTGATTTTAAAATCCAAGCCATATCCTCCACTTCGAGATGATGCAAATTCTCCATTCTCGTGATTGTGGGTAGTAGGTATGTTTTCCATACGGACAACGACAATGATGTTTTATCTCATAAAATTAACCAACACATTTGTGTTTTAAAATTTTAAAAAGAGGAACTATGTGTACCCTGATCCCCCTATTGCACGAAAAGGTGGTACGTAGGCACTAAAGGTTTGCAACCGCGACGGGTGCAAAAATCATAAAAATATATATTTCTTTTCTCACCTCCACCATCCATTGTTTTATATATATATATGTGATCGGTGGATTTGGAACTGACTGTTTAACGCTGGTTCGCGAAATGTCGCGGAAGCAAGAGTCGCCACCGTCTTTTATTTTCTCCAAATGGAAAGGACAAAAGCACAGAAAAATTCCTTATAGAGATTGCTCTCGGTTCGGGAGGTAGGTTATAGAAAGGGAAGGTGTTAGCACCCTTTCTATCCATGGTTATCCATGGGCTCTTAGATACTTGCTCAATGTGTTTTCAAAATTGTTTGTTTGCTTTTCAATGTGGGTTTAAAAGTTTCTTTGAAAAGTTCCAGATCGACTCGTACGTCAGAGTGTTTGAAAAATTTGCTTTGAAAGCTTTTGAAAATGTGTCGGTGTGAAAAGAGTTTTGTTTGTTTTTGAGATTAGAGCAAGTATCCTTGAGAACCTACCTACCCTAAGGAATTCGTCTGTGTAAGAGTCCTTAAAAGTAGTGCCATCCCACCATTGAGAGGTAGGTAGCACCACCGTTGGAGGTGTTCGGGTCAATTCGAGGTTTTTAGGGACGTGGTGATCACCAGAGCAATGGGAAGACACCTTAGAAGCTACCCTCATGCCAGGTTCCCGGATCATGAGGACTTACTAAGACATCCTCTACTCGACGATCACCTTTCGAGGCAAGGCAACAGTGAGGCGTACCCTAGGGGTGGTGTGTGCGATTCGTGTGTCGTTTTCAGATATTTGTCTTGTCATGTTTGTTGTGTTCTACGCTTGATTTTTAGTTAAGACATTCATTCTTGCATGCTTTTTAACAGTTATAAAGTATTTGCGGGAAAAAATAAATCTAAACTATTACAAACGGCGCGGGTCCACATCGCCAAAATTAAACCGGACCCGATTTAGCGGAAAGTAAAGAAAGCGAGTAAAAAGTGCGAGAAGTTTAAATATTACAACGCTTTGGGAGAATTACATAATTATGATAAACGAACATAAAATAAATGTGCGAAATTAAATAAATTAACGGGCGTTGGACCCTTTTGCAAAAATTAAAGTTAATGAGAATTAAAATTAAAAATTGAAAAGAAAAGGTTTTATGTTTTTTTTTTTTGTGTTTTTTAAGATTTAAAAGAAGAAGAATTTATTAGAATGAAATTAGAAATGTAAACCCTAATTCTAGTGTTTTTTAAGTTTATTGTGAAAGATGTTGAATTTTTAACTAAATAAAACCCTAATTTTTTATGTACATTTAATTATAAAATAAATAAATAAATGAATAATATTGTGGTAAGAAAAAGAGGGAAAATTTAAAAGATATAAAAATTATCAATTAACCTAATTCTATATTTTTGGATTTTTTGTTATGGAAAAATATAAATTAAACCTAATTTGAAATTAATTTATTTACGTGCTAAGAAAATAATTATAATAAAATAAATATTATTTTTTGGTCTTTTCTGAATTTTTGTGATATTTTTATATTTTGTAGAAAAGTAATTAATTAATTAAAACAAATAAAAATAGATAATATAATAATTAAAAAAAATAAAATATGAAAAGAAAGGCAAACCAGAGGGGGTATAATCCCAATTTAGGAGGTTCAGGCCTGGAATTTTGGCCCATTAAGCCTTGAATTCGCTGACTTTCCTGGATTTTGTATGGCATGTTGACCAGCACTTATGGTGTTCCTTGAATCTATGCCTTTGGTGTGGTCGTCTGGGACACGTGTGTGCTTGGATCAGGATGGCATATGGTACGTCTCCACAGAAGCGCTGCATGGAATAATGATTGAAAAAATAACATGAGAAATATGTGAGACCTGGGGTTTGAACCCAGGTCATGAGAGTCACAAGCGTGTATACCTGCCAGCTGAGCCATCACGTTTCAATTAACATATTATATTAAATAAATAGTAAAAAGCAAAACCCATGCGTAATGGTTAAAAACGCGCGCAATTCAAACTAGCGAATCACGCTTCGCCAACACATCATCTTCCCCATTGTTTTTATTTTTTTCTGAATCAAGCACGTATGGCAGCGGTTTTGGAAGCGTGGTCTTAGGCTAGCTACAAGAAAATAGCGACTAGCGCTATGACATCAATAAATTGATCGCGAGGGTCCAGGTCTCCTCGTCTTGATGAGCTGGTTTGAATGGTCATACTTTCATGGGCTAATTTTTCCTTATCGCTAAAGCCCCAATTTTGAAGACCTGTAACCCTAGAATCTCAAACATGGCATAATCTCGTATGGTCAATAAAAACGCAATTAAAGGTAATGGTTAGCTTGGAAACTTCAATATGAACAAGAATCAATAAACAAAAATGCACAAAGATGTATGAATCATGATATACGATTTCAAAAGTTTTGCTTTACAGTTTGAGTTCTTGATACCGATTCAGGGTGTTTTGGCGGTTGATATTGATTGGAATGTGATCAAGAGTCCACGAGCAAGCTTTTGGAATGAGTATTAGGGCTTAAAACCACCTAGAATACTGAATTCAGTTTTGAGTTTTTTGGCAATTTTTCCAATGTTGCAATGAGGTTTCTTGCGCAGCTTTCAGTCTCTTATGCTTAGGGTTGTGATTCTGAATATGTATGGAACATTTTAGGTCAACAAAACTGGCCAAGATCCAATGCATTCATTGTTTTGCATATTTGATTTTCTAAGAATCTTCACATATCTTTTTCATGTGCAATTTGGTTCAATCATGCTCAAATCACACCATAACTTGCCTAATTGGGATATGCACGTGATATTGAGAGTAAACATGCATGAAAAGATTTTTTTAGGTCAAGTTTGATATTTTTCATGTATTTAAATAATTTAAATGAATTAATATTAATATAAATTCAAATAAATAATTAAAAAATGAGAAAATACTTCCCTTTGGGCCTAATGGTCGTGCATAGGCTTGGAATGATGGATCATGGAAGAAAAATGGGCCCATTAGCAAATTTAGGCCTTTTGAATCAAAGTTGACTTTTCAAAATTCCTAAAAATTTCCCAACTTCCACAAGGCATAACTTGCTCAATGTTTAAGCTTTTCACATGTTCTTGGACATTTTGGAAAGGTCTTTGAGTCCTCTAACCAATGCCTTTGGTCCCATGTAATTTTGATTTACCAATCTCAAGTTATGGCCTTTGACTTAAAGTCCCTTTTTGTTGACTTTTGAGAATGACCTATAATGTTGAAATTGATAACTTTTTGTGAGAGCATTTCTTGGACTTGAAGTATGAAGATGACTTGTAGGAAATGTCTTTCTCTTCAAAATGAGCATTGGATGGAATTTTTATGATAATCCATGTGAAAGTTATGCCCTGGTCAATTTCAGTTGACTTTTTCAGCTGTCCAAATATAGTAACTTTTGCATCTTTGATGATTTCTGAACCAAATTTTGAGAATCATGATCAAGCATTGATCAAATGATGTTTGTGGCTTCAAAATGATATGTTGACCAAAAATTTGAACTTTTGACTGTCAAATGACCATTTTGCCCCTACAGTTGACTGTAGTGCAATCTAGGGTTTTGACTGTGCAATTCTTGGGAAATTCTGAAGCTTGGCTTGGCAATTTCCTGAAGAATATGGGAGGGCAAATTTTGGGGTGCAACAGTTGCCCCTGTTCAATCTTCTTAGACCTGAGGATGCAGATTGGCTGACGTGCCTTTCGTAATCCGAGGGTAGAAGATGATTGGACACTAGAGTGCCCAGAAATTTGCGCTCACATAGTAGCAGTGCTGGGGGAATGGGCTTATAGATGCCATTTGAGAGATTGCTGGATAGGATGATGGGCTTATAGATGCCATCTGCGTAAGAGATTCCTTAGCGAGAACCTGCATACCTGCAAAAGAAAAATGAGTACCTGACACGTTGCAGGAGCTGATTTTCAGATGCTTGGCAGATGTGTCCTGACTGGTTACAGGAGTTGAATCTGGAGCTTCACAAGATGATGAATGAACCAGGGATGGTTACTACCTTAGCATGAATGGTAAGAAGACCTTGGATGACTTTAACTTCAACAACGCTCGTTGAGAAAAATCTTAGCAGGAATTTACCATCTTCGTAGTATCAGGAAGAGGACCAAAGGACATTATAATCTCGAAGGGAGTTACCTCACTCACCGTTGGAGAGGGAACTATAGGAAATTATAATCTGAAGAATTATTACCTCACTCGCCGTTGGAGAGGAAAACATCTTGAAAGGGAATTACCACCTCACTCGCCGTTGGAGAGGGGACCACAAGAGACTATCACCTCACGCTCATGCCGGAGAGGGGAACATCTGAAAAAGGAATTACCACCTCACTCGCCGTTGGAGAGGGGACCATAAGAGAATATCACCTCACGCTCATGTCGGAGAGGGAAACATCTGAAGAAGGATTTACCACCTCACTCGCCGTTGGAGAGGGGACCATAAGAGCTTATCACCTCACTCGCCGTTGGAGAGGGAAACATCTGAGAAAACTTCTGTAAGCAGTATCAGAACGTCACCATATCTGGATCATATCTGAAACTATATCAAGAAGGATTTCTGGAAGCAGCATCAGAACGTCACCATATCTGGATCATATCCGAAACTATATCAAGAAGGATTTCTGGAAGCAGTATCAGAACGTCACCATGCCTGGATCATATCCGAAACTATATCAAGAAGGATTTCTGGAAGCAGTATCAGAACGTCACCATCTCTGGATCATATCCGAAACTATATCAAGAAGGATTTCTGGAAGCAGTATCAGAACGTCACCATATCTGGGTCATATCTGAAACTATATCTAGAAGGAAATCTGGAAGCAGCATCAGAACGTCACCATCTCTGGGTCATATCCGAAACTATATCAAGAAGGATTTCTGGAAGCAGTATCAGAACGTCACCATCTCTGGATCATATCCGAAACTATATCTAGAAGGAAATCTGGAAGCAGCATCAGAACGTCACCATCTCTGGATCATATCCGAAACTATATCAAGAAGGAAATCTGGAAGCAGCATCAGAACGTCACCATCTCTGGATCATATCTGAGACTATATCGAGAAGGATTGCGATAGTTGGTAGTAATCATTTTTGTATTGATCTTTTTTTTCTGAAAAGGCAAAAACATAATTGTATGCAAAATCATGATGCATGAACTATATGTCTTCAAAATTAATGAGATTCAAACAGTATGATGCATATGCATGCTATAATGTATGAAGATGTAATGTTTATGAACATATGTATTTTCGTTTTAGGAGAATAAATCCTTGACGGGTGCCGGGAAATCGCTCCTGGGCTGATGTTGAAAGCATAGACTTTGCTTCCGCTGGGGATGATAGCCGTAAGAATACCGGTAGGAGAAGATGACTCTGTTGGGGGATGTACTTGGCAAATGGAATACCCTGCGGGGAGAAAAGTACTCTAGCAATCTTGCTGGGGAGTAATACTCTGTGGGGAGAGATGCTTTTGAGAATGACTTGCTGAGGATATCTCTGCTGGATTGGAAGTGTTGATAAACTTCGCTGGGGGGTAAGAAAGACTGTGTCGTGGACGCTCTTTCCGTGGCTTTTGGCTGAGGATAACCCAGTTATATCCCGTTGAATAAAGCCGGGAGACGCGTTCGTGCTCTTGCGAGGATAAGCTTCCAGAATTTACTGGGGATAAGCTTACTGCTTGGGGAGATGAATTCCATATTTCCTGGGGAACCAGATTGGACTCTCTTGGGGAAGTATTGAACCGTACTGGTTTACCCTGATACCTTGGAGGATAGAACCATCAGATTGCTTAAACCACCCTTTATTGCCCCTGTTTCTACGGGGGAGGCACTTGTGGGATGCTGATAGTTGTTGATGGACAAACCTTCTTCTGGTAGACAGATGACGGGACATAGTCGTACGCTTTAATCCCTAACTTTTGCCTGGACCGCCCTTTCGGGTTTTCAGTCCACCGGGATACCCATTTTTGCCCAAGCCGCCTTTTCAGGTTTTCGACTTGCCGGGTGTACAGAGTTTTTTCCATTTCATCCCTTCATTTTGCCCGAACCCTTTTGGTTCGACGGGAAGCCCTTATTTTTGCCTAGGCATGTCAACCTAGCGGGTCTTTGATTGTGCGTAGTATCTTTTCGACTATGTCCACGCTTTTAGAATGCAGGGAGGTGCCCCTGGCTGCTTGTATTGCCATATTACCAGAAAGTGTCTGATTGTGCCAGATTCGTTGCTGGAGTGCCCCAAGTGGCTCAGGCGGAGATTTGCCCCAGGCTGTTTGGCCTTTTAGAGATTCTCCGAATCTTGATTAGACTGCCCCAGATGATGGACCATGATCATATCATGCCCCTTGATGGGAAGTGCTTCTGTTCATTAGGCATTCGTCGTGCAAATTTCCCTGCTGTTCAAACAAAAAGTCATATGCAAACAAAGTTATGTTAAAAATGCAAAGCTTATGTCTGTCTTGAAGATTTTGAAAATGCATTCTTTTTTTCATAAAACCAGTGAATGTTTGTAAAACGTGATGTCAACTCCGTATTTACCGTAAGCCTTAAGGAGTCAGGGTACCTTTCGTAACAGTATGCTTTCGAACTAACCCATGCTTCAGCTAGGACTTTTAAGGGTTATAACGTGGCCTGGTTCATGGTTTTAAGAAACAAAGGATAAAGGCTCAAATTATTTGTACCCACCCGCTCTTCGTGATGTTCTCCAAACCTAAACTCAGTTGATCGTTCGTTAGACCTTGTTTGAATCTTTGCTTTGATTTTCCGGTGATGATTCGGATAGCTTATTTTGAATGGGCAATCATTTTTGCTTTTATTGAGGGTTTGTGAGACCTCTTTCTTGATTTTTGTTATCCCTTTCTTTTTTTTGCCTGAACTGTTTCCTTTTTGGAATTACAGTCAGCGGGATGCCCCAGTTTCGTAAGTCCCTTTGTCAGGTTTTGACTCAATGGGCTTCCTTTTTTTTTTTGATTTTGGTAATGACTGCCTTTCTCTATTGATTGTTCGGAACCATCACTGTCTTTCGTTTTTGTAAGGACCTCTTTGGTGTCATTCGTTATGCACTCGGGTCAACTGAGAAGGCTACCCTGCCCCGGGTTATGATAAAGGGTTTTAATTTTCGAAAATAAAAACTCCTACTTCTTTGGCTCAGATGGGTTGACGAGGGTTTATCATCCTTATAACTCCAGTGTTTAGGGATTGAAACAATGCCTGTACCTCATCAGCGGGGTCTGTTCAAAAGCATACTGTAGATTATGGTATCGTTTTCGTCATCCTCCCTCAAGAGGCTCAGAATCATTAACCGATAGTTGACATCAGAAAAAATATGAAAAGATTTTTGAATATAAGGAAAACGATTGTATTAATTCCCAAAACAGACATATGCGATGTATTAATGAAATAAAAGAGTTTGCTATGACATTTATTGTTTGTATAAGCAAAGAAAAATACAACTCAAAAATTCAAATAAACAAAGATCTTCAATGATTGGGCAATGGAGCAGTGATTATGTTCGGAGTCTCTGGCACTTCAAACTGAATCTCTCCAGCGTCGATCATGTCTTGGATCTTGTTCTTGAGAGGCCATCAGTTGTCTGTAGTATGCCCCGGGCTATCTGAATGATATGCGCACCTATCGTTGGGATGATAGTTGGGAGCAGAAGTGTTCGGATTCCGAAGAGGAGCCCTTAAGGTGATCAGCCCTGCCTTCAACATTTGTTGCAGTGCTTGATCCAACGACATGTTGAGTTTGGTGTACTGCCGTTTCTCCTTGCGCTGCTGCCCCTGTCCTTGTTGAGTAGGTCCAGGGTTAGAGATCTGGATTGCCCCTGTCTCATGACGGCTCTTTTTACCGTGCACAGCATTGGATTCCTTCTTCCCATGATGAGACTTTTTATCAGAAGGTGCAGTCTCTTGGATTTTCCTGGACCTGATGCCAGCTTCTATTCGCTCTCCAGTCAAGATAAGATCTGTAAATCCAGCAGACGAATTCCCAATCAGGTGGTTGTAAAATGGACCAGACAGGGTCCCCAAGAACATGTCCACAAGTTCCCGATCAGTCAGAGGTGGTTGTACTCTTCCAGCAAGATCCCTCAATTTCTGCGCATACTCTTTAAAACCTTCACTTGATCCTAACGACATACCCTGGAGTTGGGTACGCGTAGGGGCAAGGTCGGCATTATACTGATACTGCTTATAGAAAGCAGTAGCCAACTCCTCCCAGTTACGAACCTTGGTCCCATCTAGCTGATAGAACCATTCGAGATGAGTCCCTGAAAGACTCTCCTGGAAGAAGTGGATCCACAAATTCTTGTCCACCGTATATGGTTGAATCTTCCGAACATAGGACCTGAGATGTAACTTGGGACAAGATGCCCCGTCATATTTGGTGAAGGATGGTGCTTTGAACTTCCGAGGGATAACCACACCAGTTGACAAACCCAGATCTCCAAGATCCAGCCCAGGTACCTGTTGGATCTCCATAGCATTCAGCCTATCCTCCAACTGTTTGTACTTGTCCTCGGCAGGAGGGTATTGTTCTTCGTTGAAGTCTGTCTCGTTGTCGGAGACCACTGGGCTGGGAACCCTTTCCTCCTGATGACTACCTTCCCCCACAGATGGAGTTGTCCTTTCAGCTTCAACCTGCGGTGTATTCCCAGATCTGCGCCTAGGGTTGAACAGCACAGTCCTCTTCTTCTTCTTGTCCTTCTTCAAGATCAAAGCCTTCAGATCTTGTTGCCCCTGGGTCAAATTCATGATCAACCCTTGGAACTGGGCGTTCTAAGCCTGGAGGGCCTTGATGGACTGTTCAGCTGATGATTCAGGATTCATGACGATCGGCTGAAATAAACAGCGAAGAAGGGTAAGCAACCTGTCAAAGGGATACCTGCAATGCAATGATGTATGACATGCATGTAATGATTTCAAGGACCTCGCGGGGTAGACAAAAAATTTGTTAGAATTTGGGACCGGTAGCTTGATTGAAGGTACTTCATGTTGTTGAGAGTCCTTCGTCAAGTGTCAAAGGCTCACCATATCAAGTGGGTCATAGCCCCTGACAACCTTGGCTAGAGGAAAATAAATCCCCTTTGCCCCTTGCTGGGTGTTGGTTCATCATGACCTGCATCACAAGCCCTTGAGATCCTTGAAATGGGTTAGGATGTATGCAATGGTATGATGTCATGCTATGCATGGGATAATGTAGGTAAACCCTTGTTATGAGTCCCAATTAAGGACTATAAACAACCCTGCAAGAAATTCAGTACACTTCGTTATGAGCCCTAATTAAGGACTACAAACAAAACCTGCAAACAGTTAGTACACTTTGTTATGAGCCCTAATTAAGGACTACAAACAAAACCTGCAAACAGTTAGCCCTCTTTGTTATGAGCCCTAATTAAGGACTACAAACAAAACCTGCAAGAAACTTAGTATACTTTGTTATGAGCCCTAATTAAGGACTACAAACAAAACCTGCAAGCAGTTAGTACCCTTTGTTATGAGCCCTAATTAAGGACTACAAACAAAACCTGCAAGAAACTTAGTATACTTTGTTATGAGCCCTAATTAAGGACTATAAACAGAACCTGCAAGAAACGAGTGTCAGGTAACCGGCATGCAGATAGTCAAGTACGAAGGCACACAAGTCACACAAGAGAAGCCCTTAGAGTTTAGGCCAGCATGAGGTCTGGGTATTACCCTCTTTCAGTTGGTGGGTTCAACCTGTCCTAATCAAAGTAACCGGGTTCTAAGGGTCCCAATATCACGGGATTGCTTTCATTGTTCATTGTTTCGATTTAGCCACTGAACTGGCGACCGAAATATTCCAGGAAAGCAACCCTCAATTGAGTGTAGTATCGAGTATCAACCAACCTCGGACTGCACCAAAGTCAGTTATCTAACTACCCTAAAGAGGCCAAGATAGTTCCATTAAGGTTCCTAAGGTTTGTTGATGCTTCATGACACCACGCGGAGGCCCCGTACTCTCCTTGACTGAACTCAAGGGTTATCGGTACACACCAAAGTGCCACATCAACGTAGCAGACTGTTTCAACCATGTCGGTATACCCCGCACAGTTCCCTCACAGCCTTGTTGCTACTTTCTAAGAAAGGTATTCCCCCAGATCCGGGTTAGGATCTATAGAACTCCCGAGCAACCCACAAGAATAAAGCAAGCAAAGAAGACAATTGAAAACATAGTTATGACCTAGCCCTAAGGTACACCTCACTTTATAAGATCTCCCCAGCAGAGTCGCCAGTTCTGTGATCGGTGGATCTGGAACTGACTGTTTAACGCTGGTTCGCGAAATGTCGCGGAAGCAAGAGTCGCCACCGTCTTTTATTTTCTCCAAATGGAAAGGACAAAAGCACAGAAAAATTCCTTATAGAGATTGCTCTCGGTTCGGGAGGTAGGTTATAGAAAGGGAAGGTGTTAGCACCCTTTCTATCCATGGTTATCCATGGGCTCTTAGATACTTGCTCAATGTGTTTTCAAAATTGTTTGTTTGCTTTTCAATGTGGGTTTAAAAGTTTCTTTGAAAAGTTCCAGATCGACTCGTACGTCAGAGTGTTTGAAAAATTTGCTTTGAAAGCTTTTGAAAATGTGTCGGTGTGAAAAGAGTTTTGTTTGTTTTTGAGATTAGAGCAAGTATCCTTGAGAACCTACCTACCCTAAGGAATTCGTCTGTGTAAGAGTCCTTAAAAGTAGTGCCATCCCACCATTGAGAGGTAGGTAGCACCACCGTTGGAGGTGTTCGGGTCAATTCGAGGTTTTTAGGGACGTGGTGATCACCAGAGCAATGGGAAGACACCTTAGAAGCTACCCTCATGCCAGGTTCCCGGATCATGAGGACTTACTAAGACATCCTCTACTCGACGATCACCTTTCGAGGCAAGGCAACAGTGAGGCGTACCCTAGGGGTGGTGTGTGCGATTCGTGTGTCGTTTTCAGATATTTGTCTTGTCATGTTTGTTGTGTTCTACGCTTGATTTTTAGTTAAGACATTCATTCTTGCATGCTTTTTAACAGTTATAAAGTATTTGCGGGAAAAAATAAATCTAAACTATTACAAACGGCGCGGGTCCACATCGCCAAAATTAAACCGGACCCGATTTAGCGGAAAGTAAAGAAAGCGAGTAAAAAGTGCGAGAAGTTTAAATATTACAACGCTTTGGGAGAATTACATAATTATGATAAACGAACATAATATAAATGTGCGAAATTAAATAAATTAACGGGCGTTGGACCCTTTTGCAAAAATTAAAGTTAATGAGAATTAAAATTAAAAATTGAAAAGAAAAGGTTTTATGTTTTTTTTTTTGTGTTTTTTAAGATTTAAAAGAAGAAGAATTTATTAGAATGAAATTAGAAATGTAAACCCTAATTCTAGTGTTTTTTAAGTTTATTGTGAAAGATGTTGAATTTTTAACTAAATAAAACCCTAATTTTTTATGTACATTTAATTATAAAATAAATAAATAAATGAATAATATTGTGGTAAGAAAAAGAGGGAAAATTTAAAAGATATAAAAATTATCAATTAACCTAATTCTATATTTTTGGATTTTTTGTTATGGAAAAATATAAATTAAACCTAATTTGAAATTAATTTATTTACGTGCTAAGAAAATAATTATAATAAAATAAATATTATTTTTTGGTCTTTTCTGAATTTTTGTGATATTTTTATATTTTGTAGAAAAGTAATTAATTAATTAAAACAAATAAAAATAGATAATATAATAATTAAAAAAAATAAAATATGAAAAGAAAGGCAAACCAGAGGGGGTATAATCCCAATTTAGGAGGTTCAGGCCTGGAATTTTGGCCCATTAAGCCTTGAATTCGCTGACTTTCCTGGATTTTGTATGGCATGTTGACCAGCACTTATGGTGTTCCTTGAATCTATGCCTTTGGTGTGGTCGTCTGGGACACGTGTGTGCTTGGATCAGGATGGCATATGGTACGTCTCCACAGAAGCGCTGCATGGAATAATGATTGAAAAAATAACATGAGAAATATGTGAGACCCGGGGTTTGAACCCAGGTCATGAGAGTCACAAGCGTGTATACCTGCCAGCTGAGCCATCACGTTTCAATTAACATATTATATTAAATAAATAGTAAAAAGCAAAACCCATGCGTAATGGTTAAAAACGCGCGCAATTCAAACTAGCGAATCACGCTTCGCCAACACATCATCTTCCCCATTGTTTTTATTTTTTTCTGAATCAAGCACGTATGGCAGCGGTTTTGGAAGCGTGGTCTTAGGCTAGCTACAAGAAAATAGCGACTAGCGCTATGACATCAATAAATTAATCGCGAGGGTCCAGGTCTCCTCGTCTTGATGAGCTGGTTTGAATGGTCATACTTTCATGGGCTAATTTTTCCTTATCGCTAAAGCCCCAATTTTGAAGACCTGTAACCCTAGAATCTCAAACATGGCATAATCTCGTATGGTCAATAAAAACGCAATTAAAGGTAATGGTTAGCTTGGAAACTTCAATATGAACAAGAATCAATAAACAAAAATGCACAAAGATGTATGAATCATGATATACGATTTCAAAAGTTTTGCTTTACAGTTTGAGTTCTTGATACCGATTCAGGGTGTTTTGGCGGTTGATATTGATTGGAATGTGATCAAGAGTCCACGAGCAAGCTTTTGGAATGAGTATTAGGGCTTAAAACCACCTAGAATACTGAATTCAGTTTTGAGTTTTTTGGCAATTTTTCCAATGTTGCAATGAGGTTTCTTGCGCAGCTTTCAGTCTCTTATGCTTAGGGTTGTGATTCTGAATATGTATGGAACATTTTAGGTCAACAAAACTGGCCAAGATCCAATGCATTCATTGTTTTGCATATTTGATTTTCTAAGAATCTTCACATATCTTTTTCATGTGCAATTTGGTTCAATCATGCTCAAATCACACCAAAACTTGCCTAATTGGGATATGCACGTGATATTGAGAGTAAACATGCATGAAAAGATTTTTTTAGGTCAAGTTTGATATTTTTCATGTATTTAAATAATTTAAATGAATTAATATTAATATAAATTCAAATAAATAATTAAAAAATGAGAAAATACTTCCCTTTGGGCCTAATGGTCGTGCATAGGCTTGGAATGATGGATCATGGAAGAAAAATGGGCCCATTAGCAAATTTAGGCCTTTTGAATCAAAGTTGACTTTTCAAAATTCCTAAAAATTTCCCAACTTCCACAAGGCATAACTTGCTCAATTTTTAAGCTTTTCACATGTTCTTGGACATTTTGGAAAGGTCTTTGAGTCCTCTAACCAATGCCTTTGGTCCCATGTAATTTTGATTTACCAATCTCAAGTTATGGCCTTTGACTTAAAGTCCCTTTTTGTTGACTTTTGAGAATGACCTATAATGTTGAAATTGATAACTTTTTGTGAGAGCATTTCTTGGACTTGAAGTATGAATATGACTTGTAGGAAATGTCTTTCTCTTCAAAATGAGCATTGGATGGAATTTTTCTGATAATCCATGTGAAAGTTATGCCCTGGTCAATTTCAGTTGACTTTTTCAGCTGTCCAAATATAGTAACTTTTGCATCTTTGATGATTTCTGAACCAAATTTTGAGAATCATGATCAAGCATTGATCAAATGATGTTTGTGGCTTCAAAATGATATGTTGACCAAAAATTTGAACTTTTGACTGTCAAATGACCATTTTGCCCCTACAGTTGACTGTAGTGCAATCTAGGGTTTTGACTGTGCAATTCTTGGGAAATTCTGAAGCTTGGCTTGGCAATTTCCTGAAGAATATGGGAGGGCAAATTTTGGGGTGCAACAATATACAACATTTTTTATAGCCAAAATATACAGATTTTACAAAGAGGTTCCTGCGGAGTACCATAGATGTTTAGGGTGCTAATACCTTCCCTTTGCATAACCAACCCCCTTACCTAGAATCTTTCCCCTTCTTTTTGGGTTATTCGCTCTTTTCCCATTCATTTGGAAATAATTAAGCACGGTGGCGATTTTTATTTTGATTTGTATAAGTCTAGTCAATCTAATGGCTTAGTCTTAAACATTTCTACCACTACACAGGCAAAGCATGTAATCACAATAACCTGCACACAAAACAAACAAACAACCCAATATCTTGGGTTAAACCCCAAGAACTCCAGACAAAGTAACAATTGAAGTTACAAGGTCTCAAGGTAGATCAAGGCTTCTAATCTTAAGTCCAAGATGTTCACAATCTCCATAGTGCCAAGGATAGTAACCAAGTAGTCCAAGTAACAATAAAGTATTTTAGGATTTAAGTTGGTTATTAGGTATCTTCAAAAGGAAATGAAAAGCTCAAGTGAGCAAAATTAAAAGACATAAAAGTAAATGCCCAAGTGAGCAAAGATGAAAATTAATATGAAATGTAAATGCTAAAGTAAATAGTACATAAAGTAAAGAGCATATAATAAAAGCATAAAGATAAAGTCAATTGTTAGGAATTAGTGGTTAGTTGGATGGCCATCTTGAAACTTGCATTTGGAACTCATTAGAGGATTAGTAGAACCAAAGCCTCTCAATAACAAGTTGCATTTGCTTTTTGTCAAGTATATCATCCATTTAAGAATTCTCAAAATAACACTTAATGATCAATGATGTTTAAGTTATCTACTTTAACCAAAATTGATGAAGTTCCATTAGAGGATTGTTATAACCAAAGCCTCCTAACAATGGATCTCAAGGTTATTGGATCAAAGGGTTCAAATTAACATATTTGGGCTTGCAAACATAGGTTTGGGCCACGAATGATCATTTTCTCAAATCGGGACAAAATTTAGCGCTATGTTAAGCAATCGTAAGTGGACTTATATAGAAGTCGCACCTATTTTGAGGTCGGTCAATAGCAATTTATGCACCTCATGTTTTGAGACATGATATGTAAATCATGCTCCAACAATATTTAGTACAATAAGAATGGGATAAGATGAAGAGGGAAGGGGAAATGAATAAACCACATTTGAACCAAAAATTTAATCAAACTATTATTAAAATCATTCATTCATTTCTATGGAGTTAGACTCAACACCATGGATCCAATGATGTTAACAAAGTTCATGATCAACATTTCAATCCAAAATCAGCCAGAATATTGTACAAAAATAATATTGTATTTAAAAATAAAATAAAATGGTTTTTTAAAATGATTATAAAATGGAAATAAGGGAGAAAATAGTAACTATATTCAAATTAATCAAGAAAAGACAAGTAAGTCCATTGAAAAATTAGAAATGAACTCAAATATTTTTATAAATTTTTTGGTAATTTTTTAAAGTCAGAAACTATTTTTTAAAATTAAAGAAATAAGTAAGATAAACCAAAAATGATGAAAAATAGTAAAGTCGGAAATAAAAAATAAATGAGGTTACCAATATTTGTCACAATGTCATTGGATCCTTCCCTGTTTTTCTTCAGAATTTAAAAATGAATAAAGGTATTTTTAAACATTTAAAATAATTCAAATAAAGTGAAAAATTATTTTAAAAAAATATCAAAATACAAAATAAAATTGTGAAAAAATAAAAATCAGAAAGAGAAAAATCAAAAGTATTTTCCATAACTTTTTTTTTATTTTTTTGAGTTAAATTAATTTTCTATGAATTTTTGAAATTTAAATCAATTAAATATAAAAATCAGAAATAAAAAATAAACTTAAAAATATGTGGACCATTGGATAAGAGTCAAAACGCGTTAGTAATCAAATTCAAGGGATCTGGCGCGATGTGCATATCATGGTCATTATTGAATAAAGCGCTGAATCAATTATAAAATCAAAAATTCAAAAAAATCCAAATGGCGTTGTTTCATTGGTTGAAGGATGACATGTTGGTCATCTTTAACCTCCATCCAGTCTCAAAACCAGGTTGCTCAAATTGTAAAATTAGAGCTCGAGACCGATACCATTCACTTCGTCTCATCAAAACGAAGACAACTACACCTTCACGAAAAATTTATATAAATTGTAGCTCAAGCAATTTAGAAGAGAAGTTTTGAAAAGGGATTTGAAATTTCATAGTCAAAACGTGCTTCCAGTTAAAAACAAGTGTTGCGACTAGAACTAGGATGATGTAAGCTTCACAATAGTATCAAAGTTTGAGAGAATTGGTGAAGGAATCAACCTATTGAAGTTAAGTTGCAGAGCTCTGAAACTGGACTTGGATAGCACGATTCAGGGAGTTTTAGAGCTTAATTCTTCTTCTGTTAGCTTCAGTGAGGATCAAGGAAGGTGAATTGACAAAGAAAAATGATTGAGAAAGGCTGTAAGAGGAAATTCGAAGTTGCAAAAAATTGAGTTCAAGATTAAGTTTGGCAGGGTGATTCTGGCTATCTAAGCTTGAGGAAATGAATGAGGGGTGACCCTCTATTTATAGGGAATCAAATGAAATGTTCAAGCGTGTGAAATGATGAAGTTTGGAGGGAAATCGTGTGAAGTTGCAAACAAGAAAAGTGTGACTTCTATTTTGATCAAACCTCATCCAAACTTTGCATTTTAATGTGCTAATAATTTCTAGAAGTTCACTAAACATGTTTAGAAGCAAAAATGTGCAGTAATTTTGTGGTAGGAGGCCAAAACAAATATTTCAAATTCCTGACTTGGTGAAAAATTCAGTTTCAAATTGCCAAATTCAAACCAATGGAATTCTCAATTCAAGGGGTCTTAGGACATGAATCTTGAAGCTTTAGAAAGATGAGGTTACATTCTTTGCAATGTGCAAAGAATGGGAACAAATGGTTTCTTGAGCTGAAAGTTGCAATGAGTCAAAGTTGGGAAAAATAAGTTGACTTTCCATACTTAGAAAATTTCTAAGTTTTTCTTCAAAAATGACTTATAATGTCTTGCATCCAAACATGGCCTTCCACTTGAAATTTTCTCTTGACAAAAAAATATGGCATGAAGTAGACCTCTTGAATGGAATTTTGAAACTTTAACCATTCAAAATCTCCAAAAATTTAGAGTTATGACTTGTTGAAGTTGGCAAAATTCAAGAAATGACCTATAATCTTTTGCATCCTTAGAGCATATTCCATCCATTTTCAAGATTTTCACATAAAAGAAAGGTTGAATTTCACATCTTCAAGATCATTATGGAAAAATACTGGGCTCAAGGGGATAAAAATTGATCAAGTTATGGTCATTTGAAGTCACACAAGGGAAATTAAGGGTTCATCTAGGGGACTTGTAATCTTTCTTCACCATCAAGTTTCTTCCACACAAAATTTCTTTGAAACTTTTGAGGTGATTTGTTCATAACCCTTTGAAGAGAAGGATGTATTTGTAATCACTCAAAAATACCAAAATATGAGCAAGGTATACCCCTTTGAAGTTCAAAACCCTAGCTCCAAAAGCCAGAAAATGCCTTGGGGAACCTTTGCAATTTTGACCAACCTTCTTGCACAAATACCTTTGTTATGTGATTATAAGTTGTTGAGGATGATAAGGATAAACCATTTCAACCAAAACCACTTCCAAATATTGGGAATTAAAGGATATATTCACTTGTGATCATTGAAATCAAAGACTTGTACATTTGAGCCAAACTTCTTCAATCAACCCTTGTACCTTTGAACTAATTTTGACAACTTGAGGCATGATGACTCATAAAAAACTTTGTCATGATATCACTTCAAAACATCTTTAATGAGGAGGCTTAATCCTTAATGAAGCCTTGTTGAGGAAGGCACGGAAATGAATTCATGAATCCCTAGATAAATCTTGATGGAATGTATTGTGCTTTCACCTAAAACATCAACAATTGGGACAAACACTCATTGTATTTATTAGTTAAAGGATAATCAATACAAAACATATATGATCATAAAATACAAGTCAAGGTGCTTGGTGATTCCTCCTAGATTAAAATCTAAAGATAGGGAGAAGAACCAAACCCTAATATGATCTTTTTGTGATTGAATTGAGGTAATATGATGAAGGGATCTTACGGGGGGGAAATTGGGGTACAACAGAAGGGTTTCAAGTGAGTAAGGTTTGGAGGCGCTGCATTTTGACCTTCTTCTTTCCTGATAATGAATCGTTGTTTTTTCTAGATGTTTTGTTGTATGTTGAATTTGAATTCTTTTGTTGTTGTTAAATCTGTGTGATGCAAGTTGGTGATGTGTTATGTGTTGTTGAAGAGGTGGTGTTGTTCTTACGATGGCGTTGGCTTGTTTAGGTTGAGGTATAGATGGATGGAGGTTGTGTCATGGTGATGATTTATGGTTTGTGTGGTTGTTGATGTGAAGAAGAATGATAGATCAGACCTCCCTCTTTCACGTTATGGTTTCATTTTTTCCTAAAATTTCCATATCTATATTTTAATAATGGAAAGAGGGTACAAGTTATTGGGGAGGCTATTAGAATTTTGGTTTTAAATGGAAAAGAATTAAGACGAAAATGATGGTTATGAAATAGAGAAGATATGAGGTTAAGGACATAGATCGATGAAGGTGAGTTAAGAGGAAGACGAGGTTATGTTGGTTTCACGGTATTGGAAGGGTGACCAAAAACATGAGTCTGAGGATGGTTATCTGAGGGTTATTTCATAGTAGTTGGTGGCTAAGAGTAGATGAGGTAAGGGTGGGCACAAGGTAGAAGATTTTAATGATGGTTGGTTTGTCTCAAGGAAGAAGAAGAAGATAATGTGTGCATTGTTAAACAAAAATAAAAAACAATTAAAAAAACAAAATAAGTTTTTATTCCACTTTGCAACCACATACCACGTTGGATTTGTTTTAATATATCATAATCATTAAAAAATAATGTTAAATGAATTTCTATTACACGTGTCAGACCACGTCGGCAGTCGTTAGCTCCATTTAACGTCAAAGACTAATACTATGGATGGAAAATTTTATAGGGATGATTCATTAAAGGAAATGTTTAGAGGGACTAAAGTTGAAAACCGGTATATTTAGAGGGACTAAAAATATATTTAACCTTATTTTTTATTGTTTTATAAATAATTAAAATAAAAATAAAAATAAACACACAAAATATTGTTTATATTTTCACCGGCTTGTGCATCAAAGAAAGCGGACAGACGGTCACATGTGCCCGTCTGAATGTTAGTACTAGATTAAAAGAAGGTAATTTCTTTCCCCACCCTTACACCTTCTTAACCACCTCTGACGAAATTCTGTTTTTACCCCCATAATTCAGAGATGTATCTCTGAATGCACCAGAGTTCATTTTTCTGAGGTGATTTCGGAGATGTATTTCCGAAGATACCCAATGCTTTATTTCATATGTACATTCCCGAAACAAACACTGAATAATTTTTGCAAAACAGAAACATTGATACATTAACCTTGAAACATAGATATAACATAGATGTTGAAACATTGATATTACATAAACAATAACATAAATTTAACATTGAAAGTCGAAATTACATAGATAATGAAACATAAATTTAACATTACATATTGTTATAAACGGGTAACCGAGGACGTCACAATATTTTGATAACATCTTCACCGGATCTCTGAATCTTTGCATCCAATTCAATCAGACCTTAGTAGAGTATGGTTGAAAAGTAATCCACATAACCTTTAAATCATCATTCGTCTTCAGCTCAAACTTGGTGAAATTAACCTTTCCTTCAGTGTCAAGTGATGGTGAACGATACTCGAGCTTGACTACCCTCCAATTTTATGGATATTGCAAGAGAGAGTTGAGTATGGTAATGAGCTCGGCGAGAGGCGTGTCCTTGCAAAACCTAAATTGAAGTGGCGGGTTCGCACCATTGAAGTAAACAAAAACAATGTATATGTTTGTGTCATATCTGATTTATGGTTTGTGATGTCTGATTTGTAGTGTATAAAGTAAATGGTTTAGACACCCTATTTTTATAGAAGATTTGAAGCAATTTGGTCCCAATAATTCTTATACTGTGTTAGGGCATGTTTCGGAAATATGCTTCTGAAACAACCCCTTATTTTTTTAACAAAAATAGAGTTTTTTTGGAAGTACACTTTCTAAACATTCCATGATTGTTTTTTTAAACTTTCTGAAATGTATTTCCAAATAATGCTGTAGCGGTATAAATGTTCAAGACTAAGTCATTGGATTGACTAGACTTTATGAAAATCAAAATCAAAATCTCCACCGCGCTTTATTGTTTCCAAAGGAATGGGAAAAGAGCGAATAACCCAAAAAGAGGGGGAAAGATTCAAGGTAAGGGGGTTGGTTATGCAAAGGGAAGGTATTAGCACCCTAAACATCTACGGTACTCCGCAGGAACCTCTTTGAAAAATCTGTATATTTTGGCTATAAGAAATGTGTTGTATAGAAAATGGATGGTGGAGGTGAGAAGAGAAATATTTTTTTATGATTTTTGCACCCGCCGCGGTTGCGAACCTTTAGTTCCTACGTACCACCTTTCATGCAATAGGGGATCAGGGTACACGTAGTTCCTCTTTTAAAAATTTGAAACACAATTGTGTTGGTTAATTTTAAGAGATAAGACATCATCGCCATTGTCCGTGTGGAAAAACATGCTTACTACCCACAATCATGAGAACAGAGAATTTGCATCATCTCAAAGTGGAGGATATGGCTTCGATCTTAAAATCAACAATGCCTCACTCAACACCCAAGTGGGAAATATCTCACTTCACTGCATATTGTAGAAGTATAGTTGTTTGCATCACTACAAGGATTGACAAGAGTCTAATCTTTTGAGAAAAGTTTAAAGATAAATGCCAAAGTGGCAAAATGGTTTGAAATGAGATTGATTGACTTTTAGTATTCTCACAAAAAATGTCAAGGTATTATTAAATTGATTGAAGTTTATTTATGAAAATGTTTTTGAAAATGCATGGATATAAGTCCGAGTTTATTATGAAAGTAGTTTAAGTTTCAAAACAAGAAGAGTTTAAAAAGGAAGGAGAAGATTTTTGAAATTAAAGAAGATGGGGAGGAGTAGAAGAGGTTATCCTAAAGCATAAGGTAAAGGGTTTGGAGAAGAATCATCTAACCAACAAGAAGCCAATACTTGACATTATGAGTCAAGATAGAATTCCCATTCTCTGGATTGAAAACCAAGCAAATAAAGATACTAGACCTCTTGAGAGAACCAAAATTCAAGTGTATTAAGTCTTCACAAAAATTTGGCAGAGTAACGGCTGTATACGGGTGAATTCCAGATTACAAACAGAGAATATAATCACAAAAACCTGCACACAAAAACAAACAAGCAACCCAATGTCTTGAGGTAAACCTCAAGAACTCCAAACAAAATAATCAGATAAGATTACAAGGTCTCCAGGATAGGCCAAGGTTTCTAATCCTAAGTCCAAAAAGTCCAATACTCCATAATGCCAAGGATAGTAACCAAATAGTCCAAGTACCATTAAGAGTTTTTTAGGGTTTATGTTGATTATTAAGTATCTTAAGAAAATAAAAGAAAAGCTCAAGTGAGCAAAGTAAAAATGGCAAAAAAATAAATGCTCAAATGAGCAAAGATGAAAATGGCATGAAATGTAAATGCTAAAAAATAAATAGTACATAAAGCATAAAAAAGAATAAAAGCATAAGATAAAACAAGTCAATAATTAGTGGTTAGCTGGATGATCATCTTGAAACTTGCATTTGGAACTCATTAGAGGATTGGTAGGACCAAAGCGTCCATACAACATGTTGCATTTGCTTTTTGTCAAGTATATCATCCATTTGGAATTCTCACAAGTACCATTTAATAATCAACGATGTTTAAGTGATCCGCGTTGACCAAAGGTTTTGTAGATCCATTAGAGGATTGGTAGAACCAAAGCCTCCACACAATGAATCTCAAGGTTATTGGATCAAAGAGATCAAATTAACATACTTGGGCTTGCAATCATAAGTTTGGGCCACGAATGATCATTTATTCGAATCGGGACAAAATTTAGCGTTATGTTAAGCAATCGTAAGTGAACTTATATAGAAGTCGCACCAATTTTGAGGCCGGTCAATAGCAATTTATGCACCATTTGTTTTGAGACATGATATAGAGATCATGCTCCAACAACATTTAGTACAATAAGAAGGGGATGAGATGAAGGGGGATAGGGTAAAAAGAATGTACAAACTACATTTGAATTAAATTTTAATCAAACTATTATTAAAATCATTATCCATTTTTTGTGGAGCTAAACTCAACACCATGGATCCAATGATGTTAATAAAGTTCATGATCCAAAACCTAACCCAAGATCAGCCAGAAAATAATCACAAAATAATATCACATTTAGTATATGCATTAAAAAAGGTTTAAAAAATGTTTAAAATAGAAAATAATGAGGAAAATATCAATTATGTTCAAATTACTCAAGAAATGAAAAATAAGGCCATAGAAAAATCAGAAATGGATCCAAATATTTTTATAAAAATTTTGGTAATTTTTAAAAGTCAGAAACTATTTTTAAACTATTTAAAATTTCTCAAACAAACATAAAATAGGTCAAAAATAGTAAACCTCAATATAAAATTCCATAAAATTTTCAGAAAGTCAAAAATATGCAAAATAATATTTATGGATTTTTTCAGAATTAAAAAATGTCAGAAAGTATTTTTTTAGGTAATTAAAAGAAAGCAAATAATAAAAAAAATATAAAAAATACCAAATGTCAAAATAAAAATGTGAACAAATATTCATGAGATCAGAAATAATTCAAAGTATTTTTGTGAATTCTTTCATAATTTTTGGATAAAAAATAAAAGAGTTATGAATTTTTGAAAATTTAATCAATAAAAATATAAAATCAGAAAATAAAATAAAACCAAAAAGATGTGGACCATGAGATAGTCAAAACGCGTTAGTAAGCTAATCCAATGGACCAGACGCGTTGTGCTTGATATGGGCCTTAGTGAAACACGCATGTGATCAGAAAAAGGGCAACCAATGAAATTAAAACGTTTGGCACGCTATCATTGGTTGAGACAAGACATGTCATCGTCTTCAACCTCCAGACACCCTGCAATGGGGATTTTGTGAGATCCTTCAAATGGAAAAAATAGGATCCCAGGCTAGCATCATTGAACTCGTCTCTTCAAGACGATTCTAGCACGACCATCACGCCAAATTCATATAAGGTATGGAGAGAGATATGAATCAAAAACCCAGAAAATAGAAAGCACCTTCAATTTGAGATTTCTCTCTCAATTCTCAATGGGTTTAAAAATTGTAAGCAGCATTATAATCAAAAGAATGAGTATAATAGATTAGTGCTTGATTTGGATGCAAAATGGTGGAGAATTCTACCTTTTCGAAGTTCAAGTAAGAAGCTCTGAAACTAGACTTCTGTAGCTTGAATTATGGCTCGTTTTGATTGGTTTAAGTGCTGGAGAGTTTGTATGATGCTAAAGGATGATGAATGCGCAAAGAATTTTGGAAAAGGAAGCTTAAATTTCAGAAACTGAATTAAAAAAAAGTGGGTTTGTGTGAGGTTTTTGCAGGGTGTTCTTGGCTCTCTATGCTTGGGAAAATGGATGGGGGATGACCCTCTATTTATAGGGAAGTGAATGGGAATGAAAATTTGAAGAAACAAGGAAGTTTGGAGGGATATTACCAACGTCTTGATTACTCAATAATTAGCAATATTCTCAAGAGAAACTCATCCAAGCGTAGCATCGCGTAACAACTACTTCCGAATTACTCCGTTATAGTCTCCGCGCTACACCTAAAAAGGCCAAGATGGGTTAGGGTTCTACGGTTCTCAATTTCTCTGGCTCCCAGGTCGAAAACAATAATGTCTTCCCGATTACTCGGTAAACAAATATTACGTTCAAAAGGGCCTTCCATTGAGTGGGGGATCTCATGCCTCCTTCTTCGGGATTACTCCCTCAAAGTTAACATGACTATACCGCCCGTCCTATTCTTAAGTGTAACTTAATCCGGGTATAGGACTAGTCCTTTGCAAAAAATCCAAACAACCCCAATATAAACATATAATCAAACAAATCAAATAAATAATAATAAAACAGATAAAACAAACTAGGCTTAACCCACTTAGGGATGGACCAGCAAGAGGTCAATCTGTCCCCAGCAGAGTCGCCAATTCTGTAGCGATAAAAAATGTAGCGGGGTAAATCGGAGATCGAATTATTAATTAATTCGTCTCACAAAAGCAAGAGTCGCCACCGCGCTTTATTATTTCCAAGGGAAAAGGGAAAAGAGCGAAATAAAACCCTAAAATATGCAATGTAAAATAATACTTTAAAAAGTAATGAAAATACAAGGCGTTTTTGAAAAGAGGTCTAGAGTTCGGGGGTTGGTTATACAATGGGAAGGTATTAGCACTCAATGTATCTATAGTATTCTATAGGAACCTTTTGAAATATCTGTTTATTAAAATTTGTTTGTTTGATTAAAAATAAATTGTTTTGGCTTAAAAGGGGTACAAACAGTTTTTTAAGATACGACGACCTAATGTCGAAGTTTTGACTTAAAAGGTATGAGTTTTGAAAAAAATTGAATATTTGGGAAAATTATCTTAAGTTTTCAATGAAATGAAGGTATTCGCGCGATTGGATTTGAGGACATGAAGTCAACAAATTTAATCATTTTTCTCTTGGATTTAGACGTAAACAGAATAACCATGTAAAGACTGAATAATCAAACAAAAACTTAGATAGATAATGATTAAGTAGCTAAGGGATATATAACCACAACAATGATTAAATAACAGACTAAATGGTGTGAACATGCATTTTTATATTTTTGTTTAATATGTACAAAACAAGAGAATTAATTAAAGAAAAGAAAATGTTTTAAATTTTAACTATATGTATTTTTTAGTATTAATATACAAAGATAATATCTTGAAAAAAAGAAAAGTATTTATCTTAAAAGAAAAAATTATGTAACTATGATTTATGTACAAAGAATATTTTTTAAGAAAAGAAAGTTTTAAGAAAAGATTTAATTCTATGTATTTTTACTTAGTATTCTTATATGCCAAACTAATATCTTTTAAAAGAGAAAAAGGGTTATGTTAAAAGAAAACAAACAAAAATAATTTAGCAATGAAAGGAAGAAATGAATGGGCCTGGGCCCAACCAAAACACACGCGCTTCAGGAGTGATAAGGGGGGTGCGAATTTGGGAAAACGCTTGGGCTTCAGCATAGAAACGGGTTGTGGCCCAACATTTCAACAAGTTTTGTTTTAGGGTTAAATGATTTTGTTTCATTTGGAGAACGCTTTAGGGTTTGTGGGAGCAGCGGCGCCGTCGTTCATTTTGTCACCTTCATCTTCGTTCGTCTCTCAAGTCCAGAGCCAAGGATTCAGAACACCCTCGCTCATGGCCACCGGGCTTCCTTCGTCCTCTTCTTCCCTCCTTGGTTCCACGAAACGAGATTAAGGTGATGTTTTCTGCCTCCTTTTTAAAACGCGTTTAAGGTTTCAATCTTTAAATGTCTTGCATGTTTTATGTATGGATTCTGATTAAATTTATGTTGTTATTGTTATTGGAGGTTCGTGAGAGAAAAAAAAAGGTTATACCTTTTGTGGAATGGAGACTTTTGGGAGATGGAGGAAGAGCTGGGTTGGAAGTTGCTTCAGGCGGCCAAAGGGGCGAGGGGAAGGCGCTGATGAACACTTCTGAAAGCCTAGTATATCCTTCTTTCCTCTTCTTCTTCCGTGCCTCTTTGCTTAGTATGCTTCTTTATCTCCTTGTTGCCTCTGCTTGCTTGATACATGTGATTGCTTCTTTTCTCGTTTCTGACTTTGCCTTGCTTACATGCTTAATGATGATGGATATGTTGCCTTTGATGATGTGGCCTTCGAATGCTCCTTTTGTTGGACTATTACCTTGTATGCTTGAATATTGTTTTATGGCCCTGTGATGAATCTTTTCTGAGGGCCTGTGTGGGTTTGAAATTTGGTTTTGGGCATATGGGGTCTTGACAGGATTTGCTGGTTTAGTGGTTAAGGCTTTATGTTGTTTGATGGCTTGAGGGGCCTTAACAGGTTATTTGTGCTGTTTGGGATTTTGTTTCAGCAGGTTTTGGCCTTACTGGTTTTGGACATCACAGGTTTGGCTTTGAATGGTTATTGAGGCTTTTTGGCTTTTAGACAGTGTAAGTTTGAGACTTGGCTTCTGTTCGTGCTTATGCAGGTTAACTGGTTTTTGTGTTTTTTTGGTATGCTTCAGGGGTTTGGACAGCAGGTTGTATGTTGTTTTGAATGCAGGTTCTTGAGGTTTTTTTTGGTGCTTTGAGAATAGGCTTGTGGTATTTGTTTTTACAGGTTATCGTTTGAGGCTTCAAACAGGTTTTTGAACTCTGGCTTTTGCTTGAAAAGTTTGTGTTGTTATAACATCCGTTTGTTGGCCTGCCTTTTGATGGTTCAGGTTTTCGTTGTTTTGTCCTTTTTTTTTTATACTTCTGCCCCCTCTACTGTTTCATTCAGTTTGCTTTGTATCTTTCTATGCCTCTTTATCCACTGTGTTACTGCAGTTTTGTTTTCTATCTCTTTTCTGCCTAAAGCCAAAACCTGTAAACCCAATTCTTTTCTCTCTTCTCTCTCCTTAGTACAGCTTAAAACATTAAAATGTTATGTGTACTTTCAGTTCTGAAAAAGCAAAGGCTGGGAAATGATGAAACTGGAAAATAGTTGGCTTGCATATATGGTCTTAACCTGCATATTTCCTTCTTTAGCTTTCCTGCATCTGTTACAGTTTTGGCATCTTGGGTAATTTGATATCTTGAGATATCCTTTGGCAGCTTGTTGACTTTGGACTTAATTTTGAAATTGTGACTTTACACATGCTGTTGGTTTTGAACTATGCAGTTGATTTTGGCAAAATTGAATTTGTGCATTTCAAATACTTGTGCATTCATATTTATCAAGCAATATTCATCCCTTTTTGTGAACCGGGAGAAATCCCGTGATTTGCAAAGAGGGTAAAACTGATTCCGGCCATTTGCTTTTAATGATGAATTCTAAATTAATTGTCTGCTTTTAATTATATATCTATTTCTGACTTTTTCTTTAATTATTCTTTGCAGATAAAATCAAATGTGCATCAAAGAAGTATTGGATAGAAGATGAAGATTTAGAATTTAGAAAAATTAGGATAGTTTTTTATTTCACTTTAAACATTTGTAAAATTATCATTGTAAATACTTTGTAAATAAATACGGTATTTAAACAACAATTGTAACAATTAGAATAAAGATGAATAAAACTCTATTATTTTACCAGTTAATTCTTTTCTTCTTTTCAATTATTTACTTTATTATTTATAATTCTTTAAATTATAATAACTGAAAATAAATTCCAACTATTTAAACTCAGAATAATAAATAATTAAATAAACATTGTTTTAGCATTGATCAATTAATAAACTTCTTTTCAATTATTTGCTTTATTATTTATAATTCTTTAAATTATAATAACTGAAAATAAATTCCAACTATTTAAACTCAGAATAATAAATAATTAAATAAACATTGTTTTAGCATTGATCAATTAATAAACTTGGCGTTTCAAAAATAATCAGCTCTTGACTTCTAAAGAAAAGTTGTAGTTGTCAAGGAGAATCATAGGTAAAATAACAACTTAAAGAAATTGTCGAAATTTGAAACAGTTATGAATTTTAAAAATCTGCTTTGAAAATTGATAAAATAGGTCAAATCGCTTGTGAACGCTTGCAATGTAATGATGCAGATGGGAGATGATATCTTAGGTCAAAATTTGGGGTATGACAGCTGCCCCTATTTAAGTTTCTTCTATCCGGAGATATGAAGATTAAAATCTTCGTCTCGACGAGACTGAAGGTACTTAAATACATAATACGCAAATTTTGGCCCTAAGATACCGCCATTATGTTTGTGATATGAATGTAGTAATTGAATTCACAGAGAAAGATACTGTATGAAACAAGATAATGCTGGAGAAATCAAACACCAACAAAACACAGGGACATAGGTTATACACTACTGGGGAAATGAGCCATCGACTTCAAATGATACACTCTTGACCTCGAATAAAATTTGAGAGAATACGACCTCTGACCCTAACAAAGAAAGCATCTTGCATAGGCCACAAAAACGGATTGTCGACCCAAAATAACGGTGAGTTCACATCTCAAGGTCAACGATAGACAAAAGATGAACCAAATTTGCTGATAATGGATTACCGACTTCTGAAGGTAAAGATTCATAACAAACTTCTCTGCGAGATTTCCGGAGAGATAACAATTAATGCTGAAATAATAATATGGTTGTAGATACACAAGCTGCTCAAATAAAGAAGTTGCCACTTGCTGTCGTCCAGGGATGTCAATAACATACAAGCTGCTCAAATAAAGAAGCCGCCACTTGCTGCCTTCCAAAAAATATTATGACATACAAGTTGCTCAAATAAAGAAGCTGCCACTTGCTGTCGTCCAGGGATGTCAATAACATACAAGCTGCTCAAATAAAGAAGCCGCCACTTGCTGTTTTCCAAAAAAAAATACCAATAACATACAAGCTGCTCAAATAAAGAAGCCGCCATTTGTTGTATTCCAGAAAAAATATCAATAACGCGCAAGTTGCTCATGAAGAGACCGCCGCTTGCCGTTTTCTAACGATGTCTATAATGTACAAGTTGCTCATGAAGAGACCGCCGCTTGTCGTTTTCCAAAAATAATAACGTACAAGTTTCTAATGAAGAGACCGCCGCTTGTCGTTTTCCAACGATGTCTATAACGTACAAGTTGCTAATGAAGAGACCGCCGCTTGCCGTTTTCCAAAATAATAAAGTACAAGTTGCTCATGAAGAGACCGCCGCTTGTCGTTTTCTAACGATGTCTATAACGTACAAGTTGCTCATGAAGAGACCGCCGCTTGCCGTTTTCCAAAATAATAACGTACAAGTTGCTCGTGAAGAGACCGCCGCTTGTCGTTTTCTAACGATGTCTATAACGTACAAGTTGCTCATGAAGAGCTGCCGCTTGTCGTTTTCCGAAGAATAACTCAGAAGGAAATTGCGATGACACTGTCAGAGAACAAAATCCTCATCAAAGGGAAACATGAATAGATCCTTCCCGAGGAGATCAAATACTTAAATGTGCAAAATAAATGCACCATTCGTCTAGGTCGCGACTTCACTGGGGAAAATCATGAGATAGCCTATGCAAGAGACAACAAACTTCCTCCAAGAATAAACCAGAGAGAAAACAGTCAAACAAGACTCCACCCAATGAGAAAGTAACTTAATTGGGGATTCATCCTATCCAGAAATGGACAAGGTAGGCTAAATCAAAAAATCATCCACGAGGATTAGCTCAATTGGGGAATTTAGAAAGGGAAGCACATTTTCTGCCTAAGCTAACCTTCTACTTGGAAAGAACATGTACATTGTATTAAAAAACAAAGTATACAACCCAAAATCAACGGAAAATGTGAATATGCATGCGTGATATAAGTGTAAATGAGTAAATGAATGTTTGCTGACAAAACGAGCAGATGGAATATCTTGAAGACGATAAGATGTCACGAAAAGATAGATACTCGACCAATCTTAAAAAAACGGAAAATAACTGGAACTGGAACCACAAAGCAACGTCGGAGCGTATCACGCTACAAGACTCAAGTCTTCTGAGGAGAGAAGTATTCAAATCCAATCTTCTAATCTCCAATAGACCACTGGCATGAGACAAAGCGTACCACACTACAGAAATCTGCTCAAATAAAGATAACCAAAACAACGCTTAACTGGAAAGGCTGGGGAGTCACCAAACTTAGTACCGCTAGAAACGCAAGTTTACACAACCAACACCTCATGACGATTTTGAAATAAAACATGTTCATCATGCAAGGATAAATTACTGTATTGTTTTGCATTTCATGGCTTGACCATCCTCGGAACAACTGTTAATATTCCTTTCATTATTCACGACACATTTTTTTTAAAATAAGAACACTTTAAATAACTTTGTTTCAAATATTTCCGTAAAATTAAAATTTTGCCCACAAAAGGTAAATGCTCAAATTTCATTAATAAAATGGTAGTTCGCTAACAACGCGACTCCAACGGTTTACAAAAGTTTGGGAAATAGTACATGAAAGAAAAAGGTTACACAACAATAATGATCACTATTCTCCCTAACAACTTCGAATTCCGAAATGTGTTCAAATGCCAAGACTGGTCTGACCAAAAGCTTGCCTAAGGCGCCCTTTCAGGTTTTCAACTTAGGAAACTGTCAACTCAAACCTAAGCAAAATATTTCTTGACTGCATCGGCGTTCACGGAGCGCGGGAGCTCTTCACCGTCCATATTTGTGAGAATCATGGCACCTCCAGAGAAAACTTTCTTAACGACATACGGTCCTTCATAATTCGGAGCCCACTTGCCCCTAGAATCAGGTTGGAAAGATAATATCTTTTTGAGCACAAGGTCACCTTCTCTGAACTCGCGTGGTCGAACCTTCTTATCAAAAGCCTTCTTCATTCTCTGCTGATATAATTGACCGTGACACAATGCTGTCAATCTCTTTTCTTCAATTAAATTCAACTGATTATATCTACTTTGACACCATTCAGCCTCAGAAAGTTTAGCTTCCATCAACACTCTCATAGACGGAATCTCGACCTCCACGGGGAGTACTGCTTCCATACCATAAACTAGGGAAAATGGGGTTGCGCCTGTTGAAGTTCGAACTGAAGTACGGTATCCATGTAAAGCAAACGGAAGCATTTCATGCCAATCTTTATAAGTTACCACCATCTTCTGGACAATCTTTTTGATGTTCTTGTTAGCAGCTTCAACAGCCCCATTCATCTTCGGTCTGTAAGGAGAAGAATTATGATGTTCGATCTTGAAATCTTCACAAAGCTCTCTCATCATCTTGTTTTTCAAATTTGAACCATTATCAGTGATAATCTTGCTCGGGATACTGTATCGACAAATGATCTGATTCTTGATAAATCTGACTACCACCTGTCTGGTTACATTAGCATAAGATGCTGCTTCCACCCATTTAGTAAAATAATCGATCGCTACCAAGATGAAACAATGACCGTTTGAAGCTTTGGGTTCAATCATTCCAATCATATCAATGCCCCACATAGAGAAAGGCCAAGGTGAAGAGATACCATTGAGGAGGGTCGGTGGCACATGTATCTTGTCCGCATAAATCTGGCATTTATGACATTTCTTCACATATTTGCAGCAATCAGATTCCATCGTCATCCAATAGTAACCAGCTCTCAACATCTTTTTAGCCATTGCATGTCCGTTGGCATGTGTGCCAAAGGATCCTTCATGTACTTCTTGCATTAGCATGTCTGCTTCAAGTCTGTATACACATCTGAGCAAGACCATGTCGTAATTCCTCTTATACAATACTTCTTCATTGAGGAAGAAATTGCTTGCTAATCTTCTCAACGTCTTCCTATCTTTATTGGATGCCCCAGGCGGGTACTCCTGAGTTTGAAGAACACGTTTAATGTCATAGAACCACGGTTTGTCGTCGGTAACCTCTTCTACTGAGAACACATGAGCAGGTCTGTCAAGGCGCATAACCCGGATTGTAGGTACATCGTTCCAACCATTTACTTGAAACATTGAAGACAAAGTAGCTAAAGCAAAAGCCATTTGGTTTTCATCTCTAGGGATATGATGTAATTACACTTTGTTGAAGAAAGTTAACAATCTTCTAGCATAGTCTCTGTAAGGGATCAAACCAGGATGACGAGTCTCCCATTCTCCTTTGATTTGATTAATTACCAACGCCGAGTCTCCGTAAATATCAAGAATCTTAATCCTTAGATCCACTGCTTCTTCGAGACCCATAATACATGCCTCGTATTCAGCCATGTTGTTCGTGCAGTCAAACTTCAATCTCGCCGTGAACGGGATATGAGTACCTCGGGGAGTGACGATGATTGCCCCAATTCCATTTCCATAAGAGTTCACAGCTCCGTCAAATATTAAACCCCAATGGGATTCTGGATCAGGTCCCTCTTCAGGTAACGGCTCTTCACAATCTTTAGCTTTCAAGTACATAACATCTTCATCTGTGAAATCAAACTTGATGGATTGATAATCGTCAATTGGTTGGTGAGCCAAATGGTCGGCTAAAATACTCCCTTTGATTGCTTTCTGAGTGTGATACTCAATGTCATATTCGGATAACAACATCTGCCAACGGGCTATTCTTCCAGATAAGGTGGGCTTCTCAAAGATATAATTGATCGGATCCATTTTGGAGATCAACCAAGTGGTGTGGTTAATCATATACTGGCGCAGACGGCGAGCAGCCCAAGCTAAAGCACAACAGGTTTTCTCAAGCATTGAGTATCGAGACTCACAGTCTGTGAATTTCTTACTCAGATAATATATGGCATGTTCCTTTCTTCCAGTCTCATCTTGTTGACCAAGCACACACCCCATCGAATCTTCCAATATAGTCAGGTACATAATCAAAGGTCTTCCTTCCACTGGAGGAATCAATATGGGAGGTTCAAGTAAATATTCTTTGATGCTATCAAAAGCTCTCTGACAATCTTCTATCCACACACATCCTTGGTTCTTTCGGAGAAGTTTGAAAATCGGCCCACAGGTAGCAGTCATATGAGATATAAATCTAGAAATATAGTTCAGTCTCCCAAGGAATCCTCTTACTTGTTTTTCTGTCTTGGGTGCGGGCATTTCCCGAATAGCTTTGACTTTATCAGGATCTACCTCAATACCTTTCTGACTGACAATGAAACCCAGAAGTCTTCCAGAACGAACACCAAAAGTGCACTTGTTGGGATTCAGACGGAGTTTATACTTTCTCAAACGCTGGAATAACTTCAATAAATGTTCCAAATGATCTTCCTCAGTTTGTGATTTGGCAATCATGTCATATACATACACTTCTATCTCTTTATGCATCATATCATGGAACAAAGCAGTCATGGCCCTTTGGTATGTTGCACCAGCATTCCTCAAACCAAACGGCATAACCCGATAACAAAATGTTCCCCAAGGTGTAATGAAAGCTGTCTTCTCCATATCTTCTGGTGCCATCTTGATTTGATTGTAACCAGAGAAACCATCCATGAAAGAAAAGACTTTGAACTTTGCGGTACTGTCGACCAATACGTCAATGTGCGGTAATGGGAAGTCATCCTTTGGGCTAGCTCTATTCAGATCTCTATAGTCTACACACATTCGAACTTTGCCATCTTTCTTAGCAACAGGCACTATATTGGCTAACCACTGAGGATAGACTGATGTAACAAGGAAACCTGCATTAATTTGTTTTTGAACTTCTTCTTTGATCTTGTCAGCCATATCGGGACGAGTCCTTCTCAACTTCTGCTTAATCGGCGGACATTCAGGTCTCAACGGTAAACGATGCTCCACAATATTGTTGTCCAAACCTGGCATATCTTGGTAAGACCAAGCAAACACATCAACATACTCTTTGAGAAGCTCCAACATTTTCTCTTTGACCTCTGGGATAAGCAATGCTCCGACATTGACTTCCTTTTTATCTTCTTCATCACCCAAATTGATCATCTCTATAGGTTCTTCAAACGGCTGAATAGTCTTTTCATCATGCTCAAGCAAACGGGAAATTTCATCAGGAACTTATTCGCTATCTTCTTCTTCGGCTCTGAACACAGGGAATTCAAAGTTGGGAGGGGGCATAGGATCATTGTTTTCAATGGTTAAGTCATGGATTAATCTGCACATATGATTATGCTTTATTTTAGAAATCGATTAATATGAATGTTGTACAAATGAAACAAAATATTATTATATTTTCTTATTACTACCAATTAATTTTCATTACTATTTCCCAGAAAAAGTGAAAAATAAAACAGTAGTGGACAAAATAACATTTTTATTCATGAGGGGAAATACTTGAAACAAAGAGCCCAGACATTTTCTCTTTTTCCTTGGGCAGAGCAAAAGGATTTATTTTCAACATAGCCCGACAAATACTTTTCGCCTTGGGCAGAGCGAAATTTTTTTTCAAAAATAAAACAAAACATTACTCAGAAATGTGCATCACAAAAGAAACATCAACAGCAATCCAGTTCTGCCAAACCACTCCATGCGTTACAAAATCGGGTAAATCCCCTTCAGAATCGTCTCCTATTATAGCATCAACTTCAGGAGGAGTTGGATGGATAAAACCTGCGCTTCGGAAAACTTCTTGTATCGGACGAGTAACTATTTCCTGCTTGACTCTTGTAGACACGGGATGAAAACCAAGACCTTCTCCAGACTTGTTTTCGGGCAAAGTCAACACCTGGCCCCAACCTTCAGCCGAACCACTTTCAACCACTCGTCGCGCATCCTCAAAAGAAGAAATAGATGTCCCTTGCTTCTTCACTTCATTATTAGCAACAGATAGAGCTTGGAATTGGGTTCCAACATCCTCATCAGCATCAATAAAAGAGAAAGATGACAAATGGCTTACCACCATAGCCTGCTCTCCACCAATCATTACCAGCTTTCCATGCCTTACAAACTTCAATCTTTGATGGAGCGTGGAAGTGACTGCCCCTGCATCATGGATCCATGGACGAACCAATAGGCAACTGTAGGCGGCACGAATATCCATTACTTGAAAAGTGATCTGAAAAGTATGAGGACCAATTATTATAGGAAGATCCACTTCACCGATGACAGTCTTCCTAGAACCATCAAACGCTTTGACAATTACCCCACTAGGTCTCATGGGAGCACCTTGATATGAGAGTCGAGATAATGTAGTCTTGGGCATTACATTTAACGACGAACCTGTATCTACCAACACACTTGATAAAGTATCATTTCCACAACTTATTGAGATATGCAAAGCCATATTATGGTTCCTTCCCTCCTCCGGAAGCTCTTCATCACTGAAACCAAGATTGTTACACGAAGTAATATTTCCCACAATTCCATCAAATTGGTCAACCGTCACATCATGATCCACGAATGCCTGGTCCAAGACCTTCATCAAAGCTTCTCTATGTGCACCAGAATCTCTCAGTAAAGCAAGCAAAGAAATCTTGGAAGGAGTTTGCAATAGTTGGTCCACAATCTTATATTCACTTCTCTTGATGAGCTTCAGAATCTCATCATCATCGGGATGTGGGATAGGTTCATTGGATCGGCCTATCTCAAACCTTGGTTCAACATTTCTCGCTGGAATTTTTGCCGGTATGGGCCTCCTGACTTGAACTTCTGGTCTCTTCAAAGGTACTGCTGCAAAGACACATCCGCTTCTCGTAACTCTGCTCACATCAGCGATGTTAACAAAAGATGGCCTTGTTGGTATAGGGACTTCTACCCCATTCTCAATCATTGTGGCATTATACTTATACGGTATAGCTTGGTCTGAGTTGTAAGGCACAGGACCAGGTGGATAAATGATCAAAGGAGCAACAGGTGCAGTCTGACTGTCGTAAACGATCTCTACTGGTTCAGGCAAGTTGAATTGCGGTATTATAACATTCACTTCATTAACTGGATCTCTATCATGTGTAATAGTGATAACCCTCTAGTCTAACAATTTTTGAATATCCTCCTTCACAATAGGGCAATCAACCTCTCTTGAACAAAATTCACAAACATCATAATCATGCTGATGCCTAAAAAATGCAAGTCTTCTTAAGCTCTGATGTAACCTGATCAACGAATCTCTTATGTGTTCAACTTGAAAAACTCGAAACTTTCCTGGACAACCTTCCACCATATTCACCGATGCTGCCCCATGTCGAGGCAAAGGATTATCTCTAACATTTGGGTTAACATCCTTGAAAGACAGAATACCATTCTTAATCAACCTCTGCACGTCCGCCTTTAAAGCAAAACAATTTTCAATGTTGTGCCCCGGCGACCCTTGATGATATTCACAAAACTGATCTGCCTTGTACCACGGAGAAGTACTATTTGGTGCGACAGGAGGAGGCTTCGTCGTTATGAGGTTTTTTCTGATCAAGGCGGGGAACAATTCAGTGTAAGTCATGGGAATGGCATCAAATTGCGGTTTTCTTGGTGAACGGTTCTGGTTGTTAAATTGATAAGCCTGTTGTCGAGGCTGCTGCTGAAATGGCCGTTGCTGAGTTGGTGGGGTTTGATGAGTTGGGGTCACCAATGTTGGGCGAACAGCCGGAGTGACTGCCGCAACGTGTGAGTAACCTCTCCTTGGTCTCCCTGGGAAGATTATGCTGACATCCTGTTCTTTTCTTTTTGGGAAAACACTTCCAAACTTTTTGATACTGCTAGACGGACTTCCTTCTTAAACCAAACGTCCTTCACGAATCCCTTCCTCCAACCGCATGCCCATACTTACCATTTCGGTGAAGTCACTGGGTGCGCTGGCAATCATTCTTTCATAGTAAAAGGAACCTAAAGTCTTCAAGAATATTTTTGTCATTTCTTTCTCCTCAAGAGGAGGATAGATTTGAGCAGCAATTTCGCGCCACCTCTGGGCGTATTCCTTAAAGGACTCTCTGTCTCTCTGGGACATCGCCCGGTGTTGATCCCTGTCCGGCGCCATGTCGACGTTGTACTTATACTGGTGAATAAAAGCTTCACTAAGATCGTTGAAGTTGCGGATCCGAGTGTTGTCCAAACCCATATACCACTTTAGAGCGGCACCAGTCAAACTGTCTTGAAAATAGTGAATTAACAAGTCATGATCATCAGAATATGTAGACATCTTTCTCACGTACATAGTCAAATGACTCCGAGGACACGAATCATCCTTATATCTTTCAAAGTCTGGTACTTTGAATTTTGCTGGAATCTTGACATTCGGAACTAAACACAGGTCATGAGTGTTCTTTCCAAACAAATCCTTCCCCTTTAACGCTCTGATCTCCCTCTGCATTTCTTGGAACTGGTCTTGAAATTCTTCCATTCTATCAAAAAGACCCAGACTTTCAGCAGGCTCGGCAGGATAAGTAGATTCATTCATGTATGGCATAGAATGAACCACAGGAGCGACAGTTGTCATCACTGGTTGTGGGAAGGGTGCCACAGACGGGATTACCGGCGGCATAGCAGTTGTCTCTGGTTGAGGAAAAGACATAGTAGGTTGAAACAAAGGCTGTACGACAAGCTGATACCCCTCTGGCACAAAGTTGTAAGGCATTCCCCACGGAAAACCTTTTGGCATCTGATGTTGAAGAGGAGAGTTGATTTGAGTCACAGATGTTGGAACGGTGACAATCTCGGAAACCACAGTAGTTGAAGTCTGAATCTCAGCAGCTGCAGTCGATGGCTGATTCTGAGCAGCCATCAAACTTTCCACTAGCGCAATTAACTTTTCCATCCCGACACGAAGGGTAGCGACCTCCTCACGAAGCTCGTGGTTTTCCTGTTCCAGATCTTCCATCTTCCTCTGACGGTTGGCTCGGGTATCGTATCGATGAGATAGCTTGACAATCTATCCGAGTGGAAAAAGAAACAAGGATAAGACTCTAGAAAACATGTGAAGTAGAATGTTGGATGATGCATGATATGTGATGCAAATGATAATTCATTTTAATAGTTTTTCAAGGAACTTCAATAATTTGGCACACATCAATGGTAAAGGAATTTGGAACAACAAAAACTCACTTCATTAATCAAAAGCGGTAAATTACAACTTACAACTTTGGAACAACAAAACAATAAATTACAACTTTGGGATAACAACCCAATAAAAGTAGTAAATTACAACTTTGGAACATGAAGCCCGTAATAAAAGCAGTAAATTACAACTTCGGTACATGAAGCCCGTAATAAAAGCATTAAATTACAACTTCGGTACATGAAGCCCTTTTACAGAGTTTTACAAAATGACATCAGTAAAATAAAACTAAAGATCACTCAGAATCAATTTCGAGTGTTTCTTCTTCCAAACTCCATAGTACCTGAGGAATCTGCAAAAATCATTCTTAAGTTCCTTGAAAAACAAGTTTTTTTTTACAAAAAAAAAATGTTGATGGATGCATGGATGAATGATAATGAAACAATTACACACAAGTTCACAAACATGGGGTTCAAAGGTTCAACGTTTCGTGCATGGAGTCAAAAGATAAAGCCCACCCCAAGGTATGTACTAATGGTTTAATCACGCCTGTAAGACAAGGTTCTAAGAGTTCTCAGAGTCTACATTCCTCCTTCGGATATTACCAACGTCTTGATTACTCAATAATTAGCAATATTCTCAAGAGAAACTCATCCAAGCGTAGCATCGCGTAACAACTACTTCCGAATTACTCCGTTATAGTCTCCGCGCTACACCTAAAAAGGCCAAGATGGGTTAGGGTTCTACGGTTCTCAATTTCTCTGGCTCCCAGGTCGAAAACAATAATGTCTTCCCGATTACTCGGTAAACAAATATTACGTTCAAAAGGGCCTTCCATTGAGTGGGGGATCTCATGCCTCCTTCTTCGGGATTACTCCCTCAAAGTTAACATGACTATACCGCCCGTCCTATTCTTAAGTGTAACTTAATCCGGGTATAGGATTAGTCCTTTGCAAAAAAGCCAAACAACCCCAATATAAACATATAATCAAACAAATCAAATAAATAATAATAAAACAGATAAAACACACTAGGCTTAACCCACTTAGGGATGGAACAGCAAGAGGTCAATCTGTCCCCAGCAGAGTCTCCAATTCTGTAGCGATAAAAAATGCAGCGGGGTAAATCGGAGATCGAATTATTAATTAATTCGTCTCACAAAAGCAAGAGTCGCCACCGCGCTTTATTATTTCCAAGGGAAAAGGGAAAAGAGCGAAATAAAACCCTAAAATATGCAATGTAAAATAATACTTTAAAAAGTAATGAAAATACAAGGCGTTTTTGAAAAGAGGTCTAGAGTTCGGGGGTTGGTTATACAATGGGAAGGTATTAGCACCCAATGTATCTATAGTATTCTATAGGAACCTTTTGAAATATTTGTTTATTAAAATTTGTTTGTTTGATTAAAAATAAATTGTTTTGGCCAAAAAGGGGTACGGACGGTTTTTTGAAGATACGACGACCTAATGTCGAAGTTTTGACTTAAAAGGTATGAGTTTTGAAAAAATTGAATATTTGGGAAAATTATCTTAAGTTTTCAATGAAATGAAGGTATTCGCGCGATTGGATTTGAGGACATGAAGTCAACAAATTTAATCATTTTTCTCTTGGATTTAGACGTAAACAGAATAACCATGTAAAGACTGAATAATCAAACAAAAACTTAGATAGATAATGATTAAGTAGCTAAGGGATATATAACCACAACAATGATTAAATAACAGACTAAATGGTGTGAACATGCATTTTTATATTTTTGTTTAATATGTACAAAACAAGAGAATTAATTAAAGAAAAGAAAATGTTTTAAATTTTAACTATATGTATTTTTTAGTATTAATATACAAAGATAATATCTTGAAAAAAAGAAAAGTATTTATCTTAAAAGAAAAAATTATGTAACTATGATTTATGTACAAAGAATATTTTTTAAGAAAAGAAAGTTTTAAGAAAAGATTTAATTCTATGTATTTTTACTTAGTATTCTTATATGCCAAACTAATATCTTTTAAAAGAGAAAAAGGGTTATGTTAAAAGAAAACAAACAAAAATAATTTAGCAATGAAAGGAAGAAATGAATGGGCCTGGGCCCAACCAAAACACACGCGCTTCAGGAGTGATAAGGGGGGTGCGAATTTGGGAAAACGCTTGGGCTTCAGCATAGAAACGGGTTATGGCCCAACATTTCAACAAGTTTTGTTTTAGGGTTAAATGATTTTGTTTCATTTGGAGAACGCTTTAGGGTTTGTGGGAGCAGCGGCGGCGTCGTTCATTTCGTCACCTTCGTCTTCTTTCGTCTCTCAAGTCCAGAGCCAAGGATTCAGAACACCCTCGCTCATGGCCACCGGGTTTCCTTCGTCCTCTTCTTCCCTCCTTGGTTCCACGAAACGAGATTAAGGTGATGTTTTCTGCCTCCTTTTTAAAACGCGTTTAAGGTTTCAATCTTTAAATGTCTTGCATGTTTTATGTATGGATTCTGATTAAATTTATGTTGTTATTGTTATTGGAGGTGCGTGAGAGAAAAAAAAGGTTATACCTTTTGTGGAATGGAGACTTTTGGGAGATGGAGGAAGAGCTGGGTTGGAAGTTGCTTCAGGCGGCCAAAGGGGCGAGGGGAAGGCGCTGATGAACACTTCTGAAAGCCTAGTATATCCTTCTTTCCTCTTCTTCTTCCGTGCCTCTTTGCTTAGTATGCTTCTTTATCTCCTTGTTGCCTCTGCTTGCTTGATACATGTGATTGCTTCTTTTCTCGTTTCTGACTTTGCCTTGCTTACATGCTTAATGATGATGGATATGTTGCCTTTGATGATGTGGCCTTCGAATGCTCCTTCTGTTGGACTATTACCTTGTATGCTTGAATATTGTTTTATGGCCCTGTGATGAATCTTTTCTGAGGGCCTGTGTGGGTTTGAAATTTGGTTTTGGGCATATGGGGTCTTGACAGGATTTGCTGGTTTAGTGGTTAAGGCTTTATGTTGTTTGATGGCTTTAGGGGCCTTAACAGGTTATTTGTGTTGTTTGGGATTTTGTTTCAGCAGGTTTTAGCCTTACTGGTTTTGGACATCACAGGTTTGGCTTTGAATGGTTATTGAGGCTTTTTGGCTTTTAGACAGTGTAAGTTTGAGACTTGGCTTCTGTTCGTGCTTATGCAGGTTAACTGGTTTTTGTGTTTTTTTGGTATGCTTCAGGGGTTTGGACAGCAGGTTGTATGTTGTTTTGAATGCAGGTTCTTGAGGTTTTTTTTTGGTGCTTTGAGAATAGGCTTGTGGTATTTGTTTTTACAGGTTATCGTTTGAGGCTTCAAACAGGTTTTTGAACTCTGGCTTTTGCTTGAAAAGTTTGTGTTGTTATAACATCCGTTTGTTGGCCTGCCTTTTGATGGTTCAGGTTTTCGTTGTTTTGTCCTTTTTTTTATACTTCTGCCCCCTCTACTGTTTCATTCAGTTTGCTTTGTATCTTTCTATGCCTCTTTATCCACTGTGTTACTGCAGTTTTGTTTTCTATCTCTTTTCTGCCTAAAGCCAAAACCTCTAAACCCAATTCTTTTCTCTCTTCTCTCTCCTTAGTACAGCTTAAAACATTAAAATGTTATGTGTACTTTCAGTTCTGAAAAAGAAAATGCTGGGAAATGATGAAACTGGAAAATAGTTGGCTTGCATATATGGTCTTAACCTGCATATTTCCTTCTTTAGCTTTCCTGCATCTGTTACAGTTTTGGCATCTTGGGTAATTTGATATCTTGAGATATCCTTTGGCAGCTTGTTGACTTTGGACTTAATTTTGAAATTGTGACTTTACACATGCTGTTGGTTTTGAACTATGCAGTTGATTTTGGCAAAATTGAATTTGTGCATTTCAAATACTTGTGCATTCACATTTATCAAGCAATATTCATCCCTTTTTGTGAACCGGGAGAAATCCCGTGATTTGCAAAGAGGGTAAAACTGATTCCGGCCATTTGCATTTAATGATGAATTCTAAATTAATTGTCTGCTTTTAATTATATATCTATTTCTGACTTTTTCTTTAATTATTCTTTGCAGATAAAATCAAATGTGCATCAAAGAAGTATTGGATAGAAGATGAAGATTTAGAACATAGAAAAATTAGGATAGTTTTTTATTTCACTTTAAACATTTGTAAAATTATCATTGTAAATACTTTGTAAATAAATACGGTATTTAAACAACAATTGTAACAATTAGAATAAAGATGAATAAAACTCTATTATTTTACCAGTTAATTCTTTTCTTCTTTTCAATTATTTACTTTATTATTTATAATTCTTTAAATTATAATAACTGAAAATAAATTCCAACTATTTAAACTCAGAATAATAAATAATTAAATAAACATTGTTTTAGCATTGATCAATTAATAAACTTCTTTTCAATTATTTGCTTTATTATTTATAATTCTTTAAATTATAATAACTGAAAATAAATTCCAACTATTTAAACTCAGAATAATAAATAATTAAATAAACATTGTTTTAGCATTGATCAATTAATAAACTTGGCGTTTCAAAAATAATCAGCTCTTGACTTCTAAAGAAAAGTTGTAGTTGTCAAGGAGAATCATAGGTAAAATAACAACTTAAAGAAATTGTCGAAATTTGAAACAGTTATGAATTTTAAAAATCTGCTTTGAAAATTGATAAAATAGGTCAAATCGCTTGTGAACGCTTGCAATGTAATGATGCAGATGGGAGATGATATCTTAGGTCAAAATTTGTGGTATGACAGGAACTTTGGAAAGTTTGAACAAACTTCTTGTGCCAATACTATTTCTTTGTGAATAGAGGTTGTTAAGGATGATGATGAGGACTCATAGCCACCAAAACCACTTCCATATCTTGATATTTGAGAGAAATGTGCTCTTATGACCAATAGGAATAAGACTTTGTCCAATCATGACAACTTCTTCCCTCAACCCCTTGTACTTTTGAATCCATTTTGATAACTTTGAAATATGTTGAACCAAAATAAGCCTTGTCATGCCATTTCTTCTAAAGCAACTTCGATGGTGAGGTTTGAATTTCTCAAGATTTATTGACTAGGGCATGGAAATAAACTCATGAACCCATGAAGCAACCTGCTAAACCTTATTGCCTTTACCTACATTATTAACAAGTAAGACAAACCAACATTGCATTTTATTAATTAGAAATAAAATCAAAGCAAAATATTCATGATCACAAAATAAAACAAGTCAAGGTGCTTTGGGATTCCTCAAAGAGCAAAGCTAAAGATAGGGAGAAGAACTAAGAGCCTTAATGTGATCTTGTTGTGATTGAATCAACATGGTATGGTGAAGGGATCTTAGGGGCAAAAATCGGGGTACAACAGCTGCCCTTATTTAAGTCTCTTCTATCTGTAGATACAAAGGTTGAAAATCTTCGTGTCAACGCGATCGAAGATACTTAAATATAAAACAAACCCTATTTTTGGCCCTAAGATGCCATGCAAATGCTTATGCATATGAATGCATATGAACAATACCAAAGAGACGCAAAGTATCACTGGGGATGCAATAAAAATAAAGAAATAAAGGAGCAACTCCACCAGGAAAATAAATTACCGGTGGACCAAATGAATTGAATCATAGAGGAAGATAACAAGCATCGACGTTCACTGCCGATGGTCTAACAACTTTCACTGAAGGTAGAAAGAGAATATCATATCATTGTAATTCACTAACGATGAACTATCAACATTCACTGAAGATAGCAAAAAGATAATAAGCATCGACGTTCACTGCCGATGTTCTAACAACATTCACTGAAGGTAGAAAGAGAAAAATATATCATATCACCGTCTTTCACTGACGATTAACTATCAACATTCACTGAAGATAGAAAAAAGATAATAAACACCGACGTTCACTGTCGATGTCCTACCAATGTCCACTGAAGGTAGAAAAAGAATATCATATCATATCACCGTCGTTCACTGACGATGAACTATCAACGTTCACTGAAGATAGAAAAAAGATAATAAACACCGACGTTCACTGCCGATGTCCTACGAACGTTCACTGAAGGTAGAAAGAGAAAAATATATCATATCACCCCTGTTCATTGACGATGAACTATCAATGTTCACTGAAGATAGCAAAAAGATAATAAACACTGACGTTCACTGCCGATGTTCTACCAATATTCACTGAAGGTAGAAATAGAAAATCATATCAAGTTTTCCCTAAAATTCTGGTGTTTCACCTAGAACGGGTCTCAACTTCTTCTTTAACCAAGGAAATATGCCTGGAAAAGATAAAACATAAGTTGTCTCAAATAAAGAGACTTGTTACTTGTTGTCATGGAGAATTGAAAAAAGAAATGACTTTCTGGGGATATAAATATGACTTCCCAGGGAAATGCCACGATATTCCTACTGAGGAGATAAAGTCTTCTCGTGCAAAATAAATGCATAAACTAAAACTCAAAGTTTTCAGAAATCCAAAGTAAATAATGTTGTCATGCAATCACAGATCCAAATCAGAAATAAACTGGAGCAAGATGGCCAACGAAGATACATCCTTTTAGAAATAAACTCAAGAGGGAAACCGAATCCACCTAAGCAAGGAGCTTCGCAGGAAGGCCAGAATAAAATGTCAATGAACAATGATTTGTCAATTTTAGCCAAGCATGATGTATGTACGAATGTATGAGTGCTATCGTGCGTATACTGGTAAAAGAGATAAACAATCAGTAGGAACAAACAAACAAAACCGCCTCAGGTACTAACAACACTTGGCTAAACTTCAACCAGAAATATCATTCCAAGAAAGGTAAAGGCCAACTGCGGAAACCAAACCTATTGCCTGCCTTTAAATTTACTAAAGAGAAACATAATTCGGAGATAGACAAATCAAATAGATACTGGGATAGAACATCCTTCTCCTGGCTTCATTGGAGAAACCAGTTTTTTTCGAAAGTAACATGCCTACTGGAGATTGCAAGACCAGCCTCAAATAAAGCAGACAGACGCCGAAACAATCAAACCTCACTAGGGAATTCAAGCCTACCTCCCTGGAGAAAAAATTCGGATTGAAACTTTACATCATGAACATTTATTCCAACAAAAGATGCCCTGGGATAGCCTTCCCGGGGAATCAAGAAGTCAGCATTAATGCCAATATTGCAGAAAGAGAGACATCTCAGCACACCAAGGGAATACAACTTTTCATCATATGAGGGAAGACTTCGCTGAGGAATCTGGGACAGAGGCTTCTAATCATGCAAACCCAAAATCAAACATGAACCAATACCTGACTGGGGACAATGGGACCACAAACCCAATATTGCACCTTACACAGATTGGTATCGTCTTTAACTATCTGAGAAACATACAAAGATCGTGCCCACACCAGCAAAATGACCCGAGAGATCCTTCATGAAGGAAGTAAATCTTCCCAAAACAACTGGAGTTTGTTCATTCCTGGGATCACCATTTTTGTTGTCATTGTGTCATCACAAATCTCAAAGTAAATTGAATTGTAAAGATCTCTTTTTTTTTTAAAAGTCAATTTTTCTTTTTAATCTTTTTGCTTTGAAAGTTATCATCAATAATAAATGGAGTCTTTGCAAGCTAAATAAAATAATAACACAAAGAATTGGGTAAAAGCTCGAATTTCATTAATAGAATGGTAGTCTGCGAATGGCGAGACTCCATGGATGATTACAAAGTTTGGGAAATGGTAATACATAATGGAAAAGATACATTGAGATACAATGACCACTATTCCCCCTAACAACTTATGAAATCCTGAGAAGCAGCTTTTGTTGAAGTATGGTGAGGATCCTGGAAGATTGTTGCTTCAACGATCAAGCCTTGTCTGACGTATTTACTTGCCAAGAAAATCCCTAACTTTTTCCTAAGCTGCCCTTGTGGGTTTTCAACTTAGCGGGAAATTTATTCTGTTTATGTCTCTAATTTTTGCCTAGACCGCTGTTGTACCCCAAAATTTGCCCTCTCATATTTATCAAAACATTGCAAGAAAAATCTCCAAGTTGCTCAAGTTTGCTCAAGAGTTGGACAGACATGCTATCTCCTAAGGCAGTCAACCCCAAATTAGGGTTTTGTGTTGCATCAAGATCCTTGAGTACAAATGACCTCAAGTGTTTCCTAATGTCCTAATATGTTCTCAAGATCATCCATGTCAAGTTTCAAGCCTTTCAGAGGAAGTTTGCTCAGTCAATTGCTCAAGGGTCCAAAAATCGACTATGCTAGGGTAAAAGTCAACTGTGACCTATATACAGTCAAACTTCAAGATTTTTTGCCAACATTCTCATTTTTAAGGATATTTCATAATTTTATCAAGGGTTGATCATGATTCATCAAGGATTGCTCACAATTCATCAAGATTCAAAAGTTGCTAAATTAGGGTTTTATAGGAAAAGTCAACTCAACTTTGACCAAGCATAACTTTCTCATTCTTTATGATAAATGACCCATCCAAAGCGCATTTTTAATAGGATGAAATTCCCTACAATCCATCTTCATATCCAAAGACCAAAAAATGTACTCACAAGAAGTTATTAATTTTGACATTATTGGTCATTTTTTATAGTCAACAAAAACACATTTTTTTCCAAAGCTTCTAACTTGAGCATGGAATATCAAAATGATATGAGACACAAAGGGTTGGTTAGAGGACATCTCAATATTTCTAAAAAGTCCAACAACACTTCCAAAAGTTCAAAATTGAAGAAGTTATACATTGTTGAAGTTGGACTTTTTTGCAAAAATTGCCAAAAGTCAACTATCCCCAAAACTTCAAATTTTGTCAAATGGGCCCGTTCTTTTCCACTTGATTTGAGCTTGCATAGTTGCCCACGTGTCATAGCTTCAGCCATGAACCCATATTTTATTTTTATTATTTAATTTTATTTTTAATTGAATTTATTCATTTTAAATCAAATAAAATCATATAAAATCCAAAACTTTGATAACATAAGATTTTTTTGGCTGTTTCAGGCTTTGATTACCATCATTATCATCATCAAACTCGAATAAAACCAAATCATGTGAAAAAGATTGAAATTGGACAAATTTGGAAGGTTTTAAAGAAGAGATCAAATCAAATTCATATTCATTGATATGAAGGGATTCAGTCCATGATTCTTACCCTAATACACTACACAATACATAAGCAAGCCAAGGGATACGAAACAAGGATTGGAGGCTGTGGAGAAAGGCAGAACAAAAAGTGCAAAAAATCACAAAAAGTTGGAGATCAAAGTGCAAGCTAGAGGCCGTTTCAGGACACGAGACTTGTCCCAATCGCTTCCTGGGCGTTCATACAAGTTATCTGGATTAAAAGCAAGCATCTTCAGACTCCATAGTGCGCTGTAAGTGTCACGATAACCACCCCTATTCTTGAAATCTAAACTCACCATGCTTGCATCCATTGAATGAAATAACTGCACATTTGTAATCCTCACGTCATTTGTAAACTTTTGGCATCATTTAATTTCGTTTATGTAACATGTACTGCAATTCGCCATAGCTAGGTTTTCTTGTATTTTTTGGGGTTTCTCTTTTCAGGTGAAATTAGGCTACAAGAAGGGTATGGTTGTAACCGGGAGGGTGAAACGAACACAACCATGCCCTTGGAATTCATTTTTGTGGCCTGAGAAGGATTTTTGAGATGAACAACTTTGTAGCTACGGACTTCTGTCCGTTGGTATAGGTCTGTGCATTTTTAGCCACGGACATGAGGTTGAAGAAGATGCGTGGCGCCCCATCATTGGACCATTCAAACCAAGCGCGCGTTTTTATTATTTTTCTGGCAATTATTTCATTTTTATATAATATCATTTGTTTGTATTATAATGATAGTTGAAACAAGGTGGTGTAGTGGCAAGGCAAGCAATGTAATTCCTTCAGGACCTGGGTTCGAATCCCAGGTCCCCCACTTCCTTAATAATTTTGTTTTTCAGATAATCATGTGCTTGCTCAAACGTGCAGCCTACCGTGTGCCATCACATATCTAATAGACAGATGGCCAAAGGCCAGATCTGGTGGTCCAAGAGTGGATGTCCACCATAGTCCAAGTCCACGCGCGCCTACTGGATTCCAAAAAGTCAGCAAAGGGCCAACACTAATGGGCCTTACCATTGCTACCAGCACCCCCATAATTCAGGCCCAATACTCCTCTTTTCTATTTTATTTATTTTGTCTTTTTATTTGTTTTATTATTTTTATTTAATTTCTAACCAATCAAAATTCAGTCTTTTATCAAATAAAATTAAAAAAAAAACATTTTTTATTTTAAATCAAATTTTAAACTTTTATTTTCTTAATAAATTTATTAATTAATTAGGCTTTAATTAGAGAATTTTAATTCCTTTTGAAAAATAATTAAAATTAATTAGACTTAGTTAGCTTTAACCATTAATTTAATTATATAATTTCTTTCTTAAAATATCAAAAACCCAAAAATAATTTATTTTTATTAATTAATTTATTTTATTTTATTTAGAAATTAATTTAGGATTTATTTCTTTATTAATTTAAAAACAACAAAAACCAAAAAAGATATGTTTTCTTCAAAAGGGTCAAAACCCTAAAATTCGCATTCGATCTAATTTCTCGCGCGTTATTTATTTTTTTATCCAATAATGTACCTGCTTCCGGATTGTAATAGTAAATAAGACTTTTAATTATTTTTATTGTTTTACTTTATTTTTCTAAGGGTTTGTCTTTGGCGATGTAAATACCCGACGCCTTGTAATTTAATTTCCGCACTTTTAATTCCGCAAATTATAATTGTTAGATGTTTGATAATAGGGTTTGCATGACAAGACTGAATGTTAATCTTAAAATCAAATTAGATCACCTTTAACATGTACAAAGATATAAAAAAAATAACTAAAAATGACACACTCGCACATGCGCACTCTTAGGGTACACCCCACTTGGTTGCCTTCGTACGCGGTCATTGAGTATAGGTCGTTTTAGAGGTCGTCCTCTTGTCTAACAGATCATAGTCACCTCGAAATGGTTGCCTCAAACAAATGATCTAAGACATTAGGGTTACCGCTAAGGTGTCATAACATTGCTTTAGTGGTCGTATGTCCCTCATTCGAATTGACCCTCAAACTCCAACGACGATGTTGCCTACTCATTAATAGTGGGATAACATTGTCTAAAGGACATTAGCATAGAACGATTCCTTTTTCGAGTAGGTAGATGGTTCTTAAGTACTTGCTCTTTCAAAAACAACAAAACTTTTCACACTTACACTCCTTTTTCGAACAAAGTTTTCTAAAACACTTCACACGCTCTTGAGGACAGAAGCAAGAGTTAAATTGAAGTTTTCAAACAAAAAAACTTTTTCAAACCCACATGCACAAAGAAAACCATTTTGAAAACAATATGAGCAAGTACCTAAGAGCCCGTAGATAACTACGGATATAAAAGGGTGCTAATACCTTCCCTTTCTATAATCTACCCCCCGAACCCGAGAAATATCTCGAAAAAGGAATTTTTCTATGCTTTTTTCCTTTCCTTGTTGGATGAAATAAAATTCGGTGGCGACTCTTGCTTACCGCGACATTTTGCAAAAACAAACGCAAAACGCAAACCAGCATTCCAAAAAACAGTCAGTTCTTCCCACCGTATCACAGAACTGGCAACTCTGCTGGGGACGCTTATAAGTGTGGTGTATCTTAGGAATAGTTCATAATGTTTTCAATTGCTTGATTTGTATGATTTATCTTTGTGGGCTTGAATCGGAGTTACTATAGATCCTAACCCGGATTTGTGGGATACCCTTTAGGTAAGTAGCAATAAACTGTGAGGGAACTGTACGGCGTAGACCGATACGGTTGAACCAGTAGCTACGTTGGTGTGGCACTTTAGTATGTATCGATATCCCTTGTGGCGCAACGAGGAGAATATGGGTCTTCTAAGGGGTCATTATGCACCAACTGACCTTAGAACCTGTAATTGACCAACTTGGCCATAGAACAGTAGCAGTATGCTACACTCATTGAGACCAAACTCTCGCGATGATTCCGGCTGCAAGAAAAGGTTGCTAAACTGGAATTATGACCAATCGAGGGTGGTTAGTGATATTGAGATCCTCTAGAACCCGGTTACTATTTCTAGGACAGGTTTGAACCAACTAAACTGAAAGAGGATAGTACCTAAGCTCCTTGCCAGCCTGAAATCTAAGGGCTATCTGTGTGACTTGTGTGCCCTTACCATTTTTGCTATTTGTGGATACTTGTGGTGTATTTTCTATCATGACATCATGCTATCATGACATTGCATGCATTTTGCATTGGACTAACCTATTTCAAAGACAAGATGGATTCATCTTTGTTCTGTTTTGTAGGTCATGGCACCCATGCGTAGAAACACCATTCGGATCAACTTTTTCCAGATTCCCACTCAGCTTAAGGAATTGGTTGCAAAGATTTCAGATACTACCTCCTTTATCAGAAGACATGGTCACCTCCTGGGTTTGGTCACTTCCAAGTTGGACGAGCATATGATGAGTGTCTTAGTCCAGTTCTTTGATCCACTGTACCATTGTTTTACTTTTCCGGACTACCAGTTGGTCCCCACCTTGGAAGAGTTATCTGATCTACTTGGTATCTCTATTCTGGAGCAGACCCCGTTCACAGGTTGGGAGAAAATCCTTAGGCCGGAAGAGATTGCTTCAGCCCTCCATCTGACAAAGGCTGAGGTAATGTCAAATTGGGAAACTCGTAGTGGAACAAAGGGCTTCTTGACTAAATTCTTGGTTGGTAAGGCTAATCAGTTCTGGGACAATCTAGACTTCCAGGCATTCGAAGACATTCTGGCTCTTCTCATATATGGTTTGGTGTTGTTTCCTAAATCAGATTCTTTCATCGATGTGAATTCAGTGAAGATTTTCATGTCTGGTAATCCTGTGCCCACTCTCTTGGGTGACATTCTTCACTCTCTTTATGCCTGTACTGCTCGGAAGCGGGGAACCCTTAGGTGTTGTGCGCCATTGCTGGCGAGGTGGTTTATTTCTCACCTCCCCATATCAGTTTTGAAGAACAAGGAAGGTATGGGATAGGCCTACAGGATTATGCCTCTCTCTCTCTCTCTCATAATGACATCATTTGGACTATCAAGGGTATGGAAGATATGGCTACTATTGATCGATGTGGGGAATACCCCAATGTTCCTCTGATAGGAACCAATTGAGGGATCACTTATAATTCGTGCTTGGCCTTACGTTAGTTTGGGCGAGCCAGGAGGGAAGGACCTCACGAGTTGCTGATGCCGAGCATTGTCTTTGACTTCCAAGGGGATAATGACGAGCAACGTTGCATATTCATAAGAGCTTGGGATAGAGTACACAGGTCTGATCCGCACGAGCTGGGTGCAAAGATTTCTCTTCCGATGGAGCCATATCTCTGATGGGTTCGTATCCATGCCCAAAAGCTGGGAATGTTGTACGAAGCCGTCTTGCCTATAATTGTTGAGGTTGCTGATGAAGAAGGGGTTCCTCCTACCATCCTACATCCATACATGCCTACTGACATTGGGGCATTGAAGAGATCATGGATGCAGCTGAGAGAAGAGCGGGATACTTACAGAGAAAAGTATCACGAGCAAGAGCTGAAGATTCAAAAGTTGACAAGACAGCTGGAGAACGAGCAGATCCTCAATGACTATGTCCGCACCGACAAGAAACGACCATGGGATCATTGATTGTCTTTTGATTATTTCTAGTTTTGATTTACTTTTCAGTTTTTCTTTCTTGTAACGTCTTAAAGGCATCTATTGAACAATTGAATTTCAAGTTTATCTAATAAAAGTGTGTTTCATTGTGGTTTACAAATTTGAATCCCTAAAATCTTTGAAATCATATCATGCGCGTATCATTCCCATGCACCTCATAACAGGTACCCTTACAGGTTTTCTCATGTTCTTCGCTGTTTATTTCAGCATCATGTCTTCTGAAACTTCAACTGAACAAGCAATCAAGGCTCTGCAAGCCCAAAACACCCAATTCCAAGAATTGTTCGTGAGTTTGGCTAAGGGTTAGCAAGATCTGAAGACCCTTATCTTGAAAGAGAAGAAGAAGAAGAAGAAGAAGAAGACGGTCCTATTTAATATGGGTCGCAGATTCAGAAACGATTTGCGAGAAGAGGTTGATTTGACCCACTCATCTGGAGGGGGAGATAATCAGGAAGAAAGGAGGGTTCCTAGCCCTGTGGTTTCAGACAACGAGACTGACTTTGACGAAGACCAGTATCCTCCGGCTGAGGATAGATATAAACAAATGGAAGACCGGTTGAGCGCGATGGAAGTTCAGAAAGTGCCTGGTTTGGACTTTGGTGATTTGGGTTTGTCATCTGGGGTGGTGATTCCCTACAAGTTTAAAACACCAGTCTTTTCTAAATACGACGGGGTTTCTTTCCCAAAACTACACCTCTGGTCCTATGTTAGAAAGATTCAGCCATACACCACTGACAAGAACCTCTGGATCCACTTCTTTCAAGACAGTCTCTCAGGGACTCAACTTGAATGGTTTTACCAGCTGGAAGGAGCTAGTATCCGTAATTGGGAGGATTTGGCTGCTACTTTCTACAAGCAGTACCAATACAATGCCGACCTCGCTCCCACGCGTACCCAACTCCAGGGTATGTCTATGGGTGCGGGTGAAGGTTTCAAAGACTATGCTCAGAAGCGGAGGGACCTTGATGGAAGAGTGCAACCTCCCTTGGCTGATAGGGAGCTAGTGGATATGTTTCTGGGGACCTTGTCTGGTCCGTATTTCAACCATCTGATTGGAAGTTCGTCGTCCGGGTTTACAGAGCTGATTATGACCTGGGAAAGGATTGAGGCTGGTATCAAATCTGGTAAAATACAGAAGGGTGCTTCATCAAGCACTGAGAAGAAGCCTTTTAAGAAGGAGTCCAGTGTTGTTTACAGTTCAAAGAATCATAACAAACCTGAATGCCGCCAAGCTGTTAATGCGGTGGTTATTTCAAGACCTGTTGTTGCTCCTCAGCGCAACAATCAACCAAGGGCCGAAAGGCCACGAAGACAATTCACTCAGCTCAACATGACTTTATCCCAAATTTTGCCACAATTATTGAAAACCAACTTGGTGATTCCGAAGGAGGCCCCGAAGACTCCAAACACTACATCACCCATGTACAATCCGAATACCGGCTGTGCTTTTCACTCTGATAGCCTGGGGCATGATACGGATAATTGTTGGGTCTTGAAGAACAAAGTACGGGACTTGATTGATGCCAAGGAGATCGAGTTCGGAGCACCAGAAAAGCCTAAACATGACGCAGGGGTGAATGCTATCGGGGATGACGATGATGAAGAGTTTGATATTAACAGCCGGATATACTCAACTGCCGATGGTGGATTAAGCAATTGCACAGCGAAGGATTCTATGCCTGTTTCTGTTATCACCCAGTAATGAGACTTTTTGTTTTGAATTTGTAACAGACAATGTTTTAAACTTTATGGCCTGGTGTCTTACCCGAGGCACCGTGGCTTTATTTGTGAGGGCTTTATGTGTGTCATCTACATATATCATTAATAAAAGCATTGGACGTTCTTGCATTTCAAATTTTGCGCTCCTTGTTTTTCTTTTATTATATATTGCAAAATAGCTATTTTACACACACTCACATATACAGGTCTACGTCCACTTTGGATCTCACTGGTAACGACTCTGCTAACGCCAGTTATGACTTCGAAAGTCCGATCAACTTAGCCGAAGACGAAGGTGAAGATGATTTCGAAATGCCTAGCGAACTTGCTAGACTGCTGCTTCAGGAAGAGAGGGCCATACAACCGCATGAGTAGCCGATGGAATCAGTAAATCTGGGTACAGAGGTAGACAAGAAAGAGGTTAAAATCGGTGCAAATCTGGAAGCTAGTGTTAAGCAACGGTTGATTCAGATGCTGCGTGACTCCGTTGAGATCTTTGCCTAGTCTTATGAAGATATGCCTGGGTTGGATACCGATATTGTGGTTCACCGCCTGCCTACCAAGGAAGATTGTCCTCCAGTAAAGCAGAAGGTCCACCGAATGCGTCCGGATATGTCTGAGAAAATCAAGGCTGAAGTTATGAAACAATTTGATGCCGGTTTTCTAGCAGTCACCTCTTACCCACAGTGGGTTACCAATGTGGTTCCAGTGCCGAAGAAGGATGGTAGGTGAAATTCTGGAAACAGATACTTAATGTCACAGTGAATGTTATGACACTGTATCTGACACACTTTAAGACAGTAAATTTAAAAGCAGTAAAGAACACAATCAATTGTTTACCCAGTTCAGTGTGTAACAACACCTACTCTGGGGGCTACCAAGCCAGGAAGGAAATTCACTATAAGAGATATTAATTTAGGAATAAACTAACCAGTTTATCTCCTTCACTTAAGACCTAACAAATGCAACTTCAATCTAAGTTCAACTTAAACCTAAGTTCCTACTCACTCCCCCTCAATCACATCAGTGATACTAAACTATTGATTAATGAGATTATGAAGACACTCTTCAGTACACACACTTGATTTTGCTTCACAACTTTAATCAACAGACAAACACTCGTGCTTCAAAGCTTTGAGTGATAAACAACCCTAACTTGAATTTGCTTCAAAGCTTTAATCAAGTGACACAAACACTCGTGCTTCAAAGCTTTGAGTGATACACAACCCTTACAATCAAATCCTACTCCAAGTCACTTATCACAATGATAATTGCTTGGCTCACAGTAGTTACAACTATACAATCCCTTATTGATCTTCTGTCAAAAAGTGTTTTTCACCAATAATCTTCATGAGGAATATATAGGCAGGCTATTCTTCAATTAGGGCTTCCACGAAAATAGCTAGGGTTAATTCGAGTTAACCTCAAGACTTGGTCTTAGGTTTTCATCAACCAGATTAGGGTTAAGAAGGGTTAACCTAATGTCCACGTGAGTATCTGATCTGGACTGTATACAACAACATACCAGATTCCTAAAAATTCTCAGGAATAACAAATCTGCTCAAAAGTTAGATCAGTACAGGATGTCTTAACATTGGTTATGACAACAAGAATCCTGTTCACTGATTTTGGTAGAATGCAATAAATATGATCATTGCTTAATGATCATGCTAAACACTCATATTGAGTAGCTCCTGTATGACATTCTTTCTCTGCAGAATGTACCTTTTATCCCAGAATGTTATGACATCAGTCATGACATTCACAAAACTGGTTTTACCAAAAAAAATGCCAACAAACAGACACTTACAAACTCCCCCTTTGGCAAATTTTTGGCTAAAACCCCTAAACAATCAGAGATTAGAATGCAGCAGAATTTTTAATAACATCTACCAAGTCTAATTCTACCAAAATTACCACAAAATCTTCTCCCCCTTTTTAGCCATAAAGAGGCCAAAGATACTTGTACTTTTAAGTTATACAGTCATCCAAAAGGAATAAAAACACAGAATTAATAAGAAGTCATTTGGCAGCAACAAGTTCCAGCGGCTAACTTTTCAACAACACTGATCTTCAGGCACTGTCATCTTCCGAGGAAGCACTATCTTCAGCATTATCAAAGATGTACTTTCCATAATCAAAGTTTGTCCTGGTTCCAACAGCATAGATAAATCTTCCCAAACCTGTGGAAATGGTGGATTTATGGTTGGTGGGAACCCAGTTAGCTGCACCAATTTTATGCAGTATGGCAAACTTCATGCTTAGCTCACTTGCATTTAGCTTCCCTTTCAAGGGCCAGTTCTTGACTTGCTTTGCAGTGATGGTTTGACAAACTTGGTTGTCAGTAAATTCAAGCTCAGGACAAGCATCATCAGCCCTTCCTAGGAATTTGTTTATTACAGAAGGAGAGAAATTTACCTTCTTTCCTCTCACATACACACTCTTAAAATCAGCTGACTTTCCATCAGCACAACCATCAGATAAATTTACTATGAATTCTTTGACAAGAATCTCATAGCAGTTGGTAAACTTGACCACAATTTTCATTAGACCAGCAGTCTTGATTAGATCCATGATTTCCTTACACTCAATAGCACTGTTGTTCAACACTCTCTCAAAGGCAATCCTTTTCAGAAACACATACTTCCACCTGTTTGCATTTTCTGGATGGTGAAAGGATATGTTGTTAATGGCAACTTCAGGGACTTTAGGCATTTTGCTAGAAGAGAGTTTCTTCCTGAGAGGAATATCTGGAACATTGCTCTCAACATCAAACTCAAAGTCCGATTCCTCATCAGATTCAGAGGGTTCAGGGTCCTTCCTTTTCTTGGCTATTGGTTTTCTCAAGGGTTTTGAGAGACTACCAACAGGTACTCTAGTTTTCACCTTCCCCTTCCCTTTTGACAATCCAGCTTTTCGATCCTTCTCAGCTTCTACTCTAGTCTTGTTCTCAGACCTGGTTTTCTTATGAACAACTTCAGTAGCCTTCTCTTTGGAGGGGCTTTTGGCAGCATCCTACTTTTCTTTTCTGCTCATCATCCTTCTAGCTATGCTAGGGTTGATATTAGAAATTAAATCATTGTCAGAGTATTCTTCATCAACATCAATAACCGGGGGTTCAACAGCCTTGTCAATAGGGTTCTGGTGATCATCATGTTTTTCTGGAGATTTCCTAATGTTGTCATCAGGTGTCTCAACATTCTGAGTGACATCTGGATCCATTTCTACATTAGGACTAGCAGTTTCTTGGTTCAAAGGTACAGAAATGCCAGGTACAGAGTTATTCTCATTAAGAATCCTAGTGACTAGTCTAGCAATAGCTTGATGAACATAAGCAGAACCTTCCCTATTTGCTATTTCTGGAGGAACAGAAGATGATGGTTGAGAAGATTTACCAGATGGAGAGGCTTGTGATCTTCTTGCATGTCTGGTTCGCAGCTTCTTGACCTTAGTGGGATCAGCTTCCAATTCACGAAGAGGAGTTATCTCAAGAACATCAGTATCCATGCAGTTTGTGATCGCCCTAGGTTCGTTGTCAGAGGATGCGGAAGAAGCAGTCGCCTTTGAAGAGGATGATGACATGGATTGTTGAGACATTTTGAGTGATTTAGAAAACAAGTAACAGCGAGAGTGAAATCTTCGTTTGAGAGAATGGAGATTGTTGCAGAAACGCGAGAGGAGGGAGATATATGAATGTCTATTCAACTTCTTAAAATTTTGGAAAGAAATAGGGAAACAGATGATTAGCCCAATCAGAATATACTTAACTAAAATATCTCTTTCATCCCTTGTTTTAAGCAAAATTAATTTCTACATCTCTTCATATTGGCAAATACCCAGCTTGCCCCTCAAATTTTCAAATTGACTAGCATCAAGTGCCTTGGTAAAAATGTCATCCAGTTGTAGTTCAGTGGCAACATGTTCCAGTTTAATCACCTTTTCTTCCACAAGATCTCTGATGAAGTGATGTCTAATGTCAATATGATTGGTCCTGCTGTGTTGTATAGGATTCTTGGAAATGTTGATAGTACTCAGATTGTCACAGTACAATGTCATGACATCTTGTGTGACATTATACTCAGTAAGCATTTGTTTCATCCAGATCATTTGAGAACAGCTGCTATGTATTCAGCTTCAGCAGTAGATAGAGACACACAGTTCTGTTTCTTGCTGAACCAAGAGACAATATTATTTCCCAAAAAGAAGCATCCTCCAGAGGTGCTCTTTCTATCATCAGCACTTCCAGCCCAATCAGCATCATAGTAACCAGACAGAATTGGTTCACATCCATGAGAGTAAAGCAAGCCATAGTTGTAAGTTCACCTCACATACTTCAGAATTCTTTTCACTTGGTTAATGTGACTTACTTTGGGTTCATCCTGGTATCTTGCACATACTCCAACTGCAAAAGCAATGTCAGGTCTGCTGGCTGTTAAGTATAACAGACTTCCTATCATGCTTCTGTACAAGCTTTGATCCACATTAGCCCCACTTGTGTCTTTGGACAGCTTTAAATGAGTAGGTGCAGGAGTCCTTTTGTGACTGGCATTCTCCATTCCAAACTTCTTGACAATATTCTTTACATACTTGCTTTGAGACAGAAAAATTGAGTCTTCCATCTGTGTGACTTGTAGTCCAAGAAAGTAGGTCAATTCTCCCATGAGGCTCATTTCAAATTCAGCTTGCATTTGGTCAGCAATATGTTTAACCATTTTATCTGACATTCCTCCAAACACTATGTCATCAACATAAATTTGAGCTACCATTATCTTTCCTCCTTCATTTTTGACAAAAAGGGTTTTATCCAAGCCTCATTTCCTGTATCCTTTGTCAGTGAGGAATTTTGTCAATCTGTCATACCAGGCTCTATGAGCTTGTTTCAGGCCATATAGAGCTTTCCTCAATTTGTAGACATGATCAGGACAGTTTGGATCCACAAATCCTTTAGGCTGTTCCACATATACTTCCTCATTTAAGTACCCATTTAAGAAGGCACTCTTTACATCCATCTGAAATAGCTTAAACTTAAGGAGACAAGCAACTCCCAAAAGAAGTCTGATTAATTCCAGTCTGGCTACAGGTGCAAAAGTTTCATCAAAATCAACCCCTTCAACTTGAGTGTAGCCTTGAGCAACAAGCCTTGCCTTATTCCTGGTGACAACTCCTTCAGTATCTGATTTGTTCTTGTAGATCCATTTTGTGCCAATAATGTGTGTTCCTTCTGGTCTAGGAACTCACTCCCATACTTCATGTTGCTTGAATTGGTTCAATTCATCTTGCATTGCTCCAATCCAGTATTCATCAGTCAAAGCCTCCTTAACATTTTTTGGTTCAATCTTAGAGACAAAGCAAGAGTTTGAGATGATTTCTCTAGATCTTGTAATGACTCCACTGTTTGGGTCTCCTATGATGAGTTCCTTAAGATGATCTTTCTAAATTCTGATGGGAGGATCTTTGTTAGCTTCCTTTGATTCAAATTATAATGAAGTAGTTTTAGGTACATCATCCTTTTTAGACACTTGAGTTGAAGTCTCAAAGAATGTCTCAACATCATATGGGACATCTGTTTCCTCATGATAATCATCAACTATGACATTTATAGATTCCATCATAGCCTTGGTCCCGGAATTGAATACCCTATATGCTCTGCTATTGGTAGAGTATCCTAGGAATATTTCTTCATCACTTTTAGGATCCATCTTTCTCCGTTGTTCACGATCTGTCAGAATATAGCATTTGCTTCCAAAGACATGGAAGTACTTTATTGTAGGCTTTCTTCCTTTCCATAGTTCATAAATGGTGGATGATGTTCCCTTTCTCAAGGTGACCCTGTTATGGACATAACAAGTTGTATTCATAGCTTCAGCCCAAAAATGAATAGGAAGTCCTTTGGCATGTATCATTGCTCTGGCAGATTCCTGTATAGTCCTGTTTTTCCTTTCCACAACTCCATTTTGTTGAGGAGTTATGGGTGATAAGAATTCATGATTGATTCCTTCTGAGGAACAGAACTCATCAAACTTACTGTTTTCAAACTCCTTGCCATGATCACTTCTGATTCTGACAATGCATCCTTCTTTTTCTCTTTGAATTCTTTTGCACAGTTCCTTAAATACATCAAAAACATCAGACTTTTCCCTAATGAAGTTAATCCAGTTGAATCTGGAAAAATCATCCACAACAACATACGCATATCTCTTTCCTCCAAGACTTTCCACCTGCATTGGACCCATCAGATCCATATGTAGGAGTTCTAGCACCTTAGAGGTGGTCAGATGTCTTGTCTTTGGATGTGACATTCTAGTTTGCTTTCCAACTTGACATTCACCACAGACTCTCCCTTCATCAATTTGAAGCCTTGGAATCCATCTGACTGCCTCCATGGATATGATCCTTTTCATCCCTCTTAGATGTAAATGACCAAGTTTTTGGTGCCACAGTTTCACTTCCTTTTCTTATTTGGCTATAGAGCACACAGAAGAATAATTAGTGTTCTCAGACTCCCATAAGTAACAATTGTCTTTTGATCTGACTCCTCTCATTACAAATTCTTGTTTTTTATTAGTTACAAGACATTCAGACTTGGTGAAGTTGACCTTGAATCCTAGATCACATAATTGACTGATACTTATGAGATTAGTAGCCAAGCCTTTTACCAGCAATACTTCATTTAGGTTTGGAACTCCAGGGCACTCCAAGTTTCCAACTCCTTTGATTTCTCCTCTAGCACCATCTCCAAAAGTTACATAACTAGTAGTATGAGGTTTAACATTATTCAGAAGATTCTTGATTCCAGTCATGTGTTTAGAGCATCCACTGTCAAAGTACCAGTCTTCCTTTGCAGAGACTCTAAGGGAGGTGTGAGCTATTAGGGCTGCAGACTTTTTCTTCCACTGTTGAGTATATGGTGCCTTGTTAGACTTAGGTTTGACAACTGAGATCTGATTAGGATATCCATACAATCTGAAGCAGAATGGCTTTATGTGACCAAACCTTCCACAATGATGACATCTCCATCTTTGATACTTTTTCTTCATATTTCTCTGTTCTCGATGTTGAGTGCTATGTTGTGACATCTGCTTTGACATTTTTTTATCAGGCATGATCTTCTTCTTGTCTACAGTAGATTTCTTTGCTGCCACAAATCCTAGACAAGACTTGTTTCCCACATTTTGTCCAGCCTGAAGGATTTCTTCTAATTTGTCAGTTCCATTTGTCAGCATCTTGACAGACTTGGTCATCTGATCAAGTTTTGAGTTTAGTATTTGAACTTCACCTTCGAGATGACTTATAGTATCAGTGTCTGCCTTCTTCTCATCCTCCAACTTTACTATGAGTTTTCTTTGTCTCTCATTTTGCTGACAGACTTCAGCACTTCTGATACATAGCTTCTTGTAGGAGTCAGCCAGTTCTTCAAATGTCACTTCCTCATCACTAGAGTCACTATCAGAGTTACAAATACCAGATAGTGCAGTAACTAGTTTGGCTGATTCTTCTTCAGAATTACTTTCTGAGTCACAATCAGACCAAGTAACAGACATTCCTTTCTTTTGTTTCTTAAGAAAGGTAGGACATTCAGCTCGAATGTGCCCATATCCTTCACATCCATGGCATTGGATTCCTTTGCTTTGATTTCCCTTTTCTTCAGACTTTGGTCTTCTTCTGGAGTCATAGGATCTGTTAATGTCAGAGGGAATGTTCTTGACATTTGACCTTGACTTTGGGTCTATTCTCTTGATGAGTTTGTTGAACTGCCTTCCAAGCATGGCTATAGCTTCTGAAATATTCTCTTCATCATCCTCCTTGTTTTCATCTTCAGTATTAGATACAAGTGATATGCTCTTGTTTTTCTTGTCAACATTGTCACTGATCCCCATCTCAAAAGTCTGAAGTGGCCCAATGAGTTCATCAACCTTCAAGTTGCAGATATCCTGAGCTTTCTCTATAGCAGTCACCTTCATTGCAAATCTTTTAGGAATGGATCTGAGAATCTTTCTCACCAGCTTTTCTTCTGACATCTTTTCTCCCCAATGCTCCTGAGGTGTTGGCAATTTCCAAGATGTTCATGTGAAACTCATGAATGGTCTCATCTTCCATCATCCTTAGGTTCTCAAATTTGGTAGTCAGCATCTGAAGCCTTGACATTTTTACTTTAGATGTACCCTCATGGGTAGTTTTGAGAGTGTCCCAAACATCCTTGGCCAGTTCACATTAATGTACTAGTCTGAATATGTTTCTATCAATTCCATTGAACAAGGCATTTAATGCTTTGGAGTTACCCAGGGCTAACTCATCTTCTTCTTTGCTCCATTCTTCCTCAGGTTTCAGACTGGTTGTCCCATCTTTCCCAATTATGGTGGGATGGTTCTATCCTTTGTCAGCAGCTCTCCAAGCCTTTTTGTCCAGTGATTTTAAGAAGGCAATCATACGAGGTTTCCAGTAGTCATAATTTGATCCATCCAGAATGGGTGGTCTGTTCCCAAATCCTCCTTCATTGTCCATAGAGCCAGAAAATAATATCCCTAGATCTCACCCAATAAGACAGGCAGGGTGCCTGCTCTGATTCCAGTTGAAATTCTGGCAACAGATACTTAATGTCACAGTGAATGTTATGACACTGTATCTGACACACTTCAAGACAGTAAATTTAAAAGCAGTAAAGAACACAATCAATTGTTTACCCAATTCAGTGTGTAACAACACCTACTCTGGGGGCTACCAAGCCAGGGAGGAAATTCACTATAAGAGATATTAATTCAGGAATAAACCAACCAGTTTATCTCCTTCACTTAAGACCTACCCAATGCAACTTCAATCTAAGTTCAACTTAAACCTGAGTTCCTACTCACTCCTCCTCAATCACAGCAGTGATACTAAACTATTGATTAATGAGATTATGAAGACACTCTTCAGTACACACACTTGATTTTGCTTCCCAGCTTTAATCAAGTGACAAACACTCGTGCTTCAAAGCTTTGAGTGATAAATAACCCTAACTTGAATTTGCTTCAAAGCTTTAATCAAGTGACACAAATACTCGTGCTTCAAAGCTTTGAGTGATACACAACCCTTACAATCAAATCCTACTCCAAGTCACTTATCACAATGATAATTGCTTGGCTCACAGTAGTTACAACTATACAATCCCTTATTGATCTTCTGTCAAAAAGTGTTTTTCAATAATAATCTTCATGAGGAATATATAGGCAGACTATTCTTCAGTTAGGGCTTCCACGAAAATATCTAGGGTTAATTCGAGTTAACCTCAAGACTTGGTCTTAGGTTTTCATCAACCAGATTAGGGTTAAGCAGGGTTAACCTAATGTCCACGTGAGCATCTGATATGGACTGTATACAACAGCATACCAGATTCCTGAAAATTCTCAGGAATAACAAATTTGGACAAAAGTTAGATCAGTACAGGATGTCTTAACATTAGTTATGACAACAAGAATCCTGTTCACTGATTTTGGTAGAATGCAATAAATATGATCATTGCTTAATGATCATGCTAAACACTCATATTAAGTAGCTCCTGTATGACATTCTTTTTCTGCAGAATGTACCTTTTATCCCAGAATGTTATGACATCAGTCATGACATTCACAAAACTGGTTTTACCAAAAAAAATGCCAACAAACAAACACTTACAGTAAGGTTCGAATGTGTGTTGACTATAGGGATCTGAACAGGGCGAGCACCAAGGATGATTTACCTCTACCTCATATCGATGTTCTGGTTGACAACACCGCACATCATAAGGTCTTCTCCTTTATGGATGGTTTCTCCGGTTATAATCAAATTAAGATGGCCCCCGAAGACATGGAGAAGACAACTTTTGTTACTCAATGGGGTACCTTTTGTTACAAGGTCATGCCTTTTGGATTGAAGAATGATGGGGCAACGTATCAGCGCGCCATGGTCGCTTTGTTCCATGACATGATCCATCATGAGATTGAGGTATACGTAGACGATATTATTGCAAGATCTCAGACTGAGGAAGAACATCTTGACCACCTTCAGAAGTTGTTTGACAGGTTGAGGTTGTACAAGCTGAGGTTAAACCCGAACAAGTGGACCTTCGGGGTGAGATCTGGTAAGTTGCTGGGTTTCTTCGTAAGTGATAAAGGTATTCAGGTGGATCCTGCAAAGGTGGAGGCTATACAGGAAATGCCGGCTCCCCGAACAGAAAAAGAAGTCAGAGGCTTTCTGGGATGACTGAACTATATTTCTCGATTCATCTCACATATGACTGCTACTTGTGAGCTAATCTTCTAGCTACTGAAGAAAGATCAAGTGGTAAGATGGAACGATGAATGTCAGGCCACTTTCGAAAACATCAAGGAATATCTCCAAGGGCCACCTATTCTGATGGCACCAGTTGAAGGGAGACCTTTGATCTTATACTTGACAGTACTCGACAATTCAATGGGGGGTGTGCTGGGGAAGCATGACGAGTCTGGCCGAAAAGAGCATGCTATTTCCTACCTTAGCAAAACCTTTACCGACTGTGAGACCCGATACTCGTTGCTCGAGAAAACTTGCTGCGCTTTGGCATGGGCTGCTCGCCGGCTGAGACAGTATATGCTGATTCACACTACTCTATTGATATCAAAGATGGATCCAATCAAGTATATCTTCGAGAAGCCTGCTTTATCCGGAAGAATAGAAAGATGGCAAATGATCTTGACTGAGTATGACATCCAATACACGACCCAAAAGGAAATCAAGGGAAGTGTGTTAGAAGATCATTTGGCACACCAGGCAGTGGATGATTACCAATCTATGAACTTTGAATTCCCGGATGAGAACATCATGTTGGTAACGGACTGTGAAGAACTTGGATCGGATGAAGGGCCTGAGGAGAGATCCCGATGGTCTATGTACTTTGATGGAGCTTCGAACGCTTTGGGTAATGGCATCGGCACTGTGATCATATCTCCTAAAGGCTCTCATACTCCGTTCACCGCCCGACTATGTTTCAACTGCACCAATAATATGGCGTAGTATGAAGCATGCATCATGGGTCTTCAAGCAGCAATTGACCTAAGGATTAAGTTCTTGAGTGTGTTCGGAGATTCCGCTCTCGTGATCAGTCAGATCAAAGGTGAGTGGGATATGAAACAACCGAATCTTATTCCTTACAAGGAGTATGTGTTGACATTGCTGCCACATTTCGAGGAGATAACCTTTGAACACTTCCCCAGAGAGGAGAATCAATTTGCGGATGCGCTGGCTACGATGTCTTCTATGTTCAAAGTTAATTGGGACAACGAAGCTCCCTGGATTATCATTGAAAGATTGGACGAACCTACACATTGTTGTGACATTGAGACTGAAGAGGTAGCAGATAAACCATGGTTTCATGAGGTGAAGAGGTACCTTGAGGCTCAGGAGTACCCCGAGGATGCATCTGTTAATGACAAGAAGTTCTGAGGATGTTCGCGGTGAAGTTCTTCATCAGTAATGATATCCTTTACAAGCATAACCATGATTCAACCTTACTGTGATGTATGGATAAGAAAGAGGCAGAAAGGATCATGGCAGATTTACATGAAGGTACTTTCGGAACTCATTCCAGTGGACACACCATGGCAAAGAAAATCCTACGGGCAGGATACTATTGGTCCACAATGGAAGCCGATTGTTATCAGCATTCTCGGACTGGTCACAAATGCCAAGTCTATGCTGATAAAGTGCACATACCTCCGGTACCTCTGGATGTCTTGACGGCACCTTGGCCTTTTGCAATGTGGGGCATTGACATGATCGGCAATATTAGACCTACGGCATCCAATGGGCATCGTTTCATCCTGGTAGCTATTGATTACTTTACAAAGTGGGTTGAAGCAACTTCCTTTGCTACTGTAACCAAGAACGTCGTGGCACAGTTCATTCGGCATAATCTGATTTGTCGATATGGTGTACCAGATAGGATCATTACGGACAATGGTACAAATCTCAACAATAAAATGATCACCGAACTCTGCAAGCATTTCAAGATACATCATCACAACTCTTCTCCCTACCGGCCGAAGATGAATGGGGCTGTTGAAGCGGCTAATAAGAACATTAAGAAGATTATGCAGAAGATGACGGTGACATACAAAGACTGGCACGAGATGTTACCATTTGCTCTTCATGGATACCGTACCTCAGCGCGGACATCAACAGGGGCAACCCCTTATTCCTTGGTATATGGCATGGAGGCAGTCTTGCCCATTGAAGTTCAGATACCCTATCTTCGGATTATGAAGGACGCAGGTTTGAGCGAACATGACTGTATTCAGACCCGGCTTGATCAGCTGAACTTAATCAATGAAAAAAGACTTACTGCTATTTGTCATGGTCAGACGTATCAAATGCGAATGATCAAGGCATTTAACAAGAAAGTTAGACGACAAGAGTATCAAGTTGGGGATCTGGTAATCAAGCGCATTATCTTAGCTCAAGGTGATCCCAGGGGCAAATGGACCCCTACTTACGAAGGGCCATTTGTGGTTAAGAACATCTTCTCAGGAGGAGCTATGATTTTAACCACCATGGATGGTGACGACCTTCCTCACACCGTCAATGCATACATAGTGAAAAATACTATGCATAAACAAAGACCCGCTAGGTTGACTGGCCTAGGAAAAAATAAGGGCTTCCCGGCGAACCAAAAGGGTTCGGGAAAAAGTAAGGGATGAAAATAAAAACTGTACACCCAGAAAGTCGAAAACCTGAAAAGGCGGCTTGGGCAAAAAAGGGTATCCCGATGGACTGAAAACCCGAAAGGGAGGTCCAGGCAAAAATTAGGGATCAAAGCGTAACACTATGTCTCATTGGATCACCTTGCAACCAGACTTCGGTATCAACTATCAAGCTCGGACGACACTAATCAATCTGATCTACCTTCAACCAAGTAGCAAAGTGATGAGATGCTCGAGGACATAAAGGCAATATCAGAGTTGGAACCCAGGGGGATTATTCACATAACTATTTTGTTTAGTTTTTCACAAATTGTGTAAATTCTATTATTCGGCGACGCTCTCTTACTAGGACGTCAGCCTCTTGTACAAAAACGCCTATATACAGGCCAAACATCAAAATCAATACAATTCATTTTCAAAAAAAAAAATCATTCACAAATTCTTTTTCCTTTTTCTGTTTTATTTTGCAAAGAACTTCCAATGTTCATTTTGATATATGCATTTGACATTAATTGCTACTCATAAATATTTATATGCGAAACAAAAGACGATTGCTCGTAATATCAGAAACAGGGGCAATAAGATTTTTCAAAGCTTTACAGTTACTCTATCCACCAGGTACAAGGTAGGTTCAGCTGAAGAATGTGGCTGAAATGCTTTCACTCCCCGCAGAGTAAGAAAAGACAGTAATGATAGCTCTTCCCAAATGAGACTTGCAATTGTAAATGAACCGGTAATATACTCCCCAAGCAGAGTTTATATACCATCAACACTGAAAAGGCTTAATATCTCCGACAGTCTTAATATTCCCCAACAGGAGTATAAGAATATTCCCCAGCAGAATACAGAATATCCCCAGTGGAGTTTGAAATTTTTCCCAGCGCAGTCTGAAAAAGCTTCCCCAATGGAGTTTAGAGAATCATCCTCAGTAGACATTGGAAGATTGTCCCCAGCAAAGCTCAAAGGATTATCCCCATTAGAGTCTAAAAGGTTATCCCCAGTGAAGCCGCAACTGAAAGATCATCCCCAGCGGAGTTCTTTCCTTTCACAAACAAGAAGTTAATCCCCAACAGGATTCAATATCACCAGCAGCGGTAATTCATCCCCAGCGGAATTTATCGGTGGAATCCTCGGCAGAGCATCTTTTTCCCACAGAGTAATCTCCTCATCAATTTATTCCCCAACAGAGTTATCCTCTCCTGCAGGTTTATCCTCACAATCATCTTCGTTCGCCATCCCCAGCGGAAACGAATAATTCAACTCTTTTCTCCAGCAGCTATCCGTGATTTATTTTCCCCAGATAAAAGCATTATATTTCCATACATCATGATACATGCATATACGCATCATACAACACAATCTCATTTATTTTAAGAACATCATTGCTTAACATATATCATGCATTGCATACGACTGACCTTTACCTTTCAGGAAGGATGCAGTTAAGTTCTTAGCTATGAAGCTTTTACCCAAGTCTAAGTACTGACCGGTTCTTAAATCTCAGCTGAATTATCCTCGGTTGAATTACATATAAGGTTCTAAATCTCGACAATTCTCCTCCGTCGAAGTGTGGATAAGTTCTTAAATCTCAAATGAATTATCCTCGGTTGAATTACAGATAAGGTTCTAAATCTCGACAATTTTCCTCTGTCGAATTGTGGACGAGTTCTTAAATCTCAACAGAATTATCCTCGGTTGAATTACAGACAGTTCCTAGATCTCGATGAAGATGTTTGCCTCAGTCGAAGTACTGACCGGTTCTTAAATCTCAACTGAATTATTCTCGGTTGAATTACAGATAAGGTTCTAAATCTCGAAAATTTTCCTCCGTCGAAGTGTGGACGAGTTCTTAAATCTCAACAGAATTATCCTCGGTTGAATTACAGACAGTTCCTAGATCTCGATGAAGATGTTTCCCTCAGTCGAAGTACTGACCGATTCTTCAATCTCAACTAAACTATTCTCGGTTGAATTATAGATAAGGTTCTAAATCTCGACAATTTTCCTCCGTCGAAGTGTGGACGAGTTCTTAAATCTCAACAGAATTATCCTCGGTTGAATTACAGATAGTCCTAAATCTTGATGAAGATGTTTCCCTCAGTCGAAGTACTGGCCAGTTCTTAAATCTCAACCGAATTATCCTCAGTTGAATTACAGATAAGGTTCTAAATCTCGACAAAGTTCCTCCGTCGAATTACTGACAGTTCTTAAATCTCAACAGAATTATCCTCCGTTGAATTACAGATAAGTCCTAAATCTCGATGAAGATGTTTGCCTCAGTCGAAGTACTGACCGGTTCTTAAATCTCAACCGAATTATCCTCAGTTTAATTACAGATAAGGTTCTGAATCTCGACAATTTTCCCCCGTCGAAGTGTGGACAAGTTATTAAATCTCAACAGAATTATCCTCCGTTGAATTACAGATAAGTCCTAAATCTCGATGAAGATGTTTGCCTCAGTCGAAGTACTGACCGGTTCTTAAATCTCAACCGAATTATCCTCAGTTTAATTACAGATAAGGTTCTGAATCTCGACAATTTTCCCCCGTCGAAGTGTGGACAAGTTATTAAATCTCAACAGAATTATCCTCCGCTGAAGTACAGACAGTCCTAGATCTCGATGAAGATGTTTCCCTCAGTCGAAGTACTGACCTGTTCTTAAATCTCAACTAAATTATTCTCGGTTGAATTACAGATAAGGTTCTGAATCTCGACAATTTTCCTCCGTCGAAGTGTGGACAAGTTCTTAAATCTCAACAGAATTATCCTCGGTTGAATTACAGACAATTCCTAGATCTCGATGAAGATGTTTCCCTCAGTCGAAGTACTGACCGGTTCTTAAATCTCAACTGAATTATTCTCGGTTGAATTACAGATAAGGTTCTAAATCTCGACAATTTTCCTCCGTCGAAGTGTGGACGAGTTCTTAAATCTCAACAGAATTATCCTCGGTTGAATTACAGACAGTTCCTAGATCTCGATGAAGATGTTTCCCTCAGTCGAAGTACTGACCGGTTCTTAAATCTCAACTGAATTATTCTCGGTTGAATTACATATAAGGTTCTAAATCTCGATAATTCTCCTCCGTCAAAGTGTGGACAAACTCTTAAATCTCAACAAAATTATCCTCCGTTGAAGTACAGACAGTCCTAGATCTTGATGAAGATGTTTCCCTCAGTCGAAGTACTGACCAGTTCTTAAATCTCAACTGAATTATTCTCGATTTAATTACAGATAAGGTTCTAAATTTCGGCAAGTTCCTCAGTCGAAGTACTGACCGGTTCTTAAATCTCAACTGAATTATCCTCGGTTGAATTACAGATAAGGTTCTAAATCTCGACAGAGCTCCCCCAGTTGAATTACGGGCAAGTTCTTAAAACTCAGCAGAGATGTTCTCTTAGTTGAAGTACAGGCAAGTTCCTAAATCTCAACCAAGATCAGACTTCCCCAAGCAGAATCTTCCACAACAATAGGTATACAAGCTCTCGCTAAGGAATATCTTATGCGATTGATACCCCTTCAGATGGCATCTTTAAGCCCATCCTCCTGCCGGCAATCTCCAAATGGCATTTGTAAGCCCATTCCTAACATCACAAGGCTGATACCACTTCATGCGAGTGCAAATTTCTGGGCACTCTAGTGTTCAATCATCTTCCACCTTCGGATCACGAAAGGCTTAAAAGCCAATCTGCATCCTCATGTTTAAGAAGATTGAACAGGGGCAGCTGTTATACCCCGAAATTTTCCCTCTCATATTTCTCAAAACATTGCAACGAAAATCTCCAAGTTGCTCAAGTTTGCTCAAGAGTTGGACAAACAAGCTATCTCCTAAGGCAGTCAACCCCAAATTAAGGTTTTGTGTTGCATCAAGATCCTTGAGTCCAAATGACCTCAATTGTTCCCTAATGTCCTAATATGTTCTCAAGATCATCCATGTCAAGTTTCAAGCCTTGCAGAGGAAGTTTGCTCAGTCAATTGCTCAAGGGTCCAAAAATCGATTGTGTAAGGCAAAAGTCAACTGTGACCTATATACAGTCAAACTTCAAGATTTTTTGCCAACATTCTCATTTTGAAGTATATTTAATAATTTTATCAAGGTTTGATCATGATTCATCAAGGATTGCTCACAATTCATCAAGATTCAAAAGTTGCTAAATTAGGGTTTTGCAAGAAAGGTCAACTCAACTTTGACCAAGCATAACTTTCTCATACTTTATGAGAAATGACCCATCCAAACCTCATTTTTAATATGATTCAATTCCCTACAATCCATCTTCATATCCAAAGACCAAAAAATGCACTCACAAGAAGTTATGAATTTTGACATTATAGGTCATTTTTTATAGTTAACAAAAACACATTTTTTGCCAAAGCTTCTAACTTGAGCATGGAATATCAAAATGAGATGAGACAAAAAGGGTTGGTTAGAGGACATCTCAAGCTTTCTAAAAAGTCCAACAACACTTCCAAAAGTTCAAAATTGAAGATGTTATGCATTGTTGAAGTTGGACTTTTTTGCAAAAATTGCCAAAAGTCAACTATCCCCAAAACTTCAAATTTTGTCAAATAGGCCCATTCTTTTCCACTTGATTTGAGCTTGCATAGTTGCCCACGTGTCCTAGCTTCAGCCATGAGCCCATATTTTATTTTTATTATTTAATTTGATTTTTAATTGAATTTATTCATTTTAAATCAAATAAAATCATATAAAATCCAAAACTTTAATAACATAAGATTTTTTTTGGCTGTTTCAGGCTTTGATTACCATCATTATCATCATCAAACTCGAATAAAACCAAATCATGTGCCAAAAGATTGAAATTCGACAAATTTGGAAGGTTTTAAAGAAGAGATCAAATCAAATTCATATTCATTGATATGAAGGGATTCAGTCCATGATTCTTACCCTAATACACTACACAATACATAAGCAAGCCAAGGGATACGAAACAAGGGTTGGAGGCTGTGGAGAAAGGAAGAACAAAAAGTGCAAAAATTCACAAAAAGTTGGAGATCAATGTGCAAGCTAGAGGCCGTTTCAGGACACGAGACTTGTCCCAATCGCTTCCTGGGCGTTCATACAAGTTATCTGGATTAAAAGCAAGCATCTTCAGACTCCATAGCGCATTGTAAGTGTCACGATAACCACCCCTGCTCCTGAAATCGAAACTCACCATGCTTGCATCCATTGAATGAAATAACTGCACATTTCTAATCCTCACATCATTTGTAAACTTTTGGCATCATTTAATTTCGTTTATGTAACCTGTACTGCAATTCGCCATAGCTAGGTTTTCTTGGATATTTTTGGGGTTTCTCTTTTCAGGTGAAATTAGGCTACAAGAAGGGTATGGTTGTGACCGGGAGGGTGAGACGAACACAACCATGCCCTTGGAATTCATTTTTGTGGCCTGAGAAGGATTTTTTAGATGAACAACTTTGTAGCTACGGACTTTTGTCCGTTGGTATAGGTTTGTGCATTTTTAGCCACGGACATGAGGTTGAAGATGATGCGTGGCGCCCCATCATTGGACCATTCAAACCAAGCGCGCATTTTTATTATTTTTCTGGCAATTATTTCGTTTCTATATAATATCATTTGTTTGTATTATAATGACAGTTGAAACAAGGTGGTGTAGTGGCAAGGCAAGCAATGTAATTCCTTCAGGACCTGGGTTCGAAACCCAGGTCCCCCACTTCCTTAATAATTTTGTTTTTCAGATAATCATGTGCTTGCTCAAGCGTGCAGCCTACCGTGTGTCATCACCTATCTAATAGCCAGATGGCCAAAGGCCAGATCTGGTGGTCCAGGAGTGGATGTCCACAATAGTCCAAGTCCACGCGCGCCTACTGGATTCCAAAAAGTCAGCAAAGGGCCATCACTAATGGGCCTTCCCATTGCTACCATCACCCCCATAATTCAGGCCCAATACTCCTCTTTTCTATTTTATTTATTTTGTCTTTTTATTTGTTTTATTATTTTTATTTAATTTCTAACCAATCAAAATTCAGTCTTTTATCAAATAAAATTATAAAAAAAAACATTTTTTATTTTAAATCTAATTTTAAACTTTTATTTTCTTAATAAATTTATTTATTAATTAGGCTTTAATTAGAGAATTTTAATTCCTTTTGAAAAATAATTAAAATTAATTAGACTTAATTAGCTTTAACCATTAATTTAATTATTATAATTTCTTTCTTAAAATATCAAAAACCCAAAAATAATTTATTTTTTTTAATTAATTTATTTAATTTAATTTAGCAATTAATTTAGGATTTATTTCTTTCTTAATTTAAAAACAACAAAAACTAAAAAAGATATGTTTTCTTCAAAAGGGTCAAAACCCTAAAATTCGCATTCGATCTAATTTCTCGCGCGTTATTTATTTTTTTATCCAATAATGTACCTACTACCGGATTGTAATAGTAAATAGGACTTTTAATTATTTTTATTGCTTTACTTTATTTTTCAAAGGGTTTGTCTTTGGCGATGTAAATACCCGACGCCTTGTAATTTAATTTCCGCACTTTTAATTCCGCAAATTATAATTGTTAGATGTTTGATAATAAGGTTTGCATGACAAGACTGAATGTTAATCTTAAAATCAAATTAGATCACCTTTAACATGTACAAAGATAAAAAAAATAACTAAAAACGACACACTCGCACATGCGCACTCTTAGGGTACACCCCACTTGGTTGCCTTCGTACGCGGTCATTGAGTATAGGTCGTTTTAGAGGTCGTCCTCTTGTCTAACAGATCATAGTCGCCTCGAAATGGTTGCCTCGGATATTGTTGCCTCAAACAAATGATCTAAGACATTAGGGTTACCGCTAAGGCGTCCTAACATTGCTTTAGTGACCGTATATCCCTCATTCGAATTGACCCTCAAACTCCAACGACGATGCTGCCTACTCATTAATAGTGGGATAGCATTGTCTAAAGGACATTAGCATAGAACGATTCCTTTTTCGAGTAGGTAGATGGTTCTTAAGTACTTTCTCTTTCAAAAAGAACAAAACTTTTCACACTTACACTCCTTTTTCGAACAAAGTTTTCTAAAACACTTCATACGCTCTTGAGGATAGAAGCAAGAGTTAAATCGAAGTTTTCAAACAAAAAAACTTTTTCAAACCCACAGGCGCAAAGAAAACCATTTTGAAAACAATATGAGAAAGTACCTAAGAGCCCGTACATAACTACGGATAAAAAGGGTGCTAATACCTTCCCTTTCTATAATCTACCCCCCTAACCCGAGAAATATCTCGAAAAAGGAATTTTTCTGTGCTTTTTTCCTTTCCTTGTTGGATAAAATAAAAGTCGGTGGCGACTCTTGCTTACCGCGACATTTTGCGAAAACAAACGCAAAACGCAAACCAGCATTCCAAAAAACAGTCAGTTCTTCCCACCGTATCACAACCGCCCTTTCGGGTTTTTGGCCTACCGAGACGCTCTTTTTTGCCTAAGCTGCACTTTCAGGTTTTCAACTTAGCGAGTTGTTCTTTTATTTCTTTAGGCGAAGTATTTCTTGACTGCGTTAGCATTCATGGGACGTGGGAACTCCTCGCCATCCATAGTTTCAAGAATTAATGCACCACCAGAGAAGGCTTTCTTGACAACATACGGGCCTTCAAAATTAGGAGTCCACTTGCCCCTAGAATCAGTGCTGAAAGACATGATCTTCTTGAGCACGGGGTCGCCTTCTCTGAATTCACGAGGTTTGACCTTTTTATCAAATGCTTTCTTCATTCTTCTTTGGTATAACTTCCCATGACATAAAGTTGTCATTCTCTTTTCCTTAATCAAATTCAATTGGTCAAACTTGTTCTAGACCCATTCAGCCTCTGTCAATTTGGTTTCCATTATCACACAGAACGAGGGAATCTCTACCTCGATAGGGAGTATAACTTCCATTCCATACACCAGGGACAACGAGGTTGCTCCTGTTGAAGTGCAAACAGATGTTCGATATCCATACAGAGCAAAAGGGAGCATTTCATGCCAATCCTTATAAGTAACAACCATTTTCTAGATAATTCTCTTGATATTCTTATTAGCAGCTTCAATAGCCCCATTCATCTTTGGCCTGTATTGAGATGAATTGTGATGGACAATCTTGAATTCTTCACACAATTTTGTCATCATCTTGTTGTTTAAATTCAAGCCATTGTTGGTTATGATTTTTATCGGCACACTATACCAGCATATAAGATTATTTTTGATGAAACACACAACCACCTGTTTGGTAACATTGGCATATGAAGCATCCTCTACCCATTTGGTAAAGTAATCAATTACTACCAATATAAAATGGTGCCCATTCGAAGCTTTGGGTTCTATCATCCCGATCATGTCTATACCCACATAGAGAAAGGCCATGGGGAGGAAATCACATTGAGAAGTGTCGGAGGCACATGGACCTTATCTGCATAAACCTGGCATTTATGGAACTTCTTTGCAAATTTGTAACAGTCAAATTCCATTGTCAACCAATAATAACCTACCTTTAGCATCTTTTTAGCCATCGAATGCCCATTAGCATGAGTGCCAAATGGACCTTCATGAATCTCATGCATTAACATGTCTGCTTCGTGTCCATCCACGCATCTGAGCAAGACCATGTCATAATTTCTCTTGTATAACACTTTTTCACTAAGGAAGAAACTGCCTGCCAATCTTCTCAGTGTCTTTCTATCTTTCCTCGACGCACCAATCAGGTATTCCTGAGTCTGAAGAAAATGCTTGATATCATTGTACCAAGGTTTTTCATCTGCTACCTCCTCTGTCATAAACACATGAGCGGGCCTATCTAGCCGTCGAACTGTAATTCAGGTTACATCATTCCAAGTATTCACTTGGTACATGGAAGCCAGAGTTTCCAGAGCATCCGCCATTTGATTTTCATCTCTAGGGATGTGATGGAATTCAAATTATTGAAGAAGGGTAATAATATTCTAGCATAATCTATGTGAGGGATCAAGCCAGGGTGACGAGTGTCCCATTCTCCTTTAATCTGATTTATCACCAAAGCTGAATCACCATACACATCTAGAATTTTGATTCTGAGATCAATAGCTTCCTGAAGACCCATGATGCAAGCCTCATATTCTGACATATTATTAGTGCAATCAAATGTTAACCTTGCAGTAAAAGGAATGTGCGATCCATGAGGAGTGACAATCACAGGACCAATTCCTTTAACATAAGCATTCACAGTTCCATCAAATATCATACTCCAACGAGATTCAGGGCCAGGGCCTTCCTCAGGAAATGGTTCATCATAATATTTCACTTTTAGGAACATCACATCCTCATCGGGGTATTCATATTCTGCAGACTGATGATCTTCAGCCGGTTGGTGAGCAAGGTAATCTGCCAGCATACAACTTTTAATAGCCTTTTGAGTGCGGCACTCGATATCATATTCCGATAACAACATCTGCCAGCGGGCAATTCTCCCAGTAAGGGCAGGCTTTTCAAAAATATACTTGATTGGATCCATTTTGGAGATCAACCAAGTGGTATGATTCAACATATACTGCCGCAAACGCTTTGCCACCCAGGCCAAAGCACAACATGTCTTTTCTAGCGTGGAATACCGCGACTCACAATCAGTGAATTTCTTACTCAGATAATAAATGGCGAACTCCTTCTTCCTTGTTTCATCCTGTTGTCCCAGAATACAACCCATGGATTTATCTAACACTGTTAGATACATAATCAACAATGTTCCTTCTACGGGAGGGAGCAAGATAGGAGGTTCAAGCAGATATTCTTAAATAATCTCAAATTCCCTTTAGCAGTCATCCGTCCATACACAGCCTTGATCTTTCTTTAACAACTTAAAGATCGGTTCACTTGTTGCAGTCATGTGGGAAATAAATTTGGAAATATAATTCAAACGCCCGAGGAAACCTCTGACTTGCTTTTTAGTTCTTGGTGCTGGAATTTCTTGAATTTCTTTGACTTTATAGGGTCAACTCAATTCCTTTTTGGCTAACAATGAAACCCAACAATTTCCCCGATCGAACACTGAAGGTGCATTTACTTGGATTCAAGCGGAGACGATACTTCCTCAGACGCTGAAACAACTTCAACAAATCTTCTATATGCCCTTTTTCAGTATGGGATTTGGAAATTATATCATCAACATATACTTCGATTTCTTTGTGCATCAGATCATGGAATAGGGTTGTCATAGCCCTCTGGTACGTTGCACCAGCGTTCTTCAACCCGAAGGGCATCACTCTGTAACAGAATGTTCCCCAGAGTGTGATAAACGTTGTTTTTTCCATGTCCTCCGGAGCCATTCTTATTTGATTATACCTGGAAAATCCGTCCATGAACGAGAATACTTTGAATTTTGCTGTGTTGTCCACTAACATGTCGATGTGCGGCAATGGAAAATCATCTTTTGGACTAGCTTTATTTAGATCTCTGTAATATACGCACATGCATACTTTTCCGTCTTTTTTCAGTACTGGGACAATATTGGCAATCCATTGAGGATACACTGACGTCACAAGAAAACCAGCATTAATCTGCTTTAAGACCTCCTCTTTGATCTTTACTGCCATATCTGGGTGGGTTCTTCTAAACTTTTGTTTAACTGGCGGACACTCTAGCTTCAACAGCAAACGATGCTCGACAATATCTATATCTAGACCAAGCATATCTTGATAAGACCAAGCAAAAATATCCACATACTCTTTCAACAGCTCAATCAACCCGCTCTTCACATCAGGATGTAACGATGATCCAATCTTGACTTCCTTCGGATCTTCTTCTGAACCCAAATTGATCACTTCCAAAGGCTCCTTATATGGCTGAATGGTATTTTCCTCGTGCTCAAGCAACCGTGAGACCTCTTCTGGAATCTCATCATAATCTTCTTCTTCAGCCCCAAACACAGGACATTCAAAGTTGGGAGAGGGTGCAGGGTCATTGTATTCAACGCGTTTTTTAATTAATGTGCTCATATGATTTATGATTTCTTTTAGAAACTGACACATAACAAGTGATCATGCAAATTAATTTTCAGTTATTATTTATTTTGAAAGGTTTTTCTTATTACCATTTTCCAAGAAAAAGCAGAAGACAAAGACATAATTTGGGAAGCAAAGATAACTTTTATTATTGATCTTAAAAGTCACAGCAAACAGAAAAGCCCTACAACATTAATACTTTCACCTTGGGCAGAGTGAAAGCTTTTCAAAAGAAATAAACAGATTAACAAAACAAATTACTTTGAAATATGTATGCAAGAAGGAACATCAATGGTGACCCAGTTCTGAACTCTGACTCCATGCGTCACATAATTCGGTACTTCCTGCTCTGCTTCATCCTCTTCAATAACATTAATTCCAGAATCAATTGGATGGAGGTAGCCTCCGCTGCGGAAAACATCCTGATAACTGTTCACAGTATACTTTGACTTCAAACTTTCACATTTACCAGTCTTCGAAGAGAAACCCAAACCAATTCTATTTTTGTTCACAGGTGGATTCACAAGTCGTCCCCAAACTGTATTATGACCATTGCGCATAACCTATTGCGCGTCCTTCAGTGAAACCATAGAATTCTCATTTCTCCTTATGTTGTCAATGGATAGGGCTTGGAACTGGGTTCCAACAGAAGCCTCATCTGCTTCTACGATACTGAAAGATGATAGATGGGATATCAACAACGCCTGCTCCCCATTTATGATCACTACCTTCCCTTCACGCACAAATTTTAGCTTCTGATGCAGAGTTGAAGTGACAGCCCCTGCTTCGTGTATCCATGGTCGTCCTAGCAAACAACTATATGAAGGAATAATGTCCATGACCTGGAAGGTTATCAGGAATAAATGTGGTCCTATATGGATGGGTAAGTCCACTTCACCGATGACATATTTCCTCGACCCATCAAATACCTTCACAATAATGCCAATCGGGCGCATAGGTGCTCCTTGATACTTTAACTTCGTGAGAGTACTCCTCGGTATAACATTCAGCGTGGATCCATTATCAATTAGCACATTGGACAGCGAATCATTCTTGCAGTTCATAGATATGTGGAGGGTCGGGTTGTGATTCCTCCCTTCATCTGGTAACTCATCATCGCAGAAACTCAAGTTATTACATAATGTAATATTTCCAATTACGCTGCTGAATTGATCTAATGGCATGTCATTCTCCATAAAAGCATGGTCTAGTACTCTCGTCAATGATTCTCTATGAGCAGAGGAGTTCATCAACAAAGCTAGGATAAATATCTTTGAAGGAGTCTGCAGTAGCTTATCTACAATTTTATAGTCGCTCATCTTAATTATCTTCAAAATATCATCCACTTCTTTCTATAATGTAGCTCCACTAGTCTCTCCTGTAGCCTTCTTAGGCTCATCATTCTCAGCAATTTTCTTTCCAGCAACAACATCTCTTCATACAACCGGCGCAAACACACAACCGCTACAGGTCACCCTGCTATTTTCAGCTATATTTCCAACATCAGGCATTGGCTGGATGGGAACTTCCACCCCATCTTCTAATATTGTAGCGTTGTATTTGTAAGGCACAGCCTTATCTGATTTGTAGGGAATAGGACCTGGAAGACTAATTACCAATGGGGTAACAACTGGTTTGTTATGGTACTCTACTTCAAGATGAGCGGTTGCACCAAAACAAGGCACAATGACATTTACCCATTCTTCAACATAATCAGTCATCAAAAAGTCATTTCTGGAAAACAAATCTTCGTCTGAAGAGAAATACTCATCCGTGGACGCATACTATTCCTCTGACTGTTCTTCCATTAAACAGACTTCAACCATATCAATCTCATGATAATCATCCCTCTGACCTGTGATCTTAATAGTTCCATTGTCTAACAGCAACTGAACACCCTCCCTCACAATAGAACATCCTCGGGGGTTTCGATAACAAACTATGCAAGATCCATATTGGTGTTCCACCTGACCAACAGTACGGCAGAAGGTAGCATGCAACTGCACGAGATCCTCATTCAAATACTCCACATCAAAAATTATGAATTCACCAGGACATCCAGAAACCATATTTACTTCTTCTTCATACTCTGCCCTAGGCCTGATTATATGGATTAAACCCTCATCCATCATCTCCTGTAAATCAGCCTTTATCTTCTCGCAACCCTGTATGTATGTACTACAAACAGCACAACCGGCGTGGTCATGCGTATAGTAGATGAATTCAAGAGGTCTGCGCGCATTTTCACCAAATCTCCTCTAACCAGATTAATGTCAAAAATTCAGAAGTTGCCTAGACAACCGGCCACCATATTTACAGCATTTACTCCCCCGTGCTTGGGTAGAGGATTGTCTTTCACATTAGGTCTCATGTCCTTGAAAGATAGAATTACAGACTTCACCAACCTTTGCACTTCAGTCCTCAATGGATAATAATTCTCAACACTATGCCCTGGTGCTCCCTGATGAAAAGCACACGTTTGGTTTGTCTTGTAATACCAAGGCAATGGTGATGGTACGGCGGGAGATGGTCGTGTCTGGACCAACTTCTTCTGAATCAATGTTGGTAGTAGCTCTGCATAGCTCATGGGAATAGGGTCATAGTTCTCCCTTCTCTGATTATTCCCTTGGTTCCCCTGTTGGGACGGTCTTTGATAAGAAACGGTAGTCAGAGCGACACTCATCACAGGAGTAACTGAGGCGACTTGTTAGTGACGCTGATAATTCCTGCTAGGAGCGTTTACCCTCCTCTCTTGTATAACAGCATCTGTATCCCCTTCTTTCTTTTTGGTAAACCCATAAGATGGCTTCTTCACACCTATGGATCCTTCACTTTTCGTCAAACGGACTTCTCTTACAGCCTCTTCTAGGCGGACACCCATTCCTACCTTCTCTATAAAATCACTTGGTGTGCTTGCTACCATCCTTTCGTAGTAGAAAGCACCCAGCATCTTCAGAAAAATCTTAGTCATTTCCTTCTCTTCTATAGGAGGAATCATTTAGGCAGCTACTTCGCACCATCTTTGCACATACTCTTTGAACGATTCCATGTCCTTCTGAACCATGGCCCTAAGTTGGTCACGATCGGGCGACATGTCCATATTGTACTTGTATTGTTTGATGAATGCTTCTCACAAATCATTAAAAGTATGGATGTTAGAGTTGTCTAAACTCATATACCACTTCAACGCTGCGCCGGTCAAACTATCTTGAAAAAAGTGAATCAGCAAACGCTGATCATCAGTGTGGGTAGACATTCTCCTTACGTACATAACCAAGTGAGCACGAGGACAAGTGTTGCCCTTATACTTCTCAAATTCTGGGACCTTGAACTTAGCAGGTATCTTAACATTCCGGACCAAACACAACTCATTCACATTCTGCCCGAATAGCTCTTTTCCCCTAAGAACCTTCATCTCTCTTTGCATTCTATCAAAATGCTCTTGAAAATCATCCATTCTATCATAAAGACCCAAGTCTTCACTCGGCGAAGGGAAAGGACGACACACATCTTCATTAACAAACGGAACCAAATTCACCGAAGGAGGTCAACAGGAACAGTATGCACCACAGGAGGTGCCGGAGTAACAACAGTCTGAACCACTGGAGCATATTGAGGGCCAAGATTGAAACCTTCAGGTGCAAAATTCTCTGGCATTCCCCATGGATAACCTTGAGGGATACAGTTTTGAACAACAGTCGGAGTAGTAGATACAGGAACAGTCAGAACTTCAGTATTTGCCCTTGTTGGTTGAGGTTGAATACTCGGTGGATGATTCTGAGAAACCACCATAGCTTCCATCAGAGTAGTCAAATTGGCTAAGCCGGCCTTCAAAGCAGAAACTTCTTTGCACAGCTCGTGATTCTCCTGTTCTAAGTTGTCCATCTTCTTTTTGAAACTAGCCTGAGTGTTGTAGTGATGAGTCAGCTTGCTGAATGAAGTAAAATGCTGGGAAAGGCACCTGGATATGCATAACAAAATGCAAGAAATATGCGCAATATGATGCATGATATTCAATGCATATGATTATTTTTACTTTGTTATTTAATATTTCAAGGGATTTAAGATTTATAGGCATATTGTAAACATCAAAGTAATAAAGCTTTTGAAATACTGAAAATTTTATTATAATAACTTCAAAATGGATTACAAGTTTCAATAATCCCAAGTACAAAATGAAGATACAATCTAAAATCCTGAGAAAAAGAACTGATGGAGATCAATCTGTACGCTGGCGCTTCCCTGTGAGCCTGACAATATGAGCCCTCAACCTCTGGTTTTCTTCCACGTGTCTGATGGCAACCTCCTTCCAATCATCTGGATTAGGAAATGAGTAATCAACACCTGTTTGAGGCTTAGGGGAAAATAAATCCCCATGCCTCTCCATATACTCCACTGCTCTACTCTCTAGGATCAAATCGTCTTTCTCCTTCAGGCCTGCTCTGTAGGAACTCTCTAAAGTCTGGAACTTATTCTTCCAAGCATCCCTTTCCTGTTGCATCCTAACCAAAGTGAGTTGCAGCTCTTCTAGATCATCTAAAAGGGAAGGAGTGGACTTCACAAATAGGTCAGGCATGGGTGTCTCCCGAGTATACAACATCTTCAACTGAATGGCTCTCGATCGGACCCAGTGAAGATATGGCTCCAAAGAAACAGCACCCCTAGGTCCCAAATCCTTCCTACTCTTCTTATGAATGTGATGCCAGGCCTTTGCAATCTGCTCCCCAGCTTCCCTATGGTCTTCTCCTTCCTTCAGAAAGAAACTACTCAAATGAATACTATTCGGTTTATCCCTCAATGGATAACCAAGTTGTCACCGTGCAAGAACAGGGTTATAGTTAATTCCTCCCTTTATTACCAAGAAGCGGTACATTTGGGAAACTACCAAAACTGTCAATAATCTCCACATCCTAATAAGCTCGATGATACCAATCAATATCCGAGTGAGTAAGTGCCATGATCTTAGGAGCCCAACGGGGTTCCTTCTTGGCATCCCAAAAAGCATCAGACTGGGGCATATGAGAGATGAACCATCGGTACAACAAAGGCGTGCAACAGATAATCATTCCCCCATGATAAGAACTCTGAAGATGAACAGAGTAATAAGCATCACCCAACAATGTAAGGACCGGGTTTCCAATCATGAAAATCCTGATAGTGTTAATGTCGATAAACTTGTCCACATTAGGAAATAAGAACAATCCGTAAGTAAGTAAAGCAAAGATGGCCTCAAAAGAAACCGTACTCTTCATTCTAGCAAAGTAAAGAGCTTTCTCCAATAAGAACTGAGCTGATAATCCTCTAATCCCTCCTTTAGTAGTCATATGGGCTTCCACCTTAGACTTCCCTAGATGAATCAAAGCAGCAATCTCATGTGGTTTTGGCTCACCCTCCAAACCAGTAAAAGGAACACGATCGGTAACACGTAAATCCAATAGATAAGAATACTCCTCCAGTGTAGGCATCAACTGATAATCTAGAAAAGTAAAGTAGTGATACATCGGATCATAGAACTAGACCAAGGTCGAGAGAATACCCTCCTTCATCTTCAGCTTCATGAGAGGAATAATGGATCCATACTTCTTCCGAAAGTCTGCAGAACACTCGATTTCAGGAATTAGAATGACTAACTCATCTATCTTGGGATCCTTGAAACTGTATTTCCCAGTATTTCTCTTTCCAGAATCCATGGTTAAAAGTACCTGAATATTCACAAATAGTCAACCTTTAAATCCCTTGAAATATTGTTTTCTTCAAAAGATGCTTATGAGTGCATGGATGCATGATGCAAGAATCACACACAAGATCACATATATAGGGTTCATAGGTTCAACGTCACGAGCATGAGGTCGAACGTACTACCCATAAGGTATTGGTCTAAAAAGTTATCACCTGCCAAACAAGGTTCTAGAGGTTCCCAGAGTCTACATCCTTCCTTCGGATATTACCAACTTCCCGATTAACTCGGTAATTAGTAATATTCTCAAGAAAGACTCGTCTGAGTGTAGTATCGCGTGAAAACTATTTCCGGATTACTCCGTCATAGCTTCCGCACTACACCTAAAAGGCCAAGATGGGTTTGGTTTTCTACGGTCCTCAGTTTCAGCAGGCTCCCAGGTCGAAAGAAGTACATCTTCTCGATTAGTCGGTAAACGACACTACAGTCAAAGGGGCCTCCACTGAGTGGGGGATCTCATGCCTCCTTTTTTGGGATTACTCCCTCAAAGTTAACATGACTATACCGCCCGTCCTATCTTAAAGTTTTCCCGAGTCCGGGTATAGGACTCATAAGTAATCACCAAGCACCCTGAAAACCAGGAAAATCCAAGCAAACATATATACAAAATATAACACATAAACAACAATAGCACATATACAAATATAAACAAAGATAGGCTCAACCCACTTAGGGATGGACAAGCAAGAGGTCAATCTTTCCCCAGTGAAGTCTCCATTTTTCTGTAGCGGTAGAAATGTTCAAGACTAAGCCATTGGATTGACTAGACTTTTTGCAAATCAAAATAAAAATCGCCACCGCGCTTTAGTGTTTCCAAAGGAATGGGAAAAGAGCGAATAACCCAAAAAGAGGGGGAAAGATTCAAGGTAAGAGGGTTGGTTATGCAAAGGGAAGGTATTAGCACCCTAAACATCTACGGTACTCCGCAGGAACCTATTTGAAAAATCTGTATATTTTGGCTATAAAAAATGTGTTGTATAGAAAATGGATGGTAGAGGTGAGAAGAGAAATATTTTTTTATGATTTTTGCACCCGCCGCGGTTGAGAACCTTTAGTTCCTATGTACCACCTTTCGTGCAATAGGGGATCAGGGTACACGTAGTTCCTCTTTTAAAAATTTGAAACACAAGTGTGTTGGTTAATTTTAAGAGATAAGACATCATCGTCATTGTCCGTGTGGAAAAAACATGCTTACTACCCACAATCATGAGAAAGGATAATTTGCATCATCTCAAAGTGGAGGATATGGATTGGATCTTAAAATCAACAATGCCTCACTCAACACCCAAGTGGAAAATATCTCACTTCACTACATATTGTAGAAGTATAGTTGTTTGCATCACTACAAGGATTGACAAGAGTCTAATCTTTTGAGAAAAGTTTAAAGATAAATGCCAAAGTGGCAAAATGGTTTGAAATGAGATTGATTGAATTTTAGTCTTCTCACAAAAAAATGTCAAGGTATTATTAAATTGATTGAAGTTTATTTATGAAAATGTTTTTGAAAATGCATGGACATAAGTCCAAGTTTATTATGAAACTAGTTTAAGTTTCAAAACAAGAAGAGTTTAAAAAGGAGGGAGAAGATTTTTGAAATTAAAGAAGATGGGGAGGAGTAGAAAAGGATATCCTAAAGCATAAGGTAAAAGCTAAGGAGAAGAATCATCTAACCAACAAGAAGCCAATACTTGACATTATGAGTCAAGATAGAATTCTCATTCTCTAGATTAAAAACCAAGCAAGTAAAGATACTAGACCTCTTGAGAGAACAAAACTTCAAGTGTATTAAGTCTTCACAAAAATTGGGCAGAGTAACAACTGTATACAGGTGAATTCCAGATTACAAACAGAGAATGTAATCACAAAAAGCTGCACACAAAAACAAACAAGCAACCCAATGTCTTGAGGTAAACCTCAAGAACTCCAGACAAAATAATCAGATAAGATCACAAGGTCTCCAGGAAAGGCCAAGGTTTCTAATCCTAAGTCCAAAAGTCCAATACTCCATAATGCCAAGGATAGTAACCAAATAGTCCAAGTAACATTAAGAGTTTTTTAAGGTTTATGTTGATTATTAAGTATCTTAAGAAAAGAAAAGAAAATCTCAAGTGAGCAAAGTAAAAATGGCAAGAAAATAAATGCTCAAATGAGCAAAGATGAAAATGACATGAAATGTAAATGCTAAAAAATAAATAGTATATAAAGCATAAAAAAGAAAAAAAGCATAAGATAAAACAAGTCAATAATTAGTGGTTAGCTAGATGACCATCTTGAAACATGCATTTGGAACTCATTAGAGAATTGGTAGGACCAAAGCCTCCACACAACAAGTTGCATTTGCTTTTTATCAAGTATATCATCCATTTGGAGTTCTCAGAAGTACCATTTAATGATCAACGATGTTTAAGTGATCCGCGTTGACCAAAGGTGTTATAGACCCATTAGAGGATTGGTAGAACCAAAGCCTCCACACAATGAATCTCAAGGTTATTGGATCAAAGAGATCAAATTAATATACTTGGGCTTGCAATCATAAGTTTGGGCTACGAATGATCATTTATTCGAATCGGGACAAAATTTAGCGCTATGTTAAGCAATTGTAAGTGGACTTATATAGAAGTCGCACCTATTTTGAGGTCGGTCAATAGCAATCTATGCACCATTTTTTTTAGACATGATATAGAGATCATGCTCCAACAACATTTATTGCAATAAGAAGGGGATGAGATGAAGGGGGATAGGGTAAAAAGAATGTACAAACCACATTTGAATTAAATTTTAATCAAACTACTATTAAAATCATTCATCCATTTTTTGTGGAGCTAAACTCAACACCATGGATCCAATGATGTTAATAAAGTTCATGATCCAAAACCTAACCCAAGATCAGCCAGAAAATAATCACAAAATAATATCACATTTAATATATACATTAAAAAAGGTTTAAAAATGTTTAAAATAGAAAATAATGAGGAAAATATCAATTATGTTCAAATTAATTAAGAAATGAAAAATAAGGCCATAGAAAAATCAAAAATGGATCCAAATATTTTTATAAAAATTTTGCTAATTTTTAAAAGTCAGAAATTATTTTTAAACTAATTAAAATTTCTCAAACAAACATAAAATAGGTCAAAAATAGTAAACCTCGACATAAAATTCCATAAAATTTTCAGAAAGTAAAAAATATGCAAAATAAAATTTATGGATTTTTTCAGAATTAAAAAATGTCAGAAAGTATTTTTTAGGTAATTAAAAGAAAGAAAATAATACAAAAAATATATAAAAAATACCAAATGTCAAAATAAAAATGTGAAAAAATATTCATGAGATCAGAAATAATTCAAAGTATTTTTGTGAATTTTTTCATAATTTTTGGATAAAAAATAAAAGAGTTATGAATTTTTGAAAATTTAATCAATAAAAATATAAAATCAGAAAATAAAATAAAACCAAAAAGATGTGGACCATCAGATCATAGTCAAAACGCGTTAGTAAGCTAATCCAATGGACCAGACGCGTTGTGCTTGATATGGACCTTAGTGAAAAACGCATGTGATCAGAAAAAGGGCAACCAATGAAATTAAAACGTTTGGCACGTTATTATTGGCTGAGACGAGACATGTCATCATCTTCAACCTCTAGACACCCTGCAATGGGAATTTTGTCAGATCCTTCAAATGGAAAAAATAGGATCCCAGGCTAGCATCATTGAACTCGTCTCTTCAAGACGATTCTAACACAACCATCGCGCCAAATTTATATAAGGTTATGGGAGAGATATGAATCAAAAGTCCAGAAAATAGCGAGCACCTTCAATTTGAGATTTCTCTATCAATTCTCAATGGATTTAAAAATTGTAAGCAACATTAGAATCAGAAGAAGGAGTAGAATAGATGAATGCTTGATTTGGATCCAAATGGTGGAGAATTCTACCTTTTCGAAGTTCAAGTAAGAAGCTCTGAAACTGGACTTCTGTAGCTTGAATTATGGCTCGTTTTGATTGGTTTAAGTGCTGGAGAGTTTGTATGATGCTAAAGGATGATGAATGCGCAAAGAATTTTGGAAAAGGAAGCTTAAATTTCAGAAACTGAATTCAAAAAAAGTGGGTTCGTGTGAGGTTTTGGCAGGGTGTTCTTGGCTCTCTAAGCTTGGGAAATGGATGGGGGCTGACCCTCTATTTATAGAGAAGTGAATGGGAATGAAAATTTGAAGAAACAAGGAAGTTTGGAGGGAAATTGAATAAGGGTCGAGCACGAGTGAAGTGTGACTTCATTTCCATCAAAACTCAACCAAATCTTGCGTTTAGGGTGATAATCACTTCTGGAAAGTTTTTTAATCAAGTTTAAATCAAAAACACCCACAAATCTTGTGGTTAGAAGTCACATTGTGGATTTCAAAATTCTGACTTTGTGAAAAATTCAGTTTCAAGTTACCAAATTCAAATCCATGGCATTTCCAACTCAAGGGGTCTTAGGGCATAATTCTTGATGCTTTGGAAAGATGAGGTTACAAGATTTGCAATGGAAAAAGAATGGAATCAAATGGATGTTTGAGATGAAAGTTACATGGAGTCAAAGTTGAAGAAAAATAGTTGACTTTCCATACTTAGAAATATTTCAAAATCTTCTTCAAAAATGACCTATAATCTTTTGTATCCAAACATGGACTTCTACTTAGAATTTTCTATTGACCAAAAAAATGGAATGAAGTAGACCTCTTAATGACATTTTGAAATTTGAACCATGCAAAATCTCCAAAAAATGAGCAAGTTATGACTTGTTGAAGTTGGCCAAAAATCATGAAATGACCTATAATCTTTTACATATTTAAGGCAACTTCCATCTCTTTTCTCACTTTGAACATAAAAGAAGGCACAAAGTAAACATACTTAAGATCATCATGGAAAAAAAATGGACTCAAGGTGATAAAAATTGACCAAGTTATGACCATTTGAAATCACATAAGGAAAATTGTGGATTCATCTGGATGACTTGTAATCTTTCTTCTTCACCAAGTTCCTTCCACATGAAAACTCCTTGGAACTTTTAAAGTGATTTGTTGGTAATTATTTGAAGAGAAATATGTCTATCGAATCACTCAAAAATACCAAAAGGTGAGCAAGATATGCTCCCTTGAAGTTCAAAACCCTAGCCTCTAGATCAAGAGAATGCTTTGAGGAACTTTGAGAAGTTTGAAAAAACTTCTTGTGCCAATATTCTTTCTTTGTGAATATAGGTTGTTGAGTATGATTATGAGGACTCATAGCCACCAAAACCACTTCCATGTCTTGAAATTTGAGAGAAATGTGCTCTTGTGACCAATAGGAACAAGACCTTGTCCAATCATGACAACTTCTTCCCTCAACCCCTTGTACTTTTGAATCCAATTTGGTAACTTTGAAATATGTTGAACAAAAATAAGCCTTGTCATGCCATTTCTTCCAAAACAACTTCAATGGTGAGGTTTGAATTTATCAAGATTTATTGACTAGGGCATGGAAATAAACTCATGAACCCATGAAGCAACTTGCTAAACCTCATTGCCTTTACCTACATTATTAACAAGTAAGACAAACCAACATTGCATTTTATTAATTAGAAAGAAAATCAAAGCAACATATTCATGATCACAAAAGAAAACAAGTCAAGGTGCTTTGGGATTCCTCAAAGAGCAAAGCTAAAGATAGGGAGAAGAACCAAAAGCCTTAATGCGATCTTGTTGTGATTGAATCAACATGGTATGGTGAAGGGATCTTAGGGGGAAAAATTGGGGTACAACAAATGTAGAGACATAACTCTATCTTGGTAGAATTAATACCAAAGATAAATTCACAATTTAATCGGTAAAAGTATAAATCGGTAAAATGTATAAATCGGTAAAATGGTGAATAAATATACTATATAGGTATTGAATCGTGTAGATACATTCCAAAATTATTCGATTACATTGTGCACGACAATACATACAAAAAATGGTTCGGTTATATTCTAAAATGTACCAAACGAATGGTTACCGCTTAAATCTAAAACCAGTTCTTTCTTAGACTTCTCCCTATTTGATTCTCTCTCAAGTTCCGACAACTTGGTGAATTCGGCCATCCTTTCAAAAAAATGATCCGACCAAGTTTCCACCTCTTTTCTGGAATGTGTCGTCCATTGCCCTGACGTAGCCGGAATAGGACACCCCTGCTTCAAATAAACATGAACAGAATGGAGAGATCTAAGATACCCAATACAGATGATGCAGTCTGATGGGTCTTGAGGTGGGAGACTCTGTTGTGGGAAAAATGCCTCCAAAAAACCATATCTCATGAGATTGATACACACCTTGTCATATGAATTTTCTATAAGATTACCCATTTCATGAAAGCACATCCACTTGTCAGGTGGTGCGGAACCGGTAATACTTGGAACAAGAGCATTATGAATTTTATTGAAATGTTCCTTACCCTCGTATAGACGTATGTAATCTTCCTTATGCGCCGTCAATTTCGAAATAAGTGTTTGTCGTACAACATTGTGGTTCTCCTCACCTTTACATAGTAAATTAGACATGTCCCGAAACCATAATTACCGCCCCCATCCCCATATTTACGATACTTTCAATGTGTTTTTGAATAAAACCCGGTATCTCATCAATATGAATAATCATCGGTGGAATTGGTTGTTTTTTTATCGGATGTGTACAAGGTGGTTTAGAAATGCGAGCTCCTTTAAAAACACTTTTTTTGCTATTTTTGGCTTGGAGATTCTGGGAAATATGAATTCACAACTTCATGGTAAGACAGAGTCCACCTTGTTGAATTTTCATCTTGTGTACTTTTACACTTTTTAGGGGAACCTTTGGTTTTTACCAGTTGTGAAGGAGGTTTTATATCGGCAGTTTCTGGGTAGGCGGTTTTCCTCAGTTGTTCTTTAATATGCAATCTTATAGTGTCATCCGCTTTAGAAAATCTATCCATGATCACTTCAAACTCGGTTGAGATGGTAATATTCTATGTATCGTCCTTCTTAGAACCATAGTCATAAAATCAAAGTCTTTTCCAATGAGTAAAGACCTCGTCCATGCGTATGGGGGTATTTAGCTTCATTTTTTTAAAAATGAGACAAGCATATGGAAGCCCATAGGTTTTCCTAATTGTACATCCACACTTTGAAATATCTGACTTCGTTGTCTCAACACACTTTGCTTCATGAAAAATAAAATTCAATCTCGCTCGGGATATTTTAAGATTCAACTGTGAGTAAAGAGCGTTATCTTTAAAACGGTGTTCTACGACAATTATGCTCCGACCAAAAGTTGTTTGAATTTCATTATGGTTGTTTTGGAGCATTTAATTCATTGTGTCTCATTCTCTTCAAAAGTCACCCTTTCCATCACCCAACCATTTATTCAATGTTGCATGCGCATATTTGACTCTATTAGTTGTAGTGTTTCCCAAGTTTCAAACGTGGATCGTCCAAGCACGCACCACTTTCTCTTTCACCGTATCAAGAATAGTAGTTTCAACATATTTTAGAAAATTAGGAAACTTGACACACAAGCTCCTGAAATGTACCACATTCTCAGTGTTTTACCCCAAAATTTTCCCTTCCGTTTTCTTCAAGTCATTCTTTTAAGGGTTCTCAAAATGCTCAAGAAACTCAAGGGTTGACCAGTCAAAATTCTCCTCCTAAACAAAGGGTCTACAACTAGGGTTTTGTGTTTCTCAAGTAAGTTTAGTTTGAAAAGGTCTCAAATGGTTTTCATGGTTCATCATAGGTCCTCAATAGTGCTCATGTCAAGTTTCAAGTCTTGCATCACAAGTTTGCTCAGTCAATAGCTCAAATGATTGAAAATCAACTGTATTGGGTAAAAAGTCAACTATGATCAACATACAATCAAACTTCAAGATTTTTTGTCAACATCAACATTTTAAATTAATATTAATCATTTTATCAATGGTTGATCATGATTCCTCAAGGAAAGCCCTCAAATCATCAAAGGTCAAAAATTGCCAAATTAGGGTTTCCTCAGGAGAAGTCAACTAAACTTTGACCAAGTATAACTTTCACATGCTTCATAAAAATTTCCCAAACCAAAGCCCATTTGCAATGAAATTCAATTATCTACAACTTTGTATTTATTCTCAAGTCCAAAAAATGCTTCATTTGAAAGATATGAGCTAATGCATTACAGGTCATTTTGAAAAGTCAACAAAAAGACACTTTTTGTCAAGGCAACTTGCATCAAGATAAAATCTCCAAATGAAAAAATGATTAAAAGAGAAATTGTAGAGGAAATCTTGATATTTCCAAAAAGTCAAAGATCACCTTCAAAAGATGGAAATTGAGCAAGTTATGAGTTGTACAAGTTGGGAAATTTTGAGGAAATGCATGAAATGCAAAATGAGCAAACTTGAAATTTTGGACTTGTGACCAAAATTTTTAGATTTCAAACATGTCCATGACCTTATGAAAGACTCCTAAGCTCACTCATACCTTGTCTTATATTTTATTATTATTTTATTTATATTTATTTTGTTTTTATTCAAATAAATGTAAGATAAATTAAAAGAGATACAAGATAATTGGGCCAGGTTCATGAGTGGTCTTTCAAGGCCCAAAATAACCCAACAAGACATGCCAAATTCTTGTAAGGATAAAAGAAGAAAGAATCACTAAAAAATGGCAAGTTTTCAATGTGTTGGATTTTTGTTTCATGGCCATGAATGCCTTTGTTTTTGTTCCATATTTGTTGCTCCATTTCACTCCTCTATTTAAGGCCAATAGCATCGGATCACAAAAACATGAAATCCCTGCTTGAAACAGCTTGCAAAACTCTCACATTTTATCAAAAAAAACCTAAGTTCTAAAACAACTTCTACCAGGCCTCTCTTTCCACGATTTTAATTCCATTCATCTCCTAGAGCATCAAAGGGTGGGTATGGATCAATCATGATGATCATGCATGCATGAAATTGCATATCATCACCTTGTCGATTTCACTTTTTTTTTTGGAAAATCATGTCTTTAATCTTGCCATATTTTAATTCGATTTGATGTTTCTAATGTGATCTCGAGTGTTGTCTGAACAAGTTTAGATCTCCAACATAGCCCCATGCACGTTAGTTGGCTAGGAGCCATTTTTCCTCCGATCAGTGTAACTTGTTTCGAAATGCATGTTCCAAGAGATTTTAGCCAAAAATAAGGCTAGATTTGGAATCAGGAGGTTTCAATTAGGGGGTAGCATGTGTTTATCTGTTTAATTTTGACGTTTTCGCAGGTTTTGGAATGTTGGTTCGCCGGAGAAGACGACGAGGCTAGGGCTCTGGCACTTCTCCATACATTAGAAACGTTTTACAAATATAATGTTTTTGTTTGATTCTAAAAACCCGATGTACTGTCCACCCCAGCGGTAAGCCTGTGTGTGTTAAGGTGTTGGTGTGTCAGGGTAGGGGTTCGATCCCTGCCTCTGGCATATTATTTTTTCAATGTTTTCTATTTCAGATCCAGTGCATGTCAAGTCTAACACATGCATGGTGTACTTCATCTAACAACCACCTGATCTCAAGATTAAAGATCTAACGCCTCAAATGCACACTACACCATGAACCTTCAGGGAGCCACCCTCACTGGATCCAGCGCAATTCTGGGCCTTGTCCAGTTTGGGCTTAACAAATTATTTTTCTCACCCCCCCCCCCAGTTTTTCTTTTCAGCAGGCCCATTCTTTTTTTCTTTGTTTTAATTAATTATTTTTCTTTTTTGATCAATTTTAATTTTATTTACTCAACAAAAATCATAAAAAAATTAGATTTAGGTTTTTGATTAATTAATTTAATTTTTGATAAATAAAAATGATTTAATTTAATCATATTTTGATTTTATTTTATTAACTAATTTGTAAGTCATTTAGAATTAGGGTTTTACACTAAAAAAAATTCTAAACAAAAACACCAAAAACGTTTTTCTTAAATGCTTAGAAATTTTTTAGGGTTTTTAACATCCTTCCCTTTTCAATCTTCGCGCGCCTATTTATTTTTTGCATTATTATAAATATTGTAACTGTTAATGGCATGTAATAGATTTAAACAAGGATTTCTTTACTCCCCCCCCCCCCCCCCCACCCCCCACACACACACACACACATTTTTTTGGTTTGTAACTCCTCATCCCCGAAGCACTGTAACAACGTAGATTCTATTTCCCACATTTTTACCTTTCGCACTTATGTATGAATGTATGTGTGTGTGTGTGTATATATATATATATATATATATATATATATATATATATATATATATATATATATATATATATATATATATATATATATATATATATATATAACTACTAGTTGAATAGGATTGTATAGCAAAGACTAAAAGCAAACACTAGATAACCATAAATCCAAGATTAAAATAACTAAACCTCAACACACTTCACACACACACACACACACCTCTAGGGTGATCCTCACTTGTTGCCTCGGATATAAATAGTCATGCCCCTCAAACGTGGGATGCTTTAGCAAAGACCCTTCGGTTAAAAGATTGTAGTCCCTCGATGAACCTTCGATGTTGCCTCGATAAATGATCTTAGTCCCTTACGATAATTTCTAAAGCGTCTTACAAGTTGCCTTCATGACTGTACGATGACCCGCGCTTGTCCCTCAAACATCCAATGATAGGTCTTCCTACTAACTAATGGTAGGATATCACTATCTAAAGGAAATGAGGAAAAGAACAAAGACTTTTTGAGTAGGTAGATAGCTCGTAGTCTCTTTCTCACAAATCAAAAACTTTTCTCACACATACACTTTTTTCTAAAATATTTTCAAAGACAAATATTTTGTATGCGTTCTCAACGATACGAGAATCATTACAAAGTTTGCCGCACTTAGGCATTTTTCAAAATATTTTTCAAACACACAAGCACAAAAGCATTTTCAAAGTGAGCTAGCGATTAAGAGCCCGTAGATAACTATGGATGAAAAGGGTGCTAATACCTTCCCTTTTCATAACCTACTCCCCTTACTTAGAAAAATCTCAAAAGGTCTTTCATGTTCTTTTCACCCTTTCCTTTATTGGATAAAATAAGAGTCAGTGGCGACTCTTGCTATCCGTAAAATTTGTGATAAAAGGCAAAACCAAAAGTCAATTCTCCCACCGTATTACAGAACTGGAAACTCTGCTGGGAAAATCTAAAAAGTAGGGTTACCTTAGAGCTAGATCACCTTTAATTTTCTTTCCTTGTTGATTTTCCTGATTTATTTTTTAGGGTTGTTTGGGTATTTCTTGTATATATCCTATACCCGGATCTGGGGAATTTTAGGTAAGGAGCAATAGATCCTAAAGAATGTACGGCATACACCGATACGGTTGAAGCGATGGCTATATTAGTGCGACACATTGGTTGGTGTTGGTGTCCCTTGAGTTAAGTCAAGGAGAATGATGGGCTGCCGTGTGGTGTTATAAAGCACTAACTGACCGTAGAACCATAGTTGACATAACTTAGCCATTAGAAAGTAGTGAGATGGTTGGATTTGGTGCAGAATGAAGTTGGTTGATACTCGATGCTACACTTATTTAGATCGGACTCTCGGGATATTTTGGTCGCAAATCAGATGCTTGTGCTGAAACAATGCCTGAGAGAAAGATTAGTGATATTGCGGCTCCTAGAACCTGGTTACTTCTTTTAGGACAGGTCGAGCCAACTAAAACTCAAGAGGGTACTTACCTACAAACTCCATGCAAGCTTAAACCTAAGGCCTTGTGTGTTTTGTTTGTGTTTGATAAATTGTTCAAACATGACATCATGACATCATACCATACCATTTTTACTAACCATTTCAAGGACCAAGAGATTTATCATTGTTCTGTTTTACAGGCTATGGCCTCCCCTCTCTGAAACACTATTTGGATCAACTTTGCAAGGGTACCTCCTCAGCTTAAAGAGGCAGTCTCAAGGGTTCCCAAAAGTTCTTCATTCATCAAAAGGCATGGCCGACTACTCCGTCTGGTTCCCCTGGGTTTTGACGAAAACATGATGAGTGTCCTATTCCAGTTCTTTGACCTTGCACACCACTGCTTAACTTTTCCAGATTATCAGTTGGTACCCACAATGGAAGAGTTCTCTCAATTACTGGGGGTACTTTTCCTTGATCAGACACCCTTCATCGGTTTAGAGGAAACTCCGAAACCAGAAATTATTGCAACAACCTTACATCTGAAGTGGTGCGACATTATATCAAATTCGGAAACAAGAAGTGGAGTCAAGGGTTTTTTGGATAAATTTATGATAGAGAAGGCTCAAATATTTTTGGATGCTATGAGTTTTCAGGCTTTCGAGGAGATATTGGCTCTTCTAATCTATGGGTTGGTATTATTCCCAAATCCAGACCAACTCATAGATGTGAACACCGTCAAAATTTTCCTCGCTCATAACCTTGTGCCTACTTTGCTCGGAGACATTCTGCATTCTCTTAACACTCGTACTATGAGGAGGTGAGGAACTCTCGTGTGTTGTATATATCTGTTGTCCAGGTGGTTTATTTCGCACCTTCCCCGCTCGGTAATGAAGAATGAATAGGGTTTGAGGTGGTCGCAAAGAATAATGTTACTTTCTCATACAGACATCTACTAGTATTCCCGATCTCATGAGGATATCATTATCATTGACCACTGTGTGGAATTCCCTAATGTCCCAATCCTTAGCATTAGGGGAGTAATTACTTATAACCCATCTCTGGCTCTACGTCAATTTAGTTATGCTCGAAGAGATGGTCCTCACGACGCACTTATCCAGGGTATTGTATTCGACTACGAAAATGATCCTCGAGGTTATCGTTAAAGGTTTATACATGCTTGGGGCATGTTAAGCAAGATTGTTAGTAAGGCTGTAAGACATAAGAACTACAACCCTCTGGAGCCCTATCTCAAATGGGTACGACCTCGAGCTTAAAACCTCATGATGCCACACCCATCTGTCTCACCGGTAATCATGGAGCCTGTTGTCGAAGGAGACTTTTCTCGCACCATGCTCCAACCAGACATGCCTACTGACCTTGAAGAATTGCAGAAGTATTGGATTCAACTAAAGGAGGAATGGGACACCTTTGAGACTCAAGTCTATGCAAGTGATGAGAAAGTGTTGGAACTCACCAAGCAGCTTCATGAGGAGAAAAGTCTTAATGCATACATCAACACAAAGAGGAAGCGTATGTGGGAGACTTGAGTCTTAGGTTTTAGGAGTTTATATTGTTGTCTCTTTGAGACCTTATTGTTTTCATTGTAAGCCTAAAATGAAATTGTAATATGAACTTACTAATAAAATATTTGTTTTTATTTCCTCTTGGCTAGAAAATTTAAATCTCCTAAGGTCCTTGAAAACATTGCATTTGCATATCATGCAACATTACATAATAGGTTTTTCATACAAGTTTCTCATTTTCTCACTGTTTATTTCAGCAGAAAAAAGGCTCTCGAAAAAACCGTCAAGGATATTCAGGCTCAGTATGCCCAATTTCAAGAGACTCTTCTGAATCTGGCACAGGGGCAGAAAGATCTGATGGCACTCCTCACCAAGAAAAAGAAGACTAAGAATCTGGTTGTTATCCTCAATATAGGGATAAGGTTCAAGGGTCCTACTCAACTAGTTCAAGTGAATGATATTTCCTCTGAGGAAGACGACAACCAGGAAGAAGATGGTAGAAGCATCAAGCACGAAGAAAGGAATAACCAGGGTTATGAGAATGTCCATGAAGACAAAGACTACTTTGATGAACAGTACCCTCCTACAGATGACAAATACAAGCAGTTGGAAGACTGATTCGAGGCTATGGAAATCTAGAAGGTGCCTGGTTTGGATTTTGGAGAACTAGGTCTGGTCCCGGGGGTGGTCATCCCACATAAGTTCAAGGTCCCTGTCTTTGCTAAATATGATGGGGTCTCTTGTCCTAAACTCAATTTGAGGTCATATGTTTGAAAGATTCAACCTCATACTGTTGATCGAAAATTGTGGGTCCATTTCTTTCAAGAAAGTCTGGCTGGCACTCAACTTGAATGGTTCTATCAGCTGGAGGCAAACAACATCCATATATGGGAAGACTTGGCTGCTACTTTCTATAAGTAGTATCAATATAATGATGATCTTGCACCGACCCGTGTGCAATTATAAAACATGTCCATGGACTCAAATGAAGGGTTCAAGGAATATGTATAAAAATGAAGGGATTTAGCTAGAAGGGTGCAACCTCCTTTGACTGACCGGGAATTGGTGGATATGTTCATGGGAACTTTGACAGACCCATTCTTTAATTTGTTGATTGGAAGCTCTTCGTCTGGTTTTACGAAGTTGATTCTGACTGGGGAAAGAGTGGAAAGTGGTTTTAAAAGTGGGAAGATTTTGATGGCTACATCTTCTAATGTTATGAAGAAGTCATTATATGGTAAAAGAGAAACCAATACTGTGTATGGCCAGAAGAGTCGTAGAAAAAATGACCTCCATCAATCTGTGGGAGCGGTGTTGATTTCCAATCTGGCGCCTATTCAACAACAATAGGGTCACCGACGAAGGTCAAACGCTCTGTTGAGGCAGTTTACCAAGATTGGTATGCCTTTATCTCAGGCATTACAACATTTGTTAAAGGCCGAACTCATTTCACCGCGGGATCCTCCTCAGAATCCCAACACATCCTCTCCAAAGTACAATCCAAATGTAAGGTGTGCCTATAATTTGAATAGTCCTGGGCACGACACCAACAAATTCTCGGCCTTAAAGAGCAAGATTCAGGATATGATCGATAATAAGGAAATTGAGTTTGATCCTCCGAAGACTCTGAACGTGATTTATGCACCTATTCCCAAGCATGATAAGGGCATAAGTACTATTGAAGATGTGTTGTATGTTACCACTGTAGGTGATGTGGTTACTCCTCTCTCGACAATAAAAAAGAATTTGTTACAAGCAGATTTATTTTTCGGTTGTGTTGAAGAATGTTATTGTTGTGCAGTTCAACCCAATGGTTGCGGGTTACTGAAGGAAGGCGTTCAACACCTGATGGATGAACATGTAATTTTGATTCAGAAAGTTCCGAATGCTGAGAATTTGTGCCAAGATTTGTCTGTTGTATCTAGTACTCCTTTCAGGATCACTTCCAAGGGTCCATTAAGGATTACCGCCAATCCAAAAGCTAATCCTTTGATTATCACTACACCTGGACCCATCCATATTCCTCGAAAAAATATATTCCATGGAATTATGGGTCTGACGTCTATTACCATGTGTTGTACCCCAAAATTTTCCCTCTCACTTTTTCAAGAATCTCCTCACAAGATTTCTACTGGGCCAAAACTGCACAAGGTTTGATCAGCTCAAGTCGCCATGGATCATATTGGATTTTCAAGAATTAGGTCAAGGAGGAAGCTATTGAAAGAGCAAATCAGATAAATTTGACTGCTCTTGACAAAATCAAAGAAAACAAGTTTGCTTCGACTGGTGCTTAAACTTCAACAAAAGTTTCCCCTCCATTTTAGCTTCGACTGAGTTTGGTGTCCCTTTGGAACATTCTCATTCGACACAAAGAGGAAGAGTCTCTGGTAGCCTCCTTCGAATCACAGAGGAAGAGTCTCTGGTAGCCTCCTTCGACTCAAAGAGGAAGGGCCTCTTATATTCTTTTTCAACTCCAAGAGGAAGAATCTCTTGTAGCCTCCTTCGAATCAAAGAGGAAGGGCCTCTTGTATTCTTTTTCGACTCCAAGAACAAGAATATATTGTAGCCTTTTTCGACTCAAAGAGAGGAAAGCCCCCTGTTGATGTCCTTCGACTCATAACTTGGTGGATTCCTACTGTAGCTTCCCTTCGACACATGCATAGCCTCTATACCATGACATGTCTGGATCTTCCAATGGAAGGTTATACCTTGGTGGCCCATCTGAAGAATTGCAAGATGCATATGTGGTCCATTTGAAGGACATTTTGAAAGAAACATTGTTATCTGAAAAGAAGTCTAGTCAAAAGCTAGAGCCAGTTGGTCAAAACAAAGGAGAAGTAGTCTAGATGCTAGTAGTATCAGGTGCAAATCTATTGCACTGGCCACAATATTCCAAACATACAAACTACTCACTATGTCATTGCCTCAGGAGAAGAAAGCACCATGGTGGTGCATTCTAAGAGTTTGTCAGGCATGTCTGGATGACCCCAATCGAAGGTCATATATTACTGACCCATCCCAAGAGCTTTAATTTGGCCCCTTCGAAGGATATCTATAGGAGTCATTCGAATGACACTTCGATTGAAAAAAAAAGAGATGTTTATTGAAAAGTCTGGTCGAAATGCGAGGCTAGGGAGTCAATACAAAAGGTTGAGATGCCAAAGGTACTTGTTGACCAAGTCCCATGCGCTTCCAGGATCAATCCTAATACACTGGCTATAAAACTCCAAAACTGCTGCATAGCAGTCCTGCATTGTTGCGCTATTCCTTGCACCAAAATGGCAATAAAAGACTATCCCTCGAAAGCCACAAATGCAGTATACCCCTTTTGTTTGAACTTTTTTGTTTTCCCTCCCAAAGCATCAACTCAATCTACCTATAAAAAGGAGGCATCAGCACACGTACAAAGGCCTGAATATATTTTCCAAGAAAATACTGGTGAAATCTATAACACCTCTCAACATTTTTTATTACACACTAAGAGGAAACCTCTGATTCATTCTCCAAGTGACCATCAAATCACTATTCGACCCACTCACCCAACTATCATACAATAGGCTTTTGGGTTTGTCCCATCACTTGTGATAAAATATCTTCCGACCCACTCATACCACCCCTTTCAATCCAGTCGCTACTTTCACCAAGTAGTAACTGGACTAGCCTCAGGGGACTCCCAACGAACCCTCATTTTCCATCAGAGAAAGCCAGTACCTCTCCCTTCGATTTAAGAACCTCAAGAGGTAAGTTTTCTTTCAAGCTTAAGTCCATTTTATTTTAACATCATGTACATATGCCAATATAAAAAAATATAGACATTTCCAAACTATTGTTTTAGCCTTCGATTCTAACTGCCTGTAGGATAAACGTAAACATTTCTAGATTTTGTTTTCGATTTTGACTGCCTATGTGTCAAAAAAGAATCATCCTTAGTCTAGTTATGGATTGGACTTTGAAACCCATAAATTTTCATGCTAACCCCTAGATCGTAGTTATATCTGGATATTGTATTTTTTAGACTGTAAGACAGGTTGGTTGTACTCTTCGATTGGCTTTTGCATAATCCCTTCGAATCATACTCTGAGGACCCAATATGCATACAAAGGGCCAAAAAGGAGCTTGTGGCAAAGTATGAATGATGTCGCTTCTGGGCCTCAAGCGAAAGGAAGAACTACACTGATTTCTAGGCAGAATCGAAAAGCGTGACCATCTTGATTCCAGCTCTCAGTCGAAGGAGTCAGAAATCCAAATCAAAGGAAGTCAAGAAATGCAGATTTGAAGGGTATGCATTCCATGCTGACTCCTAAAGCCTATCAAAAGAAATATCAAGAAGGGTGAGTCGAAGGTTACCGGCTAACACTCCTGCAGTCGAAGGAAACAAAAAAAGAAGATTCGAAAGGGGCCATGAAGATTTGAGTCGAAGGGTGCTACTGCCTGGGTCGAAGAGCTCGTTTTCCTTTCTTTTATTTTGGTTTTGCCTTTACATTTTCTTGCCTTTCAATATGGTTGTAATAATGTAGGATATTTATTTCCTGCATTTTTATTGCTTTATACAAATGTTAGTAACTAGGATGTATGGTAAGATAAAAACCAACAAATAGGCCACCCTAATCAAAGACTAAATGCATGCAAATCAAACACATTATTCACACATGCACCTCTAGGGTAATCTCACTTATTACCTATCGGAAAATAGTCATGTCCCTCGAACATGGGCGTTTTAGCAAAAGACCCTCGATAAAAGATCGTAGTCCCTCGATGACCCTCGATGTTGCCTTCGGTAAACGATCTAGTCCCTAAAACGACATTGCTAAAACGTCCCATATGTTGCCTTCTATGACTATACAAACGTCCCAACGCCCGTCCCTTCACATCCAACGATGGGGCTTCTTACCAAATCAATGGTAAGATAACAACATCTAAAGGAGGAGGAAAAGAACATCTAAGACCTTTTGAGTAGGTAGGTTCGCTCTTAGTTACTCGCTTGCTCACAACAAAAACATTTTTACACCAACACTCTCATTTGAAACATTTTCAAAAGACAACACTTTGTATGCATTCTTATAGAAACGAGAATCAACACAAAGACACCTTTTCAAAATCACGTTCAAAAAACACATCTCACAAACACCTCTTTGAACTATTTTCGAAACAAACACTTTGTATGCGTTCTTATAGAAACGAGAACCATTACGAAGTTCCATTTTCAAAAATACTTTCAAAAACCACACACAAAGCACAATTTCAAACAAAAGCAAGTGATCTAGCAAGTAACTAAGAGCCCATGGAAAACCATGGATGAAAAGGGTGCTAATACCTTCCCTTTTCATAATCTACCCCTCGAACCCGAGAAATAATCTCAAAAGGTCTTTCCTGTGCTTTTTTACCTTTCCTTTTGGATAAAAGAAAAGTCGGTGACGACTCTTGTTATCCGCACAAATGCGATCAAAATGCAAAACACCAAGTCTATTCTCCCACCGTATCACGGAACTGGCGACTCTGCTGAGGAATTAACTATTTTAAAGTGGGGTTACCTTAGGGTTAGATCTCATTTACTCGCTTTCATTATTTGATTTGTGTGCTTTATATTTAGTTCTTCGTATTGGGCTTGCTTTGATCCTCCACCCGGATCAGGGACACCTTTTTAGGTAAATAGCAATAGATTATAGAGACTGTACGACATAGACCGATATGGTTGAAACAATGGCTATGTTAGTGTGATGCATTTGTGGGTACCGGTATCCCTCGTGGTGAATCGAGGAGAATACGGGGCCGCTGAGTGGCGTCATGAAGCACTAATTGACCTTAGAACCCTAATTGAACAAACTTGGCCATTAGGACGTAGTGAGGTAGCCGGTTTCGGTGTAGAGCTGAAAATTGGTTGATACTCGATACTACACTCATTGAGGCTAGACTTTTGGGATATCTCAGAAGAAAGAAAAGATTGTTGTGCTGAGACAATGCCTAAGAGAAAGGTCGGTGATATTGAGATCCTTTAGAACCAGATCATTATTTCTAGGACAGGTTGAGCCAACTAGACTTCAAGAGGGTACTTACCTACAAAACTCATGCAAGCCTAAAACATAGGGACTTGTTTGTTGTGTGTGTATATTTGCTTGTACATAAACATCATAAAAATCATAAACATCATATGCATGCTCACTAACCATTTCAAGGATTTAGAAATTTATCTTTGTTTTTTGTTTTGTAGGACATGAATTCTCTCCGAAGAAACACCATCTGAATCAGCTTTGTAAAAGCACATCCTCAACTTCATGAGCTAGCCTCAAGAGTGCCCGAGGATTCTCCTTTTACCAAGAAATATGGTCAACTCCTCAGTTTGGCTACATCCAACTTCTAAGAAGAAATGATGTGTGTACTATTCCAATTCTTTGATCCCGTACATCATTGTTTCACTTTCCCGGACTATCAGTTGGTACCCACGCTGGAAGAGTTCTCCCTACTCTTAGGGGTGCCCGTGCTTAATCAGATACCGTTCACCGGTCTAGAAGGGATTCCAAAACCTGAAGTCATCGCCGAAGCTTTACATGTGAAGAGGGACGATGTCATAGGCAATTGGGAGAAAAGAAGTGGGGTTAAAGGCTTTCTAGCTAAGTTTCTATTGGAAAAAGCTCGTTCATTCTGGGATGACATGGATTTCCAAGCTTTCGAAGACATACTAGCTCTCCTCATTTATGATTTGGTTCTGTTTCCCAATTCGGACCAATTCATAGACATTAATGCCATCAAAGTTTTTCTCTCTCGCAATCCTATACCTACCTTACTATGAGACATCTTGCATTGCCTTTATACCCTCACCATAAAGAAAAGAGGCACCGTTTTGTGTTGTATCCCCCTACTCGCTAAGTGGTTCACTTCACACCTGCCTCAATCAGCATTAAAGAACAAGCGAAGACTGACTTGGTCTCAAAGATTGAAGTCTCTCACCCACTCTGATATTTGTTGGTGCTCGAGATCCTTAGAAGATATCTCTATTATTGACCGATGTGGGGAGTTCCCTAATGTACCTCTACTTGGTATTAGGGGAGGTATCACCTACAACCCATGCTTAGCTCTTCAGAAGTTTGGGTATGCCCGAAGAGACGGCCCTCATTAGATGCTCATCCAAGGTCTGGTGTTCGACTACGACAAAGAAGACCAAGGTTACCTCCAGAGGTTTACACGTGCTTGGGGAATGGTGAACAAGGTGGAGAGTAGGACTTTGGGACATAAAAAATATATCCCTCTCGAGCCTTACCTTAGGTGGGTACGGGCTCGTGCCCAGAGTCTCTTGATGCCTTACCCTTCCATCCTTCCTGTCATCATTGAGCCTGTTATTGAAGGAGACATCCCATATACCATTATTCATCCTGACATGCCTACCTCTCTCAAAGACCTGCAGAAAGCTTGGGTTCAGTTAAAGGAAGAGCGAGACACCTTTGAAGCCCAGTATTACGCCAGTGAGAAGAAGGTCCTGGAGCTCACCAAACTGCTTCATGAAGAGAAAAACTTGAATGCCTACATTGCTCCAAAGAGGATGCGTTCAGTCTTTTTGTCTTAGGAATTTTGTTGTATTTTGTTTCTTTCTTTGTAAGCCCAAGGAGGCATGATGTATTCAAACTTGGTTTTATTTAATATGGCGTGTGTTCCTTTTTTGGTTTGAACAAATTTAAATCTCTAAACTTCTTTGAAATCATTTGCATATTACATCTTCATTCATCATAACATCATACAGGTTTCTCATAACAGGTCACCTTATCCTTCTACTGTTTATTTCAGTGAGATGGATGTTAAAAAAACTGTGAAAGATCTTCAGGCGCAGAATGCCCAGTTTCAACAAATGCTCATGGCTCTGACAAAAGGACAAGAGGAGTTGAAGATTCTTCTGGCTAAAGAGAAGAAGAAGAAAACGAAGAAACCAACCGGTGTTGTAATCATGGGAAGAAGGTTTAAAGGACAAACCAGGCGAACTTTAGACTTTGCAACATCGTCAGGCGAAGGAGATAATCAAACCCAAGAAGTGAACAACGACCCAGCATCTGAAGAAGAGGAAGAGCCTGATTACTCTGAGGAACAATATCCTCCTACTGATGATAAATACAAATAGCTAGAGGATCGTTTGAATGCTATGGAGATTCAGAGGGTACCCGGTTTGGACTTTGAAGAGTTAGGACTCATCTCGGGGGTTGTTATCCCACAAAAATTCAAGGTCCCAACTTTCACCAAGTACGATGGTGTATCTTGCCCGAAGCTACATCTAAGGTCATATGTCAGAAAGATTCAACCCCACACGGCTGACAAGAGTCTATGGGTGCACTTATTCCAGGAGAGTTTATCTGGGACACTGTTGGATTGGTTCTACCAATTGGAGGGGACCAATATTCGCAACTGGGAATAGTTGGTCGCCGCTTTCTACCAACAATATCAGTATAATGCTGTTTTGGCTCCGATTAGGACGCAGTTACAAAGCATGTCTATGGGAACCAGGGAAGGTTTCAAAACCTATCGGGACCGTTTTTCAATCACCTCTATCTGACAGAGAATTAGTGGATATGTTCCTAGGCACCTTGTCGGGACTGTTTTTTAATCACCTGATTGGGAGTTCCTCAGCTGGGTTTACTGAATTAACTATGACTGGTGAGCGGGTTGAGGCGGGTATAAAAAGTGGCAAAATTGAAAGAGATGCATCCTCGAGTATGGTGAAGAATCCCTTTGTTGGAAAGAAGGAGGTCAGTGCTGCATATGATTATAGAAGTCAAAACAAAACCGATCGTTGTCCAGCAGTAGGGGCTGTCATGATTTCTAACCCTGCGCAAATCAACGGCGAAATTATCAGCGCAAACCAGAAACGCCCATGAGACGATTTACCCGGATTAACATGACCATGTCTCATGTTTTACCGCACCTTCTAAAGACCAATCTGGCAACTTTAAAGGAAGCTCCCAAGAACCTCAATACTGCTTCTCCTCGCTATAACCCGAACGCTCGATGTGCCTACCATTCTGAAAGCCCGGGGCACGATACAAACGACTGTTGGGCCTTAAAGAATAAGGTGCAGGACCTTATCGATGCGAAAGAGATCGAGTTTGAGCCCCCAGAAACGCCTAATGTAATAACGGAGCCAATTCCCAGACATGGCCAAGGTATCAACGCCATTGATGATGATCGTTTTGTTTCCTCCGTGAATGACTTAGTTACTCCTCTGTTAACCATTAAACAAAATCTACTGCAAGTCGACCTGTTCCCAGGCTGCAATGAAAATTGCCACTTATGCAAGTCTCTACCGAATGGTTGTTTGTTACTAAAGATAGGCGTCCAGCGCCTAATGACTAGAAAAGAGATCCTATTTGAAAAGCTACCTCTTATCAAAAGTTCTTATCAAGATGTTTCAATAATCACCATTTCTGACAATCCTCCCAAGGTCTCCACCAAAAGACCCATCAGGATTACATCTGTTCCAAGATCTGCACCTTTAATCATCACTATGCCAAGACCAATACCATACTCCTCGAATAAAGTTGTTCCCTGGAGTTATGAGGCTGACATTTATTACTACAGCGTCAAGCAAGATCAGTTGGCTATCAAGGACGAAGTCCCGAGAGATATTGATCCCGATATCAGTAACATCACTGGAACCAGCAAAAAACAAGAAATGGAAGAGTCTTCTCACCTGATATTTCTCCAAAGACCGTTGCTACTCTTGTGATCATTACTACTGCCACTCCTACTGACACTCCCAATGATACTCCTACTGTTATCCCTGCTGCCGATCCAAGGGGCAAAGAGGCTCTGAATTAGTTTGTCCAAATGAGAGAGCGTCCCGAGATCATCCTTAAAGCTTCTAGAAAAGAAATAGAAGAAATCCTGATGATAATCAAGAAAAGTGACTACAACATTGTCGAACAGTTGGGGAAAACCCCCTCGAAGATATCATTGTTGTCTTTACTTTTGTGTTATGAGACTCATGCCAAAGCCTTGGTAAAGTTCCTTAAGATCGCTCATGTGCCCCAAGAGACCTCCATCGACCAATTTGAAAACTGCGTGGCCAGTCTAACTGCTGATAACGGATTGGGCTTTTCCGACGCTGATTTAACCTCTAAGGCAAGGAAGCACAATGATGCCTTACATATTTCCATTGAATGCGGGGGTACCACACTTGCCCATGTTCAGGTGGATACTTGCTCATCATTGAATGTCTTGCCCAAAAATGCTCTCGATCGACTAGATTGCGACGTGCTTATCTTGAAACCAAGCAACATCATAGTAAGGGCCTTTGATGGCTCCAAAAGGACAATACACGGAGAAGTTAATATCCCCATAAAAATTGGGACTCAGACTTTTGACTCAATTTTCAATGTGATGGACATCCGCCCTTCATACTCTTGTCTGTTAGGTCGACCCTGGATCCATGGTGCTGGTGCCATCACTTCTACCCTACACCAAATGCTAAAATACCCGATCAGAGGAAAGATTGTCACAGTTCACGGAGAGGAAGAGTACATGGTTAGCCATCTGAACTCTTTCAGGTATGTCGAAATGGATGGTGAATTCATAGAGACTCCCTGTCAGAACTTTGAGGAAGTTCCAGCAACGGTCACAGAAACCAAGTCTACTCCAAAGGTCCCGAAGATTACCAGACCTCCATTGAATATGGCCTCGTTGAAAGATGCTCGAGCAGTAGTTGAAGAGGGAGGATGTACTATCTGGGGTCAGCTTCCGGATATTCCCTACAAGTTCGACAAATTTGGGTTAGGGTTCACTTCAGAGGCCCAGAAACTTGTTCAACGTTCTCGCGCTGGGGGACCACCTCTACGTATCAGCAATCAAGGAGTCAATGCAATAGAAGACAGTGATGGCAGCTGTAACATTGACGATTGGATTTTTCCAACCATATGCGGAGGACTCAACAATTGGGAGGCCAAATATTTCATTCCTATTACTTTTATTCAAGATTAATTATCTTTTAATATTTGCAGGCTTGTAATATTTAAACAATTCAGACTTTTTAAAACCTTATGTCTTACCCGAGGCACAACGGTCCATTTGTGAGGGTTGTCACTTCATTCCCATATGTCATTAATGAATCATGGATGTTTTTGCATCAAATTTTGTTTTCTTTGTCTTTTCTATCTTACATTTTATTTCATTCAAAGGTAGCTATGCTCTTACACACACTCACATATTAAAAATGCAGATCTACATCCACTCAGGATCTCATGGGTAACAGTTCTGCTATGGCCAATTGTGACTTTGAAAATCCGATCTACCAAGCCGATGACGAAGGTGGGGAAGATTATGAAGTGCCAGGGGAGTTGGCCAGGTTATTGCAACAGGAAGAAAGGACCATTCAGCCGCACGAAGAGCCGGTCAAAATAGTTAACTTAGGAACTGAGGAAGACAAAAAGGAGGTCAAGGTAGGTGCCAATTTGGAACCTAATGTCAAGGAGCGTCTGATTCAGTTATTGCACGATTATGTTGAGATCTTTTCCTGGTCATACGAAGACATACCAGGACTTGATGCAGACATTGTGGTACATCGTCTGCCTACAAAAGAAGATTGTCCCCCAATAAAGCAAAAGGTTCGTCGCATGAGGCCCGATATGTCTGGAAAGATCAAAGCAGAAGTCATGAAGCAATTCAATGCCGGATTTTTGGTTGTCACCTCTTATCCCCAATGGGTGGCCAATGTTGTTCCTGTACCCAAGAAAGACGGTAAAGTGCGGATGTGTGTTGACTACAGAGACTTAAACAGGGCAAGCCCCAAAGATGATTTCCCACTCCCCCACATCGACATCCTAGTCGACAATACGGCACAACACAAAGTGTTTTCCTTCATGGACGGTTTCTCAGGCTACAACCAAATCAAAATGGCGCCTGAAGATATGGAGAAAATGACCTTTTTTACATAGTGGGGCACATTCTGCTATAAGGTCATACCATTCGGACTGAAGAATGTTGGGGCAACTTATCAGCGCACCATGGTAGCTTTATTTCATGACATGATACATCATGAGACAGAGGTCTACATAGACGATATGATAGCCAGATCACAGATGGAAGAAGAGCACCTTGATCACTTATAGAAGCTGTTTGAGAGGATGAAGAAGTACAAGTTGAGATTGAATCCAAACAAGTGCACGTTCGGAGTACGGTCTGGTAAACTTTTAGGCTTTGTCGTCAGCAACAAGGGTATCGAGGTTGACCCTGCCAAGGTTAAAGAAATACAAGAGATGCCGTATCCTCGTACTGAGAAAGAAGTAAGAGGATTCTTGGGACGTCTGAATTACATAGCCAGGTTTATTTCTCACCTGACAGCTACTTGTGAGCCAATCTTCAAACTCTTGAATAAAGATCAAGTAGTCAAATGGAATGACAAATGCCAAGTTTCTTTTAACGAAATCAAAGAATACCTGCAAGATCCTCCTGCGTTATTGCCACCTGTCGAGGGAAGACCATTGATCTTATATTTGACTGTTTTAGAAAACTCAATGGGGTGTGTGTTGGGGCAGTATGACGAGTCTGGCCGAAAAGAGCATGCTATTTATTACCTGAGAAAAAAGTTTATCGACTGTGAAACAAGATATTCACTGCTCGAGAAAACTTGCTGCGCTCTGGCATGGGCTACTCACCGGCTGAGACAGTATATGTTGACATATACTACTCTGTTGATATCTAAAATGGATCCGATAAAGTACATCTTCGAGAAGCCCGCTCTTTCTGGGAGAATAGCGAGATGGCAGATGATCCTGACAGAATATGACATACAGTATACTACCCAGAAAGCTATAAAGGATAGTGTAGTGGCCGATCACCTCGCTCACCAAGTTGTGGAAGACTATCAGTCTATGAAGTTCGAATTCCCGGATGAAGACATCATGACGTTAGACAACTGTGAAGAAATCGGGCCATATGAAGGACCTGAACAAGGATCCCGATGGACCCTGTTCTTTGATGGGGCATCCAACGCACTTGGCAATGGTATCGGTGTTGTACTCATATCTCTAGAAGGATGTCATACTCCCTTCACTACCAGACTTTGCTTCAACTGTACAAATAACATGGCAGAATACGAAGCATGCATCTTCGGCCTCAAAGCTTCTATAGACTTGGGGATCAAATACTTTGATGTATTTGGAGATTCAAATTTGGTCATTAGTCAGATCAAAGGGGAATGGGACACCAAACACCCCAACCTTATCCCTTATAAAGAACATGTATTGACATTGTTTCCGCATTTTCAGAAGATTACCTTCGAGCATTTCCTGCGAGAAGAAAATCAGCTAGCAGACGCATTAGTTACAATGTCATCTATGTTTAAACTTAATTTGGATAACGAGGCTCCTCAAATCACCATTGGGCAGATGGATGAACCAGCTTACTGTCACGAGATCGGTACTGAATAAGTAGTGGATCGACCTTGGTTCCACGAAGTTAAAAGGTATCTCGAGTCTCAAGAATATCCAGAAGGAGCTTCAATCAATGATAAGAAGTTCTTAAGGAGATTCTCTGCTAAGTTCTTCCTGAGTAATGGCATCCTGTACAAGCACAATCATGACTCCATTCTGCTTCGGTGTGTGGATAAGATTGAAGCGGAAAAGATTATGGTTGAATTACACGAAGGTACTTTTGGCACTCACTCCAGTGGGCATACGATGGCAAAGAAAATCCTAAGGGCAGGCTATTATTGGTCTACCATGGAAGCAGATTGCTATCAACACTCTCGAACCTGTCATAAGTGTCAAATTTATGCTGACAAGGTGCACGTACCTCCAGTTCCTCTGAATCTCTTGATGGCTCCTTGGCCCTTTGCTATGTGGGGAATTGATATGATTGGGGAGATCAAGCCTACAGCCTCCAATGGACACCGCTTCATCCTATTGGCCATTGACTATTTTACCAAGTGGGTCGAAGCAGCTTCCTTCGCTTACGTTACTAAGAATGTGGTCGCTCAGTTCATCAACAGAATCTCATCTGTCAATACGGCATCCCAGAGAGAATCCTCACTGATAATGGTACGAATCTTAACAACACTATGATCACCGCCTTATGCGAGCAATTCAAAATTCAGCATCATAATTCTTCTCCCTACTGGCCAAAGATGAATTGTGTTGTTGAAGCTGCAAACAAAAACATTAAGAAGATCATACAGAAAATGACAGTCACATATAAAGACTAGCATGAGATGCTACCATTCGCTCTCCACGGGTATCGTACCACAGGTCGCACATCAACTAGGGAAACACCTTATTCTCTAGTATATGGCATGGAGGTTGTCTTGCCTATTGAGGTCCAAATCCCCTCTCTAAGAATCATGAAAGATGCTGGTTTGAACAAAGAAGATTGGATCCAGACTCGGTTTGACCAACTAAACTTGATTGATGAGAAGAGGCTTACAGCTATCTTTCATGGTCAGATGTACCAAAAACGCATGACCAACACTTTTAATAAAAAGGTCAAACGTTAGGTATATCGGGTCGGTGATTTGGTAATCAAACATATCATTTTGCCACAAGGTGATCCCAGGGGAAAATGGACCCCTACATACAAAGGGTCGTTTGTAATCAAAAGCATATTCTCTGGTGGAGCAATGATCTTGACCACTATGGATGGTGACGACCTCCCGCACCCTGTAAATACGGACATAGTTAAAAGATACTACGCATGATCAAAGACCCGCTAGGTTGACTGGCCTAGGCAAAAATAAGGGCTTCCCGGAGAACCAAAAGGGTTAGGGCAAAAATAAGGGATGAAAATTAAAAAAAAATTTTACACCCGGCAAGTCGAAAACCCGAAAAGGCGGCTTGGGAAAAAAAGAGTATCCCGGTGGGCTGAAAACCTAAGAGGGCGGTCCAAGCAAAAATTAGGGATTGAAGCGTATGACTATGTCCCGTTGGATCATCTGACAGGCAATCTTCAGCGTTGACCAATCAACTCAAATGGCTCTAAATTAATCCAATCGACTTCGCCGAGGCGACAAGTGGACAAGACATCCAGAGACATGAAGACCATAGCAGAATGGGAACCAATGGGATTATTTCACATAGCTATCCTTCCTTTGTATTAATTTTTATTTTTTACAACGAAATTTTCTCGCTAGAATGCTCGTCTCATTATACAAAAATACTTATTCAAGTTAATACAAAGATGTCCCCTTTGGAAAATGCAAAACCATTTGTTTTCTTTTTCTTTGTTTCTGTGTTTTGTTTACAAAAATGTCCAATGATTTATTTTAGAACATATTCATTTGAATGTGATTACTGTTACAAATAAACAAAAAAAAATGGAAAGACAGTTACTAATGACTTTAAGAAATAGGATAATATCTACAAGCCATTCCATCAAACCCCCGCAGGTACTTTCTCTAGCCAGAGCGAAAGCAAATACATCCTACTACTGAATCACTAACATATCCCCAGTATGAAGCCTGGCGGTATCAAGCGTTCTCATATTCCTGACAAATCAGAACTTCCATCTACCGCTCTAGAGGTTCCTCGGTAAGTTGCCCAGCTTCTCAGATCTCCCCAGCAGAATTTCACAAAGTCTACAAGTGATGTCTGGCTTTTCCCTTCTACAATAGAGTTTATATTTGGAAATTCATCCATCAGTCTTCAGAAGGGATTTATTTTCCCCACTTTCGGCAATGCTACAGCACAAACAATATTTAATTCCATACATTTGCATCCATACGTCATAGCATTGATAACTCAAGTACATACCATGCAATCTCATTCATGTTGAGAGACAAATATCACCCCATGCATCGCATACATCATAGCATTGCATACAATTAACTCTTCACCTTTTGCAGGAAAGAGTCTTTTGACAGGAAATCATCATCAACAAATTTCAAACAGACCAAGATTTTCAACAAGAAAAGACTGGTCGACCATCTACATAATAAAATATTTCTTCTAGACTCTTACTGGTTCAGATAAATCTCTCAACGGTTTATTCTGATTCATCTCCAGATTTTCACTGGTTCAGATAAATCTCGCAACGGTTTATTCTGATTTGTCTCCAGATTTTCACTGGTTCAGATAAATCTCTCAACGATTTATTCTGATTCGTCTCCAGATTTACACTGGTTCAGATAAATCTCTCAACGGTTTATTCTGATTCATCTCCAGATTATTTCACTGGTTCAGATAAATCTCTCAACGGTTTATTCTGATTCGTCTCCAGATTTTCACTAGTTTAGATAAATCTCTCAATGGTTTATTCTGATTCGTCTCCAGATTTTCACTAGTTCAGATAAATCTCTCAACGGTTTATTTTGATTCGTCTCCAGATTTTCGCTGGTTCAAATAAATCTCTCAATGGTTTATTCTGATTCATCTCCAGATTATTTTCACTGGTTCATATAAATCTCGCAACGGTTTATTCTGATTTGTCTCCAAATTTTCATTGGTTTAGATAAATCTCTCAACGGTTTATTCTGATTCGTCTCCAGATTTTCACTGGTTCAAACAAATCTCTCAACGGTTTATTCTAATTCATCTCCAGATCGTTTTGCTGGTTCAGATAAATCTCTCAACGGTTTATTCTGATTCGTCTCAAGATTCTCACTGGTTCGGATAAATATCTCAATGGTTTATTCTGATTCGTCTCCAGATTTTCACTGGTTCAGATAAATCTCTCAACGGTTTATTCTGATTCATCTCCAGATTTTCACTAGTTCAGATAAATCTCTCAATGGTTTATTCTGATTCATTCTCTGTAAAAAAAATTTTAAAAAAAAGACCGAGTTCAAACTTTCCGTCAATAATCGTCTTTGGATGGCATCTATAAGCCCATCTCCGACAATTCTCCTTTTCTTCTCCAAATGGCATCTTTAAGCCCATTCCTCCTATCGTCGCATCGCCGAGTGCAAATTTCTGAGCACTTTAGTGTCCAATCATCTTCCACCTTCGAGTCACGAATGGCAGAACTCACCAATCTAACTCTTTAGGTTTAAGAAGATTGAACAGGGGAAGCTGTTGTACCCTAAAATTTGCCCTCTCACTTTTTCAAGAATCTCCTCACAAGATTTCTACTAGGGCCAAAACTGCATAAGGTTTGATCAGCTCAAGTCGCCATGGATCATATTGGATTTTCAAGCATTAGGTCAAGGAGGAAGCTATTGAAAGAGCAAAGCAGATAAATTTGAATGCTTTTGACAAAATCAAAGAAAACAAGTTTGCTTCGACTGATGCTTAAACTTCAACAGAAGTTTCCCCTCCATTTTAGCTTCGACTGAGTTTGGTTTCCCTTTGGAACATTCTCCTTCGACTCAAAGAGGAAGAGTCTCTGGTAGCCTCCTTCGACTCAAAGAGGAAGAGTCTCTGGTAGCCTCGTACGACTCAAAGAGGAAGGGCCTCTTGTATTCTTTTTCGACTCCAAGAGGAAGAATCTCTTGTAGCCTCCTTCGACTCAAAGAGGAAGGGCCTCTTGTATTCTTTTTCGACTCCAAGAGGAAGAATCTCTTGTATCCTTTTTTGACTGAAAGAGAGGAAAGCCCCATGTTGATGTCTGTGATATGGTGGGAGAACTGACTTGAGGTTTTGCGTTTCATCGCAAATGTCGCGGTTTAGCAAGAGTCGCCACCGACTTTTAATTTATCCAAAAGGAAAGGTAAAAAAGCACAGGAAAGACCTTTGAGATGTTTTCTTGTGTTCGGGGAGTAGATTATGAAAAGGGAAGGTGCTAGCACCCTTTTCATCCATGGTTATCCATGGTTATCCCTGGGCTCTTAGTTACTTGTTTAGATCACTTGCTTTGCTTTTCCAATTGTTTGAAATGATGCTTTGTGTGGTTTTGAAAGTATTTTGAAAAGAGGCCAGCGTTTTGGCAATCTTTGTAATGATTCTCGTTCGTAAGAATGTATACAAAGATGTTTGTCTTTTGAAAAATGTTTCAATGTTTGAAAGTTGTTTGAAAATGTTTTGAAATTATGTGTGTGTTTGTTTGAAAATAGCAAGGATTTTTTGCAAATTTATCAAGTAACTAGAAGCATTCTACCTACTCAAAAGTCTTTCCTACACATTTTTATTCCTTTGACATTGTTGATTTACCATTGCATTGGTAAACAACCCTATCTTTGGATGTTAAACGGGACCGGCGCGGGTCACCGTATGACCATGATAGCAATATTGCCAAGTATCTTAGCATGCTTAAGGGACCAAGATCATTTGTTTTTAGGCAACCAAGATAGCATCATCGAGGGACTATGATCTTTTTGTTTTGTTTTGTTTTGCCAAGATACCTAGCATGCATACCATGGCCATTTGTTTAGGCAACCAAGTGGATGAAACCCTAGGGGTGCTTGTGTGCAAAGTGTTGTCATTTTTCATGCATTTTTTGTCCTATATTAACTCATGCTATTTGTTTGATTTTTGGTCTTTGCATACAAAACCCTAATTTACTATCATGGTATATGAAAGCAATAAATTGCGTAAAGTAAATCTAAACTATTACAACAATATTATGGGGAGGGGGATACAAATTTTGAATTGGGGGATATTGCTCAAAATAAAACCCTAAAACTATTACAACCAAATTGAATTTATTGTACAAATAAATAAATAGACAAGTATTTAAATATGCAATAAAATGTAATTATGCAAAAATGTTTTTGTATTTATTTTATGTATGTAAAAATAAAATTATTTAAGTTCTAGAAATAAGAAAAATAAAATGATTATTTTTGAAAGGGTGAAAACCCTAATTTTTGTTTAAAAGGAAATATATTCTATATTATTCATTTTATTCATTTTTTGTTTAATAAAAATAATAATAATATTATGTATAAATATTAAAATTAAAATATGTGAGAAAATAATATTTTATGTGTATAAAATGTAAAATAAAATACTAAACATTTTATTATTATTTACAAGTTTATTTAAGAAAATAAATTCTATTTAACCTAATAAACTATTTTTATGCCATAAAAATAATAAAAATAATAAAATAAAATGCAAAAAATTAAGAAAATATTTTTGGGATTTTTAAATGTTTAGAAAAAAATAGTAAAGTCAGAAAATATAAATATAACAAGAAAATATGAAAAATAACAAAATATGAATCAGGGGGGTGCAAAAGTAAAATGGGAGGTGCAAAAAGTAAAGTCAACAAGCCCAAGCCCAAGTTGGCTTCGTCCCTGACCTCCAGACAGCAAACGCGCGCGCCCTGTGTTCAAATCATGTTATTGTTATTTTTTGCATAAAATCAAAAACTTATAACATGAAAAAGGTAACTCATGAACTCACGATTCCAATGATGTAAAGAACATGACCTAACTCTAAAAGACCAAGGAAAATTTTAATGGCCCTAATTTCTAACCTAGTTTTTTCAGCATGTTCAACATCCAAATACTCTTAGTTCAGTTAATATAAATGGAATTTACGCATATGTACAACTCAAGCATGTTAAGGACTACATTTTTGCTTTACAAACCTAAGCTTAAGGATGCCTAAATAAGGAGATAGAAACTTGACAAATACCTTGTTCAGTTGAGTTTGGATATGGCAATGTGGGAACTTTGAGTGAGGCTTGAAGATCTTGTGAGCTTCCTTGAAGTTCCCTCAAGCTTCTCTAATGCTCAGCTTGTCTTGTAGATGGCTAACACTCCTTGCACGAGTCAACCTGCAACCTTGTAAAATGAAAATGGTGAAGTGTGCAAATGAGCTCACAGCTGCAAGACAGGGGCCCGGATAGCTTGGATGGGATGTATGTAATGTGTTTGAAGTGATTCAAAGTAAAATGCACGAGGCAAAATGGAAATGGCTTAGGTTCTGCAGAAGATGCCCTATTTTGGGCAGAAATGGTGTTTTTTATGTTTTAGGGTGTTTGAGAAGTTAGTAATTCGTGTTTCTTGCTTGTGAAAAAGTTCTGAGATCCTTTGAAATGAGTCCAAGGCTTGCCTTTATCAGATACACAAGCTTGCTTGACTTTTGCAAGTTTGCTTGCTTTTGAAGAAAAGGTGAAGTGACAAAGCCAAAGGCCTGTACAGGCTAGCTTGAGGTATGATGAGAGTTGGTACAAGTTTCCTGATGTTTGTGGATATTGTTGGCAACAAGAGATCAGTTCCATGGCTCAAGAAATACAAAATTGCAAAAAGCATGCTTTATCAAAGTGGTATTATGCACTTTATGCCATTTTTGGATTCGTTCATTGTGCAATGCTTCAAAGATCAAAACAAGACAATTATCCAATGTGTTTGCATTAAATTATGGAGTGTAGAAAGGATTAGGACATTTAATACCAAGTACAAGCATGTTTGAAACTGATTTTCAACTTGTAACCATGTGAAAATGCCTTGAACAAAAGTGATAAATCTCCATTTTCAAATCTTCGATTCTCTCTAACCATAAATGATCTTTGAGAGTTCTTTGACATTTTGGAAAGCTTATAACATGATCTACAATCCATATTTGAAATGTATTTTTAGATTCCTCTTGGAACTAGGTGAAAAGTTTCCATGAAGTTAGGTCAAAATTCTGCCTAAACTAGGGCAAAATTTCACTAAGTTAAAAAGTTTATGGACCCTTATTCACAAAATCATAACTTGAGATCCAAGCATCTTTTGGAAAAACATTGTGAATCAAAGTTGTATATTTTGCGGAGGACTACAACTTTCATTATGGAAGTTTTCTTTGAATCCAATTGCATCATGGTGAAAAAGTTGGGAGAAGTTGGAAAAAAATAAGAAATTTTCATAACTTAAAAAAATTCTAAGTTATGAAAAATTTCAAACTTAAACCCTAATTTCCAAATTTAAGTTTCTTGGCGAACAAGTTTCATGTTTTGACACATATTGATGGAATATGACCCTTGGCTCTTGATTAGTTGACTGGAAAATTCATCTGTCAATCTAATGCATTTGAGATCTTTTGAACCTTGTGATTAGGTCAAGATGGTTCCATTGAGTCCTTGAAATAATACTTGAACCCAATTGGTCATTGGCTAGGTTAAAAATCAGAAATTGCCCTTCTACAGTCAAAACCCTAATTTTAACCATTTTGCCCTTTTGATGATCTGATCAAATTTCTTGAGGAGTTGTGATCCAAACTTGATCAAATGGTACATAGGAGCCTAGAATGTTGTTGTGGATCAAATATTATAAGGTTTGACTGTAAATTGGCCATGGTTGACTTTTTCCCCAATACAACTGATTTTTAGGTCAACTGTCCAATTGACTGGGCAAAAATGTGATTCAAGGCTTGAAACTTGGTATGAGCAATCTTAGGAGTCCAAAATGGTGTATGAAGGTCACATGAAGCATTGATGGTCCAAAAATCCTTGTGCAAACTCAACCCCTAATTTTAGGTTATTAATGCAAGATGAGGTCTTGAGCTGAACAAAACCTAATTCTGTCTGGAGTCCAAGAAGTCTTGTGAGGAAAATCTTGATAAAATGAGAGGGAAAATTTTGGGGTACAACAGCTGCCCCTATTCAATCTTCTTGAACCTGAAGAGTTAGATTGGCGAGTTTTGCCGTTCGTGACTCGAAGGTAAAAGATGATTGGACACTAGAGTGCCCGTAAATTTTCACTCGTCAAAGTGTAGTTAAGGGAATGGGCTTAAAGATGACATTTGGAGATGTGATAGAATCTTGTTGGAGATGGGCTTAAAGATGCCATCCAAGAATGTTTGCTGAGTTGTAAGTTATAAGTCAAAAGAATGAGTATCAGAATGGTATCCATGTCTGGAACGTATCTGAATTGTATCTGGAGACTGGATCTGTATGAGCAATGGAATGGCGTCCGTGTCTTGAGAGTATCCGAGCTGTAACTATACTTGAATCTGAATGAATAACAGAATGACTTCTGTGTCTGGAGTGTATCTGTATTGTATCTGAATCTGAAATCTGAATAAACGACAGAATAGCATCCGTGTCTGGAGCATCTCTAGGCTGGGGAAAAAGTCAGAATAAGTGATAGAATGGCAACCGTGTATGGAGCGTATCTGGACTGTATCTGAAGTTGAGATCTGTATGAGTAGCAGAATGACTTCCGTGTCTGGAGTATATCTGAACTGTATCATGATTGTTGAAGTCTGAATGAGTGATAGAGTGACATCCGTGTCTGGAGCGTATCTGCATTGTATCTTGACTTTGAATTCTGAATGAGTAATAGAATGACTTTCGTGTCTGGAGTGTATCTTTACTGTATCAGAAATATTTGAACATTGTTAATGATAGTTGTTAATCTTATCCTGAAAAGGGAAAAATGTTAGCTGAAAACACAGATTTATGTTGCATGACATGTATGATGCAATAAATGTGCTTTATCAATGTTCATGATATATGAATGTAATGTATGCACATGTAAGCTGGTTTGTTTTATTGCTGAGGAAAATAAATCCTTGATGGTTGGAGATAATAAAACCATTGACTGCTGCCGGGGAAAATAAATCCTTGACCACTGCTGGAGATTCAAAATCTTTGATTGCTGAGGATGAGAAATCCTTGGTGACTGTTGGGGATGTGAGAATCCTTCATGTCTTGAAGTTGGAGTATTGACAAAATATGTTGTGAGAGTAATGTCAACCTGCTTGAGAAATCTGCTTGGGAAATCCAGAGAACTTTGAAGACTTCTACTGGGGGTTAAATAATGGGAATCCTTACTCGGCTGGGGAATAGGGAAAATTCTGATGATTTCTGCGGGGAACTAAGAATGAGAATCTTCATTCTGTTGGGGAGTAATGAAAACTTTGGTGACTTCACTGGGGAAATTAGAATGAGAATCTTCAATCTGCTGGGGAGTGAAAACTCTGTGGGGAAGAAGGCTTCCTGCTGCAGAGTAAGTTCAGGACTCTGGGGAAAAAAGCTTATTCATGTTTGGAAAAAAGCTCAGGAGTTTGGGTTATATGCCACTCCACTGGGGAGTTATCCTAGGTTGGGGATAAAATTTAACTGTTATCTGGTTGATTTTCAGACTTTAAGACAACTTGTTGGGGAATTTGGGGAAAACTGAATGGTTCCCGCCGGGGATTGATAGTTGGAAATCTTGACTTGACTAAGGAAGAAGGTTTCATCTCCGCTGAGGATCCATAGTTTAAAGTTTTGGCTCCGCTGAGGATTGGAAGTTTGAAGACTTAACTCTGATGGGAATTAAGGGTTTGAAATTAGAACTCCACTGGGGATATGTATTTCAAGATTTTAGCTCCGCTGGGGATCTAGATGATGTACTGCAGGGGATTTCTCTAGGAATCGCCTAAAGACGTTTTCCTATACTTTCAACCTGTCAGTAATTAATCTTTCCTATTTCGTTTATTTGTAAATAGTGATTATATTCAAATGCATATGCTCATTAATAAATCATTGGACGTTTTCAGATAAAACACAAGTGTAAAAAAGAAGAAAAGGCAAATAGTTTTCTGCACTTTGAAGTATCTTTGTATTAACTTTGTGTAAGTATTTTGTACAAAGGAGACAGATATCCTAGTAAGAGAACGTTGTCATAAAAAATGAGAAAAATGTATACAAAGAAAGATGGCTATGTGTGAAAATTCCATGGGGTTCCCATTCTGCTATAGCCTTCATAACTCCGAATATCTTGTCCATTTGTTGCTTCGTTCGAAGATGATTGAGTTGATCAGAAGCCCGGAGCTTGTCTGTGAAGAGATTGTCCTTAAAGTGATCCGACGAGACATAGTCATACGCTTTAATTCCCTAACTTTTGCCTGGACCGCCCTTTCGGGTTTTCGATCAACCGGGAAACCCTTTTTTGCCCAAGTCGCCCTTTCGGGTTTTCAACTTGCCGGGTGTACAGATTTTTTTTTGTTTTATCCCTAACTTTTTCCTGAACCGCCCTTTCAGGTTTTCGATCCACCGGGATGCCCTTTTTTTGCCTAGGTGTGTCAACCTAGCGGGTCACTTGTGCGTAGTATCTTTTGACTATGTCTGCATTCGCAGGGTGCGGCAGGTCATCACCGTCCATGGTGGTTAATATCATTTCCCCACCAGAAAAGATGTTCTTGATTACAAATGGTCCTTCATAAGTAGGAGTCCATTTGCCCCTGGGATCGCTTTGCGGCAAGATGATGTGCTTGATCACGAGATCCCCGACTTGATATACCTGGTGCCTGACTTTCTTGTTGAATGCCTTGATCATCCATTTTTGATACGTCTGACCGTGGCAAACAGCAGTAAGTCGCTTTTCGTCAATTAAGTTAAGTTGATCAAGCCGGGTCTGAATCCAATCGTCTTCACTCAGACCTACATCCTTCATGATTCTCAAGGAGGGAATCTGAACCTCGATAGGCAAAATAGCTTCCATGCCGTATACCAAAGAATAGGGTGTTGCCCCAGTTGATGTGCGAGCCGTGGTACGGTACCCGTGGAGAGAAAACGGTAACATCTCATGCCAGTCCTTGTAGGTGACTGTCATCTTTTGTATGATTTTCTTGATATTTTTGTTCGCAGCTTCGACATCACCGTTCATCTTTGGCCGATAGGGAGATGAATTGTGATGTTGAATTTGGAACTGCTCGCACAAAGCAGTGATCATAGTGTTGTTAAGGTTTGTACCGTTGTTAGTGATGATCCTTTCGGGGATACCGTACTGGCAAATGAGGTTCTGCTTGATGAAGCGGGCAACCACATTCTTTGTGACGGATGCGAAGGAAGCTGCTTCGACCCACTTGGTAAAGTAATCAATGGCCACTAGGATGAAGCGGTGTCCATTGGAGGCTGTAGGCTTGATCTCCCCAATTATGTCGATTCCCCACATAGCGAATGGCCAAGGAGCTATTAAGACATTGAGAGGAATTGGAGGTATATGTACCTTGTCCGCATAGATTTGACATTTGTGACAAGTCCTGGAGTGTTGATAGCAGTCAGCTTCCATGGTAGACCAGTAATAGCCTGCCCGTAGGATCTTCTTAGCCATCGTATGCCCGCTAGAGTGAGTGCCAAAGGTACCATTGTGCAGTTCAGCCATGATTTGTTCAGCTTCAATCTTGTTAACACAACGAAGCAGAATGCAATCATGATTGTGCTTGTACATGATTCCATTGCTCAGGAAGAACTTGGCAGAGAATCTCCTCAAGAACTTTTTGTCATTGACTGAAGCTCCTTCAGGATATTCTTGAGCCTCGAGATACCTTTTGACTTCATGAAACCAATATCGGTCCACTACATCTTCGGTATTAATCTCGTGACAATGTGCAGGTTCGTCCATCCGTTCAATGGTGATTTGGGGAGCCTCATTATCCCAGTTAATTTTAAACATGGATGACATTGTAGCTAGAGCATCTGCTAGCTGATTTTATTCTCGCGGGAAGTGCTCGAAGGTAATCTTCTCGAAATGTGGTAGCAATGTCAAGACATGTTCTTTGTAAGGGATGAGGTTGGGATGTTTAGTGTCCCACTCTTCTTTGATCTGACTGATGACCAAATCTGAGTCCCCAAATACAATCAAAGATTTGATTCCCAGGTTTATAGCAGCCTTGAGACCAAAGATGCAAGCTTCATACTCGGCCATGTTGTTGGTACAGTTGAAGCAAAGTCTGGCTGTGAAAGGAGTATGGAAACCTTCTGGGGAGATGAGTATCACGCCGATACCATTGCCAAGTGCATTAGAGGCCCCATCAAAGTACAGGGTCCATCAGGATCCTTGTTCAGGTCCGTCATATGCTCTGAAATCTTCAATGTTATCCAATGTCATGATGTCTTCGTCGGGCAAGTCGAACCTCATGGATTGATAATCTTCGACAGCTTGATGAGCCAGATGGTCAGCTAGCACACTCCCCTGTATAGCTTTTTGGGTCGTATACTGTATATCCTATTCCGTCAGGATCATCTTCCATCTGGCTACTCTTCCAGACAAAGAAGGCTTCACGAAGATGTATTTGATCAGATCCATTTTAAATATCAGCAGAGTGGTATGAGTCAACATATACTGCCTTTACTTACGAGCAGCCCATACCAAAGCGCAGCAAGTTTTCTTGAGCAGTGAGTATCAGGTCTCACAGTCGATAAACTTTTGCTAAGGTAATAAATGGCATGCTCTTTTCGGCCAGACTTGTCATGTTGGCCCAGTACGCACCCCATTGAGTTATCCAAGAAGGTCAATACATGATTAGCGGTCTTCCTTCGACGGGTGGCATTAAGATAGGAGGTTCTAGCAGATATTCCTTGATTTTATTGAAAGCAACTTGACAGTCATCATTCCATTTAACTACCTGATCTTTCTTCAACAGCTTGAAGATTGGTTCATAGGTAGACGTTAGGTGAGAAATGAACCTAGCAATGTAGTTTAGGCGTCCCAAGAAACCTCTGACCTTCTTCTCAGTGCGAGGGGAAGGCATTTCTTGTATAGCTTTGACTTTGGCAGGATCAACCTCGATGCCTTTGTTGCTGACAATGAAACCCAAGAGTTTACCGGATCGGACTCCGAATATGCACTTGTTAGGGTTTAATCTTATCTTGTAATCCTTTAACCTGACGAACAGCTTTTGCAAATGGTCGAGGTGTTCTTCTTCCGTCTGTGATCGGGCTATCATGTCATCTATGTAGACCTCTATCTCATGATGTATCATATCATGAAACAAAGCTACCATGGCGCGTTGATAGGTTGCCCCGACATTCTTCAGTCCGAATGGCATCACTTTGTAGCAGAACGTACCCCACTGTGTAACAAAAGTAGTTTTCTCCATGTATTCAGGTGCCATTTTGATCTGGTTGTAACCTGAAAATCCGTCCATGAAAGAAAATACCTTGTGTTGAGCTGTGTTGTCAACCAGGATGTCAATGTGCGGAAGTGGAAAGTCATCTTTAGGGCTGGCCCTGTTTAAGTCTCTATAATCTACGCACATCCTCATTTTGCCGTCCTTCTTAGGCACGGGCACAATGTTAGCAGCCCATTATGGATAGGAAGTAACAGCCAAAAATCCAGCATTGAACTGCTTCATAACTTCTGCTTTGATCTTTTCATACATGTCGGGCCTCATGCGGCGGACCTTTTGTTTGACTGGTGGACAGTCTTCTCTTATGGGCAGATGGTGAACCACAATGTCGCTATCGAGTCCCGGAATGTCTTCGTATGACCAGGCGAAGATCTCAACATTTTTATGCAACAGCTGAATTAAACGCTCCTTGACACTTGGCTCTAGGTTGGCACCCACTCTGACTTCTTTTCTATCTTCCTCATTACCCAAGTTGATTGTCTCTAATAGCTCCTCATGAGGCAGAATTGCTCTTTCTTCCTGTTGTAGCAGTCTAGCCAATTCTCCCAGCACCTCACAATCTTCCTCACCTTCGTATTCGGCATGGTAGACCAGATCTTTAGAGTCATTGGAGGCTATAGCAGAATTGTTACCCATGAAATCTGGAATGGAAGGGTACCTGCATTTTTGAGTGTGGGTGTGTGTAAGGGATAGCCATCTTTAAACAAATAAAATGTAAAAAGAAAGACAATGAACACAAAAGTTTATATGTGAAAACGTCCATGATTCATTAAAATGGAATATGAAGATGAAAAATCAAACCCTTACAAATGGACCTATGTGCCTCGGGTAAGGCACAAGTTTAAAAGTGTACGAATTGTTTGAGAATTATTACAAACCAACAGAAATGTTTGAAAGATAAATTATTGCGGTATGAAAGTAATCAGAACAAAGTCTTTTGCTTCCCAGTTGTACAGTCCTCCGTCAACAGTAGGAAAAATCCAGTCTTTCAGGCTGCTCTCCTCTTCACTATCCTCCAAAGCATTGACTCCATGATGGGTGATCTTCATAGGAGGCCCTCCGGCACGAGAGAGGCGCACGGCCTTCTGAGCAGAAGAAGTGAACCCCAAGCCAAATTTATCTGATTTGTAAGGAAAGTTTGGAAGCTTCCCCTAGATTGTGCTTCCTCCTTCTTCAATCACAGCCTTTGCATCTTTGAGAGACGACATTCGAGGCAGAGGTCTTGTAATCATGGGTATAGAAGACACTGTCTTGGTTGTCGCAATCTCCTGAGATACCTCTTCAAAATGTTGGAAAGGGGTTTCGATTAATTCGCCATCCAATTCTACATAGCGGAAAGAATTTAGATGGCTTATCATGTATTCCTCTTCGTCGTGAACAGTTATAATTTTCCCCTGGACCGGGTACTTGAGCATTTGATGCAGAGTAGAAGTGACGGCTCCAGCATTGTGAATCCAGGGTCTTCCCAACAAGCAAGAAAAGGAAGGACGGATGTCCATCACATAGAATATGGAGTTGAAGGTTTCAGTTCCCACTTTAATCGGGATGTCCACCTCCCTGTGGACCATCCTTTTAGAACCATCAAAGGCTCTGACAATTATATTGCTGGGCTTCGAGATTAAACCTTCACAATCCAGTCTATCCAAAGCTTTCTTCGGTAAGACATTTAAAGACGAACCAGTGTCTACCAGAACGTGTGCTAGGGTTGTCCCTCTGCATTCCACCGAGACATGCAAAGCATCATTATGCTTTCACCCTTTAGAAGTTAAATCAGCATCAGAGAATCCTAGACCATTGTCAGTTGTTAAGCTAGCTACACATTCCTAGAACTGATCCGCGGAGGTTTCCTGTGGCACGTGGGCCGTCTTCAAGAATCTTATCAAAGCTTTAGCATGGGCCTCTGAACAAAGCAGCAGGGCCAACAGAGAGATCTTTGAGGGGGTTTTCCCCAGTTGTTCCATAACATCATAATCGCTTTTCTTGATTATTTTCAAAATCTCTTCCATTTCTTTTTGAGAGGTTTCAGGGATGACCAATGGCTTAACCCTCGTCCTGACGGGCTCTTCTTGGATCCCTTTCCCTCTATCATCAGCAGCAGCAGAGGGGACAACCACAGGAGTTACAACTTCTTAAATAATTGGATTTCTCGCAAATATGTTTACCAGTGCAGGGGTAACCTTAGGAGCAGCTAAGGGTCCAAAGATTTCCTTTGGAGGGGTAATCTCTGGAGAGAAAATTCTTCCACTGCGGGTGATTTTGCTCGTTCCAGCAATGTTTCCAATGTCGGAAGTCTCTTCATCAGAACTCTCTTCAGTTGATTCAATTTGTTTAATACCGTGGTAGTATATTTCTCCACCATAGTTCCATGGTATTGATTTCTCGGACTTGTACGGGACGGGCCCGAGCATGGTTATCTTCAAAGGTGCAGTCTTCGGAGCGGATGTAATCTTAATAGGTCTTTTGGAGAACTTGGAAAGATTGGCGGATATGGTTATTATTGAAACATCATTGACAGGAGTCGGTGTAACAGGAGTCTTTTCAAAAAGGATTTCTTGGTTATCCATTAGGCGTTGGATGCCTATCTTCAACAATGGACAGTCGGTTGGTAAGGATGAACAAAGGCAGCAATCTTCTTCACAACCTGGGAAAGTCCCAGCCTTCAGCAAATTCAACTTGATTATCGGTAGCGAAGTCATGAAATCATCAACAGTAGCAACAAACAAATCCTCTTCAACATCATGGGCATTGTGGCTATGCTTTGGCATTGGAGAAGATATTACATTCAGCTTTTCAGGGGCGTCGAATTCAACTTCTTTAGCATCTATCAAATCCTGAATCTTATTCTTGAGGGCCCAATAATTGTTGGTGTCGTGCCCTAGGCTGTCTGAATGATAAGCACACTTGGCGTTCGAATGGTAGTAAGGAGAAGCTGTACTCGGATTCTTCGGGGCCTCTTTCAAACTGGCAAGGTTTAACTTCAAGAGATGGGGTAGAACCTGAGCAGAAGTCATGTTTATCCGGGTGAATTGCCGTACAGGCCTTTCCACCCTTGTTTGGTTGGTCCTGGGTTGATTGTTTCTGGCCTGATCAGATGCAGACTTTTGAATCATTACGGCCCCACCGTTGGCCGGCGCTCATCTCTTCCTTGACCTATTTGGGAGTAGACAGCTGATATTTCCTTCTTTGCTGGAAAAGTCTTTTTGATGGCAGTGGAAGCAGATGCATCTTTTTGAATTTTCCTGCTTTTTATGTCGGCTTCAACTCTCTCACCAGTTAGAATCAACTCAGTGAACCCCGCAGAGGAGCTTCCAATCAGATGATTAAAGAAAGGCCCTGACAGAGTCCCCAAGAAAATATCCACTAGCTCCCTCTCAGATAGAGGTGGTTGTACTCATCCTGCCAAGTCTCTCCATTTCTGGGCATACTCTTTGAAACCTTCATTTGAGACCATGCCCATACGCTGTAGTTGAGTACGGGTTGGTGCTAAGTTTGCATTGTATTGATACTGTTTATAGAATGTGGCTGCCAAATCCTCCCAATTATGGACATCAGACCTCTCCAACTGGTAGAACCAATCAAGTTGTGTTCCCGAAAGGCTATCCTGGAAAAAGTGGACCCACAGGTCCTTGTCAGAAGAATGTGGTTGAATTTTCCTGACATAAGATCTTAGGTGCATCTTTGGGCAAGACACCCCATCGTACTTAGCAAACAGTGGCACTTTGAATTTAGGAGGGATTACAATTCCAGAAACCAAACCTAACTCCTCAAAATCCAGCCTCGGAACTCTCTGTATCTCCATAGCTGTCAGACGTTCTTCCAAGTTATTGTATTTGTCATCGGCCGGAGGGTATTGTTGTTCAGAGTAATCCTCTTCTTCCTCTTCTTCAGCTTCAGAATCTGAGGGCACGGCAGTCTCTTTACCCTTTCTCTCTCCTTCCTCAGAGGTTGATGGAAAATCTAGGACCCTTCTGGCTTGACCTTCAAACCTTCTGCCCATGGTAGCCACACCAGCCCTCTTTTAATTCTTTTTCTCTTTTTCCTTCTCTAGTAGAGTTTTGAGCTCCTCCTGCCCCTTGGCCCAGGTCAGGAGTAGATGTTGAAATTGTGAATTATGAGCTTGCAAATCTTTGACCGTTTGTTCAATATCCATCTTGCTGAAATAAATAGCAGAGAGATGAGGAAACTTGGTGTGAAGACCTGTTTATGCATATGATGAATGATATGTATTCATGTAATGCATTCAAGGATTCATAAATTCAAATTTGTTTTAAACAAAAAAATAAACACACGTCATATTAATAAGATAGAATTTGTTAGTACGTCAATGCCCCTTGGGCAAAATAATACAAAATTCTAACGTAAAAAGATGTTGCGCATCCTTTTTGGTGCAATGTAGGTGTTGAGAGTCTACTCTTCGTGAATTTGGCGAGTGAGTTCTAAAACCTTCTTCTCGCTGGCATATAATTGTGCTTCAAAAGTTTCGCGTTCTCCCTTGAGTTGTATCCAACTCCTTTACAGATCTTCGAGTGATGTTGGCATGTCAGGATGTAGGAGGGTGTATGGAACCTCTCCTTCTTTAACAGGCTCAATAATCACAGGGAGAATAGAGGGGTAAGGCATCATAAGACTTTGGGCGCGGGTTCGTACCCAATTGAGGTAAGGCTCAAGGGGGATGGAATTCTTGTGTCCCAAGGTCTTACTGTCTACCTTGTTAGGCATCCTCCAAGCTCGGATGAACCTTTGTCGAAGTCCTTGATCGTCGTTGTCGAAGTCAAAAACCAACTCTGGAATCAGCATGTCATGTGGGCCATCCCTTCGGGCATACCCAAACTGTCTCAGAGCCAAGCAGGGGTAGTAGGTGATGCCTCCCCTAATGCCAAGTAGAGGGACATTAGGGAATTCCCCACAACGGTCGATGATGATAACATTTTCTCTGGATCGAGAACACCAATGAATATCTGAATGTGTAAGAGTCATCAGTCGTTGTGACCACCTCAAACCTTGCTCATTCTTCAAAACTAGTTGGGGAAGATGAGAAATAAACCATCTTTCCAGTAGAGGAGTGCAACACATGAGAACACCTCTTTTCCTCATTGTTCGAGTGTGAAAAGAGTGTAAGATATCTCCAAGCAATGTAGGCACCGGGTTGCGAGCCATGAAGATTTTGACAGCATTCACATCTATAAGCTGGTCATGGTTTGGGAACAAGACCAACCCATAGATGATAAGAGCTACAATCTCCTCAAAAGCTTACAGGTCTAGAGAATTCCAACATTCTTGAGATTTCTCAAACAGGAACTTTGCCAAGAAACCCTTGACACCACTTCTGGTTTCCCAATGACCTGTGACATCTGATGGTTGCAAGTGCAGGGCTTGAGCAACATCTTCAGGCTTTGGATCTCTTTCCGTACCGTTGAAAGGTAGTTGATGGAGAATAGGAATCCTCAAGAGTTGAGAAAATTCCTCCAAAGTAGGCACCAACTGGTAATCAGGAAATGTGAAGCAGTGGTGTAGGGGGTCAAAGAACTGGAAGAGAACTTTCACCATGTCTTCTTCTGTGTTGGAGTTGACCAAGTTGAGAAGTCGAACATGTCTCTCAGTGAATGATGAATACTCTGGAATCTTGGAAACATGCTCCTTGAGTTGGGGAGGAATTCTCACAAGGTTGACCTGGATGGTTTTCCTGCGAAGTGAATCCATAACCTACAAAACAGGAACAAATATGAAAATCCAAAATCCTTGAAATGGTTAGTGGATGCAAATGATGCTTCATGATGTTCATGATGTTATGCACAAGTATATATGTACAAGCAAATCACACAAGTTCCTAGTTTAGGCTTGCATGGGGTTTCATAGGTAAGTACCCTCTTGAAGTTTAGTTGGCTCAACTTGTCCTAGAAATAGTAACCGGGTTCTAAGGAGCCTAATATTACTGGATTGTTTTCTGTGTTCATTGTTTCAGTTTAGCAACTTTATTGGCGACCGAAATATTCCAAGAAAAACAACCCTCAATGAGTGTAGTATCGAGTATCTACCAACTTTGGGCTGCACCAAAGTCGGTCATCTCACTACATCCTAAAAGGCCAAGTTGGTCAAGTAAAGGTTCTAAAAGTTCGTTAGTGCTTCATGACATCACTCAGCGGCCCCGTATTCTCTTTGGTTGACTCAAAGGATACCGGTACCCAAAAATATGTCACACTAACATAGCTATTACTTAGACCGTGTCGGTATACCCCGCACAGTTTCCACAACATATTGCTATTTACCTATGAATGTTTCCCAAATCCGGGTGGAGGATTCAAACCTAAACAATAGAACCAAAGTGTAAAGCAAACAAGTCAAGCAAGATAAGCATGTAAAGGTAATCTAAAACCCTAAGGTAACCCCACTTTTTGAATATTCCCCAGCAGAGTCGCCAGTTCTGTGATACGGTGGGAGAACTGACTTGAGGTTTTGCATTTTGTTGCAAATGTCGCGGTTTAGCAAGAGCCGCCACCGACTATTATTTTATCCAAAAGGAAAGGTAAAAAAGCACAGGAAAGACCTTTGAGATGTTTTCTTGAGTTCAGGGGGTAGATTATAAAAAGGGAAGGTGCTAGCACCCTTTTCATCCATGGTTATCCACGGGCTCTTAGTTACTTGTTTAGATCACTTGCTTTGCTTTTCCAATTGATTGAAATGGTGCTTTGTGTGGTTTTGAAAGTATTTTGAAAAGAGGCCATCGTTTTGGCAATCTTTGTAATGATTCTCTTTCGTAAGAATGTATACAAAGATGTTTGTCTTTTGAAAAATGTTTCAATGTTTGAAAGTTGTTTGAAAATGTTTTGAAATTGTGTGTGTTTGTTTGAAAATAGCAAGGATTGTTTGCAAATTGATCAAGTAACTAGAAGCATTCTACCTACTCAAAAGTCTTTCCTACACATTTTTATTCCTTTGACATTGTTGATTTACCATTGCATTGGTAAACAACCCTATCTTTGGATGTTAAACGGGACGGGCGCGGGTCATCGTATGACCATGATAGCAATATTGCCAAGTATCTTAGCATGCTTAAGGGACTAAGATCATTTGTTTTTAGGCAACCAAGATAGCGTCATCGAGGGACTATGATCTTTTTGTTTTGTTTTGTTTCGCCAAGATACCTAGCATGCATACCATGGCCATTTGTTTAGGCAACCAAGTGGATGAAACCCTAGGGGTGCTTGTGTGCAAAGTGTTGTCATTTTTCATGCATTTTTTTTCTTGTATTAAGTCATGCTATTTGTTTGATTTTTGGTCTTTGCATACAAAACCCTAATTTACTATCATGGTATATGAAAGCAATAAATTGCGTAAAGTAAATCTAAACTATTACAACAATATTATGGGGAGGGGATACAAATTTTGAATTGGGGGATATTGCTCAAAATAAAACCCTAAAACTATTACAACCAAATTGAATTTATTTTACAAATAAATAAATAGAAAAGTATTTAAATATGCAATAAAATGTAATTATGCAAAAATGTTTTTGTATTTATTTTATGTATGTAAAAATAAAATTATTTAAGTTCTAGAAATAAGAAAAATAAAATGATTATTTTTGAAAGGGTGAAAAACCTAATTTTTGTTTAAAAGGAAATATATTCTATATTATTCATTTTATTCATTTTTTGTTTAAGAAAAATAATAATAATATTATGTATAAATATTAAAATTAAAATATGTGAGAAAATAATATGCAAAAAATTAAGAAAATATTTTTGGGATTTTTAAATGTTTAGAAAAAAATAATAAAGTCAGAAAATATAAATATAACAAGAAAATATGAAAAATAACAAAATATGAATCAGGGGGTGCAAAAGTAAAATGGGAGGTGCAAAAAGTAAAGTCAGCAAGCCCAAGCCCAAGTTGGCTTCGTCCCTGACCTCCAGACAGCAAATGCGCGCGCCCTGTGTTTAAATCCTGTTCTTGTTATTCTTTGCATAAAATCAAAAACATATAACATGAAAAAGGTAGCTCATGAACTCACGATTCCAATGATGTAAAGAACATGACCTAACTCTAAAAGACCTAATTTCTGACCTAGTTTTTTCAGCATGTTCAACATCCAAATACTCTTAGCTCAGTTAATATAAATGGAATCTACGCATATGTACAGCTCAAGCATGTTAAGGACTACATTTTTGCTTCACAAACCTAAGCTTAAGGATGCCTAAATAAGGAGATAGAAACTTGACAAATACCATGTTCAGTTGAGTTTGGATATGGAAATGTGGGAACTTTGAGTGAGGCTTGAAGATCTTGTGAGCTTCCTTGAAGTTCCCTCAAGCTTCTCCAATGCTCAGCTTGTCTTGTAGATGGCTAAAACTCCTTGCACGAGTCAACCTGCAACCTTGCAAAATGAAAATGGTGAAGTGTGCAAATGAGCTCATAGCTGCAAGACAGGGGCCTGGATAGCTTGGATGGAATGTATGTAATGTGTTTGAAGTGATTCAAAGCAAAACGCACGAGGCAAAATGGAAATGGCTTAGGTTCTGCAGAAGATGCCCTGTTTTGGGCAGAAATGGTGTTTTTTATGTTTTAGGGTGTTTGAGAAGTTTGTAATTCGTGTTTCTTGCTTGTGACAAAGTTCTGAGATCCTTTGAAATGAGTCCAAAGCTTGCCTTTATCAGATACACAAGCTTGCTTGACTTTTGCAAGTTTGCTTGCTTTTGAAGAAAAGGTGAAGTGACAAAGCCAAAGGCCTGTACAGGCTAGCTTGAGGTCCGATGAGAGTTGGTACAAGTTTCCTGATGTTTGTGGATATCGTTGGCAACAAGAGATCAGGTCCATGGCTCAAGAAATACAAAATTGCAAAAAGCATGCTTTATCAAAGTGGTATTATGCACTTTATGTCATTTTTGGATTAGTTCATTGTGCAATGCTTCAAAGATCAAAACAAGACCATTATCCAATTTTTTTGCTTTAAATTATGGAGTGTAGTAAAGATTAGGACCTGTAATACCAATTACAAGCATGTTTGAAACTGATTTGCAACTTGTAACCATGTGAAAATGCCTTGAACAAAAGTGATAAATTTCCATTTTCAAATCTTCGATTCTCTCTAACCATAAATGATCTTGGAGAGTTCTTGGACATTTTGGAAAGCTTGTAACATGCTCTACAATCCATATTTGAAATTTATTTTGAGATTCCTCTTGGAACTAGGTGAAAAGTTGCCATGAAGTTAGGTCAAAAATCTGCCTAAACTAGGGCAAAATTTCACTAAGTTAAAAAGTTTATGAACCCTTATTCACAAAATCATAACTTGCGATCCAAGCATCTTTTGGGAAAACTTTGTGAGTCAAAGTTGTATATTTTTTGGAGGACTACAACTTTCATGTTGGACGTTTTCTTTGAATCCAATTGCATCATGGTAAAAGAGTTTGGAAAAGTTGGAAAAAAATAAGAATTTTTCATAACTTAGAAAAATTCTAAGTTATGAAAAATTTCAAACTTAAACCCTAATTTCCAAATTTAAGTTTCTTGGTGAACAAGTTTCATGTTTTGGCACATCTTGATGGAATATGACCCTTGGCTCTTGATTTTGACCAAAAAGTCAAAGTTTGACTTTTCAGTGTACAGTTGTATTTTGATCAGTTGATTGGAAAATTCATCTGTCAATCCAATGCATTTGGGATATTTTGAACCTTGAGATTAGGTCAAGATGGTGCCATTGAGTCCTTGAAATAATACTTGAACCCAATTGGTCATTGGCTAGGTTAAAAATCAGAAATTTCCCTTCTACAGTCAAAACCCTAATTTTGACCATTTTGCCCTTTTGATGATCTGAATAGATTTCTTGAGGAGTTGTGATCCAAACTTGATCAAATGGTACATAGGAGCCTAGAATGTTGTTGTGGATCAAAAATTATGAGGTTTGACTGTAAATTGGCCATGGTTTACTTTCCCAAATACAATTGATTTTTAGGTCAATTGTCCAATTGACTGGGCAAAAATGTGATTCAAGGCTTGAAACTTTGTATGAGCAATCTTAGGAGTCCAAGATGGTGTATGAAGGTAACATGAAGCATTGATGGTCCAAAAATTCTTGTGCAAACTCAAACCCTAATTTCAGGTTATCAGTGCAAGATGAGGTCTTGAGCTGAGCAAAACCTAATTCTGTCTGGAGTCCAAGAAGTCTTGTGAGGAAAATCTTGATAAAATGAGAGGGAAAATTTTGGGGTACAACAATGTCCTTCGAATCAGAACTTGGTGGATTCCTACTGCAGCTTCCCTTCGACACATGCATAGCCTCTATACCATGACATGTCTGGATCTTCCAATCGAAGGTTATACCTTGGTGGCCCATCTGAAGAATTGTAAGATGCATATGTGGTCCATTCGAAGGACATTTTGAAAGAAACATTGTTATCTGAAAAGAAGTCTAGTCAAAAGCTAGAGCCAGTTGGTCAAAACAAAGGAGAAGTAGTCCAGATGCTAGTAGTATTAGGTGCAAATCTGTTGCACTGGCCACAATATTCCAAACATACAAACTCTTCACTATGTCATTGCCTCGGGAGAAGAAAGTACCATGGTGGTGCATTCGAAGAGTTTGTCAGGCATGTCTGGATGCCCCCAATCGACGGTCATATATTATTGACCCATCCCAAGAGCTTTAATTTGGCCCCTTCGAAGGATATCCATAGGAGTCATTCGAATGACACTTCGATTGGAAAAAAAAGAGATGTTTATTGAAAAGTCTGGTCGAAAGGCGAGGCTAGGGAGTCAAGACAAAAGGTTGAGATGCCAAAGGTACTTGTTGACCAAGTCCCATGCGCTTCCAGGATCAAGCCTGATACACTGGCTATAAAACTCCAAAACTGCTGCATAGCAGTCCTGCATTGTTGCGCTATTCCTTGCACCAAAATGGAAATAAAAGACTATCCCTCGAAAGCCACAAATGCAGTATACCCCTTTTGTTTGAACTTTTTTGTTTTCCATCCCAAAGCATCAACTCAAGCTACCTATAAAAAGGAGGCATCAGCACACGTACAAAGGCCTGAAGATCTTTTGCAAGAAAATACTGGTGAAATCTCAAACACCTCTCAACATTTTTTATTACACACTAAGAGGAAACCTCTGATTCATTCTCCAAGTGACCGTCAAATCACCATTCGACCCACTCACCCAACTATCATACAATAGGCTTTTGGGTTTGTCCCATCACTTGTGATAAAATATCTTCCGACCCACTCATACCACCCCTTTCAATCTAGTCGCTACTTTCACCAAGTAGTAACTGGACTAGCCTCAGGGGACTCCCAACGAACCCTCATTTTCCATCAGAGAAAGCCAGTACCTCTCCCTTCGATTTAAGAACCTCAAGAGGTAAGTTTTCTTTCAAGCTTAAGTCCATTTTATTTTAACATCATGTACATATGCCAATATAAAAAAATATAGACATTTCCAAAATATTGTTTTAGCCTTCGATTTTGACTGCCTGTAGGATAAACATAGACATTTCTAGATTTTGTTTTCGATTCTGACTGCCTGTGTCAAAAAATAATCAGCCTTAGTCTAGTTATGGATTGGACTTTGAAACCCATAAATTTTCATGCTAACCCCTGGATCGTAGTTATATCTGGATATTGTATTTTTTAGATTGTAAGTCAGTTTGGTTGTACTCTTTGATTGGCTTTTGCATAAGCCCTTCGAATCATACTCTGAGGACCCAATATGCATACAAAGGGCCAGCAAGGAGCTTGTGGCAAAGTATGAATGTTGTCGCTTCTAGGCCTCAAGGGAAAGGCAGAACTACGTTGATTTCTAGGCAGAATCGAAAAGTGTGACCATCTTGATTCCAGCTCTCAGTCGAAGGAGTCAAAAATCCAAATCAAAGGAAGTCAAGAAATGTATATTCGAAGGGTGTGCATTCCATGCTGACTCCTAAGTCTTGTTAAAAGAAATAGCAAGAAGGGTGAGTCGAAGGTTACCGGTTAACACTCCTGCAGTTGAAGGAAACAAAAAAAGCAGATTTGAAAGGGGCCATGAAGATTTGAGTCGAAGGGTGCCACTGCCTGGGTCGAAGAGCTCATTTTCCTTTCTTTTATTTTGTTTTTGCCTTTACATTTTCTTGCCTTTCAATATGGTTGTAATAGTGTAGGATATTTATTTCCTGCATTTTTATTGCTTTATACAAATGTTAGTAACTAGGATGTATGGTAAGATAAAAACCAATAAATAGGCCACCCAAATCAAAGACTAAATGCATGCAAATCAAACACATTATTCACACATGCACCTCTAGGGTAATCTCACTTGTTTCCTATCGAAAAATAGTCATGTCCCTCGAACATGGGCGTTTTAGAAAAACACCCTCGATAAAAGATCGTAGTGCCTCGATGACCCTTGATGTTTCCTTCGGTAAACAATTTAGTCCCTGACACGACATTGCTAAAACGTCCCATATGTTGTCTTTTATGACTATACAAACGTCCCAACGCCCATCCCTTCACATCCAACGATGGGGCTTCTTACCAAATCAATGGTAAGATAGAAACATCTAAAGAAGGAGTAAAAGAACATCTAATACCTTTTGAGTAGGTAGGTTCTCTCTTAGTTACTCGCTTGCTCACAACAAAAACATTTTTACACCAACACTCTCATTTGAAACATTTTCAAAAGACAACACTTTGTAAGCGTTCTTATAGAAACGAGAATCAACACAAAGACACCTTTTTAAAATCACTTTCAAAAAACACATCTCACAAACACCTCTTTGAACTATTTTTAAAACAAACACTTTGTATGCGTTCTTATAGAAACGAGAACCATTACGAAGTTCCATTTTCAAAAATACTTTCAAAAACCACACAGAGCATAATTTCAAACAAAAGCAAGTGATCTAGCAAGTAACTAAGAGACCATGGAAAACCATGGATGAAAGGGGTGCTAATACCTTCACTTTTCATAATCTACCCCCCGAACCCGAGAAATAATCTCGAAAGGTCTTTCCTGTACTTTTTTACCTTTCCATTTGGATAAAAGAAAAGTCGGTGGCGACTCTTGATATCCACACAAATGCGATCAAAATGCAAAACACCAAGTCTGTTCTCCCACCGTATCACACCATGGCATTAAACAAGAGTTGTTTGATGAAGATGATGAAAAGGTTGATCCCAATATTGTCAATATTGCAGGGACCAGCAAAATTACAAGAAGTAGAAGGATTTTCTCCCCAGAAATCTCTCCACCTATTTAAGTCACAGTTACCAAGCCAAGTGTCGAGGCTCGGGGTAAAGATCTCATGATAGAGCCCGTCATGACGGAGGCGTTGTGATACGGTGGGAGAACTGACTTGAGGTTTTTGCATTTTATCGCAAATGTTGCGGTTAGCAAGAGTCGTCGCCGACTTTTCTTTTATCCAAAAGGAAAGGTGAAAAAGCACAGGAAAGACCTTTGAGATATTTTCTTGAGTTTGGGGGGTAGATTATGAAAAGGGGAGGTATTAGCACCCTTTTCATCCATGTTTTTCCATGGGCTCTTAGTTACTTGCTATATCACTTGCTTTTGTTTGAAAAATATGCTTTGTGTGGTTTTTGAAAGTATTTTGAAAAGGTGTCATCGTTTAGGCAAACTTTGTAATAGTTCTCATTCACAAGAACGTATACAAAGTGTTGAGCTTTTGAAAATATTTCATGTTTGGAAAGTGTTTTAAAAGTGTATGTGATTGTTTTTGAAAATAGCAAGGATGTTTGTTTTGAAATTGAGCAAGTAACTAAAAGTAATCTACCTACTCAAAAGGTCTTAGATGTGTTTTTCCTCCTCCTTTAGATGTTGCTATCTTACCATTGATTTGGTAATAAGCCCCATCGTTGGATGTGAAGGGACGAACGTGGGTCATCGTATAGTCATGATAGAAATGTTGTGAGATATCTTAGCATTCTCTTGTAGGGACTAAGATCACTTGTAAGGCAACATTTGTAGCGTCATCGAGGGACTATGATCTTGTATTTCGATTGTTTTTGCTAAGACATCCCACATGCATAACATGACAATTTTCTATAAGGCAACAAGTGGAATTACCCTAGGGGTGCATGTATGAATAGTGTGTTTGATTCGCATGCATTTAGTCTTTGATTAGGGGTTGTCTACTTGTTGATTTTATCTTGCCATACATTTCCTATTTTACTAGCAAGCATACAAAAATAATAAAATGAAAAAAGATAAAACCCTACACTATTACAACCATATTGAATAGCATGAAATTATAAAGGCAAAAATATAATAAAGGCAAGAAAAAAAAAGAAAAAAAAGGTCTTTCAATTCAAGAAGGAACACCCTTCGATTCTGTGTTCTTTGGTTTCCTTCGATTTGGGGTCTGGAGTCAGTGGAGTCATGCCCTTCGATTTTCCTTTGTCTCCTTCGACTGGGGGTTGGAGTTAGTTGAGTCATGCCTTTCTATTTTCCTTTGTCTCCTTCGACTGGGGGTTGGAGTCAGTGGAGTCATGCCCTTCGATTTTCCTTTGTCTCCTTCAACTGGGGGTTGGAGTCAGTGGAGTCATGCCCTTCGATTTTACTTTGTCTCCTTCGACTGGGGGTTGGAGTCAGTGGAGTTATGCCCTTTGATTTTCCTTTGTCTCCTTCAACTAGGGGTTGGAGTCAGCAAGGTTCTATCTTTCGTTTGAGGCTTGGAAACAGAAAGGTTATGGCTTTCGTCTGAGGCCTGAAAACAACAAGGTGCTGGCTTTTTCCACAGGTTCCTTGCTGACTCCTTGTAAGCATATTAGGCCCTCAAATTGTGATTCGAAAGGCTTGTGCAGCTAGCCAATCGAAGGGTTGTTGGCTGGCTATTTCGAATAAGGAAGAAACAGCTATCGAAATAATATTTCGAATAAAGTACCTAAGGAGATTAATATCAATATTGGATATTGGTGGGAGATATGGAGTCATTATATTGAAGCATTATTCAATTCCAGCAGATTTTGATTTGGACTTGTTTTAGTATTCGAATTATAAAAGAGCTCCTTGATGCAAGGGTGCAACGGTCCAAGTAATTGGGTTATTTCGAAAGCAACGAAGAAACAAGATGCTTCAATTGGTACAGATTTTGCAAGATGCTTCGATTGGTACAGATTTCGAATTTCAAATAAAGGGCGCCATTCTAGAAGACGCGTGGAAGTCAACAAACATAGGAAGCCTGCATGCTTCGAACGTGGCGTGATTTTAGAATAGGGCCGTTAGGGTCAAGACACTATAAATAGGTGTTCTTATGTTAGATTTAAAAATGTTCACTTTTATGTACTCAAATATCTCAAAATACTCATTACTTCCGTGAATTAAGGAAAATGAGTCAGAAGATACAATGTACGTGTTAAACATCATTACTTTTTTACAATTTCAATACAAGTCTTGTTATATTTAATTCAACTTTACAGCATTTTTGTCCTTTAAATCCTTCGATTTACAGCATTACAGTATTCCCTTGCCCTTTACATCCTTCGATTTCCTTGCATTACAGTTATTTCGTTGCCCTTACATCCTTCGATTTCCTTGCATTACAGTTATTTTGTTGTCTTTACATCCTTCAATTTCCTTGCATTACAGTCACTTCGTTGCCTTTAAATACTTCGATTTCCTTGCATTTCCTTGCCTTTAAACACATTCACTTCGTTCGAAACTTTACTTCTACTTTATCCTTTGAGTCAAACACTTATCTTTACATTCAAGCCCAAGTTCTAATTCGAAGCCTTTCCTGCCTACATTCAGTTAGTTTATTCCTATAGGCCATTTAATCTCGTATTCGAACTTAACATACAATATAAGTTTATCAATATAATAGATATGAACATGAAAATAAGTTATGACACATGTGTTCTAGGATCAATCTAGTCGATCCTGTAAGTAACCAATAATAATTAGTAAATTGGAAGACTAGGGGTTGTTTACTAGAAATCACTGTAAACAAATTGGCACGCCCAGTGGGACAGTGTCATAACAAAAAGTTTTATCATACAAACATATTAGAGAAGTTTTAGGATTTTCTGAGTGTGGAGCGCGTTTCAGTACATGAACCTTCGAAGCGGCAAAATAAAGAATAACAATCCACATATACCCAGAAAACAACGTACCAAAATAATGGTTAATACAACCAACCAAGATGGGGTACATAATCCCCCACAGGGGGCTGCAACAATCGTTTCAAGTTCGATTGATGCCTCCAATGCCATTCCTGTTGGCAGTTCGAATACAATCCCAGTAAGTACATTAGACATGCCATCAAACGTGTCTTCAGTGTAAACTGCGCCACACATAGGGAATCAACAGTATTCGACCCCCCCCCCCTAGGCCTCCAGGTTTCGAACCTTTGAGACCCAGAAATCCTCAGTATGGGATGCCAACTTCGTTTATGGCAGGGTTACATAATGCATCAACTTCGTCCCCACTCCAAGGATCTGGTTCAGGAATGAACCATTTGGGTACAAATTTCCAGAATATAGGAAACTTCGCCCAATTGCCTACTCTTACAACTAATAGTCAGGCAGCGCTTAGGCAACAGATGGATGATAGCAATCATGACATGGTAGGAATCTTAGCCCGCGAAATGAATGCTATTTTCAATCCCCTAATCCAGAATATAAATAGAACAAACCAAGAAAATGCAGCCCAGATGGCCAGAATAGTAGATTTCTTTGGTGCCCCTAATGCGCCTGCAAGGCGTAGGCAAAATCCAATGGGAATTAGAAATGAAGAACCCATAATCGAACAAATTCGACCCCCTGTACAAGTGGTCGAAGAAAGAAATATAGGGGTAAGATTAAGAGACCAGGGAATTCAGGAAGTTCAGAATGAACAGCCTAGACCTATCATGATGGTGAATAGGGACCAAAATGCAGACGAAATTGTTCATAGAATTAGGAATGACACTTTAGTGGCAAAAAATAACCTCACCACCATGATTGAAAGAATAATGGCCCAGAATAGTTTAAATTCAGGATTTAGGAGGCCAAACTACACATCTCCTATTGTGGATTATATTTTGCAAACAGAATTACCCAGGGGCTCGAAAGTTCCTAAATTCACGAAATTTGCTGGAGATACAAGTGAATCAAAAGTGGAACATATAGCAAGATATTTAACAGAAGCAGGAGATATAGAACATGATGAAAATCTTAGGATAAAATACTTCCCAAGTTCTTTGACAAAGAACGCTTTTACTTGGTTCACCACCTTGCCCCCTGGATCTGTAGACACATGGCCTTATTTAGAAAGACTTTTCCATGAACAATTTTACATTGGTCAGTCTAAAATCAGTCTCAAGGAACTAGCAAGCATTAAGAGAAAATTCACGGAACCAATAAATGAATATTTGAATAGATTCCGTTTATTAAAATCCAGATGCTTCACAGTGGTCCCTGAACATGAATTGGTCGAAATGGCTGCTGGGGGCCTAGATTATTCCATTCGAAAGAAATTGGATACACAGTATCTTAGAGATATGGCCCAACTAGAAGACAGAGTGCGTCAGGTCGAAAGATTAAAAGCTGAAAAAGCCAGGGCTAGTAAAAATCATAAGAAAGAGAGAATAGCCAACATAGAGGATGAAGAGGAAAACATAGATGATTCTCAAGACCCTTATGATTTTGATCAGTTCGAAATAGATCTTGCAGAACTAAAAGAAGCACCCCCTTATGCTTGCAAAGTTCTACTTCCTTCCAATGGAAAGGATTCTGTCGAAAGTGAAAGGAATGATAAATTCCCCAAGAAAATTTATACGTTCAATATAACTAAATGTGATGAGATATTTGATCTACTTGTTAAATATGGCCAGTTAATAGTTCCTCCTAACCTTAAGGTTCCTCCGTTGGAACAAAGGAAAAAGAGGGGCTTTTGTAAATATCACAACTTTTAGGCCATAAAACCTCACAGTGTTTTCTTTTCAGGGATCTGATACAGAATGCAATCAAGGATGGCAAGCTGAAGTTCTCAGACAAGGGAAAGAATCCAATGAAAGTTGATACTGATCCGTTGCTGATGGCGGAGACTAACTATGCTGAACCTCTAGACATCAATGTGGTGGAAATTGTTGAGGGGAAAGTTGAGTCGAAGGAGGAATTCGAAGAGGATGAGGACTTCATCCTAATCGAAAACGAAAAAGAGGCTACTGATGGCCTCCCATTGATCAAAAACAAAACAGAAGTCACTGATGGCCTCCCAAAGGTGCTCAAAGCAAAGATATTAAGTGACATAAAATTAGCTGAGGCCACTGAAGGTCTTAGGATGAAATTTGAAGAAGTCAAGATTTCTGATGACCAAATGCTGGTAGTGAATATGGTGGATTTCGAACAGCCTAATGCTGAATTGGAAGAAGTGGAACGCTGTCTAGAGAGGGAAAGAGAACGGAGAAGAGAGAACTTACCTAGAAAGGACGCAAGTTTGCGTGAATACCTCTTCCACTGTCATAAGAAAAATCAAGAAAAGTTGTTATGTCCAAGGTGCAGTATCATCTGCAACCCCAGAATTGCTGCTGAATTCGAAAGGGCCTAGCGTGAACGAACAGGAGTTAACTGGAGGCAAGACAACCAACTCTACAAAGTCTATCCAAAAGCTGATGAAAGTGTGCTCGAATTCCTGGTTCGTTGCCACAAGATTGGAACAAAATGCTTGATATGTCCCAGATGTGCAGCAGTGTATAATAAGGAAATGGCTGAAGCATTCGAAAGAATTCCATTTGCGCCAGGCTGGGGGCACCAAGTTGGAATGCCTTTGAATCTTGTTAGCACAGCCAGAAGTATGCCAAGGAGGCCAGATAGCCCTTATCCCAGGGGAGCAAAGAGAGTTTCCTTTAAACTACCTACAGAAATCCCCACTGATAGATGGCTGCAAGTGAATGCTGATAAGGGAAAAGGGAAGTGGCGCAGCTTCGATCGAGGAGGCAGGACTGCAATGGCCTACAGGAGGCAATTCAATTTGATTAGGAGGGAGGAAATAAGATTGGAGAACTATAAGGGCAGAAACCCAATGTCTCGCTCTCAGTGGCGCAGACACCAGAGAAACCAAAAAGCAGCAAGGGATTCGAAACCTACAAGAGTAGGAGAATCCAGTACCAATAACCCAATATCACTAAACCAGACTGGGGGCAAACCCCCAGTGTCCATGAAACTTTTTTCTCCATAGAAGGACACTAAAGAAAATAGGACTCAGAAGGAAGCTGCGAACGAAGAGGACTTGATGACTGATGCCTTCGAATCTGAGGGGGAATCCTTCTTCAATACAAACTGCAATGTAGTTTCAGTGTTGCCTTGTGAGTACAATCAGGAAACAGAGGTTTATGCTGATGAGGAAACTGATGAGGACGAAATGGCTAGACATAGGCCAGTATGCTATTATGTGATGAACAGTGGAGAGGTCGAAGAGCAGAATGCTTTCTTTGAAAAGCCAGACGAAGGAATGAAAAACCATCTCAAACCCTTATTCATCAGGGCAAAGGTGGAACAATATGGTGTGAACAAAGTTCTGGTAGATGGTGGAGCTGCTGTCAATCTGATGCCCCAATTCATGCTGAAGAGAATAGGAATGCAGGATTCGGATGTTAGACCTCACAACATGGTACTTTCGAATTATGAAGGGAAGGTTGGCCAGACTTTGGGAGTAATACAAGTTAATCTGACAGTTGGTTCCCTCACAAGGCCAACAATGTTTATGGTCATTGCTGCAAAAGCAAATTACAATCTGTTGCTTGGCAGGGAATGGATCCATGGAGTTGGAGTTGTACCTTCTTCAATGCATCAAAGGCTAGTGTTGTGGAGAGATGATGGGATTGTTGAAAATATAGAAGCAGACCAAAGCTACTATATGGCAGAAATCAACAATGTGGACAAAAGGAATTTCGATAGAAATATGGCCAACATAGGGCCATGTCACCCACCTGAGGAATATTTTGAGCCAAATGAGAACGCTTATTATTCCCTAACCTTGTGTCCCAATGGATTCCAATGGGATAGGGAAATCATGTGGGATGGGCAGGTGACAGAGAGAGATGGAGAGACTTCGACGATACGGCCAACTGGCTGGGCAAGCGAAGGTTATTATGACTGAATCGAATTACTACCAAAAGATTTCGGCCTATTTGGATGAGAACAAACGAAGAACGGCTCTCGAAGCCGAAATACAAAACATGGCTGTCGAAGCCATAGACAAAAAAGAAATAGCAAATCCTGAAGGAAATCATTCATCCTCACCATGTAATGGACAAACTTCTGAACTGATGGATCAAAGACTAGATGCCATTTATGATCAAGAGCCCTTAGGGTTCGAAAAGGATCCAGAGTCATCAAGCACTAAGATGCTGGCCCAAGATCCTTTGGAGGAAGTTGATATTGGGGATGGTGTTGAAAAAAAGGATTACATACATCAGTGCGAAGCTTAGTCCCAACTTAAAAGGCAAAATGGTTGAAATACTCAAACAAAATAGGGATTGTTTCGTTTTCAACTTAGCAAACTTGCTCTTGCATAAGTTGATTTGCATGAGTTTTTGATACTCTCGAAATAGCCTGGATGAGTCAAAGAACAAGTATTTCTTTATATCTATCGAAATACATGTTCTTGGGGGGCAATTTGTTGGCTGGTGTGATCGGTGGGAATAGAACTGACTGTTTTGGAGTGCTGGTTCGCGTTTTGCGTTTGTTTTCACAAAAAATGTCGCGGTAAGCAAGAGTCGCCACCGTCTTTTATTTTATCCAACAAGGAAAGGACAAAAGCACAGAAAAATTCCTTTTCGAGAAGTTTCTCGGGTTCGGGAGGTAGATTATAGAAAGGGAAGGTGTTAGCACCCTTTCTATCCGTGGTTACCCACGGGCTCTTAGGTACTTGCTCATTATGTTTTCAAAAGTTCGCTTTTCTTTGTGTTTGTGGGTTTGAAAAGAGTTTTCGTTTGAAAGAAGTGTAAGTGCGAAAAGTTTTGTTTTTGTTTTCAAAAGAGCAAGTACTTAAGAACATCTACCTACTCAAAAAGGAATTAAACTGTGCAAATATCCTTTAGACAATGATATCCCACTATTGAGGAGTAGGTAGCACCGTCGTTGGAGTTTTTCGGGTCAATTCGATTTTAGGGATGTGTGGTCACTAAAGCAACGTTAGGACGCCTTAGCGGTAACCCTAATGTCTTAGATCATTTTTATCCGAGGCAACCGTTTTGAGGCAACTTTGATCTTTGGACAGGAGGGCGACCTCTAAGACTTCCTATACTCAATGACCACGTTCGAGGCAACCAAGTGAGGTGTACCCTAGGAGTGGCATGTGCAAGTGTGTCAATTTTCAGTTATGTTATCTTTACATGTCATGGTGAGCTACTATTGATTTTAAGTTAAAGGTTAATCTTGTCATGCATAGCCTATTATTCATACATCTAGCAGTTAATGGTTGCGGAAAATAAATTGCGGAAAATAAAGCTAAGCTATTACAAGGCGTCAGGTATTTACATCCCCAAAAACAAACCCTTGAAATTAAATGCGAAAAGTAAATAAAAGCGGTAAATAAAATCCTAAGTTAAAGCTATTACATCCTCGGAGCAATTACAATATATGGATCAAAAATAATACGCGCGAGAAAATTGAATCGGATTGTCCTTTAGGGTTTTGACCCTTTTTTCAAATAAAGCATTTTTTGGTCTTTTTTGCACTAAGAATTAAAGCTAAATTAGTAATGGAATTAAAGAAAATATTTTTGAGTTTTATTTTAATTAAGGGAATAAAATCAGAAATAAAATAAAAAACCTAATTCTAAGTCAATTTTAATTTATTGTGAAAAATGTTAGGATTAAACCTAATTAAAAAACAAAATTAATTGGTTAATGGTTTATTTACAAAAATAAAATAGTGAAGTTAATAAGTATTATTTTTGTGTTTTCTGATTTTTATGAAAAAAAGTTAGTTTGTTAATTAATTAGTTAGTTTTTAATAATAATAATAAAAAGCAAAAGAAATATGAAAAGAAAATAAACAACATAAGCAAACTTTGGGGCGCTGGGCCTGAAGAAGGGAGGTTGATTCAGCAATTTTGGCCCAGGTTCCATCAGCCTTGTTAGACTTTGGTAACTCCTGTGTGCTCCCTTGACTTTGAGAACATGATGAAGACTCTAGCCTGGCCATTGGATCTGATTGGAAGGCCACGTAGCTTTTGAGATCTGGGGGTACATGGTAGTCCACGCCTGGAACATTGCACGTGAATACCTGAGGAACAAAATCAAATAAATGTTTGGGGGACCTGGGATTCGAACCCAGGTCCCAATGATCACATGCCAACGCGCTTGCCACTCAACCAAATTGCTTAGTTGTTATTGTAATAGGAATCAAATATTATATGATAAACAAAACATTAAGCATGCAAAAAAATATATAAAGCGCACAGTTGATTCAAATTGGCCAATCACGTGGAGACACGCTATCGTCTTCTTCATCAAAAGACTGGTTATTTACCTGCGGATTTTTATCCGTAGAAAGTTTCGTGGGATGGTTCTAAAACTCGCTCCAGGCCATGAAAATGCTATTCAAAAACATAGACATGTTCGTCTCTGCCTCCTCCTCATCCCTATACCAATCATTAGCCTTAATTTCACCTGTATAACAAACGCCTAAAAACTAGAACATGAACCCTAGGTTCTGGATATGGGGTTAGAGGCCACAAAAATCAAATTAAATAATGCAGTTTGTTTGAAATTCAATGGTCAGTACAAATATGCAAGAAATTTGGCATAAAGATGCAAGAAAACCGAGTTACGATTCCATGTGTCGTGCAAAGTTACTGGAGACTTACAGTGCGTTATGGGCGATGGAAAGACTCCCTTTTGGTCGGTATAGATCCACTAGATGACAAGGAAGGAAGCTGTGTCTTTCTTTTGGTCTGAATCTGCCTCCAAGGTTGTTTTTGATCTCTCACTTTTCAAGCTTTTTTCTCAAGGTTGTGTCGCTATTTCTGCAGAGTTTGTGTATGTGTTCTTCACGTGTGTGTGTGATTTGTGAGGCTTGAGGTTTATATGGACAAAAGAAATTAGGTCAACATTTGTGTATCAAATCTTGGTCCATTATGATGAAGAGATTTGATTTGATTTTCATGAAAACTTTCCATATTTGATCCAATCATGTGTTTCTGCCAGCTTGCTCTGAGTTGTTTTGGGCCTCCAACTTGATGAAAATCAAAAGCTGACTTGCCCAATTCGAACTACTCCAGTCACAGCCCCTTCGATTGAGACTCCCCCTGCTTCGATTGCATATTTTCAAGGGACACATGCCATTGTGAACTTTGGGTATTCTGGACAGGTTAGGATATGTGTTTTTGCTTAGTCATGCCAGCCTACTGCCTTCTTTGCCAGCTTCAAAGTCCAATTCGAATCTATTTTGAACATTCCCTATTAGACCACTTCGCCCAGCCCTTGGCCTTGTGATGAGTCGGAGTTCTGATTCGAAGTGTCCAGAACTTCCTTCATCAGAGCATCTTAGATTAAAAGAAACTCTGCACTGAAATGCCCTTCGAAGGTCCTTTCGTTCTGATATTCTTATTAAGGGAAACTCTGAACTAAAATGCCATTCGAAGGTCATTTCGTTCTTATGTTCTGATTGAGGTAAAGTATGAAGTTCCAGTCGAAGGACCCTCTGAAGTACTAGTCGAAGCATTGTGAAATTGACTTGATCGAAGGGGTCCATCGCTCAATCGAAGACTTGCACACCAAGGCTTGATCGAAGGAGGTCCAACGCTCAATCGAAGACTTGCACACCAAGGCTTGATCGAAGGAGATCCAGCGCTTAATCGAAGCTTACTAATCAGAGCCTAATCGAAGAGTGCCAAATGCCCAATCGAAGTGTTCGTCCATAATGCCAATCGAAGTGTTTGTCCATACCAATCGAAAGGCTCCTTCAGAATACCAATCGAATGGTCTTTCAGAATGCCAATCGAAAGATACTTAAAGTACCACTCAAAAATTTTCTTTTTCCTTAGGAAAGGGTTTGTGATCAACCATGCAGGGGGAAGACTTTGGAAAACATGAGAGGGAAAATTTTGGGGTACAATAGTTGCCCCTGTTAAATTTTTCTTAAACCTGAGGATTAGATTGGCTTTCGAGCCTTTCGTGATCCGAAGGTGGAAGATAGTTGAACACTAGAGTGCCCAGAAATTTGCACTCGCATGGTGTAGTATCAGCATTGTGATGTCGGGAATGGGCTTACAGATGCCATTTGGAGATTGTTGGTAGGAGGATGGGCTTATAGATGCCATCTGCAGGAGTGTCGATCGCATAAGAGATTCCTTAGCGAGAACTTGCATACCTGTTGTTGTAGAAGATTCCGCTGGGGAAGTCTAACTTTGGAGGTGAACTGCATATCTGGTCAGTGTATAGGCTACATCGCGACCTACTGGGGAAATGTGAAACCAATCGTGTTTGATCAGGTCCAGGTCTTACAGTATTGTGGACTGCTGTCTGGAGATAAGAGAAAAGAGACATGGATGGTGAGGTTATGAGAAGGAACCTGGGTAAGGTTGCTTCGTGAGGAGTTTGGATAAAACTGCATCTGAATTGAGAAGGAACCTGGGTAAGGTTGCTTTGTGAGGAGTTCATGTAAAACTGCATCTGAATTGAGAAGGAACCTGGGTAAGGTTTCTTTGTGAGGAGTTCATGTAAAACTGCATCTGGAATGGAGGAACCTGTGTAGGGTTGCCTGATGATGAGTCCGTGTAAAACTGCATCTTGGAAAGAGAGGGAACCGGTGTAGGGTTTCCTGATGATGAGTCCGTGTAAAACTGCATCTTGGGAAGGGGGAACCTGTGTAGGGTTTTGTTGCACCCCAAAATTTTCCCTCCCATGTTTCCAAAGGTCTTCCCTTACATAGTTAGTCACAAACATTTGCCTAACAAAAATAAGTTTTTTTGAAGATATATAAAGTGTCTTTCGATCGGAATCTGAGAAAAGGCTTCGATTAGGCGTTTGGAACCTTTCGATCAGGTTTGGTTCACCAGTCTTCGATTGAGCATTTGGAACTCTTCGATCAAGCTTTGGTCTGCAGGTCTTCGATTGAGCGTTGGACCGTCCTTCGATCAAGTCAATGTCACAATGCTTCGATTATGCACTAGCTACTTCAGGCTTACCTTCGACTCACCAGGCAAGAAGCTCATTCAAATAACATGTAAATGACTCATTCGAAGAAGCCCTCAGAAGGCCCATTCGAAAAGTACATAAGAAATCCATTCGAAGGAGGCAACACAAGACCCTTCGATTAGCATGAACAAGACCTTTCGATTGGCCTGTTAACAGTGTCTTTCGATTGAAGTTTCAATTGGTACCCTTCGAATGGTATATGGACAAATACCCTTCGAATGGCATTTCAGTGCAGACTTTCCCTGAATAAGAACATCAGAACGAAATGATTTTCGAATGGCATTTTAGTGCAAAGTTTCTCTCAACCTAAGATTCTCTGACAAAGGAAGTTCTGAACACTTCGAATCAGAACTCAGATTCATCACAAGGCCAAGGGCTGGTCGAAGTTGCCTAATAAGGAATAGATTCGAATTGGGACTTCGAAGCAATCGAAACTGGCAAAGAAGGCAAGATCGAAGGGGTAAGTCAGTTTTCGATTTCCATCAAATTGGAGGCCCAAACAACTCAGAACAGGCTGGCTGAAACGCATGATTGAATCAAATTTGGCAAGTTTTCAAATCAAATCTCTCCACCATAATGGACCAAGATTTGATATACATTTGTTGACCTAATTTCTTTGCCTATATAAACATGCTGCTCATAAGCAAATGACACACGAAAAAACCCTTGCAGAGACAAACGAAACCCTGCTGCACTCACTAAAACACTTACAAAAACTCTGCAGAAACAGCGCCCCAACCTTGCAAAAAGTTTGAACCGTGAGAGATCAAAAACAACCTTGGAGGCAGATTCCGACCCAGAGCAATACGCAACGCGCTTTCCATCAACCTCCTGAAGCGAGACCGATCAAAAACCAAGTGTTTCATCATCTAAATCGCATTGTAAGTGTTCTAGAAAACGCCTCTGAACATGAAATTGAAAACATCCATGTGTTGTACCCCAAAATTTGCCCTCTCATATTCTTCAAGATTTGCCAAGTCAAAGCTTCAAAGTTCCCCAAGGGTTGCACAGTCCAAGGGCCTCCTGACAGTCAAAAACTAGGGTTTTGGTTCTGACAAAGAAAATGAAGTTTCCAAGGGTCCAATCAAGTCCCACATGCCTACAAATAGGGTCAAGCATCCTCATACCAAGTTTCAAGACTTACAGCACAAAATTGCACAGTCAAAAACCCTAATTGCACTGCAGTCAACTGTAGGGGCAAAATGGTCATTTGACAGTCAAAAGTTCAAATTTTTGGTCAACATCTCATTTTGAAGCCACAAACATCATTTGATCAATTCTTGATCATGATTCTCAAAGCTTGCCTCAAAAAATCTCAAGATGCAAAAGTTTCCATATTTGGACAGTTGAAAAAGTCAACTGTAACTTGACCAAGGCATAACTTTCACATGGATTATCAGAAAAATTCCATCCAAAGCTCATTTTGAACATAAAGAAATTTCCTACAACTCCTCTTCACACTTCAAGTCCAATAAATGCTCTCACAAAAAGTTATCAATTTCAACATTATAGGTCATTTTCAAAAGTCAACAAAAGGGGACTTTAAGTCAAAGGCCATAACTTGAGATTGGTAAACCAAAATGACATGGGACCAAAGACATTGGTTAGAGGACTCAAATCCCTTTCCAAAATGTCCACAAACATGAGCAAAGCTTGAAAATTGAGCAAGTTATGCCTTGTGGAAGTTGGGAAAGTTTTGGATATTTTGAAAAGTCAACATTGCTTCAAAGGTCTTAAAAATGCTAATGGGCCTCTTTTTCTTCCAAAATTCATCATCCAAGGCATGTGCACGACCATTTGGCCCAAAGGGAAGTTTTTCATCTTTTTATTTTATTTATTTGAATTTTTAATTGCTAAATATTCATTTAATTAAAATAAATATGTGGAAAATACTAAACCTAACTTTTTAAATCTTTTTATACATGGAATAGGCTTAAGATTTCGTGCATGACCAGATATAGAAAGAATCAATGGGATTGGACATGATTTGTATCAAATATGCTTGAAAAAGATTGGAAAATTATGGCATAAAAAATCAAATATTCTTTTCATCAATTCATTGATTTTTTGATCCAATTTCTAACCCTAATCTGATGCCATACATATACTGATCAAGACCTAATGCCAAACGACCACAAAGCTGCGCAGAAAAGCCATAGCAAAACTTGCAATTTTCTCAAAAAAGTCCAATACTGAAAACTAGGTTCTAGGGCGATTCAAGCCAAAATAATTGTTCCATTGGCTTGCTGAGACTTCAAGGAAGGAGACTGAATCAATATCATAGCCTGAGACATCAAGAATTGTTATTATATAGACAAGAAGCACAGTTGGAGCAGTTGGCAAAGCATATTGGTGGTAACCTTCAGGACCTGGGTTCGAGCCCCAGGTCCCCCACCCTTTTCCATATTCTTTTTCTAACAATGTTTCTATGTAATTTCCAAGCAAATGTTCATCATACATCCACAACATCAAGCCATCCACATGCCCACTGAGATGAATCAAAGGGCCATAATTGGAAGAACATGATGGGCAGGAGTCAACGCCTATGCACGCTAGCTGAGAAGTCAACCAGGCCAAAGGCTTAATGGGCCTGATTACTGGACTTCACCTCCCATTTGGGGGCAGACCCCCCAAGGTTTGCAATTTCTTTTATATTTTTCCATTTCTTATTTGATTCAATTATTTCTCTTTTTAATTAGTTTCTTTAATTTAATTAGTTTCATAAAAAACATAAAAAATAATATAAAAATCAGAAAAGTCATAAAATTAAATATATTTTATTTAACTAATATTTTGTAAATAAACCTCACTAATTAATTAGATTTAAGCTTAGGGTTACTTTTAATATCTTTTCTTAATAAATTAAAATTGGTAGAATTAGGGTTTTTAAGTATTTTTATCCTTTTTCTTTTCTTTCACAATAATTAATTATCAAATATTATTTTTTGTAATTAAATTACCATGTAAATAATTAGATTAATCTTAGGTTTAATTTTAACATGTTTTCTTAATAAACTAAAAAACAACTAGAATTAGGGTTAATATTTTCTTTCATTTAATTATTCTCATTAAATTCTCATAAAAAAAACCAAAACTCAAAAAAATAATTTCCTTTCATTTTAATTTTAATTAATTTGTTAATAATAATTTTATTTCATTAAAAAAGGGTCCAACGCCCTCGTTTCCAATTTTAATTCCTATTCGCGCATTTTATTTATTTCCTTCTTTTAAATATTTATGTAATTCTCCCAAAGCCGTGTAATATTTATCTTTCGCACTTTACTTTCTTTACTTTCTGTCAAATCGGGTCCTGGACTTTAATTTTGGCGATGTGGACCCGCGCCTTTGTAATAGTTTAGAACTTTTAATTTGCGCATCTTTTTAACTGTTAAATAAATGCATGCAAGAATGAATGATTAAATAAAAACAAACGCATAGATCACTATAACATGACAAGACAAAAATAAACGAATCTGACACACAAATCACACACCACCCCTAGGGTACGCCTCACTGTTGCCTTGCCTCGAAAGGTGATCATCGAGTAGAGGATGTCTTAGCAAGTCCTCATGATCCGGGAACCTGGCATGAGGGTAGCTTCTAAGGTGTCTTCCCATTGCTCTGGTGATCACCATGTCCCGAACCTCGAATTGACCCGAACACCTCCAACGGTGGTGCTACCTACCTCTCAATGGTGGGATGGCACTACTTTAAAGGACATTTACATAGACGAATTCCTTAGAGTAGGTAGATTCTCATGGATACTTGCTCAAATTTCAAAACGAATCAAAAATACTTTTCACACCGACACCTTTTCAAAAAGCTTTCGAAAGCAACTTTTCAAACACTCTTGAGGACTGATACAAGAGTCGAACTGGAATTTTCAAAGAAACTTTTTAAAACCCACAGTTGAAAAGCAAACAAACCATTTTTGAAAACACAAATGAGCAAGTATCTAAGAGCCCATGGATAACCATGGATAGAAAGGGTGCTAATACCTTCCCTTTCTATAAATCTACCTCCCGAACCGAGAGCAATCTCTTTAAGGAATTTTTCTGTGCTTTTGTCCTTTCCATTTGGAGAAAATAAAAGATGGTGGCGACTCTTGCTTCCGCGACATTTCGCGAACCAGCGTTAAACAGTCAGTTCCAGATCCACCGATCACAGAACTGGCGACTCTGCTGGGGATAACTTAAAGTGAGGTGTACCTTAGGGTTAGTTCATAACTGTGTTTTCAATTGTATTGACTTGTCTGCTTTAAATTTGTGGGTTGCATCGGAGTTACATAGATCCTAACCCGGATCTGGGGATACCCTGTTTAGGTAGCATAAGATGTGAGGGACCTGTCCGGCGTAGACCGACACGGGTGAAGCAGTGGATACGGTGTGGCACCTTGGTGTGTACCGATATCCCTTGTGTTGCAACGAGGAGAATATGGGTCTTCTGAGGAGTCATTAAGCACCAACAACCTTAGAACCTTAAATGACACAACTTGGCCATTAGAACAGTAGCAGTATGCTACGCCCATTAAGGCTAAACTCTCGTGATGGTTCTGGCCGCAAGAAAAGATTGCGATGCTGGAGTTATGACCGATTGAGGGTAGTCAATGATATTGGGATCCTCTAAGAACCCGGTTACTTTGATAGGACAGGTATTAACCAACAAACTGAAAGAGGGTAATACCTAGACCTCATGCTGGCCTAAACTTTAAGGGCTTGCCTTGTGTGACTTGTGTGCCTTACCATGTTTGCCTTTGTATCTATTTGTGGTGTGCTTTATCATTACATCATAACATCATGAGCATTGCATGCATCCCGCATAAGGACTGACCATTTCAAAGACAAAAGGGTTTCACCTTTGCTCTGTTTTGTAGGACACCATGATGCCTGTGCGAAGGAATACTATCCGGTTCCACTTTGTTCACTCACCTGAGTTGCTTGAAGAGTTGGTTAGCAGAATTCCAAATACCACTTCCTTCATTCAGAGGCATGGTTCTCTTCTCAGTTTAGTCACTGCAAAGCGGGATCAACAGTTGATGAGTGTTCTGACCCAGTTCTATGACCCTCTGTACCAGTGCTTCACCTTTCAAGACTTCCAGCTGGTCCCTACCCTGGAAGAGTTCTCTGATTTGCTTGGTATCCCTATCTTGGATCAGACTCCCTTTACTGGTTGGGAAAAGACCCTCAGGCTTGAGGATGTTGCTGCAGCTCTTCCCTTGACACATCAAGAGGTAATGGACAACTGGGTAACTAGAAGCGGAGTTAAGGGTTTCTTGGCCAAGTTTCTGATTGGTAAAGCTAACAGTTTCTGGAATGACCTGGACTTTAGGGCATATGAAGACATCCTAGCTCTCTTAATCTATGGGCTAGTCTTGTTTCCTAATCCTGACAACTTCATCAATGTCACTGCCATAAGGATCTTTATGTCTCAGAATCCTGTGCCCACTCTCTTGGGTGACATCTTGCAACAACTTCATGCTCGTACTACCCGAAGACGAGGAACCCTATGGTGTTGTATCCCTTTGTTGGTGAGGTGGTTTATTTCGCACCTCCCTAAGTTCGTACTGAAGAACCAAGAAGGAAGAGGTTGGGCTCATAGGTTAATGTCTCTCACTGATAAAGACGTCATTTGGACTTTCAGAGGTTTGGACGAGATAGCAGTTATTGATCGATGCGGGGAATACCTTAATGTTCCTCTGATTGGTACCCAAGGGGGAATCTCTTACAATCCATGTCTAGCACTCCGTCAGTTTGGAAGAGCCAGAAGAGCAGGACCCCATGAGATGTTGGTGCCTCACATCAATTTTGAGTTTCAGGTGGATAGTGACGAACTGCGTCGTAGGTTCATCAAGGCTTGGGACAAAGTTCATAAAGCTGACCCACAAGAGTTGGGGCTAAAGACTTCTTTACCTATGGAAGCCTACTACAAATGGGTTCGCATCCGTGCTCAGAAGTTAGGTATGCCATACGAAGCCGTCAGACCTATCATTCTGGAGTATCCTGACAAAGATGGTGTTCATCCAACTGTCCTTCCTCCTCAGATACCTACTGATTATGAGACATTAAAGAGATCTTGGTCGCAACTGCGAGAAGAGCGGGATTCTTACCGGGAAAAGTTCAACGAGCAGGAGTTGAAGATCCAGAAGCTGACAAAGCAATTGGAGAATGAGCGAGCTCTGAATGCTTACATCCGTACTGAGAAGAGGAGACCATGGGATCAATAAGGAGCTCTGGATGTTCTTTTACAGTTTCATTTCCCTTTTCCAGTATTTTCCTTTTATGTAACGCCTAAGGGCAACCTGTTGAACAATTTGAGTTTCAAAGTTGAATCTAATGAAGTGTGTTCCTTTTTGTTTACAAAGTTGATTCCTGATTGTCTTTGAAAACATAAATCATACGCATTCCATTCATCATGTGCATAGCAGGTTTTCCTCTTTTCAGGTTGCTTACCGTTCTTCGCTGTTTATTTCAGCATCATGAATCCTGACTCATCATCAACTGAGATGTCCATCAAGGCTCTTCAGGCGCAGAATGTGCAATTTCAGGAATTAATCATGGGTTTGGCTCAGGGCCAAGAAGAACTGAAGGCTCTGATCCTGAAGAAGGAGAAGAAGAAGAAGAGAAGAACTGTTCTTTTCAACTCGGGCCGAAGGTTTGGCAACGCTCTGCAAAATGAAGAGGCTGGTTCTTCTATAGGAAAGGGTACTCCTCAAGAGGGAAAAGGTCCAAGTCTGGTAGTCTCCGACAACGAGACTGATTTCGATGAAGAGCAATATCCTCCTGCAGAAGACAGATACAAGCAGTTGGAGGACAGACTGAATGCTATGGAGATCCAACAGGTACCTGGGCTGGATTTCGGAGATTTGGGTTTGTCTACTGGTGTGATCATTCCCCATAAGTTCAAAGCACCATCTTTTACCAAATATGACGGGGCGTCTTGTCCCAAGCTACACCTCAGATCGTATGTGCGGAAGATTCAACCGTACTCAGTGGATAAGAACTTGTGGATCCACTTCTTCCAGGAGAGTCTTTCAGGGACTCATCTTGAATGGTTCTATCAGCTGGATGGGACCAAGGTTCGTAACTGGGAGGAGTTGGCTACTGCTTTCTATAAGCAGTATCAATATAATGCCGACCTTGCCCCTACGCGTACCCAGCTCCAGGGTATGTCGTTAGGTTCAAGTGAAGGTTTTAAAGAGTACGCGCAGAAGTGGAGGGATCTGGCTGGCAGGGTGCAGCCTCCGTTGACTGATCGGGAGTTGGTAGACATGTTCCTGGGGACCCTATCTGGGCCATTTTTCAACCATCTTATCGGGAACTCATCTGCAGGGTTCACTGATCTGATTCTGACTGGAGAGAGAATTGAGGCTGGGCTGAAGTCTGGTAAGATTCCGAAGGGTGCATCGTCTAGTTCTGAGAAGAAACCCTTCAAGAAGGAGGCTAGTGCTGTATATGGCTCCAGGACACAAGAGAAATCTGAGCCCCGCCAATCTGTCAGTGCGGTAATGATTGCTAAGCCTGCTGCCGCTCCTCGGCAAACCAATCCTCAGAGGGCTGAAAGACCTAGAAGAGAATTCACCCGTTTGAGTATGACTTTGTCACAGATCTTGCCACAGTTGCTATCCACCAACCTAGTGACTGTCAGAGAGGCCCCAAAAGTTGTGAACACTGCCTCCCCCAAATACAATCCAAATGCCCGCTGTGCTTATCACTCCGATAGCCCGGGGCATTCCACTGATGACTGTTGGGCATTAAGGAATAAGGTGCAGGACCTTATTGACGCAAAAGAGATACAGTTTGAAGCGCCTGAGAGACCGAATGTGGTAACTGCTCCTATGCCCCAGCATGGAGTAAATGCTGTTGATGAAGATGTTTACGCTGTTTCTGTGGATGATGTGGCTACTCCCTTAATGACCGTCAAGAGGAACCTACTACTTGCCGGTTTATTTCCGGGTTGCAGTGAGGGTTGCCTGTTCTGTGTTGTTTCTCTCTCTGGTTGTCCTTTGCTGAAGTTAGGCATCCAAGGCCTAATGGATAGCAAAGAGATTCTATTGAAGAAGTCTGCTGTTCAGTTGGTTCCGGTAGAAGAAGTTTCTATGGTTACAATCTTCAATAATCCAATCAGGGCTCTCCCAAGGAAGCATGTTCAAATCATGACTGTCGCACCTGTTGTTATTACTGTTCCGGGGCCTCTCCCCTACGTATCTGATAAAGCTGTCCCCTGGCACTATGGGGCAGATGTATATGTGAATGGAATCAAACAAGAGTTCAACACTGGCGCCAGTATCTGCGATATCACTGGTCCAGCCAAGGTTACCCGCAGTGGCAGGCTCTTCTCGCCTGACATTGCACCGCCCGCTGTTCGAAGACCCCTCACAATAACACCTACAAGTGTACCTGTTCCTGTTGCTGATCAAGTTGCTTCCCCTGCTGCCGAGTCATCTAATGCTCGGGGCAAAGGGATTGAAGATGAGCCTGCCCGGATGGAGGCGCCAATACCTGTAAATGCTGAGGCCTCCCAACAAGAGATGGAGGAGATTCTAAAAATAATCAAGAAGAGTGACTTTAATGTTGTGGAGCAGCTGGGGCATACACCCTCCAAGATTTCCATGCTCTCCTTGCTCCTGTGCTCAGAGGCCCATGCTAAGGCCTTGATCTCTTTCCTCAAGACGGCCCATGTGCCACAGGAAACATCTGCAGTTCAGTTCACTGATTGCGTAGAAAATCTTACCGCCGACAATGGCTTGGGTTTCTAAGACGTTGACCTTACTACTAAGGGAAGAGACCACAATGATGCCCTGCATGTCTCTATTGAATGCAGGGGCACTACTCTGGCGCACGTGTTGGTGGACACTGGTTCTTCCCTAAATGTGTTACCCAAGAAGGCCTTAGACCGTTTGGATTGTGAGGGCCTAGAGCTAAAGCCTAGCAATATTATCGTCAAAGCCTTTGACGGTTCCAAGAGGATGGTTCATGGAGAGGTGGACATTCCTATCCGCGTGGGTTCTCAAGTATTTGGCTCTACCTTTTACGTGATGGATATCCGTCCATCGTATTCTTATCTACTGGGTCGACCTTGGATCCACAAAGCTGGGGCAGTGACCTCTACCTTGCACCAGAAGCTAAAATATCCTGTCAGAGGGAAGATTGTCACTGTGCAAGGGGAGGAGGAGTATATGGTGAGCCACTTGAATTCCTTCAGATATATTGAGATGGACGGGGAGTTTATTGAAACCCCCTTTCAGCATTTCGAAGAGGTGCTTCCAATTTCAGCAGCGGCAGAAACAGCGATCGAAGAGGATGTTCCTTTGAAGATGGCTTCCCTAAAGGATGCCCGGGCTGTGGTTCAGAAAGGTGAATGTACTAACTGGGGCAGGCTTCCTGACTTTACACAGAAAACTGACAAATTTGGACTGGGTTTTACTGCAGAGGGACAGAAAGCTATGCGGAAGGCAAAGACCAGAAGATCTCCTGTGCTCATTACCAACCCAGGGGGTGAATGCTGTTGGAGAGGATAATGAAGTGGATGAAGTTGAGTTCAATAGCTGGATCTACCCGACAACTGAGGACGGATTGACCAATTGGATTGCCAAAGACCATACTCCTGTTACTTTTGTTACGCAGTAATAAACTTCTTTGTTTTGTTATTTGTAATAAACAATTAAAACTCTATGGCCCGGTGTCTTACCCGGGGCACCGTTGGCTTCATTTGTGAGGGCATATAAATTGTCATTTCATATATCATGAATAAAAATCTTGGACGTTTTCTCGCATTTCAAATCTTATGCTCCTTTTCTGTCTTTCCTTCTTTCATATATATTTCAAAACAGCTGTATTTACACACACTCACTCATACAGGTTTCAATCCACTCTGGATCTCACTGGTAACAACTCTTCTACTGCCGGTTATGACTTCGAAAATCCGATCAACTTAGCCGAAGACGAAGGTGAAGATGATTGCGAAGTGCCTGGCGAACTTGCGATACTGTTACTTCAGGAAGAGAGGGAAATTCAACCACACGAAGAGCCAGTGGAAATAATAAACTTGGGTACTGAAGCAGACAGGAAAGAGGTAAAGATTGGTGCCAACCTAGAGCTCAGCATGAAGCAACGGTTGACTCAGATGCTGCATGATTATGTGGAGATCTTTGCCTGGTCCTACGAAGACATGCCCGGGTTGGATACCGATATTGTGGTCCATCACTTGCCTACTAAGGAAGACTGCCCTCCGGTTAAGCAAAAGGTCCGTCGTATGCGTCCAGAGATGTCTGAGAAGATCAAAGCCGAGGTTAGGAAACAGTTTGATGTTGGGTTCCTTGCAGTGACTTCTTACCCTCAGTGGGTTGCTAATGTGGTACCGGTACCAAAGAAAGATGGAAAGGTCAGAATGTGTGTCGACTACAGGGATCTGAACAGGGCTAGCCCCAAGGATGACTTCCCTCTACCTCACATTGATGTCCTTGTTGACAATACAGCTCAGCATAAGGTGTTCTCTTTCATGGATGGTTTTTCAGGTTATAATCAGATCAAGATGGCTCCTGAAGACATGGAAAAAACTACCTTCGTTACTCAGTGGGGCACCTTCTGCTACAAGGTCATGCCTTTTGGACTGAAGAACGCTGGGGCAACCTACCAACGTGCCATGGTTGCTTTATTTCATGACATGATCCAACATGAGATAGAAGTGTATGTTGACGACATGATCGCAAGGTCCCAGACTGAGGAAGAGCACCTAGATCATCTGCAGAAGTTGTTTGACCGGTTGAAATTGTACAAGCTGAGGTTGAACCCGAACAAGTGCACCTTCGGGGTAAGATCTGGAAAGTTGCTAGGCTTCGTCGTAAGTGACAAGGGTATTCAAGTGGACCCTGCCAAGGTTAAAGCTATTCAAGAGATGCCAGTTCCTAAGACAGAGAAGGAAGTCAGAGGCTTTCTAGGACGCCTGAATTACATTGCTCGGTTCATCTCACACCTAACTGCTACTTGTGAGCCAATCTTCAAGCTGCTGAAGAAAGATCAGGTAGTACGTTGGAATGATGAATGCCAGGCTGCTTTTGACAGGATCAAAGAGTATCTCCAAGAGCCACCCATCCTTATGCCACCGGTTGAAGGGAGACCTCTGATACTATACCTGACAGTACTTGACAACTCAATGGGATGTGTGCTGGGGCAGCATGACGAGTCTGGCCGAAAAGAGCATGCCATTTATTACCTTAGCAAAAAGTTTACCGACTGTGAGACCCGATACTCACTGCTCGAGAAAACTTGCTGCGCTTTGGTATGGGCTGCTCGCCGGCTAAGACAATATATGCTGACTCACACTACCTTGTTGATCTCAAAGATGGATCCTATAAAGTACATATTTGAAAAGCCTGCTCTGTCCGGGAGAATAGCAAGATGGCAAATGATCTTGACAGAATACGACATTCTGTATACAACCCAGAAAGCCATCAAGGGAAGTGTATTGGCAGACCACTTGGCGCATCAGGCCGTAGACGACTATCAGTCAATGAACTTCGAGTTTCCGGACGAAAGCATCATGATTGTGACTGATTGTGAAGTACCTGGACCGGACGAAGGACCTGAGGAAGGATCCCGATGGTCTATGCACTTTGACGGAGCCTCCAATGCTTTGGGTAACGGCATCGGCGCTGTAATCATATCACCTCAAGGCACTCATACTCCACTCACTGCCCGGCTATGTTTCAACTGTACCAACAACATGGCGGAGTATGAGGCATGCATCATGGGTCTTCAAGCTGCGATCGACTTAAGGGTCAAGTTTCTGAGTGTCTTCGAAGATTCCGCTCTCGTGATCAATCAGATCAAAGGAGAGTGGGATACGAAACATCCGAATCTTATTCCTTACAGAGAATGTGTGTTGACATTGATCCCTCACTTCACGAAGATAACCTTTGAACATTTCCCGAGAGAGGAGAATCAGTTAGAAGACGCGTTAGCTACAATGTCTTCTATGTTCAAGGTCAAATGGGATAATGAGGCTCCCCGGATCATCATCTGGAAACTGGACGAACCGGCATACTGTTGTGATCTCGAGACTGAATTGGTGACTGAGAAGCCTTGGTACCATGAAGTAAAGAGATATTTGGAAGCTCAGGAATACCCTGAAGGTGCATCTGTCAACGATAAGAAGTTTCTGAGAAGATTCGCGGCGAAGTTCTTCCTCAGCAACGGCATTTTGTACAAGCGAAACCATGATTCGACCTTACTGCGTTGTGTGGATAAGAATGAAGCAGAAAGGATCATGGAAGAACTACATGAAGGGACCTTCGGAACACATTCTAGTGGACACACTATGGCTAAAAAGATCCTTCGGGCAGGGTATTTCTGGTCCACAATGGAAGCTGACTGCTACCAACATTCCCGGACATGCCATAAATGCCAGATCTACGCAGACAAGGTGCATGTTCCTCCAGTTCCTCTGAATGTTCTGACTGCACCTTGGCCGTTTGCAATGTGGGGCATAGACATGATCGGTGAGATTAAACCTACGGCATCTAACGGGCATCGCTTCATCCTGGTAGCGATTGATTACTTTACAAAGTGGGTTGAAGCAGCTTCCTACGCTACGGTAACCAAGACAGTTGTGGCACGGTTCATTCGGCATAATCTGATCTGTCGATACGGCGTCCCTGAAAGGATTATTACAGACAACGGTACCAATCTGAATAACAAGATGATCACTGAGCTCTGCGAGCAGTTTAAAATACAGCACCACAATTCTTCTCCTTACAGACCGAAGATGAATGGGGCTGTAGAAGCAGCAAATAAAAATATCAAGAAAATCGTGCAGAAGATGACAGTGACTTATAAAGATTGGCACGAGATGTTACCGTTCGCTCTACACGGGTACCGTACCTCAGCCAGGACGTCAACCGGGGCAACTCCTTTCTCCTTGGTCTATGGTATGGAGGCAGTCTTACCGATCGAAGTGCAAATACCCTCTCTCCGGATAATTAAGGATGCAAATCTGAACGAAGATGATTGGATCCAGACACGACTTGATCAGCTAAACCTTATTGATGAAAAGAGACTTGCTGCTATTTGTCATGGTCAGACGTACCAAAAACGGATGATCAGGGCATTTAACAAAAAGGTCAGACCACAGGAATATCAAGTTGGGGATCTGGTAATCAAGCGAATCATCCTTCCTCAGAGTGATCCAAGGGGCAAATGGACCCCTACGTACGAAGGGCCATTTGTGATTAAACATGTGTTCTCAGGAGGAGCCATGATTCTAACCAACATGGATGGTGACGACCTTCCTCACCCCGCCAATGCAGACATAGTAAAAAGATACTACGCATGAAAAAGACCCGCTAGGCTGACATGCCTAGGCAAAAATTAGGGCTTCCCGGCGAACCAAAAGGGTTCGGGCAAAATGAAGGGATGAAATGAAAAAATCTGTACACCCGGCAAGTCGAAAAACTGAAAAGGCGGCTTAGGCAAAAATGGGTATCCTGGTGGACTGAAAACCCGAAAGGGAGGTCCAGGCAAAAGTTAGGGATAAAAGCGTAATACTATGTCTCATCGGATCACTTGGCATCCAGAATCCGGTATCTACATCAAGCTCAGACGGCATCGATCAGTCAGCTTCACTTTCAACCAAGGTCATCAAGTGATGAGACGCTCGGAGATATAAAGGCAACAGCAGAGTTGAAACCCAGTGGGATCATTTATTTCACACAGCTGTTTTATTTTCTCTTGTACAAATTTGTATAAACTCTTTTGTTCGGCGGCGTTCTCTTACTAGGACGTCAGCCTCTTGTACATAAAACGCCTATTTACAGGCAATTCAAAAATCAATACAAATACACTTTTCAGTTAAAGTTGCCAATTGTTTTTCCTTTCCTGTTTTGTTTTGCGAAGAACGTCCAAGGTTCAATTTGTGATATATGCATTGACAATAATTTGCTAACTCATGAATATTTGCATACGAAACAAAGGATTAATTACAGGTAACATTAGAAACAGGGGCAATAAAGAGTTGTCTAAGCAAGCTAATTGTTCTATTCTCCAAGGTACCAAGGTAGGTTCAGCTGAAGAACATAACCAGATATCCTAATTCCCCGGAGAGTAAGCCAGCAAGCAGTATACTCTCCTCAAGCCGAGCTATATTATCAACCTTAAGGAAGTTGAGTATCCTCCAGCAGATCTCAACATTCCCCAGCAGTATATACATTCTTAACAAGCATCCCCGGCAGTCTTGGTCTAAAGATTGTTCCCCGGCGGTATATCAAACATTCAGTGGAATCACTTTCAAAACATCTCAAAACTTCCCCAGGAGAGTCCAATCTAGTTCCCCAGGAAAGTTGGAATTCATCTCCCAAGCAGTAAGCTTATCCCCAGTAGATTCTGGAAGCTTATCCCCTACAAAGCATGAACGCGTTCCCCGGCTTTATCCAAAGAGTTATTTCCTTACCAGGATATAATTGGGTTATCCTCAGCCAAAAGCCACGGAAAGAGCGTCCTCGACGAAGTCTTCTTAGCCCCAGCGAAGTCTATCAACACAAAACTCAACAATGGTATCCCCAGCGGAGTTATCACCAATCTCAGCAAAGTACCTCTCTCTCCCCACAGAGTTTTGCTCCCCAGCAGATCGTTAGAGTACTTTTCTCCCCGCAGAGTAATCCATTCGCCAAGTTTATTCCCCAACGGAGTTATCTTCTCCTACTGGTATTCTTGCAACTATTATCCCCAGCGGAAGCAAAGATCTATTCCTCAACATCAGCCCAGGAGTGACTTCCCGGCACCCGTCAAGGATTTATTTTCCTAAGACGAAAATATACATTCATAAACATCACATACATTATAGCATGCATATACGCATCATATCTTACAAATCTCATTTATGTTGAGAACATCATTGCTTGATCCATATCATGCATCGCATATGACTGACCTTTACCTTTCAGGAAAGATTCAGTTAAGTTCTCAGCTATTTCAAGACCTAGACCGGTTCAGTTAAGTCGCCCCTAAGACTTTTCTGTTTCTTATCCCGTCAAAGGCCTTCTCTGGTTCAGTCAGATCGACCCTAAGATCTCCCTGTTTCTTATCCAGTTGAAGATTTCAAGACCTAGACCGGTTCAGTTAAGTCGCCCCTAAGACTTTTCTGTTTCTTATCCCGTCAAAGGCCTTCTCTGGTTCAGTCAGATCGACCCTAAGATCTCCCTGTTTCTTATCCAGTTGAAGATTTCAAGACCTAGACCGGTTCAGTTAAATCGACCCTAAGATTTTTCTGTTTCTTATCCCGTCCAAGGCCTTCTCTGGTTCAGTCAGATCGACCCTAAGATCTCCCTGTTTCTTATCCAGTTGAAGACATTTCAAGACCTAGACCGGTTCATTTAAGTCGACCCTAAGACTTCTCTGTTTCTTATCCAGTCAAAGGCCTTCTCTAGTCCAGCTAAATCGACCCCTAATAGATTTTCCTGATAAAGACTCAGTAGAAGATATCCAAGATTCTCTCAATGATTACTGTTGAGGTTGAATTCGCCCAAGATTCTCTCAATGATTACTGTTGAGATTGAAGTCGTCCAAGATTCTCTCAGCGTTACTGTTGAGGTTGAAGTCGCCTAAGGTTCTCTCACCGTTCCTGTTGAGGTAGTAACCACCCCTGGTTCATTCATCACCTTTTGAAGATCCAGATTCAGCTCCTGTAACCAGTCAGGATACACATCTACACAAAGAATTTGAGGACCAGCTCCTGTAACAGGTCAGATAATCATTTTTCTTTTGCAAGTACGCAGGTTCTCGCTAAGGGATCTCTTACGCGATCAACATCCAGATGGCATCTATAAGCCCATCCACCTATCCATCATCTCTTAACATGGCATCTATAAGCCCATCATCCTATCCATCAATCTCCAAATGGCATCTACAAGCCCATTCCACATCACACTACTATTATGTGAGCACAAATTTCTGGGCACTCTAGTGTTCAATCATCTTCCACCTTCGGATTACGAAAGGCACGTCAGCCAATCTGCATCCTCAGGTCTAAGAAGATTGAACAGGGACAACTGTTGTACCCCAAAATTTGCCCTCTCATATTCTTCAAGATTTGCCAAGTCAAAGCTTCAAAGTTCCCCAAGGGTTGCACAGTCCAAGGGCCTCCTGACAGTCAAAAACTAGGGTTTTGGTTCTGACAAAGAAAATGAAGTTTCCAAGGGTCCAATCAAGTCCCACATGCCTACAAATAGGGTCAAGCATCCTCATACCAAGTTTCAAGACTTACAGCACAAAATTGCACAGTCAAAAACCCTAATTGCACTGCAGTCAACTGTAGGGGCAAAATGGTCATTTGACAGTCAAAAGTTCAAATTTTTGGTCAACATCTCATTTTGAAGCCACAAACATCATTTGATCAATTCTTGATCATGATTCTCAAAGCTTGCCTCAAAAAATCTCAAGATGCAAAAGTTTCCATATTTGGACAGTTGAAAAAGTCAACTGTAACTTGACCAAGGCATAACTTTCACATGGATTATCAGAAAAATTCCATCCAAAGCTCATTTTGAACATAAATACATTTCCTACAACTCCTCTTCACACTTCAAGTCCAATAAATTCTCTCACAAAAAGTTATCAATTTCAACATTATAGGTCATTTTCAAAAGTCAACAAAAGGGGACTTTAAGTCAAAGGCCATAACTTGAGATTGGTAAACCAAAATGACATGGGACCAAAGACATTGGTTAGAGGACTCAAATCCCTTTCCAAAATGTCCACAAACATGAGCAAAGCTTGAAAATTGAGCAAGTTATGCCTTGTGGAAGTTGGGAAAGTTTTGGATATTTTGAAAAGTCAACATTGCTTCAAAGGTCTTAAAAATGCTAATGGGCCTCTTTTTCTTCCAAAATTCATCATCCAAGGCATGTGCACGACCATTTGGCCCAAAGGGAAGTTTTTCATCTTTTTATTTTATTTATTTGAATTTTTAATTGCTAAATATTCATTTAATTAAAATAAATATGTGGAAAATACTAAACCTAACTTTTTAAATCTTTTTATACATGGAATAGGCTTAAGATTTCGTGCATGACCAGATATAGAAAGAATCAATGGGATTGGACATGATTTGTATCAAATATGCTTGAAAAAGATTGGAAAATTATGGCATAAAAAATCAAATATTCTTTTCATCAATTCATTGATTTTTTGATCCAATTTCTAACCCTAATCTGATGCCATACATATACTGATCAAGACCTAATGCCAAACGACCACAAAGCTGCGCAGAAAAGCCATAGCAAAACTTGCAATTTTCTCAAAAAAGTCCAATACTGAAAACTAGGTTCTAGGGCGATTCAAGCCAAAATAATTGTTCCATTGGCTTGCTGAGACTTCAAGGAAGGAGACTGAATCAATATCATAGCCTGAGACATCAAGAATTGTTATTATATAGACAAGAAGCGCAGTTGGAGCAGTTGGCAAAGCATATTGGTGGTAACCTTCAGGACCTGGGTTCGAGCCCCAGGTCCCCCACCCTTTTCCATATTCTTTTTCTAACAATGTTTCTATGTAATTTCCAAGCAAATGTCCATCATACATCCACAACATCAAGCCATCCACATGCCCACTGAGATGAATCAAAGGGCCATAATTGGAAGAACATGATGGGCAGGAGTCAACGCCTATGCACGCTAGCTGAGAAGTCAACCAGGCCAAAGGCTTAATGGGCCTGATTACTGGACTTCACCTCCCATTTGGGGGCAGACCCCCCAAGGTTTGCAATTTCTTTTATATTTTTCCATTTCTTATTTGATTCAATTATTTCTCTTTTTAATTAGTTTCTTTAATTTAATTAGTTTCATAAAAAACATAAAAAATAATATAAAAATCAGAAAAGTCATAAAATTAAATATATTTTATTTAACTAATATTTTGTAAATAAACCTCACTAATTAATTAGATTTAAGCTTAGGGTTAATTTTAATATCTTTTCTTAATAAATTAAAATTGGTAGAATTAGGGTTTTTAAGTATTTTTATCCTTTTTCTTTTCTTTCACAATAATTAATTATCAAATATTATTTTTTGTAATTAAATTACCATGTAAATAATTAGATTAATCTTAGGTTTAATTTTAACATGTTTTCTTAATAAACTAAAAAACAACTAGAATTAGGGTTAATATTTTCTTTCATTTAATTATTCTCATTAAATTCTCATAAAAAAAACCAAAACTCAAAAAAATAATTTCCTTTCATTTTAATTTTAATTAATTTGTTAATAATAATTTTATTTCATTAAAAAAGGGTCCAACGCCCTCGTTTCCAATTTTAATTCCTATTCGCGCATTTTATTTATTTCCTTCTTTTAAATATTTATGTAATTCTCCCAAAGCCGTGTAATATTTATCTTTCGCACTTTACTTTCTTTACTTTCTGTCAAATCGGGTCCTGGACTTTAATTTTGGCGATGTGGACCCGCGCCTTTGTAATAGTTTAGAACTTTTAATTTCCGCATCTTTTTAACTGTTAAATAAATGCATGCAAGAATGAATGATTAAATAAAAACAAACGCATAGATCACTATAACATGACAAGACAAAAATAAACGAATCTGACACACAAATCACACACCACCCCTAGGGTACGCCTCACTGTTGCCTTGCCTCGAAAGGTGATCGTCGAGTAGAGGATGTCTTAGCAAGTCCTCATGATCCGGGAACCTGGCATGAGGGTAGCTTCTAAGGTGTCTTCCCATTGCTCTGGTGATCACCATGTCCCGAACCTCGAATTGACCCGAACACCTCCAACGGTGGTGCTACCTACCTCTCAATGGTGGGATGGAACTACTTTAAAGGACATTTACACAGACGAATTCCTTAGAGTAGGTAGATTCTCATGGATACTTGCTCAAATTTCAAAACGAATCAAAAATACTTTTCACACCGACACCTTTTCAAAAAGCTTTCGAAAGAAACTTTTCAAACACTCTTGAGGACTGATACAAGAGTCGAACTGGAATTTTCAAAGAAACTTTTTAAAACCCACAGTTGAAAAGCAAACAAACCATTTTTGAAAACACAAATGAGCAAGTATCTAAGAGCCCATGGATAACCATGGATAGAAAGGGTGCTAATACCTTCCCTTTCTATAAATCTACCTCCCGAACCGAGAGCAATCTCTTTAAGGAATTTTTCTGTGCTTTTGTCCTTTCCATTTGGAGAAAATAAAAGACGGTGGCGACTCTTGCTTCCGCGACATTTCGCGAACCAGCGTTAAATAGTCAGTTCCAGATCCACCGATCACACCATGCTTTCATCTTTTCTTTAAAATATTGACATATTTGTGATTGTTGTTTGATTTAGAATGTTTTGGCATTGTCCAATTTAATTTTCATGGCCTCTAAACCCATATATAGAACCTAGGGTTCTTGTTCTTGTTTTTAGGCATTTCTTATACAGGGTAAATCGAGACAAACAATAGCCATAGGAATGATGAGGAGGTCGAGACGAACACATCTGTGTTCTTGAATAGCTTTTTCATGGCCTGGAGCGATTTTTAGAACGATCCCACGAAACCTCTTGCAAAACTAAATCTGCAGGTAAATGAACCAGGCCATGGTGAGGAAGATGATAACGTGGCTGGGTGTGATTGGTTCGTTTGAACCAATTGCGCGTCTTTTTATTTTTTTTTTAGGCCAGGCATAATTATTGTTTGATATAATATTTGTGTTCTATTTAACTAACGAATGAAGCAGATTGGAAGAGTTGGCAAGCACGCTATGGCAAAACCTCTTGGGACCTGGGTTCGAATCCCAGGTACCCCAAACTTTGTTACGCTTTTTCTTCAGGTACTCAGATGTAGCGCTGAAGGCAGGGAACACCATATGTCCTCAGATCTCAACGTACCCAGTGGCTTCGAGCTAGATCCAAAGGTCAGCGTACTGAGCCTGAAAACGCTGACCAAATCTCCCTTCTTTGAGCCCAACACCCCTGGGTTTGTTCCTTTATTATTTTTTCTTTTCTTTTCACTGTTTTATCACCCTAATTAATTAATTAACCCTTTTTCATAAAAAATCAGAGACAACAAAATATATTATTCTCACCAGTTAATTTTAGTAATTAATTTTGTAAATAAACTATTAACCAATTAATTTAGTTTTTTAATTAGGTTTAATTTTAAAAATTTTGCATTAAATTAAAATTGAGTTAGAATTAGGATTTTTATTAACTTTTTTAATCACTCTTATTTTACTGCCTTAATCAAAACAAAAAACTCAAGAATATTTTCTTTAATTCCATTACTAATTTAGACTTAATTCCTAACTTAAAAAAGACCAAAAACATACTTTATTTGAAAAAACCTTTTTCTCGCGTGTACTATTTTTTTTATCTATATTATTGTAATTGCTCCGAGGATGTAATAGTTTTAACTTAGGATTTATTTACCGCTTTTATTTATTTTTCCGCATTTACTTTTCAAGGGTTTGTTTTTGGCGGTGTAAATACCCGACGCCTTGTAATAGCTTAGCTTTATTTTCCACAATTTATTTTCCGCAACCATTAACTGCTAGATGTATGCTAACTAGGCTATGCATGACAAGATCTATCTTAAATTAAAATCAACCGTAGCTCACCATGACATGTACAAAGATAACATAACTGAAAATTGACACACTCGCACATGCCACTCCTAGCGTACGCCTCACTTGGTTGCCTCGAACGTGGTCATTGAGTATAGGATGTTTTAGGGGTCGCCCTCCTGTCTAAAGATCAAAGTTGTCTCGAAACGGTTTCCTCGGATAAAAAATGATCTAAGACATTAGGGTTACCACTAAGGCGTCCTAACGTTGCTTTAGTGACCACATGTCCCTAAAATCAAATTGAACCGAAAACTCCAACGACGGTGCTACCTATTCCTTAATAGTGGGATAGCACTGTCTAAAGGACATTTACACAGTTTAATTCCTTTTGAGTAGGTAGAGGTTCTTAGGTACTTGCTCTTTCAAAACAAAACAAATTTTTCGCACTTACACTTTTCAAAACAATGTTTTCAAAAACACTTCATACACTCTTGAGGACAGAAACGAGAGTTAAATCGAAGTTTTCAAACCAAAACTTTTTTTCAAAACCTACAAACACAAGAAAAGAAAAAAAATTTGAAAACACAATGAGCAAGTACCTAAGAGCCCGTGGATAACCACGGATAGAAAGGGTGCTAACACCTTCCTTTTCTATAATCTACCTCCTGAACCCGAGAAACATCTCGAAAAGGAATTTTTCTGTGCTTTTGTCCTTTCCCTTGTTGGATAAAATAAAAGACGGTGGCGACTCTTTCTTACCGCGACATTTTGCAAAAACAAACGCAAAACGCAAACCAGCATTCCAAAACAGTCAGTTCTATTCCCACCGATCACAGAACTGGCGACTCTGCTGGGGATTTTTATAAGTGAGGTGTACCTTGGGATTAGATCACTTGTGTTTTAAATTGTATGCGTTGTATGCTTTAAATTTTGTGGGCTTGTATCGGAGTTTTATAAATCCTAACCCGGATCTGGGGGTACCCTTTTTTAGGTAAGTAGCAATAAACTGTGAGGGATCTGTCCGGCGTAGACCGACACGGATGAAGTAGTAGCTACGTTGGTGTGACACCTTGGTCTGTACCGATATCCCTTGTGTTGGAACGAGGAGAATATGGGTCTTCTAAGGAGTCATTAAGCACCAACTGACCTTAGAACCTTAAATTGACCAACTTGGCCATAGAACAGTAGCAGTATGCTACACTCATTGAGACTAAACTCTTGCGATGGTTCCGGCCGCAAGAAAAGGTTGCCAAACTGGAATTATGACCGATTGAGGGTAGTCAGTGATATTGAGATCCTCTAGAACCCGGTTACTATTTTTAGGACAGGTCTTAACCAACTGAAACTGAAAGAGGGTAATACCTAAAGCTTCATGCCAACCTGAAATCTAAGGGCTCTTTTGTGTGACTTGTGTGCCCTTACCATGTTTGCCTTTTGTGAATATTTGTGGTGTGCCTTTACCATGACATCATAACATCATAACATTGCATACATCTTGCATAAGGACTAACCCATTTCAAAGACAAGAGTGTTTCATCTTTGCTCTGTTTTGTAGGACCTCATGATGCCCATGCGTAGGAATACTATTCGGCTCAACTTTGTTCAAACACCTACTTTGCTTAAATTGTTGGTTGTCAGGATTCCATACACTACTTCCTTCATCAAGAGGCATGGTTCTCTTCTCGGTTTAGTCACCTCAAAGTTGGACCAACAAATGATGAGTGTCCTGGTCCAGTTTTATGATCCCCTATACCATTGCTTCACCTTTCAAGACTTCCAGTTGGTTCCTACCTTGGAAGAGTTCTCTGAGTTGCTTGGTATCTCTGTTTTGGAGCAGACTCCATTCACTGGTTGGGAAAAGACTCTTAGGCCTGAAGAGATTGCTGCAGCCCTTCACTTGACCAAAGAAGAGGTAATGGCTAACTGGGAGACTAGAAGTGGAGTTAAGGGTTTTTTGGCTAAGTTTCTGGTCGGCAAAGCTAATTGTTTCTGGGATGACTTAGACTTAAAAGCGTACGAGGACATTCTGGCTCTCTTAATTTATGGTCTGGTATTGTTTCCAAATCCTGACACCTTTGTTGATGTTAATGCCATAAGGATCTTCATCTCTCGGAACCCTGTACCCACTCTCTTGGGTGATATCCTTCATCAGCTCTATGCTCGTACTGCCCGAAAGCGGGGAACTTTGATGTGTTGTGCTCCTTTATTGTCGATGTGGTTTATTTTGCACCTCCCTAAGCCCATACTGAAGAACAAAGAATGAATTAGCCGGGCTCATAGGATAATTTCTCTTACTAATAATGACATTATTTGGACTCTCAAAGGCTTGGATGAGGAGATTGTCATTGATCGTTGTGGAGAATATCCTAATGTTCCATTGATCGAAACCCATGGAGGAATCTCTTATAACCCATGTTTAGCTCTCCATCAATTTGGAAGAGCCAGAAGAGAAGAGCCTCATGAGATGTTGATACCTCATATCATCTTTGATTTTCAGGGAGATAGCGACGAGCTGCGTCGTAGATTCATCAAGGCTTGGGATAGAGTTCACAAATCTGACCCACATGAGTTGGGACCAAAGACTTCTCTGCCAATGGAGTCATATTTCAGATGGGTCCGCATTCGTGCCCAGAAGTTAGGTATGCCATACGAAGCTGTCAGGCCTATTACTCTTGAAGTTGATGATAAAGACGGGGTTCCTCCAACTATTTTCCATCCTCATACGCCCACTGATGTTGGCACACTGAAGAGGTCTTGGGCGCAACTGCAGGAAGAACGGGATTCTTATCGGGAGAGGTTCAACGAACAAGAATGGAAGATCCAGAAGCTGACTAAGCAATTGGAGAATGAGCGGATCCTGAATGATTATATCCGCACTGAGAAGAAGAGGCCATGGGAACATTGAGGGACCTATTGATGATTTCTCTTACGGTTTTATTTACTTTTCAGTATTTCCATTCTTGTAACGCCTAAGGGCAATTTGTTGAACAATTTAAATTCTGAAGTTAAATCTAATAAAGTGTGTTTCCTTTCTTGTTTACAAATTTGAATCCCGATTGTCTTTGAAATCATAAATCATACGCATTTCATCTCATGCACTGCATAAACAGGTACCCTTTTACAGGTTTCTTATCTCCTTCGCTGTTTATTTCAGCAATCATCATGTCTGCTGAACCTTCCACTGAGCAAGATATCAAGGCCCTCCAGGCCCAGAATGCCCAGTTTCAAGAGTTGGTTATGAGCCTAGCTAAGGGTCAGCAGGACCTAAAGACCCTGATTCTGAAAGAGAAGAAGAAGAAGAAGAAGAGGACCGTCCTGTTCAACAATGGACGTAGGTTTGGAAACGGGCTGCAAAACGAAGTTGATCTGGCCACCTCATCTGGAGGGAAAGACAGCCCATAAGAAAGGAGGGTCCCTAGCCCTGTGATCTCCGACAACGAGACCGACTATGATGAAGAACAGTATCCTCCTGCTGAGGATAAGTACAAACAGCTGGAAGACCGTTTGAGCGCTATGGAAATACAGAAGGTGCCCGGTCTGGATTTCGGAGAACTAGGTCTATCCTCTGGGGTGGTGATTCCCCATAATTTCAAGGCGCCTGCCTTTGCCAAGTATGACAGAGCTTCCTGTCCAAAGCTGCACCTCCGGTCATATGTGAGGAAGATCCAACCCTACACCGCTGATAAGAATTTGTGGATCCATTTCTTTCAAGACAGTCTTTCAGGGACTCAGCTTGAGTGGTTCTATCAGCTGGATGGAGCCAGTATCCGTAACTGGGAAGATTTGGCTACTGCGTTCTATAAGCAGTATCAATATAACTCCGACCTCGCTCCTACGCATACCCAACTCCAGGGTATGTCAATAGGGACGGGTGAAGGATTTAAAGAGTATGCTCAAAAATGGAGAGACCTTGCCGGGAGGGTGCAGCCACCTTTAACTGATCGTGAACTTGTTGATATGTTTTTGGGGACCCTGTCTGGTCCGTTCTTTAACCATTTGATTGGAAACTCTTCATCCGGGTTTACAGACATTATCTTGACTGGTGAGAGGATTGAAGCTGGTATTAAGGCTGGGAAGATACATAAGGGTGCCTCATCAAGCACCGAGAAGAAACCATTCAAGAAAGAGTCCAGCGCTGTCTACGGTTCAAGAAGACAGAATAGACCGGAACACCGCCAAGTTGTCAATGCGGTTGTTATTTCAAAACCTGCTAGTGCTCCTCAGCATCACAACCAACAAAGGGGCGAGAGACCTCGAAGGAAGTTCACCCGTCTCAACATGAACTTGTCTCAGATATTTCCACAGTTATTGACGACCAATCTGGTGACTCTAAAATAAGCTCCGAAGATTTCAAACACAACATCCCCAAAGTACAATCCTAACGCCCGCTGCGCTTATCACTCTGACAGCCCGGGGCATAATACGGATGATTGTTGGGCTTTGAAAAATAAGGTTCAGGACCTAATCGATGCAAAGGAGATTGAGTTTGAGGCGCCCGAGAGGCCTAATGTTGTGACTGCTCCCATGCCCAAACATGGAATAAATGCTGTAGAGGAAGACTTGTTTGTAGCCTCTGTGGATGATATTGTTACCCCGCTGATGACCGTCAAGGGGAACCTGTTGCTAGCCGGTTTATTTCCGGGATGTGGTGAAGGTTGCCATCTGTGTTCTGTCTCACCTACTGGTTGCCCATCTTTGAAGTCAGGCATCCAAAACCTGATAGATAATAAGGAAATCCTGTTTGAGAAGATTGTCGTTCCTGCCACCCCTATTGAAGAAGTTTCCATTATTACCATTTTCAACAATTCTCCCAAGGCTCCCTCGAGAAAGCCTGTCAGAATTACGCCTGTTCAGGAGATTGCACCCATAATCATCATTGTTCTGGGGCCCGTCCCCTACACATCCGAGAAAGCTGTCCCCTGGAACTATGGGGCATATATTTATGTTCTTGGAGTTAAGCAAGAGTTTGATGCTGATACTGGCGTCAGCAACATTACCAGGCCTGCTAAAGTCACCCGCAATGGTAGACTTTTCTCACCTGACATTGCTCCACCAACTGCCCGAAGACCTGCTGCCATTACGCCTGCAAGTGCGCCTAATACTATTCCTGATCAAGTCCCTGTTCCTACCCCTGTCGCCGAGTCATCTAACGCGCGGGGCAAAGGGATCACCGTTGATATGCCTGCCCAGACGGAGGCGCCAAAGACAACCACTGTTGAACCTTCCAAACAGGAGATGGAAGAGATTCTGAAGATTATTAAGAAAAGTGATTATAACGTAGTTGAGCAACTGGGGAAAACCCCATCCAAGATTTCTATGATATCACTGTTGTTGTGTTCAGAGGCCCATTCCAAGGCTTTGATTACCTTCCTGAAGACGGCCCACGTGCCACAAGAGACGTCAGCTGATCAGTTTACCGATTGTGTGGCCAATTTAACTGCTGATAATGGTTTGGGTTTCTCCGACGCTTATCTGACTGCTAAAGGGAATAACCATAACGATGCCCTGCATGTCTCCATTGAATGCAGGGGCACTACTCTCGCACATGTGTTGGTTGACACTGGTTCCTCATTGAATGTTTTGCCCAAGAAAGCTATAGACAGGTTAGATTGCGAAGGGTTGGAGCTAAAGCCAAGTAATATTGTTGTCCGGGCCTTTGATGGGTCTAAAAGGATGGTGCATGGTGAAGTCGATATTCCAATTAAAGTTGGTTCTCAGGTCTTCAATTCTACATTCTACGTAATGGACATTCAACAGTCCTATTCTTGTTTGTTGGGTCGTCCATGGATCCATAAAGCTGGAGTTGTGACCTACACACTCCATGAGAAGCTGAAGTACCCGGTCAGAGGGAAGATTGTGACAGTACAGGGGGAGGAAGAGTACATGGTCAGCCACCTCAACTCGTTCTGGTACATAGAGATGGATGGGGAGTTCATTGAGACCCCATTTCAACACTTTGAAGAGGTTCCTCAAACACTGGCATCAGCTGAGGTTGTGGTTGAAGATGGCTTCCTTAAAGGATGCCCGGGTTGTTATTGAGAAGGGTGAGTACACAAACTGGGGCCGACTTCCTGATTTCACTCAGAAGACTAACAAGTTTGGTTTGGGTTTCACTGCAGAAGCTCAAAGGGCTGTTCGTAGTGCAAGGATTGGAAGACCTCCTGTATTCATCCGCAATTCGGGGGTAAATGCCATTGAAGATGACGTGGAGGAGTCTGAATTCGACAGCTGGATCTACCCTACGACCAACGGTGGACCAAGCAACTGGACAGCAAAGGACTTCATCCCTATTACTTTTGTTACCCAGTAATGAACTCTTTGTTTTGAATTTGTAACAGACAATATTGTGAAACTTTATGGCCCGGTGTCTTACCCAGGGCACCGTGGCTTCATTTGTGAGGGCTTTTGTGTGCCATTTTCATATATCATTAATAAAAGCATTGGACGTTCTTGCATTTCAAATCTTGCGCTCTTTATCTTTCTTTATTATATATTGCAAAACAGCTATTTTACACACACTCACATATACAGGTCTCAATCCACTCTGGATCTCACTGGTAACGACTCTGCTACTGCCAGTTATGACTTCGAAAATCCGATCAACTTAGCCGAAGACGAAGGTAAAGATGATTGCGCAGTGTCGGGTGAACTGGCAAGACTTCTACTCCAGGAAGAGAGGGCCATTCAGCCACATGAAGAGCTAGTGGAAACAGTGAATCTGGGTACTGAGACAGACAAAAAGGAAGTCAAGATCGGTGCGAACCTGGAGCTCAGTGTGAAACAGCGGTTGATCCAGATGCTGCATGACTACGTGGAAATATTTGCCTGGTCTTACGAAGATATGCCTGGGTTGGATACTGACATTGTGGTTCATCGCCTGCCTACCAAGGAAGACTGCCCTCCCGTAAAACAGAAGGTTCGTCGTATGCGCCCAGAGATGTCCGAGAAAATCAAGGCTGAGGTTATGAAACAATTTGACGCCGGTTTTCTAGCAGCGACTTCTTACCCTCAGTGGGTCGCCAATGTGGTTCCAGTGCCGAAGAAAGATGGTAAGGTCTGAATGTGTGTTGACTACATGGATCTAAACAGGGCAAGCCCCAAGGATGACTTCCCTCTACCTCACATTGACGTTCTGGTTGACAATACTACTCAGCACAAGGTCTTCTCCTTTATGGATGGTTTCTATGGTTATAATCAAATCAAGATGGCTCCTGAAGACATGGAGAAGACCACTTTCGTTACTCAGTGGGGCACCTTTTGTTACAAGGTCATGCCTTTTGGGTTAAAAAATGCTGGGGCAACATATCAACGTGCCATGGTTGCTTTGTTTCATGACATGGTCCATCATGAGATTGAAGTATACGTCGATGATATGATTGCAAGGTCCCAAACCGAGGAGGAACACCTTAACCATCTACAGAAGTTGTTTGACCGGTTGAAGTTGTACAAACTAAGGTTGAACCCGAACAAGTGCACCTTCGGGGTGAGGTCCGGTAAATTGTTAGGGTTCGTCGTGAGCGACAAAGTTATTCAAGTGGACCCTGCCAAGGTGAAAGCTATATAAGAGATGCCACCTCCCAAGACAGAGAAAGAGGTCAGAGGCTTCCTAGGACGTCTGAACTACATTGCCCGATTCATCTCGCACCTAACTGCTACTTGTGAGTCAATCTTCAAGCTACTGAAGAAAGATCAAGTGGTACGTTAGAACGATGAATGCCAGGCCGCTTTCGAAAGAATCAAGGAGTATCTCCATGAGCCACCTATTCTTATGCCACCAGTTGAAGGGAGACCTTTGATTTTATACTTGACAGTACTTGACAACTCAATGGGGTGTGTGCTGGGGCAGCATGACGAGTCTGGCCGAAAAGAGCATGCTATTTATTACCTTAGCAAAAAGTTTACCGACTGTGAGACCCGATACTCACTGCTCGAGAAAACTTGTTACGCTTTTGCATGGGATGTTTGCCGGCTGAGACAGTATATGTTGACTCACACTACTCTATTGATTTCAAAGATGGATCCAATCAAGTATATCTTCGAAAAGCCTGCCTTGTCCGGAAGAATAGCAAGATGGCAGATGATCTTGACTGAGTATGACATCCAGTACACGACTCAAAAAGCGATCAAGGGAAGTGTATTGGCAGACCATTTGGCACATCAGGCAGTGGATGATTACCAGTCTATGAACTTTGAATTCCCGGACGAGAATATCATGGTGATAACTGATTGTGAAATACCAGGACCGGATGAAGGACCTGAGGAAGGATCCCGATGGTCTATGCATTTTGATGGAGCTTCGAACGCTTTAGGTAATGGCATTGGCGCTGTGATCAAATCTCCTAAAGGCTCACATACTCCACTTACCGCCCGACTATGTTTCAACTGCACCAACAATATGGCGGAGTATGAAGCATGCATTATGGGTCTTCGAGCAGCAATTGACCTAAGGATTAAATTTCTGAGTGTCTTCAGAGATTCCGCTCTCGTGATCAGTCAGATCAAGGGCGAGTGGGATATGAAACACCCAAATCTTATTCCTTACAAGGAGTTGTATTGACATTGCTTCCCCATTTCGAGGAGATAACCTTTGAACATTTCCTAAGAGAGGAGAATCAGTTCGCGGACGCGTTATCTACGATGTCTTCTATGTTCAAAGTCAAGTGGGACAACGAGGCTCCCCGGATCATTATTTGGAAATTGGATGAACCTGCCCATTGTTGTGATCTTGAGACCGAAGAGGTAACAGAAAAGCCTTGGTATCATGAAGTGAAGAGGTACCTTGAAGCTCAAGAATACCCCGAGGGTGCATCTGTTAATGATAAGAAGTTTCTGAGAAGATTCGCGGAAAAGTTCTTCATCAGCAATGGCATTCTCTACAAACGTAACCATGATTCAACCCTACTGCGTTGTGTGGATAAGATTGAAGCAGAAAGGATCATGGCAGAGCTGCATGAAGGTACTTTCGGAACTCATTCCAGTGGACATACCATGGCAAAGAAAATCCTTCGGGCAGGATATTACTGGTCCACAATGGAAGCCGACTGTTATCAGAATTCTCGGACATGTCACAAGTGCCAGGTCTATGCTGATAAGGTGCACATTCCTCCAGTTCCTCTGAACGTCTTGACAGCACCTTGGCCTTTTGCAATGTGGGGCATTGATATGATCGGCGAGATCACACCTACAGCATCCAACGGGCATCGTTTCATCCTGGTAGCGATCGATTACTTTACGAAGTGGGTTGAAGCAGCTTCTTTTGCTACCGTAACCAAGAATGTCGTGGCACGGTTCATTCGGCACAACCTGATCTGTTGATACGGCGTACCAGAGAGGATCATTACGGATAATGGTACAAATCTTAACAACAAGATGATCACTGAGCTCTGCGAATAATTCAAAATACAGCACCATAACTCTTCTCCTTATCGGTCGAAGATGAATGGGGCTGTCGAAGCAGCAAATAAGAACATTAAGAAGATTGTGCAGAAGATGACAGTGACCTACAGAGACTGGCACGAGATGTTACCATTTGCTCTTCATGGGTACCGTACCTCAGCACGGACGTCAACAGGGGCAACACCCTTTTCCTTGGTTTACGGCATGGAGGCAGTCTTGCCCATTGAAGTTCAAATACCCTCTCTTTGGATCATGAAAGATGCAGGCTTGAGCGAAGACGACTGGATCCAGACCCGGCTTAATCAACTGAACCTAATCGACAAAAAGAGACTCACTGCTATTTGTCATGGTCAGACGTACCAAAAACGGATGATCAAGGCATTTAACAATAAAGTCAGACGGCAAGAGTATCAAGTTGGGAACCTGGTAATCAAGCGCATTATTCTACCTCAAGGTGATCCCAGGGGAAAATGGACCCCTACTTACGAAGGGCCATTTGTGGTTAAGAATATCTTCTCTGGAGGAGCGATGATTCTAACCACCATGGATGGTGACGACCTTCCTCACCCCGTCAATGCAGACATAGTAAAAAGATACTACGCATAATCAAAGACCCGCTAGGTCGATTGGCCTAGGCAAAAATAAGGGCTTCCCGGCGAACCAAAAGGGTTCGGGCAAAAATAAGGGATGAAAATAAAAAATTTGTACACCCGGCAAGTCGAAAACCTGAAAAGGTGGCTTGGGCAAAAATGGGTATCCCGGTGGACTGAAAACCCGAAAGGGCGGTCCAGGAAAAAGTTAGGGATAAGCGTAACACTATGTCTCATTGGATCACCCTGCATCCAGACTTTGATATCAACTATCAGGCTCAGACGGCACCAATCAATCAGATTCATCTTCAACTAAGCAGCAAAGTGATGAGATGCTTGAAGATATAAAGGCAATAGCAGAGTTGGAACCCAGTGGGATTATTCACATAGCTGTTTTGTTTTCTTTTTACAAATTGTATAAATCCTATTTGTTCGGCGGTGTTCTCTTACTAGGACGTCAGCCTCTTGTACAAAAGCGCCTATTTACAGGCAAACTTCAAAATCAATACAAATTCATTTTCAGACAAATTTCAAATTGTTTTTCCTTTATCTGTTTTGTTTTGCAAAGAACGTCCAATGTTCATTTTTGATATATGCATTTGACATTAATTGCTCGCCGTAAATATTTACATACGAAACAAAGGACTAATTACGGGTGATATCAGAAGTAGGGGCAATAAGAATTGTCTGAGCAGTCTAGTTGATCTGTCCACCAAGGTACCAAGGTAAGTTCAGCTGAAGAATGCGACCAAGATACCTTCACTCCCCACAGAGTAAGACCGTAATGATAGCTCTCTCAGCTGAGACTTGCAACTATGAATGAATCAGCCATACTCTCCCCCAAGCAGAGTTGGTCTACCCTCAGCCTTAAAAAGGATTGGGTATCCCCAGAAGGTCTTAATATTCCCCAGCGGAGTATAAGGATATTCCCCAGCAAGCATAAGAGTATCCCCGGCAGTCTTAATATTCCTCAACGAAATATAAGAATGTTCCCCGGCAGAATGTAAGGTACCCCCAGTGGAGCCATTTCCCCAGCGAAGTCTAAAAAAGGTTTCCCCAATGGAGCTGAATCATCATCCCCAGTAGGTTCTGGAAGCTTGTCCCCTGCAGAACACAAATAAGTCTCCCCAGCTAAGTTCAGAAGTTATCCTCACAAGAGTCTAACCGGGTTATCCTCAACAAGTTGCAACTGAAAGATCATCCCCAGCGAAGTTCTTTCTATCCCCAGTGGAGTTCATCATCAAGATCCCCAACAGAGCTTATCAAGGGAATCCCCAGCGGAGTTTATCATTAAAATCTCAGCGAAGTATCTCTTCCCCACAGAGTAATTCCCCGCTGAGTAATCTCTTCACCATGTTTATTCCCCAACGGAGTTATTCTCTCCTACAGGTTTATTCTTGCAATCATCTTCGTGCGTCATCCCTAGTGGAAACGAGGAAGTCAACCATAATCTTCAACAGCAGCCCAGGATTTAACAAACTCCCCGGCATTTGTCAAGGATTTATTTTCCCAAACGAAAATACATTCATAAATATTTCACATTTCATACCTCCTATTTACATACATGATAAACTGCATACGACACAATCTCATTTATTTTTGAGAACATCATGACATCATGCATTTCATACATCATGACATTGCATACAGCTAATGTTTACCTCTTTCAGGAGAAGGTCAATCAAAAGATGGCTACCATCAACCTTGTCAAGTCCCAGATTAATACCTGTAACAAGCCAGGAAAATATCTGTGGACGACTGATTATAGATCAATACCTGTAACAAGCCAGGAAAGTTATATACATGAAGAGATTGAAGATCAATACCTGTAACAAGCCAGGAAGACCATCTTTCTTTCTCAGGTCAGAGATTAATACCTGAAACCAGCCAGGACAACTATCTCATCAACCGACCTTCTTAAGTTCCAGATTAATACCTGTAACAAGCCAGGAAAATATCTGTGGACGACTGATTGTAGATCAATACCTGTAACAAGCCAAGAAAGTTATCTACATGAAGAGATTGAAGATCAATACTTGTAACAAGCCAAGAAGACCATATTTCTTTCTCAGGTCAGAGACTGATACCTGAAACCATCCAGGACATCTACCTCCTCGACCAACCTTGTCAAGTCCCAGTTAAAATACCTGTAGTCAGCCAGGAAAACTATCTGTGGACGACCGATACCTGTAACAAGCCAGGAAAACCATTTACACAAAGAGATTGAAGATTAACACCTGTAACAAGCCAGGTAAACCATCTTTTTTTCTCAGGTATGCAAGTTCTCGCTAAGGAATCTCTTATGCGACCGACACTCTCGCAGATGGCATCTATAAGCCCATCCTCCTACCAACAACTTCCAAATTGCATCTGTAAGCCCATTCCCGACGTCACAAATGTTGATACTACACCATGCGAGTGCAAATTTCTGGGCACTCTAGTGTTCAATCATCTTCCACCTTCGGATCACGAAAGGCACACAAGCCAATCTACATCCTCAGGTTTAAGAAAATTGAACAGGGGCAACTGTTGCACCCCAAAATTTGCCCTCCCATGTTTTCAAAGGTCTTCCCTTACATAGTTAGTCACAAACATTTGCCTAACAAAAATAAGTTTTTTTGAAGATATATAAAGTGTCTTTCGATCGGCATTTGAGAAAAGGCTTTGATTACGCGCTTGGAACCTTTCGATCAGGTTTGGTTCACCAGTCTTCGATTGAGCATTTGGAACTCTTTGATCAAGCTTTGGTCTGCATGTCTTCGATTGAGCGTTGGACCCTCCGTCGATCAAGTCAATGTCACAATGCTTCGATTATGCACTAGCTACTTCAGGCTTACCTTCGACTCACCAGGCAAGAAGCTCATTCGAAGAACATGTAAATGACTCATTCGAAGAAGCCCTCAGAAGGCCCATTCGAAAAGTACATAAGAAATCCATTCGAATGAGGCAACACAAGACCCTTCGATTAGCATGAACAAGACCTTTCGATTGGCCTGTTAACAGTGTCTTTCGATTGAAGTTTCAATTGGTACCCTTCGAATGGTATATGGACAAATACCCTTCGAATGGCATTTTAGTGCAGACTTTCCCTGAATAAGAACATCAGAACGAAATTATTTTTGAATGGCATTTTAGTGCAGAGTTTCTCTCAACCTAAGATGCTCTGACAAAGGAAGTTCTGAACACTTCGAATCAGAACTCAGATTCATCACAAGGCCAAGGGATGGTCGAAGTTGCCTAATAAGGAATAGATTCGAATTGGGACTTCGAAGCAATCGAAACTGGAAAAGAAGGCAAGATCGAAGGGGTAAGTTAGTTTTCGATTTCCATCAAATTGGAGGCCCAAACAACTCAGAACAGGCTGGCTGAAACGCATGATTGAATCAAATTTGGCAAGTTTTCAAATCAAATCTCTCCACCATAATGGACCCAGATTTGATATACATTTGTTAACCTAATTTCTTTTCCGATATAAACCTGCTGCTCATAAGCAAATGACACACGAAAAAACCCTTGCAGAGACAAACGAAACCCTGCTGCACTCACTAAAACACTTACAAAAACTCTGCAGAAACGGCGCCCCAACCTTGCAAAAAGTTTGAACCGTGAGAGATCAAAAACAACCTTGGAGGCAGATTCCGACCCAGAGCAAGACGCAACGCGCTTTCCATCAACCTCCTGAAGCGAGACCGATCAAAAACCTAGCGTTTCATCATCTAAATCACACTGTAAGTGTTCTAGAAAACGCCTCTGAACATGAAATTGAAAACATCCATGCTTGCATCTTTTCTTTAAAATATTGACATATTTGTGATTGTTGTTTGATTTAGAATGTTTTGGCATTGTCCAATTTAATTTTCATGGCCTCTAACCCCATATATAGAACCTAGGGTTCCTGTTCTTGTTTTTAGGCATTTCTTATACAGGGTAAATTGAGACAAACAATAGCCATAGGAATGATGAGGAGGTCGAGACGAACACATATGTGTTCTTGAATAGCTTTTTCATGGCCTGGAGCGATTTTTAGAACGACCCCACGAAACCTCCTGCAGAATGAAATCTGCAGGTAAACGAACCAGGCCATGGTGAGGAAGATGATAACGTGGCTGGGTGTGATTGGTTCGTTTGAACCAATTGCGCGTCTTTTTATTTTTTTTTAGGCCAGGCATAATTATTGTTTGATATAATATTTGTGTTCTATTTAACTAACGAATGAAGCAGATTGGAAGAGTTGGCAAGCACGTTATGGCAAAACCTCTTGGGACCTGGGTTCGAATCCCAGGTACCCCAAACTTTGTTACGCTTTTTCTTCAGGTACTCAGATGTAGCGCTGAAGGCAGGGAACACCATATGTCCTCAGATCTCAACGTACCCAGTGGCTTCGAGCTAGATCCAAAGGCCAGCGTGCTGAGCCTGAAAACGCTGACCAAATCTCCCTTCTTCGAGCCCAGCACCCCTGGATTTGTTCCTTTATTATTTTTTTCTTTTCTTTTCACTGTTTTATCACCCTAATTAATTAATTAACCCTTTTTCATAAAAAAATCAGAGACAACAAAAAATATTATTCTCACCAGTTAATTTTAGTAATTAATTTTGTAAATAAACTATTAACCAATTAATTTAGTTTTTTAATTAGGTTTAATTTTAACAATTTTGCATTAAATTAAAATTGAGTTAGAATTAAGATTTTTATTAACTTTTTTAATCACTCCTATTTTACTGCCTTAATCAAAACAAAAAACTCAAGAATATTTTCTTTAATTCCATTAATAATTTAGACTTAATTCCTAACTTAAAAAAGACCAAAAACATGCTTTATTTGAAAAAACCTTTTTCTCGCGTGTACTATTTTTTTTATCTATATTATTGTAATTGCTCCGAGGATGTAATAGTTTTAACTTAGGATTTATTTACCGCTTTTATTTATTTTTCCGCATTTACTTTTCAAGGGTTTGTTTTTGGCGGTGTAAATACCTGACGCCTTGTAATAGCTTAGCTTTATTTTCCGCAATTTATTTTCCGCAACCATTAACTGCTAGATGTATGCTAACTAGGCTATGCATGATAAGATCTATCTTAAATTAAAATCAACCGTAGCTCACCATGACATGTACAAAGATAACATAACTGAAAATTGACACACTCGCACATGCCACTCCTAGGGTACGCCTCACTTGGTTGCCTCGAACGTGGTCATTGAGTATAGGATGTTTTAGGGGTCGCCCTCCTGTCTAAAGATCAAAGTTGCCTCGAAACGGTTGCCTCGGATAAAAAATGATCTAAGACATTAGGGTTACCACTAAGGTGTCCTAACGTTGCTTTAGTGACCACATGTCCCTAAAATCGAATTGAACCAAAAACTCCAACGACGTTGCTACCTATTCCTTAATAGTGGGATAGCACTGTCTAAAGGACATTTACACAGTTTAATTCCTTTTGAGTAGGTAGAGGTTCTTAGGTACTTGCTTTTTCAAAACAAAACAAATTTTTCGCACTTACACTTTTCAAAACAAAGTTTTCAAAAACACTTCATACACTCTTGAGGACAGAAACAAGAGTTAAATCGAAGTTTTCAAACCAAAACTTTTTTTCAAAACCTACAAACACAAGAAAAGCAAAACTTTTTGAAAACACAATGAGCAAGTACCTAAGAGCCCATGGATAACCACGGATAGAAAGGGTGCTAACACCTTCCATTTCTATAATCTACCTCCCGAACCCGAGAAACATCTCGAAAAGGAATTTTTCTGTGCTTTTGTCCTTTCCCTTGTTGGATAAAATAAAAGACGGTGGCGACTCTTGCTTACCGCGACATTTTGCAAAAATAAACGCAAAAAGCGAACCAGCATTCCAAAACAGTCAGTTCTATTCCCACCGATCACAGGTTTCTTCATGATGGGTTTAGGTAAAACTACATATGAACTGGGAAGGAACCTAGGTAAGGCTGCTTCATGAGGAGTTTAGGTAAAACTACGTCGGGAAATTGTAAGGAGGAACCTGGGTATGGTCGCTTCAGGATGAGTCTGGGTAAAACTACATCGGGAAATTGTAAGGAGGAACCTGGGTAAGGTTACTTCGGGATAAGCTTGTGTGAAACTTCTGGGGGAACCTGGGTAAGGTTACTTTGTGATAAGTTCGTGTAAAACTTCAGAATGAACCGGGGTAAGGTTACTATGATATAAGTTGGTGTAAAACTTCAGGAGGAACCTGGGTAAGGTTACTGTGATAAGTTCGTGTAAAACTTCAGGGGGAACCTGGGTAAGGTTACTGTGATAAGTTCGTGTAAAACTTCAGGAGGAACCTGAGTAAGGTTACTTTGTAATAAGTTCGTGTGAAACTTCTGGAGGAACCTGGGTAAGGTTACTTCGGGATAAGTTCCTGTGAAACTTCTGGAGGAACCTGGGTAAGGTTACTTTGATAAGTTCGTGTGAAACTTCTGGAGGAACCTGGGTAAGGTTACTTTGCGATAAGTTCGTGTAAAACTTCAGGAGGAACCTGGGTAAGGTTACTTCGGGCTAAGTTCGTGTGAAACTTCTGGAGGAACTTGGGTAAGGTTACTTTGTGATAAGTTCGTGTAAAACTTCAGGAGGAACCTGGGTAAGGTTACTTTGTGATAAGTTCATGTGAAACTTCTGGAGGAACCTTGGTAAGGTTACTTTGATAAGTTCGTGTGAAACTTCTGGAGGAACCTGGGTAAGGTTACTTTGCGATAAGTTCGTGTAAAACTTCTTGAGGAACCTGGGTAAGGTTACTTCGGGCTAAGTTCGTGTGAAACTTCTGGAGGAACATGGGTAAGGTTACTTTGTGATAAGTTCGTGTAAAACTTCAGGAGGAACTTGCGTAAGGTTACTTTGTGATAAGTTCGTGTAAAACTTCTGGAGGAACCTGGGTAAGTTTACTGTGATGAGTTCGTGTAAAACTTCATTCAGAAATATATGAGAAAGGACCCGTGTAGGATTCTTCAGGATAAACCCGTGTGAAGCTGCATTTAGGAGAAACCTGTGTAAGATTTCTTCATGACGAACCCGTGTAAAGCTAAATTCGATCGTGCAGATATATACTCTATTTAGTTTTCGGAGTTAATCTTGAACTTGCTGGAAGTTGTTGATGATAACCATCTTTCCTGAAAAGGTACATGATTAATCGTATATGATGCATGACATGCATTGTATGATGATGTTCTCAAAATAAATGAGATTATGCTGTATGCAATATGTATGCGCACGTCATGATGTATGAACATGAAATGCTATTGTGGCACGTCCGAGTTTGGGAAAATAAATTCCTGAATGTTGTTGGAGAATAAAGAGTTTCGCTCGCTGGAGATAACGACCGAAGATAATTGGGAGAATAATCCTGTAGGAGAGAATAACTCCGCTGGGGAATGGACTGACGAGGAAATGACTCTGTGGGGAGTATATACTCTGCTAGAAGATCTTCTGATTTGGAGAAATAAAACTCAGCTGGGGATGAATTACTGTTGCTGGTGACAGTGAACCCTGTTGGGGATTGTATTTATGTCTATGAAAGGAATGAACTCCGCTGGGGATGAATTTCCAATGGCGACTTCACTGGGGATTATCTTTTAGATTCTACTGGGGATAATCTTCCAGTGCTGGTGATAGATAAACTCTGCTTGGGGAGAATCTTATCGACCCATTCGTGGTTGCGAGCCTCAGTTGGGGAGAATTAACACCACTGTCCTTTTCTTACTCTGCGGGGAGTATAGATGTTACTGGGACGCGGGCTGAGGATATGACAATGACTTTGCATTGAGACTTTTATGCCTCTGTATCTGCGGGAGAAGGTGCCTGCGGAGGCCTTGTGGATCGAGTATTATTCCAACCTATGAGGTGCTTGGTAATTGCCGACTGAAGTGACAAATCTTCTTCTGGTAGGCAAGTGACGAGATGACGGGACTTAGTCGTACGCTTTAATCCCTAACTTTTGCCTGGACTGTCTTTTCAGATTTTCAGTCCACCGGGATACCCTTTCTTGCCCAAGCCGCCTTTTCAGGTTTTCAACTTGCCGGGTGTACAGATTTTTTTCATTTTTATCCCTAATTTTGCCCGAACCTTTTTGGTTCGCCGGGATGCCCTTATTTTTGCCTAGGCCAGTCAACCTAGCGGGTCTTTGATTATGCGTAGTACTTTTTTTGACTATGTCCACGCTCTCAGAGTGTAGGGAGTTGTCACTGTCAGTAGTGTAGTATTGCCATACTACCAGAAGATCTTCGTTTGATCATGCAAGATTCGTTGCTGGAATTCATGTCCAATGCCCCAATTGATTCAGATGGAGATCTGCCCCTGACTATTTGGCATTTTGAGAGATTCCTTGAATCTTGACTTGACTGCCCCAGATGATGGACAATGATCATGCCGTGCCCCTTGATTGGAAGTGTTTTTTCCACTTGAGGTGACTCTTTTTATTGAAAAGGTTTTCGTTCACTAGATATTCGTCGTGCGAATTTCTCTGCTGTTGAACAAATAGTCATATGCAAACAATGTTATTTTAAGAATACAAAGCTTATGTCTGTTTTGAAGTTTTTTTTTTGAAAATGCAGTTTAAAACAAGAGAATTTTTTGTAAAATGTGATGTCAACTCAGGATTTTACAGCGAGCCCTACAGGAATCAGGATACCTTTTGTAACAGTATGCTTTCGGACTAACCCATGCTTCAGCTAGGACTTCTAAGGGTTATAACGTGGCCTGGTTCACGGTTTGAGAAACAAAGGATAAAGGCTCAAAATTTATTTGTACCCACCCGCTCTTCGTGATGTTCTTCGATCCTAAACTCAGCTAATCGTGCATTAGACCTTGTTTGAGTCTTTGCTCTGACATACCAGTGATGGTTCGGATACTGACAATTTATTTTGAATAGGCAGTCATTTTTGTTGAGAGTTTGTAGGATCTCTTTCTTTTTTACTTTATTATCCCTTTCTTTTTCCTGAACTGTTTCTTTTGTGATTACAGTCAGCGGGATGCCCCAGTTTTGTAAGTCTCCTTCATAGGTTTTGACTTAATGGGCTTTTATTTCTGAGAGATAATGACTGCCTGTCCTTACGATTATTCGGAACCATCACTGTCTCTTGTTTTGAAAGGACTCCTTTGATGCCATTCATTGTGCACCTGGATCAACTGAGAGAACTACCCTGCCCCAGGTTATAATTAAGGGTTTTAATTCATGAAGATAAAAACTCCAACTTCTTTGGCTCAAAGGGGTTGACTAGGGATTATCTTCCTTATAACTCCACTGTTTAGGATTTGAAACAATGCTTGTACCTCATCAGCGGGGTCTATTCAAAAGCATACTGTAAAGATCGTGGTATCGTTTTCGTTATCCTCCCTCTAAAGGCTTAGAGTTTTTTAATCGAGAGTTGAACATCACAAAAAGGAAATATGAAGTAATTTAAGCATAGTGAAAACAATTAATTCAAAACAGACACGTGTAATGCGTTAATGAAATAAAAGAGTTCGACATGATAATAATTGTTTGAATAAACAAAGAAAAATACAACTTCAGAATTCAAATGAACACAAGTGCTTTCAATCCTAGCCATGTTTTGGAAAGGGAGCAGTGATCACATTGGGAGTCTCAGGAGGGTCAAATTCGATCTCCTTAGCGTCAATCATATTCTGAATCTTGTATTTCAGCGCCCAACAATCGTTAGTATCGTGCCCCGGGCTACCAGAATGATAAGCACACCTTGCATTTGGGTTGTAGTTAGGAGAAGAAGTCTTAGGGTTCGGATGAGGGTTTATCACCGTAATCAGATTCATCTTCAACATCTGCTGCAATGCTTGTGACAATGGCATGTTGATTTGGGTGAACTGCCTTTGAAGTCTTTCCCCCTTTGGCTGATTATTTCGTTGGTGTGACGCAGAACCAGAGATCAGGACTGCCCCTACGTGTTGGTCATGGCGACCCTTTTGATTATACACAGCATTAGACTCTTTCTTCCCACTGTAAGGCTTTTTCTGAGCATAAGCAGGTGTAGCTTCTTGAATCTTCCCACTTTTGATGCCAGCCTCGGCCCTTTCGCCGGTCAGTATTAGCTCGGTGAACCCGGCTGAAGAGCTTCCGATCAAGTGGTTGAAATAAGGACCAGACAAAGTCCCAAGAAACATATCCACCAACTCCCTATCAAACAGAGGGGGTTGGACTCTTCCAGCAAGATCTCTCCACTTCTCAGCTTAGTCCTTAAAGCCTTCGCCTGTACCCATAGAAATATCCTGAAGCTGAGTACGTGTTGGAGCAAGGTCGGCATTATACTGGTATTGCTTGTAAAAAGCAGTAGCAAGGTCCTCCCAGTTGCGGATGTTAGCTCCTTCCAGTTGACAGAACCATTCAAGTTGAGTCCCTGACAGACTATCTTGAAAGAAATGAACCCAGAGATTTCTATCAGCAGTATAGGGTTGAATCTTCCTCACATATGACCGGAGGTGTAGCTTTGGATAGGAAGCTCCGTCGTACTTGGCAAAGGCAGGTGCCTTGAATTTATGGGAATCACCACCCCAGAGGATAGACCTAGATCTCTGAAGTCCAGACCGGGCACCTTCTGTATTTCCATAGCGCTCAAACGGTCTTCCAGTTGTTTGTACTTATCCTCAGCAGGAGGATACTGTTCTTCATCATAGTTCGTCTCGTTGTCGGAGACCATAGGGCTAGGCGCCCTCCTTTCTTGTGGACTATCTTTCCCTCCAGATGAGGTGGCCAGATCAACTTCATTCTATAACCCGTTTCCAAACCTGCGTCCAGTATTGAACAGGATGGTCCTCTTTTTCTTCTTCTTCCTCTCTTTCAGAATCAGGGTCTTCAGGTCCTGCTGACCCTTAGCTAGGCTCATGACCAACTCTTGAAATTGGGCATTCTGGGCCTGGAGGGCCTTGATAGCTTGCTCGGTGGAAGGTTTAGTAGACATGATGATTGCTGAAATAAACAGCGAAGAAGATGAGAAACCTGTAATGGTACCTGTAATGCAATGATATGTATGATATATGTATGCAATGTTTTCAAGGATCTCATGGGGTAAACAAGAAATTTGTTAGAATTTGCATCTGGTAGCTTGATTGAAGGAACTTCATGTTGCTGAGAGTCCTTCTTCAAGAGTCAAGCTCACCATATCGAGTGGGTCATAGCCCCTGACTCAAGTTAACGTGCTTGGATTTCTAGACAACCTTGGCTAGAGGAAAATGAATCCCCTTTGCCCCTTGCTAGACTTTTGATTTACCATAACCTGCATCACAGACCCTTGAGTTCCTTGAAATGGTTAAGGAAATGTTAAGGTATGATGTTATGATGTGTATGATATGTGTTTAAGCAAAAATGTGAGGTGATGTAAGTAAGCCCTGTAATAAATCCAAGTTATTGGGTAAGGACTGTAAACAAAACCTGCAAGGAACTCATGTTGTTAGATAACAAGAATGTGCAAGTAGTTCAAGTTTGAAGGCACACAAGTCACACAAATAGCCTTAAGTTTAGGCTGGCATGGAGTTTAGGCATTACCCTCTTTCAGTTTAGTTGGTTTAAACCTGTCCTAAAAATAGTAATCGGGTTCTAGAGGATCTCAATATCACTGACTACCCTCAATCGGTCATAATTCCAGCTTAGCAACCTTTTCTTGCAGCCGGAACCATCACGAGAGTTTAGTCTCAATGAGTGTAGCATATTGCTATTGTTCTATGGCCAAGTTTGACAATTTAAGGTTCTAAGGTCAGATGGTGCTTAATGACTCCTCAGAAGACCCATATTCTCCTCGTTTCAACACAAGGGATATCGGTACAGACTAAGGTGCCACACCAACGTAGCTACTTCTTCATCCGTGTCGGTCTACGCCGGACAGATCCCTCACATTTTATTGCTACTTACCTAAAGGGTATCCCCAGATCCGGGTTAGGATCTATAGAACTCTGATACAAGCCTACAAAATTAAAGCATACAAAGCAATACAATTGAAAACACAAGTGATCTAATCCTAAGGTACACCTCACTTTATTAAATACTCCCCAGCAGAGTCGCCAGTTCTGTGATCGGTGGGAATAGAACTGACTGTTTTGGAATGCTGGTTCGCGTTTTGCGTTTGTTTTCGCAAAAAATGTCGCGGTAAGCAAGAGTCGCCACCGTCTTTTATTTTATCCAACAAGGAAAGGACAAAAGCACAGAAAAATTCCTTTTCGAGAAGTTTCTCGGGTTCGGGAGGTAGATTATAGAAAGGGAAGGTGTTAGCACCCTATCTATCCGTGGTTACCCACGGGCTCTTAGGTACTTGCTCATTATGTTTTCAAAAGTTCGCTTTTCTTTGTGTTTGTGGGTTTGAAAAGAGTTTTCGTTTGAAAGAAGTGTAAGTGCGAAAAGTTTTGTTTTTGTTTTCAAAAGAGCAAGTACTTAAGAACATCTACCTACTCAAAAAGGAATTAAACTGTGCAAATATCCTTTAGACAATGTTATCCCACTATTGAGGAGTAGGTAGCACCGTCGTTGGAGTTTTTCGGGTCAATTCGATTTTAGGGATGTGTGGTCACTAAAGCAATGTTAGGACGCCTTAGCAGTAACCCTAATGTCTTAGATCATTTTTATCCGAGGCAACCGTTTCGAGGAAACTTTGATCTTTGGATAGGAGGGCGACCTCTAAGACTTCCTATACTCAATGACCACGTTCGAGGCAACCAAGTGAGGTGTACCCTAGGAGTGGCATGTGCAAGTGTGTCAATTTTCAGTTATGTTATATTTACATGTCATGGTGAGCTACTGTTGATTTTAAGTTAAAGGTTAATATTGTCATGCATAGCCTATTATTCATACATCTAGCAGTTAATGGTTGCGGAAAATAAATTGTGGAAAATAAAGCTAAGCTATTACAAGGCGTCGGGTATTTACATCGCCAAAAACAAACCCTTGAAATTAAATGCGAAAAGTAAATAAAAGCGGTAAATAAAATCCTAAGTTAAAGCTATTACATCCTCGGAGCAATTACAATATATGGATCAAAAGTAATACGCGCGAGAAAATTGAATCGGATTGTCCTTTAGGGTTTTGACCCTTTTTTCAAATAAAGCATTTTTTGGTCTTTTTTGCACTAAGAATTAAAGCTAAATTAGTAATGGAATTAAAGAAAATATTTTTGAGTTTTATTTTAATTAAGGGAATAAAATTAGAAATTAAAAAAAAACTAATTCTAAGTCAATTTTAATTTATTGTGAAAAATGTTAGGATTAAACCTAATTAAAAAACTAAATTAATTGGTTAATGGTTTATTTACAAAAATAAAATAGTGAAGTTAATAAGTATTATTTTTGTGTTTTCTGATTTTTATGAAAAAAAGTTAGTTTGTTAATTAATTAGTTAATTTTTAATAATAATAATAAAAAGCAAAAGAAATATGAAAAGAAAATAAACAACATAAGCAAACTTTGGGGCGCTGGGCCTGAAGAAGGGAGGTTGATTCAGCAATTTTGGCCCAGGTTCAATCAGCCTTGTTGGACTTTGGTAACTCCTGTGTGCGCCCTTGACTTTGAGAACATGATGAAGACTCTAGCCTGGCCATTGGATCTGATTGGCAGGCCACGTAGCTTTTGAGATCTGGGGGTACATGGTAGTCCACGTCTGGAACATTGCACGTGAATACCTGAGGAACAAAATCAAATAAATGTTTGGGGGACCTGGGATTCGAACCCAGGTCCCAATGATCACATGCCAACGCGCTTTCCACTCAACCAAATTGCTTAGTTGTTATTGTAATAGGAATCAAATATTATATGATAAACAAAACATTAAGCCTGCAAAAAAAAATATAAAGCGCACAGTTGATTCAAATTGGCCAATCACGTGGAGACACCCTATCGTCTTCTTCATCAAAAGACTGGTTATTTACTTGTGGATTTTTATCCGCAGGAAGTTTCGTGGGATGGTTCTAAAACTCGCTCCAGGCCATGAAAATGCTATTCAAAAACATAGACATGTTCATCTCTGCCTCCTCCTCATCCATATATCAATCATTAGCCTTAATTTCAGCTGTATAACAAACGCCTAAAAACTAGAACATGAACCCTAGGTTCTGGATACGGGGTTAGAGGCCACAAAAATCAAATTAAATAATGCAGTTTGCTTAGAAATTCAATGGTCACTACAAATATGCAAGAAATTTGGCATAAAGATGCAAGAAAACTGAGTTACGATTCCATGTGCCGTGCAAAGTTCCTGGAGACTTACAGTGCGTTATGGGCGATGGAAAGACTCCCTTTTGATGGGTATAGCTCCACTGGATGACAAGGAAGGAAGTTGCGTCTTTCTTTTGGTCTGAATCTGCCTCCAAGGTTGTTTTTGATCTATCACTTTTCAAGCTTTTTTCTCAAGGTTGTGGCGCCGTTTCTGCAGAGTTTGTGTATATGTTCTTCACGTGTGTGTGTGTGATTTGTGAGGCTTGAGGTTTATATGGACAAAAGAAATTAGGTCAACATTTTTGTATCAAATCTCGGTCCATTATGATGAAGAGATTTGATTTGATTTTCATGAAAAGTTGCCATATTTGATCCAATCATGCGTTTCTGCCAGCTTGCTCTGAGTTGTTTTGGGCCTCCAACTTGATGAAAATCAAAAGCTGACTTGCCTCTTCGAATTTGCTCTCTTAGATTGCTTCAAAGTCCCAATTCGAACTACTCCAGTCACAGCCCCTTCGATTGAGACTCCCCCTGCTTCGATTGCATATTTGCAAGGGACACATGCCATTGTGAACTTTGGGTATTCTAGACAGGTTAGGATATGTGTTTTTGCTTAGTCATGCCAGCCTACTGCCTTCTTTGCCAGCTTCAAAGTCCAATTCGAATCTATTTAGAACATTCCCTATTAGACAACTTCGCCCAGCCCTTGGCCTTGTGATGAGTCTGAGTTCTGATTCGAAGTGTCCAGAACTTCCTTCATCAGAGCATCTTAGATTAAGAGAAACTCTGCACTGAAATGCCCTTTGAAGGTCATTTCGTTCTGATATTCTTATTAAGGGAAACTCTGAACTAAAATTCCATTCGAAGGTCATTTCGTTCTTATGTTCTGATTGAGGTAAAGTATGAAGTTCCAGTCGAAGGACCCTCTGAAGTACTAGTCGAAGCATTGTGAAATTGACTTGATCGAAGGGGTCCAACGCTCAATCGAAGACTTGCACACCAAGGCTTGATCGAAGGAGGTCCAGCGCTCAATCTTATGTTAGATTTAAAAATTTTCACTTTTATGTACTAAAATATCTCAAAATACTCATTACTTCCGTGAATTAAGGAAAACGAGTCAGAAGATACAATGTACGTGTTGAACATCATTACTTTTTTACAATTTCAATACAAGTCTTGTTATATTTAATTCAACTTTACAGCATTTTTGTCCTTTAAATCCTTCGATTTACAGCATTACAGTATTCCCTTGCCCTTTACATCCTTCGATTTCCTTGCATTACAGTTATTTTGTTGCCTTTACATCCTTCGATTTCCTTGCATTACAGTTATTTTGTTGTCTTTACATCCTTCGATTTCCTTGCATTACAGTCACTTCGTTGCCTTTAAATACTTCGATTTCCTTGCATTTCCTTGCCTTTAAACACAGTCATTTCGTTCGAAACTTTACTTCTACTTTATCCTTTGAGTCAAACACTTATCTTTACATTCAAGCCCAAGTTCTAATTCGAAGCCTTTCCTGCCTACATTCAGTTAGTTTATTCCTATAGGCCATTTAATCTCGTATTCGAACTTAACATACAATATAAATTTATCAATATAATAGATATGAACATGAAAATAAGTTATGACACATGTGTTCTAGGATCAATCTAGTCGATCCTGCAAGTAACCAATAATAATTAGTAAATTGGAAGACTAGTGGTTGTTTACTAGAAATCACTGTAAACAAGGGTATAACAAACTTGTCTCAAGTTCTTAAAATGCAACATCCAAACATAACTACAGTCCAGGGGTTAGCACAAAAACCAATGGGTCTCAAAGTCTAAAGTATAACTAATTAAGGTTGAGCTTTCAGCATATGGGCAGTCAGAATCTAATGCTAAAACATGGTCTAGAAATATCTACATTTTTCTTTATTGGCGTGTGCATATGATGTTTAAATGAAAGAGTTCCAAGTTTAGAGAGAACTTACCTCTTGAAGTGTTTAACCGAAAGAGTTGTAGGTGACTTCTTTGATGGTAGAGGGAGCTTTGCGGGGATCTTCTTGAAGCTAGTTCTGTTACTGCTTGGTTTGGGCAGTCACTGAATCGAAAGAGAGTATATGATGGTGATGCGTGAATCGAAGGTTGCTACAGTTTAGGGGAAGTGAATCGAAAGGTACACTACTGAGGCTTTTTTATGAAAAAAAATCTTAGAGTTTTGAAGGTTTGAGAATGTTGGAGAGTTTGAGAATATGGGAGAGTTTGAGTGTTTGAGTTTTTTTTTATAATTTTTTCTCTAGCAAAAATCTAGACCCTTTCTTTGTCAATGGTTTCTCTATTTATAGAGAAAAGGTTTGGGAGTTTAAACAAAAAGGTGGCTTGGCTTAAACGTGAATATTAAGATAAGTCATATTTTCCAAGATCCCAAGGTGAAGTACTGAAGTTGTTGGTTAAAAGGGGTTGACTCCCCTGACTTATGCTGAAGTACAAGTAGGATTTAAGCAAAGCATGGGCTTAGGACAGGATTTGTACTAACAAGTTCACTTTTAAGAAAATAATCTTATGGACAAAGGTTTAATCACCTGGACAATAACTTAATCCAAAATGTAAGCAATTAATTATGGAGTGAAATACAAGCATTAAGGCTTGTAAAGTAATATCATGTAGCATGGTCCAAATATTTTATCAGTGTTCTTTCAAAATCCTACTTTCCACTTGTGTCGAAGAGTTCTAGAAATGTACTAAAGAAGATTGCGTCGAAGGATTCAGAGTTGGGTTTGAAAGATGCTGATTTGAAGGGAACCAAAACTCCAATCGAAGCTTTTGTGTGAAGGTGGCTCATGTCCAATCGAAGGCTTACAAGCCAAGGGTTACATGTGGTCAAACGAAAGAGTGTACATAGAGGGTCCCTGTCTTGTGACTTCATGCCAACATGTAAAAGATCTATGTTCAAACGAAGCTTGTATAAAGGGAACCAACATGTCCAAACGAAAGGTGCATGTAGGAGGACAAAATGTTCAGATTCGAAAGAGGCATATAGGGAACGAAAAGTGCAAATCGAAGGATGCTAAAAGAGAGCCTTTTGCCTTGGAAATGAAATAGATTACAAGAGGCTTTTTTACTTGTGAATCCAAACCAAAATGTTCCAGAGGCCCGTGCCCAGTCAAAGGATGCAAGCCAAGCTTGCATCAAAAGAGGCTAAAAGGCCAATCGAAGGAGCTGAAACGAAGAACACTTGTATTTCTCCAAATTTTGTCAAAATAATATTTTTATCTATTTTCTCCCTTTTTGACAGTTTCCTTTTAATTTTGGTACTGGAAAATTCCAAAGTACTTGTGCAAGCTTGAACCTTGAGAATCCTTGTGAGAAAGGCCTTGAAGAATGAGAGGGCAAATTTTGGGGTATAACAGCTGCCCCATGTTCAATATTCTTAAGCCTTAAGAGTTAGATTGGCGAGTCTTGCCATTCGTGACTCGAAGGTGGAAGATGATTGAACACTAGAGTGCCCAGAAATTTGCACTCGGTGATGTGATGGTAGAGGGAATAGGCTTAAAGATGCCATTTGGAGAGGTGATAGAAAGTTGTTGGAGATGGGCTTGTAGATGCCATCCAAAAGTGGTTTCCGAATCTGAAAGAGAAACTGAATGAGTATCAGAATGGCATTCGTGTTTGAAGCGTATATGAACTGTATCTGAAAGTTGCAACTGAATGAGTATCAGAATGGCGTCCGCGTCTGGAGCGTATTTGTACTGTATCTGAGAGTTGAATGAGTATCAGAATGGCGTCTATGAGCGTATCTGTATTGTATCTGAAGGTTGAATCTGAATGAGTATCAGAATGGCGTCCGTGTCTGGAGCGTATATGTACTGTATCTGAAGGTTGAATCTAAATGAGTATCAGAATGGCATCCGTATCTGGAGCGTATATGAACTGTATCTGGACTTGAAGTCTGAATAAGAATCAGAATGGCATCCGTGTCTGGAGTATATTTGTACTGTATCTGAAGTCTGAATCTGAATGAGTAATAGAATGGCATCCGTGTCTGGAGCGTATCTGTGTTGTATCTGAATCTGAATGAGTATCAGAATGGCATATGTGTCTGGAGCGTATTTGTACTGTATCTTAGAGCATATTGTTAATGGTAGTTGTTAATCTTATCCTGAAAAGGGTAAAATGTTAGCCGAAACACAAAGTTATGTTGTATGAAATGTATGGTGCAATATATGTGATTTATCAATGTTTTATGATATATGGATGTAATGTATGCGCATGTAAGCTGATTTGCTGTATTGCTGTCTGATTGAGGAAATCAAATCCCTGAAAACTGCCTGGGACATGTTGACCTTCCATGTCTGGAAGCTGAAGTACTGACGGTATTCTGTTGTGAGAGCAATGCCATATATTGTTTTGAGGAATCCTGAGAAAATTGACGCTCTCTACCGGGGATTAATACCTTGAAGTTTTAGTTCCGTCGGGGATCTAAATGACGTATTGTGGGGATTGCTTATGGAATAGTCTAAATATGTTTTTCCGGCTCTTTCAACCTATCAGTAATTGTCTTTCTCATTTTGTTTATTTGTAAACAGTAATTATGTTAAAATGCATATGTTAATTAATGAATCATTGGACGTTTTTGCGAATAAAAAAAACAAGTGTAAAGAAAAAGATAAATAGTTTTATGTACTTTCAAAGAGATATCTTTGTATTGACTTTTGAATAAGTATTTTGTACAAAGGAAACAATCATTCTAGTAAGAGAATGATGCCATAAAAGGGCAAGAAAAACTTTATACAAAGAAAGATAGCTATATGCACTAATCCCATGGGGTTTCCATTCCGCTATAGCCTTCGTATCTTTGAATATCTTGTCTATTTGTTGCTTCGTCCGGAGATGATTGAATTGATCAGAAACTCTGAATTTGTCAGTGGAAGTCAAGAGGTTGTCTTCAAAGTGATCCGACGGGACATAGTCATACGCTTTAATTCCCTAACTTTTGCCTGGACTTCCCTTTCGGGTTTTCAGTCCACCGGGAAACCCTTTTTTGCCCAAGTCGCCTTTTCAGGTTTTAAACTTGATGGGTGTACAAATTTTTTATATTTTTTCCCGAACCTTTTTGGTTCGCCGGGATGCCCCTGTTTTGCCTAGGTGTGTTAACCTAGCGGGTCTCTTATGCGTAGCATCTTTTGATTATGTCCGCGTTCGCAGGGTGTGGCAGGTCGTCACCGTCCATGGTGGTTAAGATCATTGCCCCACCGGAGAATATGTTCTTGATTACAAATGGCCCTTCATAGGTAGGAGTCCATTTTCCCCTGGGATCACTTTGTGGCAAGATGATGCGCTCGATCACTAGATCTCCAACCTGATATACTTGGCGTCTGACTTTCTTGTTGAAAGCCTTGATCATTCGTTTTTTACATCTGACCATGGCAAATAGCAGTAAGTCTCTTTTCATCAATTAAGTTTAGTTGATCAAGTCGAGTCTGGATCCAATCATCCTCATTCAAACCTGCATCCTTCATAATTCTCAAAGAGGGGATCTGAACCTCAATAGGCAAGACAACCTCCATGCCGTAAACCAAAGAATAGGGTGTTGCCCCAGTTGATGTGCGAGTCGTGGTACGATACCCGTGGAGAGCAAATGGTAGCATCTCATGCCAGTCCTTGTAGGTGACTGTCATTTTCTGTATGATATTTTTAATGTTTTTATTTGTGGCTTCGACAGCACCATTCATCTTTGGTCGATAGGGGGATGAATTGTGATGCTGAATCTTGAACTGTCCGCATAAGGCGGTGATCATAGTATTGTTAAGGTTGGTACCATTATCAGTGATGATCCTATCTGGGATACTGTACCGGCAAATGAGATTCTGCTTGATGAAGCGGGCAACAACATTCTTAGTAACGGATGCGAAGGAAGCTGCTTTGACCCATTTTGTAAAATAGTCAATGGCCACTAGGATGAAACAGTGTCCATTGGAGGTTGTTGGCTTGATCTTCCCAATCATATCAATTCCCCACATAGCAAAGGGCCAAGGAGCCGTTAATACATTCAAAGGAACCAGAGGTACGTGGACTTTGTCAGCATAAATTTGACACTTATGACAGGTCCGGGAGTGTTGATAGCAGTCTGCTTCCATGGTAGACCAATAATAGCCTGTCCGCAGGATTTTCTTCGCCATCGTGTGCCCACTAGAGTGAGTGCCAAAAGTACCTTCATGTAATTCATCCATGATCTTTTCAGCCTCAATCTTATCCATACACCAAATTAAAATGGAGTCCTGATTGCGTTTGTACAGCATGCCATTACTTAGGAAGAACTTAGCAGAGAACCTCCTCAAGAACTTTTTATCATTGATTGAAGCTCTTTCTGGATATTCCTGAGCCTCGAGATACCTCTTGACTTTATGAAACCAAGGCTGGTCCACTAACTCTTCAGTATTAATCTCGTGACAGTATGCTGGTTCATCCATTCGTTCGATGGTGATCTGGGGAGCCTCGTTATCCCAATTAAGTTTAAACATAGATGACATTGTGGCTAGAGCATCTGCTAGCTGATTTTCTTCTCGCGGGAAATGCTCGAAGGTAATCTTCTCAAAATGTGGTAACAATGTCAAAACGTGTTCTTTGTAAGGGATGAGGTTTGGGTTCTTAGTGTCCCATTCTCCTTTGATCTGACTGACGATCAAAGCTAAATCTCCAAACACATCTAAAGATTTGATTCCCAAGTCTATGGAAGCCTTGAGATCAAAGATGCATGCTTTGTATTCCGCCATGTTGTTCGTACAGTTGAAGCAAAGTCTAGAAGTAAAGGGAGTGTGACACCCTTCCAGAGATATGAGTACAGCGCTGATACCATTACCAAGTGCATTGGATGCTCCATCAAAGAATAGGTTCCATCGGGATCCTTGTTCAGGTCCGTCATATGGTCTGATTTCTTCACAGTTGTCTAATGTCATGATGTCTTCATCTGGGAATTCAAACCTCATGGACTGATAATCTTCTACGGCTTGATGAGCAAGATGGTCAGCTAGCACACTGCCCTTTATAGCTTTATGGGTAGTGTACTGTATGTCATATTCTGTTAGGATCATCTGCCATCTAGCTATCCTCCCAGACAGAGCAGGCTTTTCGAAGATGTACTTTATCGGATCCATCTTAGATATCATCAAAGTAGTATGACTCAACATATATTGTCTTAGCCGGCGAGCAGCCTATGCCAGAGCGCAGCAAGTTTTCTCGAGCAGTGAATATCTGGTTTCACAGTCGGTAAACTTTTTACTCAGGTAGTAAATAGCGTGCTCTTTTCGGCCAGACTCGTCATTCTGCCCCAATACACACCCCATTGAGTTCTCTAAAATGGTCAGATACATGATTAGTGGTCTTCCCTCGACTGGTGCCATCAAAACAGGAGGCTCTTGTAAGTACTCTTTGATCTTGTCAAAAGCAGTCTAGCATTCATCATTCCATCTGACCACTTGATCTTTCTTAAATAATTTGAAGATTGGTTCACGAGTAGTTGTTAGGTGAGAAATGAATTGGGCGATATAGTTCAAGCGTCCCAAGAATCCTCTGACTTCCTTCTCAATACGAGGAGCAGGAATTTCTTGTATCGCTTTAACCTTGGCAGGATCAACCTCGATGCCTTTGTTGTTGACAACAAAACCTAGGAGTTTACCGGACCGTACTCCAAATGTGCACTTGTTTAGATTCAACCTTAGTTTGTACTCCTTCAACCTCTCAAACAACTTTTGCAAGTGGTCAAGGTGCTCCTCTTCAGTTTGTGATCGGGCTATCATGTCATCTACATAGACCTCTATCTCATGATGTATCATATCATGAAATAAAGCTACCATGGCGCATTGATAGGTTGCCCTAGCATTCTTCAGTTCGAATGGCATTACTTTGTAGCAGAATGTGCCCCGCTGTGTGAAAAATGTAGTTTTCTCCATGTCCTCAGGTGCCATTTTGATTTGGTTATAACTTGAGAATCCATCCATGAAGGAAAATACTTTGTGCTTGGCCGTATTGTCAACCAGGATATCGATGTGGGGAAGTGGAAAATCATCTTTAGGGTTGGCCCTGTTTAAATCTCTATAATCCACGCACATTCGTACTTTGCAGTCCTTTTTAGGCACAGGAACAATGTTGGCAACCCATTGAGGATAGGAAGTGGCAGCCAAGAACCCAACATTGAATTGTTTCATGACCTCCGCTTTGATCTTCTCTGACATGTCAGGTCTCATGCGGCGTACTTTTTGTTTCACTGGTGGACAGTCTTCTCTTGTCGGAAGACGATGTACCACGATGTCTGTATCAAGTCCTGGCATGTCTTCGTATGACCAGGCAAATATCTCAAAATAATCATGCAATACCTAAATCGGACACTCCTTGACACTCGGCTCTAGATTGGCACCCACCTTGATTTCCTTTTTTTCTTCCTCGGTACCCAAGTTGATTGTATCCAACGATTCCTCATGAGGCTGAATAGCTCTTTCCTCTTGTTGTAGTAGTCTGGCCAACTCCCCTGGTACTTCACAATTTTCCTCACCTTCGTCTTCGGCTTGGTAGATTAGATCTTCAGAGTCACTAAAGGCCATAGCAGTATCGTTACCCATGGGATCCGTAATGGAGAGGTACCTGCATTTGTGAGTGTGGGTGTTTGTAAGGGTATAGCCATCTTTAAACAATAAAATGTAAAAGAAAGACAATGAGCACAAAAGGTTTGTATGTGAAAAAACGTCCATGATTCATTGAATGTCATATGAAGATGAAATAAAAACCCTTACAAATGGACCATTGTGCCTCGGGTAAGACACAAGGTTTTTAATGTGCGAATTGTTTGTGAATATTACAAGTCCAACTGAAATGTAAAAGATAAATTACTGAGAGATGAAAGTTATTGGGACAAGTCTCTGGCTTCACAATTGCGAAGTCCTCCGTTGACGGTAGGAAATATCCAATCCTCTAAGTTGCCATCTTCTTCACCATCTTCCACCGTGTTGACCTCTCGGTTGCTAATCTTCAGAGGTGGCCCTCAACCACGGGCACGGTGCACAACCTTCTGAGCATTTGAAGTAAACCCTAAGCCAAACTTGTCGGATTTATACGGAATGTCTGGAAGATGTCCCCAGATGGTGCATCCACCCTCCTCTACTACGGCCTTGGCGTCCTTTAGAGATGACATCCTAAGCGGAGGTCTTGTGATCTTGGGGATCTGGGATACCGCCTTTGTTACTGCTACCTCTTGAGAGACTTCTTCGAAATGTTGAAAAGGGGTTTCAATGAAATCTCCATCCAATTCCATATACCGAGAAGAATTTAGGTGGCTAATCATGTACTCTTCTTCTCCATGGACAGTGATAATCTTTCCATGGACCGGGTATTTCAGCATCTGGTGTAGTGTAGAGGTGACAGCACCAGCATTATGGATCCAGGGCCGTCCTAGCAGACAGGAGTAAGAGGGGCAGATGTCCATTACGTAGAAAGTTGAGTTGAAAGTCTGAGTTCCCACCTTTATGGGGATGTCCACCTCCCCGTGGACCATCCTCTTTGAGCCATCAAATGCTCTCGCGACTATGTTACTGGGTTTCAATGTTAGTCCTTCTCAATCCAATCTGTCGAGAGCTTTCTTTGGTAAAACATTCAAAGATGAGCCAGTGTCCACCAAGACATGGGCCAGAGTTGTTCCTCTACACTCCACAGAGACATGTAATGCCTCGTTGTGCTTTATCCCTTCTGGTGTCAAGTCAGCATCAGAGAAGCCTAAGTCGTTATCAGCTGTCAAACTAGCCACACAATCTTGGAATTGGTCAGCAGATGTTTCTTGTGGCACATGGGTTGTCTTCAGAAACTTCACCAGAGCTTTCGCATGTGCCTCAGAACACAGCAGCAATGCTAGCATGGAGATCTTGGAGGGAGTTTGCCTCAACTGTTCAACCACATCATAGTCACTCTTCTTTATTATTCTCAGGATCTCTTCCATTTCCTTCTTGGAGGTCTCGGGGATGGTCAGTGGTTGAGCCTTCGCCCGGACAGGCTCTTCTTGAATACCTTTTCCTCAAACATCAGTAGTAAAAGTATTGGTAGGGATAATAGCAGGTGTTGTGTCGTCTTTTCCAGTAGGAGGACTTGTAGATATGGTTATTGGTATGGAGGTAACCTTTGGAACAACCACGGGTCCAAAAACTGCCTTTGGAGGGGCAATTTCTGGAGAGAAGATTCTACCACTACGGGTAATCTTACTGGTTCCGGAAATATTGCTAATGTCGGAGTCTTCTTCTTCGGAGCTCACTTCTTCGGCTGTCAGCCCATCTTGTTTGATACCATGGTAGTAGATGTCTCCACCATAATTCCACGGTACTGTTTTATCTGATTCCAACGGGACCGGCTTGGGCATTGTGATCTTAAGATGAGTAGTTTTTGGAACCGATGTAATCCTAACGGGTCTTTTGGGGACCCCGGAAGGATTGGCGGAGATGGTTATGATTGAAATGTCTTCAACAGGAATAGGTGAAACAGGAGTATTTTCAAACAGAATCTCTTGGTGGTCTATCAGGCGTTGAATGCATGTCTTCAACAGAGGGCAAACAGTTGGTGAGGATAAGCAATGATGGCAGTCTTCATTACAACCTGGGAAAACACCAGCTTTCAACAAGTTTATCTTAATGATTGGGAGCGGAGTCAAGAGTTCATCAACTGTGGTAACAAATAAATCTTCTTCGATAGCATTGGCGTTGTGACCATGCCTAGGCATAGGAGTGGAAATGACGTTTGGTTTCTCAGGTGCGTCAAACTCAACCTCCTTTGCATCTATAAGGTCTTGAATTTTGTTTTTCAAGGCCCAACAGTTGTTAGTGTCGTGGCCCGGACTTTCGGAATGGTATGCGCATCTGGCATTTGGGTGATAATGAGGGGACACATTGTTGGGGTTCTTTGGGGCCTCCTTTAAAGTTGTGGAGGAATTCTTACAAGGTTGACTTGGATAGTTTTCCTGTGAAGTGAATCCATATCCTATAAAACAAAAAAAAAGATGAAACTCCAAAATCCTTGAAATGGTTAGTGGATGCATATGATGCTTCATGATGTCCATGATGTTATGTATAAGTATGCATATACAAGCAAAACAAACAATTTCTTAGTTTAGGCTTGCATGGGGTTTTATAGGTAAGTACCCTCTTGAAGTTTAGTTGGCTCAACCTGTCCTAATAATAGTAACCGGGTTCTAAGGAGCTCAATATCATTGGATTGTTTCCTTGGTCATTGTTTCAGCTCAAGCCTCTTTAATGGCGACCGAAATATCCCAAGAAGCCAACCCTCAATGAGTGTAGTATCGAGTATCTACCAACTTCGGACTGCACCAAATCCGGTCATCTCACTACATCCTAAAGGCCAAGTTGGTCAAGTAAAGGGTTCTAGAAGTTCATTAGTGTTTCATGACATCACTCAGCGGCCCCGTATTCTCTTTGATTGACTCAAAGGCTACGGGTACCCATAAATATTTCACACTAATATAACTATTGCTTAGACCATGTCGGTATACCCCACACAGTTTCCACAATGTATTGCTATTTACCTATAATGTTTCCCAAATCCTGGTGGAGGATTCAAACCCAAACAAAGAACCATAATGTAAAGCAAACAAGTCAAACAAATGTAAGCAAATAAATGTGATCTAGCCCTAAGGTATCCCCACTTTTAGAATATTCCCCAGCAGAATCGCCAGTTATATGATACGGTGGGAGAACTGACTTGAGGTTTTTGCATTTTATCGTAAATGTTACGGTTAGCAAGAGTCGCCACCGACTTTTCTTTTATCCAAAAGGAAAGGTGAAAAAACACAGGAAACACCTTTGAGATATTTTCTTGAGTTCGGGGGGTAGATTATGAAAAGGGAATGTATTAGCACCCTTTTCATCCATGGTTTTCCATGGGCTCTTAGTTACTTGCTAGATCACTTGCTTTTATTTCAAAAATATGCTTTGTGTGGTTTTTGAAAGTATTTTGAAAAGGTGTCATCGTTTAGGCAAACTTTTTAATACTTATCGTTCATAAGAACATATACAAAGTGTTGAGCTTTTGAAAATATTTCATGTTTGGAAAGTGTTTTGAAAGTGTATGTGATTGTTTTTGAAAATAGCAATGATGTTTGTTTTGAAATTGAGCAAGTAACTAAAAGTAATCTACCTACTCAAAAGGTCTTAGATGTGTTTTTCCTCCTCCTTTAGATGTTGCTATCTTACCATTGATTTGGTAAGAAGCCCCATCGTTGGATGTGAAGGGACGGACGTGGGTCATCGTATAGTCATGATAGCAATGTTGTGAGATATCTTAGCATTCTCTTGTAGGGACTAATATCACTTGTAAGGCAACATTTGTAGCGTCATCGAGGGACTATGATCCTGTATTTCGATTGTTTTTGCTAAGACATCCCACATGCATAACATGACAATTTTCTATAAGGCAACAAGTTGAATTACCCTAGGGGTGCATGTATGAATAGTGTGTTTGATTCGCATGCATTTAGTCTTTGATTAGGGGTTGTCTACTTGTTGATTTTATCTTGCCATACATTTCCTATTTTACTAGCAAGCATACAAAAATAATAAAATGCAAAAAGATAAAACCCTACACTATTACAACCATATTGAATAGCATGAAATTATAAAGGAAAAAATAAAATAAAGGCAAGAAGAAGAAAAAAGAAAGAAAAAGAAAAGGTCTTTCGATTCAGGCAGGAACACCCTTCGATTTTGTGTTCTTTGGTTTCCTTCGATTTGGGGTCTGGAGTCAGTGGATTCATTCCCTTCGAATTTCCTTTGTCTCCTTCGACTTGGGGTTAGAGTCAGTGGAGTTATGCCCTTTGATTTTCCTTTGTCTCCTTCGACTGGGGTTTGGAGTCAGTGGAGTCATGCCCTTCGATTTTCCTTTGTCTCCTTCGACTGGGGGTTGGAGTCAGTGGAGTCATGCCCTTCAATTTTCCTTTGTCTCCTTCGACTGGGGGTTGGAGTCAGTGGAGTCATGCACTTCGATTTTCCTTTGTCTCCTTCGACTGGGGGTTGGAGTCAGCAAGGTTCTATCTTTCGTTTGAGGCTTGGAAACGGAAAGGTTATGGCTTTCGTCTAAGGCCTGGAAACAACAAGGTTCTGGCTTTTTCCACAGGTTCCTTGCTGACTCCTTGTAAGCATATTGGGCCCTCAAATTGTGATTCGAAAGGCTTATGTAGCTAGGCAATCGAAGGGTATAACAAACCCGTCTCAAGTTCTTAAAATGCAACATCCAAACATAACTACAGTCCAGGGGTTAGCACAAAAACCAATGGGTCTCAAAGTCCAAAGTATAACTAATTAAGGTTGAGTTTTCAGCATATGGGCAGTCGGAATCTAATGCTAAAACATGGTATAGAAATATCTACATTTTTCTTTATTGGCATGTGCATATGATGTTTAAATGAAAGAGTTCCAAGTTTAGAGAGAACTTACCTCTTGAAGTGTTTAACCGAAAGAGTTGTAGGTGACTTCTTTGATGGTAGAGGGAGCTTTGCAGGGATCTTCCTGAAGCTAGTTCTGTTACTGCTTGGTTTGGGCAGTCACTGAATCGAAAGAGAGTATATGATGGTGATGCGTGAATCGAAGGTTGCTACAGTTTAGGAGAAGTGAATCGAAAGGTACACTACTGAGGCTTTTTTATGAAAAAAATCTTAGAGTTTTGAAGGTTTGAGAATATTGGAGAGTTTGAGAATATGGGAGAGTTTGAGTGTTTGAGGATTTTTTTATATTTTTTTCTCTAGCAAAAATCTAGACCCTTTCTTTGTCAATGATTTCTCTATTTATAGAGAAAAGGTTTGGGAGTTTAAACAAAAAGGTGGCTTGGCTTAAACATGAATATTAAGCTAAGTCATATTTTCCAAGATCCCAAGGTGAAGTACTGAAGTTGTTGGTTAAAAGGGGTTGACTCCCCTGACTTATGGTGAAGTGCAAATAGGATTTAAGCAAAGCATGGGCTTAGGACAGGATTTGTACTAACAAGTTCACTTTCAAGAAAATAATCTTCTGAACAGAGGTTTAATCACCTGGACAATAACTTAATCCAAAATGTAAGCAATTAATTATGGAGTGAAATACAAGCATTAAGGCTTGTAAAGTAAGATCATGTAGCATGGTCCAAAGATTTGATCAGTGTTCTTTCAAAATCCTACTTTCCACTTGTGTCTAAGATTTCTAGAAATGTACTAAAGAAGATTGCGTCGAAGGATTCAGAGTTGGGTTTGAAAGATGTTGATTCAAAGGGAACCAAAACTCCAATCGAAGCTTTTGTGTGAAGGTGGCTCATGTCCAATCGAAGGCTTGCATGCCAGGGGTTACATGTGGTCAAACGAAAGAGTGTACATAGAGGGTCCCTGTCTTGTGACTTCATGCCAACATGTAAAAGATTTATGTTCAAACGAAGCTTGTATAAAGGGAACCAACATGTCCAAACGAAAGGTGCATGTAGGAGGACAAAATGTTCAGATTCGAAAGAGGCATATAGGGAACAAAAAGTGCAAATCGAAGGATGCTAAAAGAGAGCCTTTTGCCTTGGAAATGAAATAGATTACAAGAGGCTTTTTTACTTGTGAATCCAAACCAAAATGTTCCAGAGGCCTATACCCAGTCGAAGGATGCAAGTCAAGCTTGCATCAAAAGAGGCCAAAAGTCCAATCGAAGGAGCTGAAACGAAGAACACTTGTATTTCTCCAAATTTTGTCAAAATAATATTTTTATTTGTTTTCTCCCTTTTTGACAATTTCCTTTTAATTTTGGTACTGTAAAATTCCAAAGTACTTGTGCAAGCTTGAACCTTGAGAATACTTGTGAGAAAGGCCTTGAAGAATGAGAGGGAAAATTTTGGGGTATAACAGGCGCCAAAATAAATTACAGTCAGAGACACCTCTAGACAAGAGTTGGAAGAGGTTTTGAAGATCATCCATAGGAACGACTATAAAATTATTGAACAACTGGGGCAGACCCCGTCCAAAATCTCCATTCTATCTTTACTATTGTGTTCTGAAACCCATGTGCAGACTTTAGTAAAATTCCTGAAGACTGCTCATGTGCCGCAAGAAATATCGGCTGATCAGTTTGGAAGTTTTGTGGCTAGTTTGACAACTAATAATGGATTAGGCTTCTCCGATGCTGACCTGGCTCCGGAGGGGAGAAATCATAATAGGGCCCTGTATGTCTCCATTGAATACAGGGGCACTATGTTGGCTCATGTGTTAATTGATACTGCATCTTCTCTAAATGTTCTACCAAAAGGCGCTCTTGACAAACTAGATTGTGAAGGGGTTGTGCTGAAGCCCAACAATATCATAGTTCGAGCCTTTGACAGATCAAAAAGAATGGTGCATGGAGAAGTGGACCTCCCAATCAAAGTGGGTTCATAGATATTTAAGTCTACATTCTATGTAATGGACATCCGGCCAGCTTACTCTTATCTATTGGGGCACCCTTGGATCCATGGGGCAAGTGTTGTTACCTTCACCTTGCACCAGAAATTAAAATATCCGGTAAAAGGAAAGGTTATTACTGTCTACGGAGAAGATAAGTACATGGTCAGACACTTGAATTCATTCCGGTACGTGGAGATGGATGGAGAATTTATCAAGACTCCCTGTCAGACCTTTGAAGTGATATCCCCTGCTGTTGTTAAAGACGTTTCTGCCATTCCAAAGATCACCAAGACTCCACAAAAGATGGCTTCCTTGAAAGATGCCAAGGCTACTATAGAAGAAGGTGGTTATACTATTTGGGATCAGCGTCCTGATATCCCCTATAAATCTTACAAGTTTGGTTTGGGCTTTACTGCAGAAGGTCAAAGGGTTATTCATCGTGCTCGGGCTGGAAGACCTATGTTCCGTATCAGCAACTACGGAGTCAACGCTATAGAAGATGTTGATAGTGATTATGACTTCGACATCTGGATATTCCCTATCATTGGTGATGGACTTGATAATTGGAAAGCAGGAGACATTTTCCATATCTCCTTTAGCCATGAGTAATAGCTACATTCCTGTCTTATTTCTTTTAAAAACTTTTGGTTATGTAATAAACAATGACTTTAAACCTTGTGTCTTACCCAAGGCACAATGGTTCATTTGTTAAGGGTTTTTAATTCATAAACATTGTTCATTCAATAAAAACATTGGACGTTTTGCATGCAAATTTTGTGATCTCTGTCTTTATTTTTATCTTATTTCATTTTCAAATAGCTATGTGTTCTTACACACACCCACACACTACATTACAGATCCTCATCCACTCTGGATCTCGTTGATGACGATTCTGCTATTGTCGCTTATGACTTTGAAAATCCAATCTACCAAGCCGAGGACGAAGGTGAGGAAGATTGTGAAATAGCTGGAGAACTTTCCAGACTCTTAATATAAGAATAAAAGGTTATCCAACCACATAAAGAGCCAGTTGAAGTGGTGAACTTAGGTACCAAGACAGACAGAAAAGAATTCAAGATAGGCTCCAACTTAGAAAATAGCGTCAAGAGCAGATTAATCCAGATGTAGCATGAATATGTTCAAATCTTTGCTTGGTCATATAAAGACATGCCAAGGCTTGATACTGATATTGTGGTTCATTGTCTTCCAATGAAAGAGGGTTGTGCTCCGATAAAGCAGAAGGTTCGTTGCATGCGTCCCGAGATGTCCGGAAAGATCAAGGATGAGGTTATAAAATAATTCAGCATAGGTTTCTTAGCAGTGACATCATATCCTTAATGGGTTGCTAATGTTTTTCCAGTACCAAAGAGGGATGGAAGGGTACGTATGTGTGTAGATTACAAGGATCTGAATAGAGCAAGCCCCAAAGATGATTTCCCATTGCCACATATTGATTTTTTAGTCGACAACACGACTCAACACAAGGTATTCTCCTTCATGGATGGTTTCTCAGGTTATAATGAGATCAAGATGGATCCTGAAGACATAGATAAAACTACCTTTGTCACACAGTGGGGCACTTTCTGTTACAAGGTTATGCCTTTTGGGTTGAAGAATGCCGGGGAAACTTACCAGCATGCCATGGTAGCCTTATTTCATGACATGATTCACCACGAGATAGAGGTCTATGTCGATGACATGATAGCAAGGTCACAAACTGAAGAAGAGCATCTTGATCATCTGCATAAATTGTTTGAAAGACTGAGGAAGTATAAGCTAAGGTTAAACCTGAACAAGTGTTCCTTTGGGGTGATGTTCGGTAACCTTCTGGGATTCGTCGTCAGCAGTAAAGGTATTGAAGTTGATCCTGCAAAAGTTAAAGATATTCAAGAAATGTCGGCTCCCTGTACCGAGAAGGAAGTCAGAGGTTTCTTAGGACGACTAAATTACATTGCCCGTTTCATTTCTCATTTGACTGCTACTTGTGAGCCAATCTTCAAGCTGCTGAAGAAAGATCAAGTAGTAAGGTGGAACAACGACTATCAAATAGCCTTTGATAAAATTAAGGAGTACCTACAAGAACCTCTGATTCTAATGCCACCAGTTGAAGAAAGACCTCTAATCATGTACCTAACAGTGCTAGAGAACTCAATTGGGTGTGTATTGGGGCAGCATGACGAGTCTGGTCGAAAAGAGCATGCAATATACTACCTTAGAAAAAAATTTATCGACTGTGAAACAAGATACTCAATGCTCGAGGAAACTTGATGCGCTTTGGCATGGTCTAATCTCCAACTAAGATAGTATATGTTGACCCATACTACTTTTTTGATCTATAAAATGGATCCCATTGAGTACATATTTAACAGAAAATGACATTCAGTACACCACTCAGAGAGCAATCAAAGGAAGTGTATTGGCAGGTCATTTAGCACATTAAGCTGTAGACGACTATCAATCTATGAATTTAGAATTCCCGAACGAGAATATTATGCTAGTAACATATTGTGAAGAACTTGGACCGTATGAAGGACCTGAGTTAGGATCCCGATGGACTTTGGTTTTTGATGAAGCTTCTAACGCACTTGGCAATGGAATTAGTGTTGTAATTATATCTTCTCAGGGTTGTCACACGCCCTTCACTGCCAGACTTTGCTTTAACTACGCCAATAATATGGTTGAATATGAAGCGTGCATCATGGGAATTAAAGCTACTATTTACCTGAGACTCTAGTTCTTAAGCGTATATGGAGACTCAGCACTGGTGATCAGTCAGGTCAAGGGAGAATGGGATACAAAGCATCCAAATATTATCCCTTACCGAGAACATGTTCTAAACTTGATTTCGTACTTCGAAGAGATTACTTTTGAGCATATCCCAAGAGAAGAGAATCATTTGGAAGACGCATTGGCTACCATGTCATCCATGTTCAAGGTCATATGGGACAATGAGGCTCCCAGAATTACATTGAAATATTCGACGAACCGACACACTGCTATGAAACTGACACTGATGGAGTAGAGGAAAAGCCTTGGTTTCATGAAGTGAAAAGGTACCTTGAGGCTCAAGAGTACCTTGAAGGGGCATCTATAAATGATAAGAAATTCCTATGGAGGTTATTGGCTAAGTTCTTCTTGAGCAATAGAATTTTATACAAGCACAATCATGATTCGACTCTGCTTCATTGTATGGACAAGAAGGAAGCAGGGGAAATTATGCAAGATATGCATGAAGGTGTCTTCGGTACTCACTCCAGTGGGCATACTATGGCTAAAAAGATTCTAAGAGCGAGTTACTCCTGGTCGACTATGGAAATCGATTGTCACCACCACTCGAGAACTTGTCATAAGTGCCAAACCTATGCGGATAAAGTTCATGTGCCTCTAGTACCTTTGAACTTCTTGACTTCTCCGTGGCCATTCGCAATGTGGGGCATTGATATGATAAGAGAAATCAAGCCTACTGCTTCTAACGGACATCACTTCATTCTCGTCACCATTGATTACTTTACAAAATGGGTTGAAACAACCTCGTTCGCCTCTGTTACTAAGAATGTGGTTACCCGGTTCATAAAGAATAACCTTATCTATCGGTATGGCATCTTCGAAAGGATTATCATAGACAATGGTATTAATCTCAACAACACTATGATCACTGAACTTTGCATGCAGTTCAAGATTAAGCACCACAACTCTTCTCCGTGTCGACCAAAGATTAATGGCGTGGTGGAAGCCACCAATAAGAACATAAAGAAGATTACATAGAAGATGGTTGTGACCTACAAAAATTGGCATGAAATGTTACCGTTTTCTCTCTACGGCTATCTCACTTATGCACGAACATCAACTGGGGAAACCCTATTCTCTCTGGTCTATGGTATGGAAGTCGTCCTACCTGTCGAAGTTGATATTCCTTCTCTGAGAATCATGAAAGATTCATATTTAGACGAGAACGAGTGGATTCAGACCAGGCTAGACCAATTGAATATGGTTGACAAAAAGAGGCTTGCGGCTGTCTGTCACGATCAGATGTATCAGAAGCGTATGATCAAGGAATTCAACAAGAAAATCAAGCATCGGGTATATCAGGCTGGCGACTTGGTAATAAAACGCATTATTATACTGCAAGGTAATCCCAGGGGAAAATGGACTCCCACCTATGAAGGGTCATTTGTGAATAAGAAGATATTTTCTGGTGGTGCTATGATATTGACCACCATGGACACTGAAGATTTCCTGCACCCTGTGAATGCAGACATAGTCAAAAGATACTATGCATGAAAACGACCCGCTAGGTTGACTGTCCTAGGAAAAAATAAGGGCATCCTGGCGAACCAAAATGGTTCAGGCAAAAATTAGGGATATATATAAAAAATTGTACACCTGGCAAGTCGAAAACCTAAAAAGGCAACTTGGGCAAGAAAGGGTATCTCGGTGGACTGAAAACCTGAAAGGGCAGTCTAAGCAAAAGTTAGGGATTAAAGCGTATGACTATGTTCCGTTGGATAGCTTACAGCAAGCTTTATTACCAACGTCAAGTTCAAACTCTACAGATCAATTCAATCACTTTTTTACGACAACGAGGGATGAGATGCTTGAAGACATTGGGGGCAATAGAAGAGTTGGAACCTGACGAGATTATTCCCACATAGTTATTATCTTGTTTACACTTTGTACTCTTTTCATTTCACGACAATTTCCTCTTACTAGGATTTATGTCTGTTTATACAAAATCGCATGTTCGTGGGCAAACTATCAATAAAAATACAAAATTCAAAATTTAAAACTTTTTGTTTTTTACTTTCTCTGTTTTGTTTTCAAAAACTTCCAATGACTAAAAGTGAATGAGCATATGCATATGAATACGATTAAGTGTCAACAAATATATGCATAAAAACGGGAATAAGTATTTACTCAAGACTCTTGGAGTTGGGATAACGTCCAAGATGTCCACAAATCCCCACAGAGCCACTTCCATGGGATTATCCCCACAGAGTAGTCTTATCATGCTCACCAACAAATTCTGAAAACGGTTAAAGAAATTTGATCTTTTTCCCGATAATATTGCCCACCTACGGAGTCTCAATCAGTACAGTTTATGGAAATTCTCTCCCCCAACTGAGTTTATTCCTCCAGAACTATAAAACCCTCTGCATATTTCTTCTCTCCAGCAGAGCTCATTTACTCAGCAAGGGTGTTTCCTCAACAGAGTATTTCTCTATCAAATAGGGTTTATTTCCCCAACAGGGTTTATTTCCCCAGCGGAGTTCAATCTCTCTGGCTTGAGTTTTCTTCTACCATAAATTACCGGCAAGATTCCCATCTCCAGCAAAAGACAGTCTGGGTTTCTATCCCCATAGTTTGTTACTAAATCTAAAACCAGATTAGGTATCATTCAACCTTATTCTCTCAGACGGGTCGCCATCCATCCCATCTCTTTTATCCACAGTCAGGGTAGATAAGAACTAAATTCCCCCAGTAGAGCAATGAATGACCAATGTTCTTAGACTCTTATCCCCAAACAAGAATCAATATCCTCCTGCGGAGTTTCCTCAAACAGAAAGCAGGAACACCCATTAAGATCGAAGATACACATACTTTTCCTTCCCAGCAACAGTCAGGGATTTATATTCTCGGACAAAGATGCTGCTCGAGTTTACAAATATACTTCAACAATATTTCACATTCATACATCATTTGCAAACATCATAGCATGTGCATGTGAAACGCATATAGCACAGTCTCATTTATTTTGAGAACATCATTACACAATGCATTTCATACATCATGACATTGCATACAGCTAACTCTTTACCTTTTCAGGAAAGATCAATCAACAGACAAACATCATCAACCACTTATATGACCAGACAGTCTTCTCAAAGGTTACATCTGACAAATGGCTACTTAAGCAGTTTCCTCAGAGGGTCATTCTCAAAGAGACATTTTCTGGCTCAGATTAAATTGAGCATATATTTATTCTGATACTTATCCCAGTTAAAGTTGATCATAAATATCTTCTGGCTCAGGTTAAATCGAGTGTAGATTTATTCTGATACTTCTTCCAGTTGAAGACGGATGTAAATATCTTTTGGCTCTATTTAAATCGAGCATAGATTTATTCTGATACTTCTTCCAATTAAAGACGGTTGTAGACATTTTTTGGCTCAGATTAAATCGAGCGTAGATTTATTATGATACTTCTTCTAGTTAAAGTCGAGCATAAACATCTTCTGGCTCTGATTAAATTGAACGTAGATTTATTATGATACTTCTTCCAGTTAAAGACAGGCACAAACATCTTTTGGCTCAAATTAAATTAAGTGTGTATTTATTCTGATACTTCTTCCAGTATACATTTTCTGGCTCAGATTAAATCAAGCTTAGATTTATTCTGATACTTCTTCCAGTTAAAGACAAACGCAGACATCTTCTGGCTCAGATTAAAACAAGCATGCATATTCTGATACTTCTTCCAGTAGACATTTTCTAGCTTAGATTAAATCGAGCATAGATTTATTTTGATACTTCTTCTAGTTGAAGACGGCCAAAGACTTAGTCTAATTTCTATCAACGGTTACTTTGGATTGCATATATAAGCCCATCTCTGATGACTCCCCATCACCTCTCCAAATGGCATCTATAAGCCCATTTTTGGTACAATCAACCAACAGCATCACTTCGTGCACCAGCGAGTGCAAATTTCTAGGCACTTAAGTGTTCAATCATCTTCTACCTTTAAGTCACGAATGACGGACATGACAATCTAACCCTTCAAGTTTAAGAAGATTGAACAGGGGAAGCTATTGTACCCTAAAATTTTCCCTCCCATTTTCTTCAAGGCATTCTTTTAAGGGTTCTCAAAATGCTCAAGAAACTCAAGGGTTGACCGGTCAAAATCCTCCTCCTAAGCAAAGGGTCTACAGCTAGGGTTTTGTGTTTCTCAAGGAAGTTTTGCAAAGGTATCAAATGGTTTTCATGGTTCATCATAGGTCCTCAATAGTTCCCATGTCAAGTTTCAAATCTTGCATCACAAATTTGCTCAGTCAATGGCTCAGATGATTGAAAATCAGCTGTATTGGGTAAAAAGTCAACTATGGTCAACATACAGCCAGACTTCAAGATTTTTTGTCAACATCAACATTTTTAAGTGATATTGATAATTTTATCAAGGTTTGATCATGATTCCTCAAGGAAATCCCTCAAACCATCAAAGGTCAAAAATTGCCAAATTAGGGTTTCCTTAGGAGAAGTCAACTGAACTTTGACCAAGCATAACTTTCACATGCTACATCAACTTTTCCCCAACCAACGCCCATTTGGAAGGAATTTCAATTCTCTACAACTTTTAATTCATTTCAAGTCTAAAAAATGCTTTGTTTGAAAGATATGGGCTAATACATTACATGTCATTTTCAAAAGTCAACACAAAGACACTTTTTGTCAAGGCAACTTGCATCAAGATAAAATCTGCAAATGCAAAACTGATCAAAAGAGAAACTGTAGAGGAAATCTTGAGCTTTCAAAAAAGTCCAAGATCACCTTCAAAAGATGAAAATTGAGAAAGTTATTAGTTACACAAGTTGGGAAATTTTGAGGAAATGCATGAAATTCAAAATGAGCAAACTTGAAATTTTGGACTTGTGACCTAACTTTTTAGGTTTCAAACATGTCCATGACCTTATGAAAGACTCCTAAGCTCACTCATACCTTGTCTTATATTTCATTATTATTTTATTTATGTTTATTTTGTTTTTATTCAAATAAATGCAAAATAAATTAAAAGAGATACAAGATAATTAGGCCAGGTTCATGAGTGGTCTTTTAAGACCCAAAACAACCCAGCAAGACATGCCAAATTCGTGTAAGGCTCAAAGAGGAAAGAATCACTTAAAAATGGCAAGTTTTCAATATGTTGGATTTTTGCTTCATGGCCATGAATGCCTTTGTTTTTGTGCCATATTTGTTGCTCCATTTCACTCCTCTATTTAAACAGAACAACATCAGATCACAAAGACACAAAATCCCTGCTTGAAATAGCTTGCAAAACTCTCACATTTTATCAAAAAAACCTAAGTTCTACAACAACCGATGCCAACCTTCTCTTTCCATGATTCCAATTCCATTCATTTCCTGGAGCATCAAAGGGTAGGTTTGGATCAATCATGATGATCCTGCACGCATGAAATTGCATATCATCACCTTGTCGGTTTCACATTTTTTTGGAGAATCATATCTTTAATCTTGTCATATTTTAATTCAATTTTATGTTTCTAATGTGATCTCGAGTGTTGTCTAAACAGGTTTAGATCCCTAACATGGCCCCATGCACGTTAGTTAGCTAGGAGCCATTTTTCCTCCGATCAATGTAACTTGTTTCGAAATGCATGGTCCAAGAGCTTTTAGCCAAAAATAATTCCAGATTTGGAATCATGGGGTTTGAATTAGAGGGGTAGCAAGTGTTTATGTGTTTAATTATGACGTTTTCGCAGGTTTTGGATTGTTGGTTCACCGGAGAAGATGATCGGAGTTAGGGCTCTGGCGCTTCTCCGACCATTAGAAACATTTTACAAATATAATGTTTTTGTTTGATTCTATATATCATATGTATTGGCCGCCCCAGCGGCAAACGTGTGTGTGTTAAGGTGTTGGTGTGCCAGGGCAGGGGTTCGATCCCTGCCTCTGGAATATTATTTTTTCAATGTTTTCTATTTTAGATCCAGTGCAGGTCAAGTCCAATGCATGCATGGTGTACTTCATCTAACAACCACTTGATCTCAAGATTACAGATCTAACGCCTCAAGTGCATACTCCACCATGAACCTTCAGGGATCCACCCTCACTGGATCCAGCGCAGTTCTGGGCCTTGTCTAGTTTGGGCTTAACAAATTGTTTTTCTTACCCCCAGTTTTTCTTTTCAGCAGGCCCATTCTTTTTTTCTTTGTTTTAATTAATTATTTTTATTTTTTAATCAATTTCAATTTTATTTACTCAACAAAAATCACAAAAATTATAAAAAATTTAGATTTAGGTTTTTGATTAATTAATTTAATTTTTGAAAAATAAAACTAATTTAATTTAATCATATTTTGATTTTATTTTATTAACTAATTTTTAAGTAATTTAGAATTAGGGTTTTACACTAAAAATATTTTCTAAACAAAAACACCAAAATTGTATTCTTAAACGCTTAGAATTTTTTTAGGGTTTTTAACATCTTTCCCTTTTCAGTCTCTGCGCGCCTATTTATTTTTTGCATTATTATAAATATTGTAACTGCTAATGGCATGTAATAGCTTTAAACTAGGATTTCTTTATTTTTTTTTCCCATTTTTTTTGGTTTGTAACTCCGCATCCCCAAAGCACTGTAATAGCGTAGATTCTATTTCCTGCATTTTTACTTTCCGCACTTATGTATGAATGTATGTATATATATGACTACTAGTTTAATAGGATTGTGTGGAAAAGAATAAAATCAAATGATTGATAACCATAAATCCAAGATTAAAATAACTTAACCTCAACACACTTTACACACACGCACCTCTAGGATGACCCTTACTTGTTGCCTCGGATATAAATAGTCATGCCCCGCAAACGTGGAATGCTTTAGCAAAGACCCTTCGGTTAAAAAGATCGTAGTCCCTTGATGACCCTTCGATGTTGCCTCGATAAACAATCTTAGTCCCTTACGACAATTTCTAAAGTGTCCTACAAGTTGCCTTTATGATTGTACGATGACACGCGCCTGTCCCTCAAACATCCAAGGATAGGGCTTCCTACTAACTAATGGTAGGATAACACTAACTAAAGGAAATGAGGAAAAGAATAAATACTTTTTGAGTAGGTAGATAGCTCGTAGTCGCTTGCTCATAACTCAAAAACTTTTCTCATACATACACTCATTTCTAAAATATTTTCAAAGATAAACACTTTGTATGCGTTCTCAACGATACAAGAATCATTACAAAGTTTTCTGCACTTAGGCACTTTTCAAAATATTTTTCAAACACACAAGCATAAAAGAATTTTCAAAGTGAGCTAGCGATTAAGACCCGTAGATAACTACGGATGAAAAGGGTGCTAATATTTCTCCTTTTCATAACCTACCCCCCTTACTCAGAAAACTCTCAAAAGGTCTTTCTTATTCTTTTCACCCTTTCCTTTATTGGATAAAATAAAAGTCACTGGTGACTCTTGCTATCTGAAACATTTGCGATAAAATGCAAAACCAAAAGTTAGTTCTCCCACCGTATTACACTCAGCATACAAGTCTTCTATATAATAATTCAATATTTTTGCCCATACATCCATTATAATCTCCACCACAACACTAGCTTTGATAATGTTTTCGTCTTCACCCTTGAAGTCTTTGGTGCCAACCGCCGTTTTGAGATTAGCTCTCACATTTTTTATTATATGATAATGACAAAGTAACACATATGATGTAGGAAACACACTTTCATTTGCATTCATAAGGGCATTATCTCGGTCGGTTAGAATGACACTAGGAAACTTTTGTGGATCCTTCAACAAAATCTTGCATATATCCAACGCCCATGTGACATTGTCTTCTTTCTCACATTCAAGGAATGCAAATTCAACCAAAACGTCTTATCCATAAAAGTGACACCAACGATTTCTAGAAGCATAAGCTTATACTTGTTGGTCTTGTATGTTGAATCAATTATAAGGACGGTCAGAAATATGTTGAACAACTTGATACTTTCCGAATGAGTCCAAAAAATGTCATGGATACTAACTTTATCATCACACAATATGTACCTTGAAATATAGTGGTTATCGTCCAAAAGTTTCAAAAACTATTTCATTTCGGACCTCAGAACTCTACTCTCAATAATCTGTTTATAACATTCATTGTATACCTGCTTGATATTTGAAACATTTTATGGTCGTTTCCATTTCAAATCTCCAAGTATGTTTCTCAGCGCAACTTTGATTATCGACATTTCTTTCTCCTCTGGATTAAGTCGACCTACAATTAGATGACCTTGTAGCTTAGTGTCTAACACATGACTATGTCTATCGGAAATGACAAAAAACATCCACGTATCATCCATCCTCCATGATTTGTGTGTAAGTTTAAGATTGCGCCTAAGAGGGGGGTGAATTAGGTGGTGGTCGATTTTTGATTTATTTTACACTTTCTGGTTTTGTTTTAGTGCTATGGAAAACGGTAAAGTGCAGAAAGTAAAGAGACACGGAGATTTATCCTGGTTCCTTCCACACCCCGGAAGTACGTCCAGTCCCCTTGCAAACACGCAAGAGATTTCACTATTTTGTTAGAACTTTTACAAGACTCTTCCTAGTCTTATCAACTAAAGACACTAACAAATACCAAGAACACCCTCTTGGATTTCCAATAAGTCTCTTGAGAACAATCCTCTCAAAATATACCTCTTGTTTCCAATAATGGACAACAAGGTACAAAAGTATTCTAATACTTAATTCCAACAATCCTGGAAATAAGTTACACTTAGTATAATTCTATGAAATATGATTTCTTGAAAGATGTTGATCACATAGAGTGACTTCAATGAAGTTTCTTCTTTCTTCTCTTGTAAGCAATTCAAACTGTGACACAATGGTTAGAAAGTGCTCAAAGATTTCTGTTCTTATATGTGTGAAAGTGCAGAAAATCTTTGTTCTTAAAAAATAAGAAATATGAAGTTTGAATATTTTACAAAGTTCAGAATTATTGCATGAGAGAAGAGTTGTTTTATAATTTGAAAGATTTAGTATTTAAAGCAATCAAGATACCTTTCCAAATGGATACCACTTTTCTGTTTGTAAAACTTGACAAGATGCAATGTATGACCATGCAACCATTGGAGAAAAGGTGTGAAGGATATCTTGAATCAAGTTCAGATTTTTCAAAAATTACAACGTGTAAATCCATTAGCATTAGATGTAAATCGATTGCACGGGTTTGTAACGTTCTTGTTTTCAAAAAATTTGAAGTGTAAATCGATTTACATGATGTGTTAATCGATTTACTAGTGTTAAAAAATTAACTCAGTTCAGTAATCAATCGATTTACACTCCATGTAAATCGATTGCTGCCAGGGGCAATCAGTTTAAAAAAAAAACATGTGTAAATCGATTTACATGATGTGTTAAACGATTTACATTAGTGAAAAACTTAGAATTTGCTTTAAACTTTAAGTGAAGTGTTGTGGCAAGTGTGTATATCATTTTTGAGCATTTCTAATCAATTTAGTTCAAATGGGAATTGATATACTTGTTTGCTTGCCATGATCCTTGAAGCTTTGAGTGAATGATGCTTTAAGCTAATTCCACTTCTTTTCCTTCTTGCCATAGTACTTGTTTGTCTTTCATCAAAACTAAAGTTGAGTTAAGGCTTGAGATTACATTCTCCCCCTTTTTGATGATGACAAACCATCTTTCTTTATGAGTTGTTCAGAATTGGAGCAAAAGGAGTTTTCTCCCCCTAAGATAGATTTCTCCCCCTATGGAGAAAAAGATTTGAAAACTTGCCCTGAAAAGAAAACTGAAACAAACAACCATAAAGTGCTATCACATCCTTCTCCCCCTTTGACATTATCAAAAAGAAGGGAAAGATGTAACATAAGATGATACTTATAACAATTTGAAACAGATATGAACATAAACTAAAACGCAAATTTCTAAAAATGTCGTACGAAGTTCAAATACACATAATACAAAACTAACACTTGAAGCAATTATCAAACAAAAAACATAATGATAAAGAACAGGAATTTAATAATATTGGCCAGGAAAATATTAGAAGGGTCCTTGATATGGAAACTGTTGTTGTAGAGGTGGTTAGGTGTATTGAGGAGGCGGAGGTGCTGGATTGTTTGGATCATATGGAGGAATATGGAGATGTGAGTAGAGGTATGAAAATTGTTGGTTCACATTGTTCTGAAAAGTATTGATGCTAGAGGAGGTAGAATCATTTATCGCGGTCCATTGAGCATTGATGTTAGTGTTGAGAGATGAAAACTGTTGAGTCATATAATCCATAACATCTTGGTTGGTTGGACCAGAAGAGGAAGCAGGAGGAGGAACTTCATTTTCTTCTTCATCCGCATTATTGCCTTCATCACCTACAACATCCTCTCCAATATATGTGATGGTTTTTGCTTCAGAATCGAAATGAACACCCATCTGAGAATCAACATTTTTGATGGAGATCCTATTGCTGATTGGATCCATTTCAACCCTCTCAAACCCAGTAAAATCAATATCAAATGCTTCCAAGATCCTCGTGATGAAGTATGCATATGGTAGAAAAGTAGCCCTTGTGGCAACTCTTAGCATATGCAGCACATTCAGTTTAGCCCAGTTTACCGACATGCCATTTTTCCTTGCATAGAGAATTTGCAATTCTAGATCGATTACAGTACAGTGATTTCCTGCTCTAGGAAATAAAATATATACCAGAAAATAATGGAACAATCTATCATCAATTTGAAAATTACCAGCACTCCAAGTGTCCCGAGCCAGAATAACACCGCCAAGACTACGGATCCGCTTTGCACGGTATTCTACTTCTGACAACCGGCCAATGCTGTAGAAGAATTCTCTCTTCCTATAATTTTCCCCGTCAGCATCCTCTGGGTCATAGAGAGAACTTCCAGTATATGGGATGTTCAAAATTCTGCCTATTGTTTTTGAATGCAGAGAAATTCTTGTTCCGAGCACATGGGTATAGCATTTGTTGTTATCATAATGATGTTGCTGTAAAATACTCGAACTAGATTCGGATAATAGTAACCACGTGATGATATTAACGGTTCTAACCCATAAGCAATCAAATCCCTATGAAAAGTGAAGCATTCATCAGGAAAGGTAGATAACATACCGAATTTGGGAGCTGAAATTATTTTCCTTTGAAAGTGCTTGATGAATCTTTCACGTTGTGTATCCGAGAGGTACTCGAGCAATGAGTTTTCAGAGGTTGCAACAGTTTTCTTCTTTCCTTTTTCTGAGGCTGTTGCTTTTCTTTTGGGAGCCATGGCGATGGTTAGGGTTTTTAGTAAGGAAGATAGAGATTTTTTGGTGTTGTTATGAGATAGTGAGTGGGTTTTGGTGTTATGAGATAGTGAGGGAGTTTTGGTGAGATTAAATAGTAGAGTAGGGTAAGTGAGGTCTTTATGAGACTTAATTGAGTGGGGTTGGTCAAGGTTACATGATTGGTCAAAAAGAAGGTGGGAGGTTGAGAGGCAAGGTAAGGTTGACCAATATATTAAAGACTCATAAAAATATCACATGCTGAACAGGTGTAAATTGATTGGTGTGTAGGATCAATCGATTTGCATAGTGAAAAAATAAAAATGCTTCAGTTTCAGTGATAAATCGATTTACCCATTTGATAAATCGATTTACACAAAAAATATTTTATTAAAATTGATTTTGGTTCAGTGGTAAATTGATTTACATACTTGGTAAATCGATTTACTCAAAAAGATTTTATTAAAAAAGAGTTTTGCTTCAGTGGTAAATCGATTTACATACTTGGTAAATCGATTTACTTCTAAAAAAAATATTTTTAACATTTGAAACATTTTCTAAGCCCATATATATGTACATTAATTTATAGTTAAGGATAGAGTGCACCTTATATATCTTGTTCATCTAGGATTCCGAGTTCACGACGAATTTTGAAGAATGCATCCTTTGCAAGTGGTTTTATGAAAATGTCCGCGAGTTGATTTTGAGTGTCCACAAAAGTAATCTCGACATCTCCTTTGAGTACGTGATCTCTGATGAAATGGTGTCTGATGTCAATGTGTTTTGTCCAGGAATGCATAACTGGATTTTTTGTAATGTTGATCGCGCTTGTGTTATTACATCAAAGTTGAATGCATCCAAGGTTTACTCCATAGTCAAGTAACTGTTGTTTTAGCCAAAGAATTTGAGCGCATCCACTTCCAGCCGCAATGTATTCTGCTTCGGCAGTGTTGAGAGCGACGCTTGCTTGCTTTTTGCATGACCATGAAACCAAGGCATTTCTGAGAATGTGACATGTTCCACTTGTACTTTTGCGATCAGTCTTACAACCTGCATAGTCAGCATCAGAATAACCAACTAGATTGCACATACTACTTTTTGGATACCATAATCTGACGTTGGTTGTTCCTTTGAGATATTTTATTATGCGCTTGACTGCTGCAAGGTGAGACTCTTTAGGATTGGCTTGATATTTTGCACATAGGAAAACGCTGAACATGATGTCAGGTCTACTTGCTGTTAAATAGAGAAAAGAGCCAATCATTCCACGATACTTAGTTATGTCAATAGAGTTCCCTGATTCATCTGGATCAAGATAGGTGTCGGATCCCATATGAATTGCACTTTCTTTGCTGCTTTCCATCTCAAACTTCTTTATAAGGTCTTTGCAATATTTTGATTGGTTTATGAAGATACCGTGTTTGAGTTGCTTAATTTGAAGACCGAGAAAGAAATTCAATCTTCCCATCATAGACATCTCAAACTCTCCTTGCATCATAGATGAAAATTCCTTGCACATATTTTGGTTAGTTGAACCGAAAACAATATCATCTACATAGATTTGTACAAGTAAAGTATGATGATTAACATTTTTTATGAAGAGAGTGGTATCAACTTTACCCTTTACAAACCCTTTTTCACATAGGAATGCGCTTAGTCTATCATACCATGCCCTTGGTGCTTGCTTCAGCCCATAGAGAGCTTTCTTCAATTTGAAGACATGATTATGATGTTTGAAGTCTTCAAATCCGGGAGGTTGCTTTACATAGACTTCTTCATTTATGAATCCGTTGAGAAATGCGCTTTTTACATCCATTTGAAAAAGTTCAAAGTCCAATGAGCATGCATATGCAAGTAATAGTCTTATTGCTTCCAAACGTGCTACCGGAGCAAAAGTTTCTTCAAAATCAATTCCTTCCTCTTGGTTGTATCCTTGAGCAACTAGTCTTGCCTTGTTTCGAGTGATTATACCATTTTCATCCATCTTGTTTTTGAATACCCATTTGGTTCCAATGATACGTTTATTTCCTGGATTAGGAACAAGTTCCCAAACTTCGTTCCGCTCGAATTGGTTTAGCTCCTCTTGCATGGCAAGGATCCATTGATCATCTTCTACTGCTTGAGCCACTTTGGTAGGTTCAACTTGAGATACAAAAGCCATATTTAAGCATGCATCCTTAAGATTTAGCCATGTAGATACCCCTTTGCTAATATCTCCAATTATTTTGTCAATTGGATGATCATGATGAGTTCTCCATTCTTGAAGAAGACCATCATCATTTCCATTTTGATGTGAAAGTTCATGTGTTTGTTCCGGGTTGACAATTTTGCCACCTTCGCATGAATTCTCATGAGGTAAATCTATAGAATCATCATCATCACAAATAACAACTTCCTCCTTTGAGGTGTTAGATTCATCAAAAGAAACATGCATTGATTCTTCTATAGTTAAAGTTCTTTTATTGTAAATTCTAAAAGCTTTGCTAGAAAGGTAGTAACCAAGAAAAATACCTTCATCCTATTTTTCATCGAACTTGCCGAGATTGTCTTTGTCGTTGTTGAGGATAAAACATTTGCACCCGAAAATGTGAAAGTGAGAGATATTTGGTTTTCTTCCTTTGTAAATCTCATATGGAGTTTTCTTTAGTATAGGTCTTATGATCACGCGATTGCTTACGTAACATGCCGTGCTTACCGCATCCGCCCAAAAATATTTAGGCAAACTTGAGTCACTTAGCATGGTTCTTACAAGTTCTATCAAAGACCTATTTTTCCTTTCAACTACTCTATTTTGTTGTGGAGTTCTTGGTGCTGAAAAATTGTGGAAGATCCCATTTTCTTCACAAAATTCTTCAAACAGACTGTTTTTGAACTCTCCACCATGATCACTTCGGATTGATGTTATCTTTAATGAATTCTCATTTTGAACTTGTTTTGCATATCTCTTGAATGCCTTGAATGCGTCATTTTTGTGCACTAAAAACAAAGTCCAAGCAAAACGGGAAAAATCATCTACAATAACTAAAGCATAAATGTTACCTTCGAAGCTTCTTGTTCTAGATGGACCAAAAAGATCCATGTGCAACAATTGAAGTGGTCTTGTTGTTGAAACCACATTCTTTTGTTTGAAAGTTGATTTGGTTTGTTTTCCCTTTTGGCATGCACTACATAATTTGTCTTTGATGAATTTCATCTTTGGTAGACCAATAACTAAGTCATGCTTAACTGATTTGTTCAAGTGCTCCATGTGTATGTGAGCAATCCTCTTGTGTCATAACCAAGCGTCATTGTTGTTTACCATGAGACATTGTACCTTCATAGACAAATCATCTAAAGTAATCATAAAAATATTGTTAGATCTTATACCTTTGAGTTTTACCTCATTGGTTGCCTCATCCATAATTAGGCATTTTTCTTTGTTGAATTTGATTTTTAACCCTTTATCGCAAAGTTGACTTATGCTAAGAAGGTTGTGCTTTAATCCTTCAACATAGAGAACATCCTCAATTTGAATGGATGGAGGTGTGCCAACTATTCCAACGCCAAGAATCTTTCCTTTGGTGTTGTCTCCATAGGTGACATACCCTTTGGCTTTATGTACTAGATATGAAAATTGGTGTACATCTCCTGTCATATGCTTTGAACATCCACTGTCAAGATACCAAAGGTTTGATGTGGATTTCAAGCATACATACAAAAACAAATTATTTCTTGTTAGGTACCCAAGTGGCCTTGGGTTCTTCATAGTTAGTTCCCTTTTTCACCCATGCATAGTGTCCACTAGCCATACTGAAATTTCTAATATAGCATGCATTAGGTGTGTGTCCAACAATACCACAGTAAAAACAGTTTGGAACAAATTTGCTCTTGTATCTAGGAATTTGTTTTCTTTTAGATACATTAGGATTTTTATTTTGATGATTATGAGCAACTTGCTTATTTTCTACTATCTTGGGATTGGAACTATTACTAGCCTTTACAAAAACAGTGGGATTGTTACTTGGTTTCTTAGTATTCACATAACCAAGACCTCATTTATCATTTGGATAACGTTGTTGGCTTAGTAATCCTTCCAATCCTATTTGTCCTTTTTCATATCGTTCAATGACTCTTTTCAATTGAACAATTTGAAAGACATTTGATTCACACTTGGTGCATGCAAAGTTTTCCTTTTCTTTTATAAAATTCTATTTTTGAAGATCAAAATCTTTAGTCATGGTGTCAATTTTTTCGTGACAAATTAGAAGTTCTTTTTCTTGGCTTGACGCCTTTTTGTATAAACTTTTGCATTCTTTCAAGAGTTCATCAATGGCACCTTGAACATCATCATCAAAAAGATTAAATTCATTACTAACCTCTTCTTCGTCGTCGGAGTGATGTGATGCCATTAAGTCTAAATTTACACATTCGTCGCTTTCCGATTCCGATGTACTACTCATATCATTATCTTCCCATGCTATGTGGGCTTTCTTGTGCTTTGAGTCCTTTCGTTTGAATCCATTTTTCTTTGGGAGATTTGGACAGTTTGGCTTGATATGTCCTTGCTTTCCACATTCATAACATGAGACATCTTGTGTTGATGTAGAGGCTTCTCTTTTCTTGAAGTGCTTTCTCTTATTTGCATGAGATCCGCCCTTGTCATTTCTGCCAAAAAACTTCCCAAGTCTTTTAACAAGAAGCATGAAATTTTCATCTTCTTCCGGATTGTCTTCTTTTACTACTTCCTTTGAATCAATTTTTAAAGCAATGTATTTGGATTTCTTTTCTAGATTCTCATGTTTTTCAAGTCTACCGAGTTCCGTTTTGTATTCTTGAAGTTTTCCAAATGATGTAGCAGAAGTCATTGCGGAGAGACTCTTCTTTTCCGAGATTGCAGTTACCTTTGGTTTCCATTCCCTAGTCAATGATCTAAGGACTTTCAAGTTGAGTTCATCATTTGTCAAGGTTTTACCAAGAGCACTTAAGTGATTTGTTAAGTGGATGAATCTCTTTTGTAGGTCGAGAATGGTTTCTCCAGGCTGCATTCGGAATAACTCGTATTCTTGACTTAAAGTATTCAGCCTTGATCTCTTAACTTCAACGGTTCCTTCATGTGTTTGTACCAAGGTGTCCCATATTTCTTTCGCCGATTTACATGCAGATACACGAAAGAACTCATCCATGCATAGTGCACCTTGAAGTAGATTTACGGCCTTTTTATCATAGAGGACTTTTTTCTTGTCGTCATCATCCCATGCAGTTTTGGGTTTAGTCGTGCCGACACCGTTGATAACTGTTATAGGAATGAATGGAACATTTACTACAGCATCCCAGATTTCTTCTCCTTGTGATTCTAGATGCGCCCTCATGCGTATTTTCCAAAAATCAAAGTATTCGCCACAAAATAGAGGAGGCTTGTTGTTACTACCACCATCTCTGAAAATGGTTTGTTGATTTGCGGAAGCCATTCTGGATCTCTAGGAGCAGGTTACCTATAACTTGCTCTGATAGCAATTGTAAGTTTAAGATTGCGCCTAAGAGGGGGGGTGAATTAGGAGGTGGTCGATTTTTGATTTATTTTACACTTTCTAGTTTTGTTTTAGTGCTATGGAAAACGGTAAAGTGCAGAAAGTAAAGAGACACAGAGATTTATCCTGGTTCCTTCCACACCCCGGAAGTACGTCCAGTCCCCTTGCAAACACGCAAGAGATTTCACTATTTTGTTAGAACTTTTACAAGACTCTTCCTAGTCTTATCAACTAAAGACACTAACAAATACCACGAACACCCTCTTGGATTTCCAATAAGTCTCTTGAGAACAATCCTCTTAAAATATACATCTTGTTTCCAACAATGGACAACAAGGTACAAAAGTATTCTAATACTTAATTCCAACAATCCTGGAAATAAGTTACACTTAGTATAATTCTATGAAATATGATTTATTGAAAGATGTTGATCACATAGAGTGACTTCAATGAAGTTTCTTCTTTCTTCTCTTGTAAGCAATTCAAACTGTAACACAATGGTTAGAAAATGCTCAAAGATTTCTGTTCTTATATGTGTGAAAGTGCAGAAAATCTTTGTTCTTAAAAAATAAGAAATATGAAGTTTGAATATTTTACAAAGTTCAGAATTATTGCATGAGAGAAGAGTTGTTTTATAATTTGAAAGATTTAGTATTTAAAGCAATCAAGATACCTTTCCAAATGGATACCACTTTTCTGTTTGTAAAACTTGAGAAGATGCAATGTATGACCATGCAACCATTGGAGAAAAGGTGTGAAGGATATCTTGAATCAAGTTCAGATTTTTCAAAAATTACAACGTGTAAATCGATTAGCATTAGATGTAAATCGATTGCACGGGTTTGTAACGTTCTTGTTTTCAAAAAAATTGAAGTGTAAATCGATTTACATGATGTGTTAATCGATTTACTAGTGTTAAAAAATTAACTCAGTTCAGTAATCAATTGATTTACACTCCATGTAAATCGATTGCTGCCAGGGGCAATAAGTTTTAAAAAAAACATGTGTAAATCAATTTACATGATGTGTTAATCGATTTACATTAGTTAAAAACTTAGAATTTGCTTTAAACTTTAAGTGAAGTCTTGTGGCAAGTGTGTATATCATTTTTGAGCATTTCTAATCAATTTAGTTCAAATGATAATTGATATACTTGTTTGCTTGCCATGATCCTTGAAGCTTTGAGTGAATGATGCTTTAAGCTAATTCCACTTCTTTTCCTTCTTGCCATAGTGCTTGTTTGTCTTTCATCAAAACTAAAGTTGAGTTGAGGCTTGAGATTACATTCTCCCCCTTTTTGATGATGATAAACCATCTTTCTTTATGAGTTGTTCAGAATTGGAGCAAAAGGAGTTTTCTCCCCCTAAGATAGATTTCTCCCCCTATGGAGAAAAAGATTTGAAAACTTGCCCTGAAAATAAAACTGAAACAAACAACCATAAAGTGCTATCACATCCTTCTCCCCCTTTGACATTATCAAAAAGAAGGGAAAGATGTAACATAAGATGATACTTATAACAATTTGAAACATATATGAACATAAACTAAAACGCAAATTTCTAAAAATATCGTACGAAGTTCAAATACACATAATACAAAACTAACACTTGAAGAAATTATCAAACAAAAAACATAATGATAAAGAACAGGAATTTAATAATATTGGCCAGGAAAATATTAGAAGGGTCCTTGATATGGAAACTGTTGTTGTAGAGGTGGTTCGGTGTATTGAGGAGGCGGAGGTGATGGATTATTTGGATCGTATGGAGGAATATGGAGATGTGAGTAGAGGTATGAAAAGTGTTGGTTCACATTGTTCTGAAAAGTATTGATGCGAGAGGAGGTAGAATCATTTATCGCGGTCCATTGAGCATTGATGTTAGTGTTGAGAGATGAAAACTGTTGAGTCATATAATCCATAACATCTTGGTTGGTTGGACCAGAAGAGGCAGCAGGAGGAGGAACTTCATTTTCTTCTTCATCCGCATTATTGCCTTCATCACCTACAACATCCTCTCCAATATATGTGATGGTTTTTGCTTCATAATCGAAATGAACACCCATCTGAGAATCAACATTTTTGATGGAGATCTTATTGCTGATTGGATCCATTTCAACCCTCTCAAACCCAGTAAAATCAATATCAAATGCTTCCAAGATCCTTGTGATGAAGTATGCATATGGAAGAAAAGTAGCCCTTGTGGCAACACTTAGCATATGCAGCACAATCAGTTTAGCCCAGTTTACCGAAATGCCATTTTTCCTTGCATAGAGAATTTGCAATTCTAGATCGGTTACAGTACAGTGATTTCCTGCTCTAGGAAATAAAATATATACCAGAAAATAATGGAACAATCTATCATCAATGTGAAAATTACCAGCACTCCAAGTGTCCCGAGCCGGAATAACACCGCCAAGACTACGGATCCGCTTTGCACGGTATTTTGCTTCTGACAACCGGCCAATGCTGTAGAAGAATTCTCTCTTCCTATAATTTTCACAGTCAGCATCCTCTGGGTCATAGAGAGAACTTCCAATATATGGGATGTTCAAAATTCTGCCTATTGTTTTTGAATGCAGAGAAATTCTTGTTCCGAGCACATGGGTATAGCATTTGTTGTTATCATAATGCATGTTTCTGTAAAATACTCGAACTAGATTCGGATAATAGTAACCATGTGATGATATTAACGGTTCTAACCCATAAGCAATCAAATCCCTATGAAAAGTGAAGCATTCATCGGGAAAGGTAGATAACATACCAAATTTGGGAGGTGAAATTATTTTCCTTTGAAAGTGCTTGATGAATCTTTCACGTTGTGTATCCGAGAGGTACTCGAGCAATGAGTTTTCAGAGGCTGCAACAGTTTTCTTCTTTCCTTTTTCTGAGGTTGTTGCTTTTCTTTTGGGAGCCATGGAGATGGTTAGGGTTTTGAGTAAGGAAGATAGAGATTTTTTGGTGTTGTTATGAGATAGTGAGTGAGTTTTGGTGTTATGAGATAGTGAGGGAGTTTTGGTGAGATTAAATAGTCGAGTAGGGTAAGTGAGGTCTTTATGAGACTTAATTGAGTGGGGTTGGTCAAGGTTACATGATTGGTCAAAAAGAAGGTGGGAGGTTGAGAGGCAAGGTAAGGTTGACCAATATATTAAAGACTCATAAAAATATCACATGCTGAACAGGTGTAAATCGATTAGTGTGTAGGATCAATCGATTTGCATAGTGAAAAAATAAAAACGCTTCAGTTTCAGTGATAAATCGATTTGCCCATTTGATAAATCGATTTACACAAAAAATATTTTATTAAAATTGATTTTGGTTCAGTGGTAAATCGATTTACTCAAAAAGATTTTATTAAAAAAGAGTTTTGCTTCAGTGGTAAATCGATTTACATACTTGGTAAATCGATTTACTTCTAAAAAAAATATTTTTAACATTTGAAACATTTTCTAAGCCCATATATATCTACATTAATGTATAGTTAAGGATAGAGTGCACCTTATATATCTTGTTCATCTAGGATTCCGAGTTCACGACGAATTTTGAAGAATGCATCCTTTGCAAGTGGTTTTGTGAAAATGTCCGTGAGTTGATTTTGAGTGTCCACAAAAGTAATCTCGATATCTCTTTTGAGTACGTGATCTCTGATGAAATGGTGTCTGATGTCAATGTGTTTTGTCCAGGAATGCATAACTGGATTTTTTGTAATGTTGATCGCGCTTGTGTTATCACATCGAAGTGGAATGCATCCAAGGTTTACTCCATAGTCAAGTAACTGTTGTTTTAGCCAAAGAATTTGAGCGCATCCACTTCCAGCCGCAATGTATTCTGCTTCGGCAGTGTTGAGAGCGACGCTTGCTTGCTTTTTGCATGACCATGAAACCAAGGCATTTCCGAGAATGTGACATGTTCCACTTGTACTTTTGCGATCAGTCTTACAACCTGTATAGTCAGCATCAGAATAACCAACTAGATTGCACATACTACTTTTTGGATACCATAATCCGACGTTGGTTGTTCCTTTGAGATATTTTATTATGCGCTTGACTGCTGCAAGGTGAGACTCTTTAGGATTGGATTGATATCTTTCACATAGGCAAACGCTGAACATGATGTCAGGTCTACTTGTTGTTAAATAGAGAAGAGAGCCAATCATTCCACGATACTTAGTTATGTCAATAGAGTTCCTTGATTCATCTGGATCAAGATAGGTTCCGGATCCCATAGGAATTGCACTTTCTTTGCTGCTTTCCATCTCAAACTTCTTTATAAGGTCTTTGCAATATTTTGATTGGTTTATGAAGATACCGTGTTTGAGTTGCTTAATTTGAAGACCGAGAAAGAAATTCAATCTTCCCATCATAGACATCTCAAACTCTCCTTGCATCATAGATGAAAATTCCTTGCACATATTTTGGTTAGTTGAACCGAAAACAATATCATCTACATAGATTTGTACAAGTAAAGTATGATGATTAACATTTTTTATGAAGAGAGTGGTATCAACTTTACCCTTTACAAATCCTTTTTCACATAGGAATGCGCTTAGTCTATCATACCATGCCCTTGGTGCTTGCTTCAGCCCATAGAGAGCTTTCTTAAATTTGAAGACATGATTAGGATGTTTGAAGTCTTCAAATCCGGGAGGTTGCTTTACATAGACTTCTTCATTTATGAATCCGTTGAGAAATGGGCTTTTTACATCCATTTGAAAAAGTTCAAAGTCCAATGAGCATGCATATGCAAGTAATAGTCTTATTGCTTCCAAACGTGCTACCGGAGCAAAAGTTTCTTCAAAATCAATTCCTTCCTCTTGGTTGTATCCTTGAGCAACTAGTCTTGCCTTGTTTCGAGTGATTATACCATTTTCATCCATCTTGTTTTCGAATACCCATTTGGTTCCAATGATACGTTTATTTCCTGGATTAGGAACAAGTTCCCAAACTTCGTTCCGCTCGAATTGGTTTAGCTCCTCTTGCATGGCAAGGATCCATTGATCATCTTCTAGTGCTTGAGCTACTTTGGTAGGTTCAACTTAAGATACAAAAGCCATATTTAAGCATGCATCCTTAAGATTTAGCCGTGTAGATACCCCTTTTCTAATATCTCCAATTATGTTGTCAATTGGATGATCACGATGAGTTCTCCATTCTTGAAGAAGACCATCATCATTTCCATTTTGATGTGAAAGTTCATGTGTTTGTTCCGGGTTGACAATTTTTCCACCTTCGCATGAATTCTCATGAGGTAAATCTATAGAATCATCATCATCACAAATAACAACTTCCTCCTTGGAGGTGTTAGATTCATCAAAAGAAACATGCATTGATTCTTCTATAGTTAAAGTTCTTTTATTGTAAATTCTAAAAGCTTTGCTAGAAAGGGAGTAACCAAGAAAAATACCTTCATCCTATTTTTCATCGAACTTGCCGAGATTGTCTTTGTCGTTGTTGAGGACAAAACATTTGCACCCGAAAATGTGAAAGTGAGAGATATTTGGTTTTCTTCCTTTGTAAATCTCATATGGAGTTTTCTTTAGTATAGGTCTTATGATCACGCGATTGCTTACGTAACATGCTGTGCTTACCGCATCCGCCCAAAAATATTTAGGCAAACTTGAGTCACTTAGCATGGTTCTTGCAAGTTCTATCAAAGACCTATTTTTCCTTTCAACTACTCCATTTTGTTGTGGAGTTCTTGGTGCTGAAAAATTGTGGAAGATCCCATTTTCTTCATAAAATTCTTCAAACAGACTGTTTTGGAACTCTCCACCATGATCACTTCGGATTGATGTTATCTTTAATGACTTCTCATTTTGAACTTGTTTTGCATATCTCTTGAATGCCTTGAATGCGTCATTTTTGTGCACTAAAAACAAAGTCCAAGCAAAACGGGAAAATCATCTACAATAACTAAAGCATAAATGTTACCTCTGAAGCTTCTTGTTCTAGATGGACCAAAAAGATCCATGTGCAACAATTGAAGTGGTCTTGTTGTTGAAACCACATGTATCAAAGAAGACGACGGCATCGAGGTTATGGGCAAAACTTGAAAGTTTGTACATGACTAAATCACTGGTAAATCGACTCTACCTAAAGCAAGCTTTGTATTTATTCAAGATGATTGAAGAAAAAGTATTGGCTAAGGAGGTTGATATGTTCAACAAGCTGATTCTTGATCTTGAAAATATCTATGTCAAGATCGATGATGAAGATCAAGCACTGTTGATGTTGTGTGCTTTTTCCATATCACATGCTCATTTCAAAGAAACTCTCTTGTATGGAAGAGAGCCTCTGAACTTTGAAGAAGTTCAATCAGCCCTGTATTTTAAGGACTTGAATGAACGAAAGGAGCATAAACCTTTGAGGGTTGGTAAAGGTTTGTCCGTTAAGGGAAAATTCTTGTAAAAGGATGGCAGGTTCGACAAGAAGAAGGCTAAAAGTCAGGAAAAGTCTTATAGTGGTGATATATCTGGTATTTGATGTTATCACTATAAGAAGGAAGGTCATACTAGTTTAGTGTGTTAGCTTTCTTATAAATAGCATACTAGTCTCTCATCATTGCAATACTACAAATCCTAATTAGGGTGAGAGAGGTTATTTGTTATTCTGTAACACTTGTAATCTTGTTTCAAAGAGAAAGTAAAGAATAACAATTTATAACCAATTCATTGTGTTTTTTCTTGCTTTCCTTATTCCTACCTTGAGAGTTTCTTGTCGTCAAGAAAACCTTTTATACTTTGTTCTTGGTATCTTTTTTCACAATAATAATGATGAGAGGAGATATCCATTAATTGATTGTAAATATAGCTTAGAATGATTTTGTTGAGACATGTATTGTTTTAGAAAATATAATCAAACTAAACTAGAAAATGAGGGAAGTTCCATGTTGGTCTTCATATGCAAATGATAATCTAATTTAAAAAAATTATCAAAAATATATTTCCGGAAGCATTCTGGAAGTGCATTTCCAGAATAATGTTTGTTGTAAAACTAGGATGAATCTCAAAAACAAATGAATTATATGTGTAGGTTGTTTCCAGAAATGCATTTCTGAAATTTGAGAATATTTTTAAAAATTCACGCGGTGCGCTAGAAGGTTATAGGGTGTCTTAAAAAATCCCCCTTTATAATTAAAAACTTAGTGTGTGTATATATATATATATATATATATATATATATATATATATATATATTAGATTAAAAGAATCTATTTTTTTGAAAAATAAAGGGTTAATTGTTATTTCGCCCCTGTCATATGGGCGAGTTTTGAAAAATCTCCCTGTAAAAAAAATGTTTGAATTTTCCCTCTAACATATGAAGTTTCTATATTTTTTATCTCTCATCAAATTCAACCAGTAAAAAAAATGATGTGCCCATGTTATTTTTTTTAATTTAATTTATAATGACGTGGATTTTGTATTTTTTTTATACATGTCATGTGGACTTTCATTTTTTACTTCAAATTTTTTTTAATAGATTCAGAATTCTAAATAAACATTATCTTCTTCATTGACACACAAATGACAGAACCACCACAACCCCAAAACGCCGCTCCATCTAAACCCTCAGATTACGATGATGAACAGTGGTAGGTTAAATCCGATATCAAGGGGATCAGAGGTTTTCGAGAGACCTAACAACATCAACAACATTCCTCGAACCATAAACCTTGTACAGAAACTGAGTCATAAAAACTTGCTTAAACCCAACAACCTCGTACCTTAAGTAACAACCGTTGAGCTGAATTCTCACCACCAGTGATGTCACCGGTGGTTGTGGCGTTTATAGTTTCGGTCAGATTTGGAGGTGTTTCTGGTTGAGGTATGAAACTACAGTTAATGAGTTTGTGATATTGGAAGGGGAGATGAAAGTGGTTCGGGAGAAGTGAGAGTGTGGTCGAAGTATTTTTTTTGCTTAATATGTGATTTGTTTGAATGATGGGGTGACATTAAGGTGTTGAGGAGGGAGTGAGTGTTTTAGAGGTGGTGTAAGTTGGATGTTATAATGGAGAAGATGAAGATACAGATTCAATTAAACTTTTGAGAATTAAGATTTTGAAAATAAAATATGTTTTTAAATAATTTTAATAATTAATTAAAATAAAAAATTATATGTCAAATAATGACAAAATAAAAGTCATGTGGCATTTAAAAAAATTAATAAAAAGACAACTAAGTATAATATCATTAAAATAAACTAGTATGATACATGTGCGTTCACACGGGTACCGGTCTGACACTCACATTAAGTTAAGAAGAGTTTATGTATGAAGAAAAAATAGTTATAATTGAAGTATACCCTCGTTCAACAATTATAAACTTACCATATTTTAATAAAATACAAGTACTTTACTCATTATCATTTATATTTTTGATAGAAAAATAGTATATAATTGATAGAAATGATATATATTTATAATAACAAAAGAATATGAATAATATAAGACTTATATAGTCAACAAAAGAGTTATTATTTTCAAAAGATAGACATACTGTTATTTATATTTGAATTATAAATATAATTTTTTAACATTAATTATAAAAATATTTAAATTAATTGTACTCATTTACAATAAAATATATATATTTAAGATTCTATATTTTTATTTAGAAATTTATTTTATTAAATTATAATATATATATATATATATATATATATATATATATATATATATATATATATATATATATATATATTTCTCTTATTTATATTAGTAATATATATTAGTAAAATAATTACATCAATAATACATAAACAAATTTTCCATTTATATTTAAAAAAATATTTTTCCTTAAATTAAAAATAAAAATATTAGTAACATAAATAATTAAAAAACAACATTTTTTTTTCGTGTTTGGTTTCATAGATTATTTTAAAGATATTTACATAGATTAAACAAAACTAATAAATTTCATCTATTAATAAATAGTATTAAAAAATAATTATCATCTAATAATAAAATTATGTAACATATTTTACTAATAAAATAAATAAATACAAAAATATTGAAATTCTGGCTGCAGATACTCAATGTCACGTTCAATGTTGTGACACCGTATCTGACTTTCTATAAGACAGTAAATACAAAAACAGTAAAGAACACAGTCAATTGTTTACCCAGTTCAGTGTGCAACAACACCTACTCTGGGGGCTACCAAGCCAGGGAGGAAATCCACTATAAGAGATGTTAATTCAGGAATAAACCAACCAGTTTATCTCCTTCACTTAAGACCTACCCAATGCAACTTCAATCTAAGTACAACTTAAACCTGAGTTCCTACTCACTCCCCCTCAATCACAGCAGTGATACATAAAACAATTTGACTAATGAATTGTTGAAGACACTCTTCAAAACATACACTTGATTATGCTTCACAGCTTTTTAATCAAGTAACACAAACACTCTTGCTTCACAGCTTTGAGTGATACACAAACCTAACTTGACTTTGCTTCACAGCTTTAGTCAAGAGACATACAAACACTCTTGCTTCAAAGCTTTGAGTGTTACACAACCCTTACAATTAAAACCTATTCCAAGTCACTTATCACAATGATAATTGCTTGGATTACAATAGTTAAAACTATACAGTTTCTAAATGATCTTCTGTCAACAAGGGATTAATTCCAAAACAGCAGCTCTGTTGAATATATAGCAACTGCATCTTCAGTTAGGGTTTCCACAAAAAGCTAGGGTTAATTCTGTTTGACCTTAAGACTTGGTCACAGGACTTTATCAACCAGGTTAGGGTTGAGCTAGGTTAACCCCAAGTCCACGAGATTTTCTGTTCTGGAAAGACTGAGTCATAATCCTGAAAAAACTCAAAATTACCCAAACTGCATAACTGTTAGTTCAGAACAGGATGTCTTAACATTTGTTATGACATCAGAAATCCTGTCTACTGATTTAGGTAAATGTGATCTTTTTGTAAAATGCTCAGATATACACTTATAAACAGCAGCACCTGTATGACAATATTTTTCTGCAAAGGTACTTAATAATTCAGCACCTAATAAACTAGAATGTTATGACATCAGTCATGACATTCACACACCTGGTTTTACCAAAAATGCATGCCAATAACTAAACAACTACAAATATAGTATAAATAATATAAAATAATATAAATATTGTACTATAAATTTAAAATATATAATACTAATTATTGATTTTGTTTTTTTAATGGAATCTTCTCCTCTTCCCAATATATGAATGATGATTTTTTTTATTTATCTTTTCTTACTTTATGTGATTCAACTATTTATGTCTTAACTAAGAGAATGTCAAATATATGGTCCTGAAAGCACTCTATAAAATTATTCCTTGCTCAAACTTTTTATTTTCTTTTCATTTGTATTCTCTGATCTTAATAAAGGCATGGTCGACATTTTCATACGTGATATAGTGACTTACATTCAAAATATACAACACATGCATTAACACACATGCATGATCACTCACTCACTTCAAAAGAGAAAAAGTGAAACCAAAAAATATGTTGTCATTGTTCAATATAGACATATCCATATCTAATTTCAACTTCAAATATTCTAAAATTACAAGGCTTAATATTTTTTATTAATATTCAATATTTTGATCAGTAATTTTATGTTCTCGTTAATATTCAGCATTTATAAATATTATTTTAATTGAATAAATAAAAACTAATAACATAAATAAATAGTCTTACAATATCATATAATTACAAAATATTTTTCACTCATCATTATAAAACAGTCTTATAATAGCTATTTTTTATAAATAATTTCAATGTGTTTTTTCATTTCAATTTAATATGAGTCTTATAGTCTATTAAAAAAAGAGTTTTTTTTTTTGTATAAGGTACATACAATCTTGCACTTATTTGAGATCAGAAGTGGAGAAAGTGCTAAAAAAAATATTTTACAGATAATTGTTTTTGTAATAGCCTTACAATTACAAATTACGAGGAAGACCCACAATATATACATATCATATAGTCCATCATAAATTAACTTAAGAATATTCAAAAGTTAAAATACTTTTATAGGAACTAAAATCCTAAAGTGAATTTGTTTTACATGGGATAGATGGTCATTCAAAGCTATAAATTGTCTAACGTGATCTAGCAATTATCTCAAGTATATTCTACAAATTAAATTTTACTTATCCCAAAATTGCATTATTATCCACCTGTTTCTGTAGTTAAATGGTGTATAGAGTTACATCTACAAATGTTGGAAACCCGTGGTATCTAACATAGTGCTTGAATTAAATGCTAAGGTAAGCTTGACTTAAATTGTACAATGATACTTTAAAAGAGATGATAGGCTAATAGAAATGACATATCCTTGCATTCTACTGCAGTTCCTACTTTTGCTATGTCAACTATGAAAATTTATGGGAGACAAGAACTCCACCTACATCATTGAGTACTTCAAACAGCGGAAGACGTTCAAGTTTGGTTGTTGTAATACGGTGGGAGAACTGACTTGGGATGTTTTGCGTTTGATCGCAATTGTTGCAGTTAGCAAGAGTCGCCATCGACTTTTCTTTTATTCAAATAAAGGAAAGGGTGAAAAGAACAGGAAAGACCTTTGAGATATTTTCTTGAGTTCGGGGGGTAGTGTCGTACCCCAAATTTTCCCTACCTCGAGGATTTTATTTTTCAAGATTTAAATAGAATAAATATGTAATTAAAGATACTACAGCAGTATCAGATGTTCCATCTTTATCTAAGATTAGGGGGTGTATTTTAATTCAGGAAAATGAGGTTTTCTAAAGCAGAAAAACTCATGCATCTGTGAATCCATTCGCGAAGCATGTTGGACAATGGCCCATGCGATTCAAAAATAAAACTATTTCGAATAACTATCAAGTTTTTAATTACTATTGTTGTTAGTAAAAAGAAGGGGTATAATTCTGAATTACAAGTCCATTAAGATTTCTTCTGTAGCTGACCCATGATTTATTAGTTAATTTATTGTTTGTAGATTATTATTAGTTAGTTTAGATTAGATGTTCAAAGCCTTTAGGCCCATTTAGTACTAAAAGAAAAAGTGTTGCCGTAAAATAAAAATGTTGTTTATAATTAAAAAAAGGGCAAGTATTGATTGTTGAGTTGAGATCATGTTAGGCCCATTAAACAAGTCCTAACAACTCATTTGCTGCTTTGATAGGTTTAAAAGAAAATTATTAAAATTGTTATCATTATTTTAATTTAAAAAATATATAATAAAATAAGTATAACAAGTGATATTCTTTTTAAACGTGGCATTGTTTTACTGCTGATGATCATTAAATTGACTGTAATTAAATGTTGTTTTACTAATTATTTATTAAAGTTTTTGTGTTAGAAAAGGGGTTTTGGATCAAATCTTCCTTAAGCCCAATACAGCGCAGGGCCCATATTTGCCAGTCCCAATACACCTATTGTTCCAATTTACTAAAAAAAACTTGTGCACAATTTATGGATACGGTTCTGACTAGCAGATCTTATTGGTAAGTCATGTCCAACAATTTTGCAGAAAAACAAGCTCCATCTAAACAATATCAAATCGCAGAGTATACACATCTAATCTTGTATCTCCAGAGCATCTAAAAGATTAAATTAAATCTTCAATTTATTACAACATTCAAACATTACAGAAAAAATCAAATCTAACATAATACAAAATCTGGAAAAAATCTTATGACATTATCAGTTACAGTCAAACGAAATCAAATCTTATACAAAATATGCAGCCCAGAATCAATTTCAATCTCTGTTACATCCAATCAAATCTAAAATCAATGAAATTATAAAGCTAATAACGAAATCAAAACCCTAAATTTCTAAACCTATAAATACAGAAGAAAATTTGATACAGAGGGGGGAGGGTTTTTTACAGAAACAGGGAGGAGGATAAGACAGAAACGGAGGACTTGACACAGAGAAAGAAGAAATTGATACCGAGACGGGAAGAGGATCGAAGAAATACAAAAGAACCCTTGCTTGTTGAAGGTTGGAAAGGGGAAATTAGGGTTTCAAAGTCTGAAACCCTAATCACGTGACCTCATAGCCGACGTTGAAGTACTACCTTGGGATCGCCATCACCACCTTCAAAGCCCTCACCGGAAGCTTGCGAATTTGGAGTGAATCTGTAATGAAACGCGTAGAACATCGCAGAAAAGGGTAACGAATTAGCTTTCTCTTTTTTTGGATTATTTCTATTTATTGGCTTGAGGGGTTGAATAGAGGGTAGAAGAGAAGAGGGTTGGTCACAGCGCCGCGGAGTTGGTTGGTGTTAGGGTTTTGGAAGGGAAGGAAAGGGGCGAACGAGAGAGATGAAGGATGTTGTGACGAACGAAAATGATATAAAAAATGTAAAAAAAACAATTTTATTATTCAATCTAAATCATATACACGTGCATACATCATAAGTATCGTATACCTTCGCTTCCCTCCCTTTGATCATCATCAGACGGCCGTTAGGCCAAGTCTACACCGTAAGCTGTCATACGCCTCACTCACACAATTGACCGGACCCCCTCCAATTCACTTAATGGGCCGAGCCTAGCGCTGTTGATACCCCCCATTCTTAAATTACAAGAATTTCAAAACAAACGCACCCCCTTTTTAGAATTACATTTGGGCTAGCCTGACCTGCTTTTAAGACCCCCCCCCCCCCCCCTATTTTATTGGCATAACTAATATTGCACCCCCTCCTGATTTTAATTAAATCAAATTCTTTTTTACTTTTAATTCCATTTTTCTCATATTATTTATTTATAATTATTATATTTTTTTTATTATTATATTATAATTATTAGCTATTAATTTTATTTTCTTATTTTTATTAGATGCAAATATTATTTATCTCTTAGGTACATATGATTATTTACAATCTCTTTTATATAAATATTATTATTCCTATATTTTATTTATTATTTAAATATTATTATATGATCAAATAAATTTATTTTTATATTAAAATTACATACATTATCTTATTTATATATTGCTTGCATTAAATCTTTTCTAATCATGCATTAATCAAGATCTTCGCAAATAATATGGTTTAAAAACACAAACCAAGCATCAAACTATTTTCGCAGTAAACTAAACTAATCAACTATCATTTTGCAAATGGGTTTCAAACTAGTTTTGACTTACTACGCACTCAGTCAAAATCTCCGCAATCACTAGTCCCGACCGAGTGCGAAATGATTCAAAATATGTTTGCGAACCCCTAAAAAACACCAATCCCATACGAACTACAAATTGGGACTCAGGTTCCTCATAAGAGGATACGTAGGCATATGATCAAAAATTGTGGCGAGTCTTTCTAATTAAAATTTTAATCCATGTTTAACCCGAAACCTAAACCTAAAACCTAGTATCCTTGTGAACAAGGTAGATGAAAGGTGCCTAACACCTTCCTTTCGTCTAATGAAGTCCGAAACCTAGAATCTATGTCTGCGAATAAGGGTTTTCTGTTAGATTCCCTTCCCTAGGATAAAAACTAATAGTGGCGACTCTGGTTAAAAAACCAGTCGCTACAGCTGGCGACTCTGCTAGGGACTCTCCTTAACCCTAGGTTTAGGTATTTTTGGGTTTCTATTTTTATTTGCTTTATTTATTGCATTTATCTACTTTACCGCATTTATTTATTTATTGTCAATTTCTCTTGTTATCATATATTTACTGTATGGCGGGATTTTTCTATCTCAAAAATATTTCCAATATAACCTTTAGAAAGAAGGTTCGTCTATTACCTTAGGGGGTACATCACCCCTGCGAGTTTATGTGGCAACTTCGCCTAGAGTCGGTGAACTTCCGAAAAAGGAATACTTATCAAGAGATATCCTCTTGACGAGTAGGACTTTGGAAGGTCACCTATGACTCTTTGTAACGACCTTAACCGAAAATCTCATGACGAGACCTTTCACGACTTTAAGATGAAATTTTCAGTTCGTAAAGAGGCTCCACCTAAGGGAGGCCCTTGTGCCTTTTCCCTCTGGTGTTATTCATGACACCCTTAAGGAAGCCACATTTTGGGAGGGTAGATCAACTGTAGATCAAGATTCAGGAACCTACGCTATAGGGGTACTTATTACAAAAAAGTCCCGTCACTCAACCTTACACCCACGCATTCATATATTTCATGTATTCGTCATACATTCATCATATATTCGTCACCCATTTCTTTGTCTTATTCACGGGGTACAAAAAATAATAAAATCAAGATCTCGGTGACTGTCTTTAAAAATGGACACCGAAGGAAACAACTTGTCCGCGTCAACATGCCAAACATGTCTGAAATCAAGGCCACAAAGGGGAAATAACATGCTGAAGATTTTCTCAAGCTTCGTCGGGTCAAGGTGGATGATTTCCGGATCAGATATCCGCAGGCGCACCCAGAAGACTTATTTCCTTTTTGCTTGATTTTACGCAAATAAAGTTTTAGTTTAAGATCGTAATATTTTTCAATATCTGAATTACGTTACTTTCAATAAAGGCATTTTGTTTCCATATCTCGTTTGCGTATCTATTTTAAAGATAGTCACTAAGTAAAATAATAAGCAAAAGACGAATACATACCCAAGTGAATAAGACAGTAACCATTTCATATTCATACATATTCATTCACACGCATGCATTCACGAACACACACATATCATGTCAAAACTCATTTTTCAAAAAAAACATCTCTCCAGCTGAACCATTGGTAGAAGAAGATCTCCACTTCCTTGGCCTCCATATCAAACCGGGGCCTATCAATAGAAAACAATGGAGAAAATCGAGGAAACTCAGGCTACGTTCAAAGAGGATCTCGACCAAGTAAAGGGTGATGTAACTTCAATGAAGGGAGATCTGAGTCAAGTTCTTCTAGCTTTGAAGAACATTATTGACAGGTAAGACCAGATTCCCAGGGTAGCTTTCGAGGAAGTAGCCTAGACTATTGGTGCATCAAGCGGTCACCAACTAAGGAAAGAGTCAGAGGCAGGACTCCAGAAGTCCGTCATATCCGAACAAGAAGCTAAAACTGAAGGGTTTGTCCCACCGCCTCCAAAAGCAGGGGCATCTCATACCCTACAGATTCCGACCAATGATTACTTGGACCTGCAACACAGAGACCACAACCTAGAGGATGCCAACAAAGCACCCTCAAAGACGACGGGTACTCATGCTATTGATAACCCACTAGTGATAAATCAGTACAAAGCTCTGTAAGAAAGACTAAAAGTTGTGAAGGGTTTCGACGCTTTCGAAGTAGACGCTCTCGAAATGGGCCTAGTTTCTGATGTGGTGATTCCACCAAAGTTCAAAGTACCTGACTTTGAAAAATACAAGGGGCTCACTTGTCAAAGAAATCATCTCCGTATGTATTACAGGAAGATGCATGCCCATGCCCACGATCAGAAGCTGATGATTCATTATTTTCAAGATAGCCTGAGTGGGGCATCTTCAGACTGGTATATGCAATTAGAGCGAACGCATATTCAAACCTGGGCAGATCTTGCTAATGCTTTCCTAAATCATTACAAATATAACCTGGACATGGCGCCTACCCGCATGCAAATCCAAAATTTTTCCTAGAAGAAAGAAGAGTCCTTCAAGGAGTATGCTCAGAGATGGAGGGAGATGGCATCCCGTGTGCAACCACCACTGTTAGAGAAGGAGTTAGTAGACACGTTCATGGGAACTTTGCATGGACAATATTATGATATGATGGTTGTAAGTATCTCTTCGGGGTTCTTAGACCTAGTAACCATCGGAGAAAGAATCGAGATTGGGATAAAAAGTGGGAAGATATCAGGGGGACCATCAAACGCTCCCTACAATTCAAAAAGGCCTGTTACAAACCTCCCCAAAGGAAAAGAGGGAGAAATTAATGTTGTAGCACCACAACCCATGGTTCAACAACCATTAGTGATCCCCCTAGGGCAACAGCAAGGCAAAAGGCCACCCAGTAAATTTTATCCACTCCTTATTCCACCTATCCAGTTATTGCAACTACTAGTTAAGGCATCCTTAGTGGAGCTCAAGCCTCTAGCTCCTCCAGTCGGGCCACTCCCACGAAGATACGATGCCAACCCCAAATGTGAGTATCATGCTAATTCTCCTAGACATACCATAGAACAGTGTTGGCCTTTCAAACACAAGGTGCAGGATTTGTTGGATTCTCAAGACATCACTTTCGAGAAGCCCGACATCACATCAGACCCTACGCCGTTGCACGATGGGCTAACAATAAATGCAATCAAAGTAGTCACTGACTCTGGGGAAAGCAGACAAGCAAAGACCCTGATAAACTCGCTGAAATAATATCGGTTGGAATATAGACTCATGCTAGAACACAATGAAGCTTTCGAAAGAGCTCTACAAAGGCTAAAGGGCCAGGGGATAGTCCAGTTCGAACAAGACCCTGAAGAAAAACATAAAGCTACTCTGAAGGGTGAAGCACATTTTCCTCCAATCCAAGAGACTTTTGTCAGCAATGAAGTAGTGTGTGGCGGACATGTGGTGAAAATATCCAACAAGGCCAACACCGAAGGGGAAACTGAATTCATCCGAGAATGCACCCCAGAAGGAGAACTCAAAAGATGGACCATCATGGAGATTCCTGATATCTTATTCTTTCCTAATTAATTCCTCTTGTTTTTGAAAGAACCTGTGTCAAGCCCGAGGCATAGGGGTTTCTTGTAAGGGTTCCCTGTTTTGTTTCAGACAATATTTATGATTAATAAAAGTTATATTTTGTTTTCAATTAAGATCCATGTCTGTCTCTTGCATTTATATCTTAAATTTGAAAATGGCAATACTTTCTCTGCATATGAATTTTCAAATGTTCATATACTAAATCGGCACCAAAACATGATAAAGGTGTAAATTCATGCCCAAAACCACTGATAATGCTACTGCTGCGATCTGATATAATTTTGATGTTCCTATCAACCAAGCTAAAGAGGGAGATGATAAAGATCTTGAACTCTCTGAGAAAACGGCAAGGGAGATAAAAAAAGAAAAGCTAACAATACGCAACCATATCAAGAGGCTATTAGGACCATTAATATGAACACAGGGGAAACCAAGCTAGGGGAAATGTTAGAGCGGAGCCACAAACAATTTGATCAAGTTATTGCGCATATCTATGAAAACAGGCCAAGGCCAAATACATACATTGCTGTAAAAAAAATAAGCAACTACAAAACACCATGACCTGACGAAAAACCCAAGCCAGGGGCATGTTAGAAATTCACGTTCGACGGGGCTTCAAACACACTAGGGCACGATATATGGGCAATTTTGACTTCTCCAAAGAATTCTCACAAGCCATATGCCAGGTCAACAACAAATGGGATACTAAACATCCAAAATTGATTCCATATCGGGATCATGTTTTGAAAACTGACAGCGGAATTCACGAAGATCACTTTCAGTCACATCCCACGAAAAGGAAATCAAATGGCAGACGCCCTGGCAACTATAGCGTCTATGTTCAAAGTAACTTGGTCAAACTACGAACCGCGCATCACAAACAAACACTTCGAAGAGCCCGCATATTGCCTTGCTATTAAAGAAGGGCCGGACAACAAGCCTTGTTTTTACGACATCAAGAAAAGCCTCGAAAAACAAGAACATCCAGAAAATGCCTCTAGCATTGACAAACAAACTCTACAAAAATTAGCCTCAAAATTCTTTCTGAGTAATGGTGAACTGCACAAGATGAACCACAACATGGTCTAGTGCCCCAGAATATTCTACTACCTCGCCTCAACTCACGTGGTAAATGGACCCCCAATTACGAAGGTCCATACGTAGTCAAAACAACATTCTCCGGTGATGGTATTATCCCCACAACAATGGATGGGGAAGAACTACCGCACCCGGCAAGTTCAGATGCAGTCAAAAAATACTATGTATAAAAAGCTCGCTAAGCTCGAACCTTAAACAAGCGACTTATGCAAAAAGGAGCATCCCGGTGGATCGAAAACCCTAAAGGACGATCCAGGCAAAAATTAGGGGCATATAGACACAAAAAAAATCATCATGGTGGGTTGAAAACCCTAAAGGGAAATCCAGGCAAAAATTAGGGATCATTCAAAAAGAAATAAAGAACAAAAAGACTGCAATCTAAGAACTGCGACTACGAACCACGAAAGGAGAGATAGATCTGAATCATACAATTCAGAAGCAAAGGAGATAAGATCATTAAAAGGATATTGGGGAACAACATTAGCAATTATCATTTTTCATTGCCATTTACAGTTTTAAAACTTTCTGTAATTACCTCTTTCAAGGAATTCCATCTTGTATTCTCGCCTATTCAGAGTCCTATCAATAAAACAGTTGCTTTCTTTGCATCTTTCAAATTGTGTTTTTCTTTTCTCAAACTTGTTTACAAAATACTACGATCTTTACTTGTGAATATTATCTTGAAATCATTTTGGGGAATTAACAAAATAAAAGCATTTGATAAAACATCGAAAAAATATTGAAAGAAAATCCACGTCTACGGCCACGCACATGGCTATGCCCACGTCTACGCTCATAATACGAGGACTATACGCACGTCCACGGCTATTCCTACGTCTTGCAACACAAAAAAATCTATACACATGTCTACGCCTATATCTATGCTCACGACGCAAAAAAAAATCTACGCCCACACATACATCTGCGCCTATGCTTGCACTCCACAATACAAAATCTATGCGTATCTACTCCTACGTCTACGCATCCGTACACGAAGTCTACGTCCATATACATGTCAGCACCTATGCCTAACTTATAACACGAAGTCTACGTCCGCTCATACGTCCACGCACATGTGTACTCTTGTCAATCCTATACATACGTCTACGCTTACGCCTGCGCCTACAATATACGAATGTACATACGTCTACGCTTATGCATGCGCTTACAAAGACCACACATATGCCAATACATGCGTCTACGCCTGCATACAAATATGCGCATATGCCATTACCTACGTCCACGTCTATGTCTACGCCCGCGATACAAAATAAATGCTTAACTTTTGCTAACATTGCCCACCGCGTTCAAGTTCAACAATGTTGTAACGATATAACACACAACACCAGGAATTGGTAACTCTAAGCCAATGGTTTAAAGGAGAGAATTCCAGAAATGGTCTTCATATTTCAAGGCATATACGCATCTTACACACATTTCTCACATATATTTTGCATACCTAAAGCATACATACCTTATACATTTCAATACACTCAGGGTTCCATATCAATGTCAAACATCATACATTTTGCATACATACAACAGTCAATGTGCATGCATACAAATGTATCACATAGCAAACAGACAAATAATTTCACCCTCGATTCAACTATCTAAGGATCGACCAACACAATACTTCTCCTACGATTCAACCCGTCACCTCAATCTTCATGTTGTGACACATTCAGCCCATCACCTAAGTCTTCCTGCACTAATGAGTTCCTTACAAACCCAGTACATTACCTTTGAGCCATAATGTATTTGCAAATTCATGACATTGCCTCTAAGCCGCAATGTATCCTCAAAAATCAACACTTTGCCTCTAAGCTGCAATGTATCCTCAAAAATCAACACATTGCCTCTAAGTCGCAATTTATTATCCAAGCCAACACATTGCCTCTAAGCCGTAATGTTTTTGCAAAACCTAGATCATCGCCTCAGATTTCATGCAGCGATGCTCGAAAATAAAACCTAGCTTATCGCCTCAGACTTCACGCAGCGATTTGCGAATCTAATCCATTGCCTCAGACTTTATGCAGCAATGTGTTTCGTTATGCCAAGACCCAGATCATTGCCTCAAACTTCATGCAGCAATGTTCGAAACTAAATTTAGCTTATCACATCAGACTTCATGCAGTGATTTGCGAACTTAACTTATTGCCTCAGACTTCATGCCGCAATGTTTTCCGAAACTCCAAACCATCGCCTCAGACTTCATCTAGCTTATCGTCTCAGACTTCATGCAACAATTTGCAAAACTGTAACCCATTGCATCAGATTTCATGCAGCAATACGTTCCTTTATTCCATAAAAACCAATCATCGCCTCAGACTTCATGCCGCGATGCTCAAAAGAAAAACACTCTAACCTTGTTCATGCAGCAATACATTTCGTTATTCTATAGCACGGATCATTGCCTCAGACTTCATGCAGCGATTCTCGAAAGAAAACTAAACTTTAACTCATTGCCTCAGTCTTCACGCAACAATGTGTTTCTTTATTCCATAAACACTGATTATCGCCTCAGACTTCACGCAGCGATGCTCCGAAATGCAAGGATTAGCCTATCGCATCAGACGTCAAGCAGCAATTCACAAACATAACCCATGTCCTCAGTCTTCAGGAAGCCATGCATCATCAATTGTAGTTTTATTCATCCCCCTAAAAGGATGAATAAGAAAAAGAAAACTAAGACATACAAGATTTCTCTCAAGCTCAAGACCATTTTCCGTGTCATCAAACCCTGGTAAGTGATACATCATCGACTTTGCCTACCTCCTTAAGATTCTTAAGGGTATGCTATATCAGTGTAACCTTATGTTTGTCGAACAAATTTTGGGATACTTCAAGTATTCAATGAACTTCCAATCAGAATGCGTAAGACTCGAGTTTTCTCGCGCCATTTGATTGGAATATAATTGAATAGGGGCAGCTGTCGTACCCCAAATTTGCCCTACCTCGAGGATTTTATTTTTCAAGATTGAAATAGAATAAATATGTAATTACAGATGGTACAGCAGTGTCAGATGTCCCATCTTTATCTAAGATTAGGGGGGTGTATTTTAATTCAGGGAAATGGGGCTTTCTAAAGCAGAAAAACCCATGCATCTGTGAATACATTCGCGAAGCATGTTGGCCAATGGCCCATGCAATTCAAAAATAAAACTATTTCAAATAACTATCAAATTTTTAATTACTATTGATGATAGTAAAAAGAAGGGGTATAATTATGAATTACAAGTCCATTAAGATTTCTTCTATAGCTGACCCATGATTTATTAGTTAATTTATTATTTGCAGATTATTATTAGTTAGTTTGGATTAGATGTCAAAATCCTTTAGGCCCATTTAGTACTAAAGGAAAAAGTGTTATGGTAAAACAAAAATGATGTTTATAACTTAAAAAAAAAGGGCAAGTATTGATTGTTGAGTTGAGATTATGTTAGGCCCATTAAACAAGTCCTAACAACCCATTTGCTGCTTTGACAGGGTTAAAAGAAAGTTATTAAAACTGTTATCATTATTTTAATTTTAAAAAATATAATAAAATAAGTATAACAAGTGATATTCTTTTTTAACATGACATTGTTTTACTGCTGATGATCATTAAATTGATTGTAATTAAAAGTTGTTTTACTAATTATTTATTAAAGTTTTTATGTTAGAATAGGGGTTTTGGATCAAATCTTCCTTAAGCCCAATACAGCTCAACAGCGCAGGGCCCATATTTGCCAGTCCCAAAACACCTATTGTTCCAATTTACTAAAAAAAATTGCGCACAATTTATGGATACGGTTCTGATTAGCAGATCTTATTGGTAAGTCCTGTCCAACAATTATGCAGAAAAACAAGCTCCATCTAAATCAAATCAAATCTCAGAGTATACGCATCTAATCTTGTATCTCCAGAGCATCTAAAAGATTAAATCAAATCTTCAATGTATTACAACATTCAAACATTACAGAAAAAATCAAATCTAACATAAGAAAAAATCTGGAAAAAATATTATGACATTATCAGTTACAGTCAAACGAAATCAAATCTTATACAAAATATGCAGCCCATCATCAATTTCAATCTCTGTTACATCCAATCAAATCTAAAATCAATGAAATTATAAAGCTAATAACGAAATCAAAACCCTATATTTCTAAACCTATAAATACAGAAGAAAATTTGATGCAGAGGGGGGGGGGTTTACAGAAACAGGGAGGAGGATAAGACAGAAACGGAGGACTTGACACAGAGAAAGAAGAAATTGATATCAAGATAGGAAGAGGACTGAAGAAATACAGAAGAACCCTTGCTTGTTGAAGGTTGGAAAGGGGAGATTAGGGTTTCAACGTCTGAAACCTTAATCACGTGACCTTATAGCCGTTGTTGAAGCACTACCTCTCGATCGCCATCACCACCTTCAAAGCCCGCACCGGAAGCTTGCGAATTTGGGGCGAATCTGTAACGAAACGCGTAGAACATCACGGAAAAGGGTAACAAATTAGATTTCTCTTTTTTTGGATTATTTCTGTTTATTGGCTTAAGGGGTTGAATAGAGGGTGGAAGAGAAGAGGGTTGGTCACGGCACCGCGGAGTTGGTTGGTGTTACGGTTTTGGAAGGGAAGGAAAGGGGAAATGAGAGAGATGAAGGATGTTGTGACGAACGAAAATGATATTAAAAATGTAAAAAACAGTTTTATTATTCAATCTAAATCATATACGCGCACATACATCATAAGTATCATACACCTTCGCTTCCCTCCCTTTGATCATCATCAGACGGCCGTTAGGCCAAGTCTACATCGTAAGCTGCCATACGCCTCACTCACACAATTGACCGTACCCCCTCCAATTCACTTAATGGGCCGAGCCCAGCGTTGTTGACACCCCCATTCTTAAATTACTAGAATTTTAAAACAACCGCGCCCCCTTTTAGAATTACATTTGGGCCAGCCTGGCCTGCTTTTAAGACCCCCCCCCCCCTATTTTACTGGCATAACTAGTATTGCACCCCCTGGTTTTAATAAATTAAATTCCTTTTTACTTTTAATTCCATTTTTCTCATATTATTTATTTATAATTGTTATATTTTTTATTATTATATTATAATTATTAGCTATTAATTTTATTTTCTTATTTTTATTAGATGCAAATATTATTTATCTCTTAGGTATATATGATTATTTACAACCCCTTTTATATAAATATTATTATTCCTATATTTTATTGATTATTTAAATATTATTATATGATCAAATAAATTTATTTTTATATTAAAATTACATACAATCTCTTATGTATATATTACTTGCATTAAATATTTTCTAATCATGCATTAATCAAGATCTTCCTAAATAATACTATTAAAAAACACAAACCAAGCATCAAACTATTTCCGTAATAACTTAAACTAATCAACTGTCATTTTGCAAACGGATTTCAAACTAGTTTTGACTTACTACGCACTCAGTCAAAATATCCGCAATCACTATTTTTGACCGATGCGAAGTGATTCAAAATATGTTTGTGAACCCCTAAAAAACACCAACCCCATACGAACTACGAATTGGGAGTCTGAATCCTCATAAGAGAATACGTAGGCATACGATCAAAAATCGTGGCGAGTCTTTTTAATTAAAATTTAAAACCCTGTTTAACCCGAAACCTAAACCTAAAACCTAGTATCCTTGTGAACAAGGTAGATGAAAGGTGCCTAACACCTTTCTTTCGTCTAATCAAGACCAAAACCTAGAATCTCTGTCTGCGAATTAGGGTTTTCTGTTAGATTCCCTTCCCTAGGATAAAAACTAATAGTGGCGAATCTGATTAAAAAACCAGTCGCTACAGGTAGATTATGAAAAGGGAAGGTGTTATCACCCTTTTCATCCATAGTTATGTATGGGCTCTTAGTTTCTTGCTAGATCACTTGCTTTGTTTGAAAGTGTGCTTTGTGATGGTCTTTGAAAGTATTTTTGAAAAGGCGCCTTCGTTTAGGCGAACTTTGTAATGATTCTTGTTTCGGGGATAATGTATACAAAGTGTTGGACTTTTAAAAATATTTCATGTTTTGAAAGTGTTTGGTGTTTGCTTTGAAAGTGTTTGATGTGTGTCTTGAGATGATCAAGCCTTATGTAGTATTGAATCAATGGAAATCTTATGAGAGATTTCCTGAGAAATGAGAGGGAAAATTTTGGGGTACAACAGCTTCCCCTGTTCAATCTTCTTAAACCTGATAAGCAAGTATGGCACGTTGTCGTTCGTGGCTTGAAGGTAGAAGATGATTGAACACTAGAGTGCCTAGAAATTTGCACTCGATGATGTGATGGTTGATTCTGTAGTGAATGGGCTTAAAGATTCCATTTGGAGAGATGATGGGAAGTTGTTGGATATGGGCTTATAGATGCCATCGAGAGTGACTGTGGAAGGTATTAGGATAAATATTTTGGTTGATTTATACTGAAATAATAGATGTACTTTGCCTATTTTGAACTGGAAGAGATAAATCTAACCAGAAGAGGCCTTGGATTCGTCTGTTATTAACTTGAAGAAATGAATCTATCCAGAAGAGGACTTTTGGTCACCGGTGTAGGGCTTCTTTATGAGACATATGAGAGGGAAGTATGGGTAGGGTTGCTTCAGGACGAGCCCGTGTAAAACTGCGTTTGGAAATATAGAGAAGGAACCTGGGTAGGGTTGCTTCATGATGAGTCCGTGTGAAACTATATCTGGAAATGTATGAGAAGGAACTTGGGTAGGGTTGCTTCATGATGATTCCGTGTAAAACTTTATCTGGAAAGGAGAAGGAACCTGGGTAGGGTTTCTTCATGATGAGTCAGTGTAAAACTTCATCTGGGAATGAGAAGGAACCTGGGTAGGGTTGCTTCATGATGAGTCCGTGTAAAACTTCATCTGGGAATGAGAAGGAACCTGGGTAGGGTTGCTTCATTATGAGTCCATGTAAAACTTCATTTGGGTGTATGAGAAGGAACCTGGGTAGGGTTGCTTCATGATGAGTCCGTGTAAAGCTTCATCTGGGTGTATGAGAAGGAACCTGGGTAGGGTAGCTTCATGATGAGAAGGAATCCATGTAAGATTGCTTCATGATGAGCCCGTGTAAAGCTGCATTTGGAAGTCAAAAGGAACCCTTGTAAGATTGCTTCATTATGAGAAGAAATCCATGTAAGATTGCTTCATGATGAGCCCGTGTAAAGTTGCATCTGGTCACGTAGGTAGTTGCTCTGTCTTTCTTCAGAAACTAATCTTGGACCTATTGAAAATTGTTAATGATAGCCATCTGTTGATTGACCTTTTCCTGAAAAGGAAAAACGTTAGCTGCATGCAATGTCATGATGTATGAAATGCATGGTGTAATGATGTTCTCAAAGTAAATGAGATTGTGTCGTATGCATTTGTCATATATATGATATGATGCATGAAATGCGAAATGTTGTTGGAATGCATTTCTATCTTGGAAAATAAATCCTTGAAAAATGTTGGGGAGCCTTGGGAAATGAAATCATGGACCGCTGATGTGGATGAAGAGTAAGCTCCTCTTCGGACCTTGCTTTAGGATGTTTCCACTGGAGATTCCTGTTTTGTTGATTGAGCAGAAATTCCGTTGGGGAATACTGGCTTTGCTGGAGAAGGCTCTATGGAGAGTGTTGATTTTTGTTTGGGGAAAAGAGTTCAGGAGTCTCTGTTTCTCTACTGGGGAGTTATTTTGGGGAAGACTAAATTAACTGTTATCTGGTCGTATTCCAGGCTTCGCAGAAAATTTCTGAAGTTAACTGGTATCTGGTCGGTTTCCAGGCTTCGTAGTAACTTACTGGGGGTTGTAAAGTAGTCTTCTGGGGATAGGAGTTATGGTCCCTTGATTTGTAACAATCGGAGAGGCAAACTCAAACTGGGGAATCTGTAGTTTTTTGGGGAAATAAACCTTGTCGCCAGTCTGTTGGGAAGGATTCTTCTGAGATTGAAGCCCTAGCTGGGGATCATCCTACGAACAGGGTTTTGGGGGAGATTTGTCACTGCCCCTAGTAGTAGGTGTTTGTGGCACTGCCAAGAAGTGTTTGACTGTACGTAACCCTTTAATGGGATTCGCGTTCAATGCCCCGAGTGATTCAGCTACAGACCTGCCTCTGGTATATTCAGCGTTTCTTGAGAGATTTCTTGGAATCTCGACTGGACTGCCCCAGGTTTATTGGACAGTGACACGTCGCGCCCCCTTGCTTATAGGAGATTTGTTTTTGGAAGTGTCTTCCCACTTGAAGTGATTTTATTCATTGAGAGAATTTTCGTTCACTGGATATTCGTCGTGCGAATTTCTCTGCTGTCAAACAATTAGCTATATGCAAATAGCGATATTCAAATAATGCAAATTTTAGGCTTGTCTTGAAGTTTTGAAAATGTGTTTTAGCAAGTAAATAGAATTTTGTAAGAACATGAATTCAACTCAAGATTTACAGCAAGCCTTACAGGAGTCAGGATACCTTTTGCAATAGTATGCTTTCGAACTAACCCATGATTCAATTAGGACTTTTAAAGGGTTGTAACGTGGCTTGGTTCACGGTTTAAGAAACAAAGGATAAAGGCTCAAATTTTATTTGTACCCAACCCGTTCTTCGTAATGTTTTTCAGCCCTAAACGCAGTTAATTGTGCGTTCGAACTTCAATGACGTTTTGGTGATGGTTCAGACGAGTTTAGTTTATTGGAAGGCAGTCATTTTTTGCAACATTTTTCATGTTGGTCGAGGATCTATAGTGACCTCTTTTTTGGTTTATTATCCCTGATTCTGCCTGACCGTTCTTGTTTTGAGATTACAGCCAGCGGGATGCCCCTGTTTTTTTCTTAAGTCTCTGTGATACGGTGGGAGAACTGACTTTAGGTTTTGCGTTTGTGTTCGCAAATGTTTCGATTGAGCAAGAGTCGCCACCGACTTTTTATTTTATCCTAAGGAAAGGTTAAAAAGCACAGCAAAAACCTTTGAGATGTTTTCTTGGGTTCGGGGAGTAGATTATAGAAAGGGAAGGTATTAGCACCCTTTCTATCCATGGTTATCCATGGGCTCTTAGTTACTTGCTTAGATCAACTTGCCTTGATTTTCAATTGTTTGAAATGGTGCTTTAAATTGTTTGAAATGGTGCTTTGTGTGTGGGCTTGAAAAATGTTTTGAAAAGAGGCCAATGTGGTGGCAACCTTTGTAATGATCCATGTTGGGATGTATACAAAGGTGTATGTCTTTTGAAAAGTTTTCAATGTTTTTGAAAGTTGTTTTGAAAGTGTGTTGTGATGTGTGTTTTTGAAAAGATAGGCAAGTGTTTTTGTTTTGCAAGTTGGCAAGTAACCAAGAGTTGTCTACTCCTAAATTTACTCAAAGATCTTTGCTATGTTTTAACCCTTTTAACAATTTTGTTCCACCATTGTATTTGGTGGACAATCTTGTGTTAGGATGTGAACGGGACGGGTGCGGGTCATCGTTTAGACCATTATTGCAATGGTGCCAAGTGTCTTTGGCAACTTTTTCCTTTAAGGGACTTGATCATTTTTTAGGCAACTTTCGAAAGCGTCATCGAGGGACTATGATCATTTGGTATTGTTTTGTTTTGCCAAAGACACCTAACATGCAACATGGCCCATTATTGAAGGCAACAAGTGGAGTAACCCTAGGGGTGCAAGTGTGATTGATGTTGTCCATTTTCATGCTTTTTTGTCTTTGAATTAGGTCAAGCTATTTGTTTGATTGATTTTTGCATACAAAACCCTAAGTCTATCATGGTATAATTAGAAAGCTTTAAAGTGCGAAATTTAAAGTCCTAAACTATTACAACACAATTATGGGATGGGGGGTACAAATGTTCAAATGGGGGATATTTAGCAAGAAAAATTAAATCTAAACTATTACATCCAAATTGAATATAAAAATTATTTAATATACAATAAAAATAAAATAAAATATGCAAGATGCAAAAAATGATTTTTATATGTATGTAAAAAGGTATTTTCATGTGTCAAATAAACAAAAATAAAAAGGATAATTTTTGGGTATTTTGTGTTTTTAGGGCAAAACCCTAATTTTATAAATAAAAGGTATTAATTATTTATTATATACAACATTTATTAATTATGTACAAAAAATAAATAAAAAAAGGAAGTATATTGTAAAAAAAAGTATTTTTGAGGTTAAATATTAATAAAAATAAAAATGTATTATTTTTATGTTTTTTCCGTAAATATTCTAATAAATATATAAGTATTTATATTATTTACTAAATATATTAAATATGTACAAAAAATAAAATATTTATTATTTACAAAAAGAAAAGTATATTTTTTAGGAAATGTTTTCAAGAGATAAAATAAAAATAAAATCAGAAAATAAAATGTATTTTGTATTTTTTAGTACTTTAAATAAAAGGATATATGTGTTATTTATATGTATAAACTCAAATAAAACAAATAAAATTCAAATAAAATGCAAAAATTGTTGAAAAAATGTTTTTAATATTTTTTATATTTTGGCAAAAAATAACAAGTCAGAAATAAAAAAGAAAAAGTCAAAAAATGATAAAAATAAACACAATGGGCCAGGGGGGTGTATGTGAAATAAAGTGGTGCAAAAAGGAAAACAAAACAGGCCCAGCCCAAGTCTACCTTCTTCAACCTCCAGCCAGTTTGTTTCAAAAAACGCGCGTTTCTCATGCTGATTCAAACATCCTGATTCTTGGACTTTCAAGCAAAACTTATAACACAAAAAATGTCAAGCATCAAATCACGAATCCATACATACCAAGAACTTGATCTAACTCTCAGAAATGAGAGAGAATTTCTTCTCCCCCAATTCCTGACCTAACTTTTTCCTAATGTTCAGGTTCCAAATACTCTTAGCACACACAATATAAATGAAAAGTAACTATATGGATGGCTTCAGGGCTATGATTAGAACATGTTTTCTTCACAAACTTAAGCCTAACTATGCCTGGATAGAGAGATAGAAGTTCAAAAACTTACCTATTCAGCTTGATTCGTGTATGACAATGGAGGTACTTTCAATGCAATGTGAGGACTTGTATAGCTTGCTTGAAGTTCAGGGATGCTTCTCCAATGCTTGGTGTGTTTTGAATCTTGCTATATCAAGCTACAGAAGTCAACCTGCAAGAGAGAAAAGTGAAAATGGCACACTTGGTTAGAGGTGTTACAGTTCGTATCCAATGCTTGGGATAGTTTGTATGGGTGGTAGGGAGTGTGTTTGAACTGGTTTTGGTCAAGGTGCACGAATGGATTGAGTTGTGGACCTCAATCTGCAGCAGGTGCCCTGTTTTTGCAAGAGGATGGTGTTTCTGTGTTTTAGGAGGTATTGGAAGTGGTTGGCTCGTGTTTTAGGTCAGGCTTGATGTTTGGAAAATGTTCACAATGTTTGCTTAGGCTTGTATTAACAGGAACTCAATGTTGTGTTTCAAAATGCAAGTTTCTTCTAATGTAAGCAAAAGTTGTCAAGTTGGTTTACAAGCTTATGCAGGCCCCCTAAACATGTTGCCTCAATCCCTCTTGATCAGTGTGATTAGTTCCTGAACTTCTGCCTAGAAGATATGCTTTGGTACTTCTTTGATTTGCTTTTGACATAAAGCACCTCTTTACAAGAATGGATAACTTGCTTTTTCCATTTATGGCTTAATTCTTCATGTAATGTCCAAATGCACAAAATAATGCTAGAACACAATGGATTGGCATTTAATTATTGAGTGTAAATGAGATTAGAGGCCTGTAACTAGCTTGCACATGCTGATTTCAAAAATGCATAAGTTATGAATATGTACATGGCTTATGAACAAAGTGACTTTTGCCCATATTGACAAATTCAATTCTCCCTAACCACAAGGGTGTTTGAGATGTTCTTGGACAATTTGGAAAGCTTGGAATGTGTACTACAATCCATCTTTGTAATGCAATTTGAGATTCCAAGTGGAATCATGTGAAAAGTGGTCATGAAGTTAGGCAAAAATCCTGCCTAGAATAGGTCAAAAAATTTCTAAGTTAAGAATGTTTTGCACCCTTATTCCAAAAATCATAACTTGAGCTACAAGCTTCTTTTGAGGAAACTTTGTGAATCAAAGTTGTAGATTTTGCAATGGACTATAACTTTCATGTTTTGAGTTTTGTTTGAATCCAAATGTATCTTGATGAAAAAATGGGACAAAGTTAGGAAAAAATTAGGAATTTTCATAACTTAGAAAATTTCTAAGTTATGAAATTTCTTCATTTCAAACCCTAATTTGTGATTTTTGATTTCTTGATGAACAAGTTTCATAATTTGACATATTTTGATGAAAAATGAATCTTGACACTTGATTTTTACCAAAAAGTCAAAGTTTGACTTTTCAGTATACAGTCAAATTTTGCTCAGTTGACTGGAAAATTCATCTGTCAATCTTGTGCATTTGGGATCTTTTGAATTTGTTGAACATGTCAAGACAATGCCATTGAGTCCTTGAGTCCAAATGTGAGCTTGGTTTTCCATTGGCTAGGTCAAACAGTCAAAAATTGCCTTTGTGCAGTCAAAACCCTAAAAATGACCATTTTGCCCTTTTGGTGATCTGATCAAATTTCTTGTGGAATTGTGATCCAAACTTGATAAAATGGTCCATATGAGTTCATAATGTTGATGTGGGTCAAAAATCATGAGGTTTGACTGTCAATTGACCACAGTTGACTTTTTCCCCAATACAGCTGATTTATAGGTCGACTGTCCAATTGACTGGAAAAAGATTGGAATCAAGGCTTGAAACTTGGTATGGATAAACTTGTGAGTCCAACATGAAGCATGAAAGTCATTTTGGGCCTTTTAGGTCAAAACATCTTTGTGCAAACTTAAACCCTAATTTGGGTCAACAGTGCAAGGAGGAGTCTTGAGTAGGGCAAACCCTAGCTTGATCTTGAGCTCCAAGGGTCTTGTGGTGAGAAAATGTTGAGGAAATGGGAGGGCAAATTTTGGGGTACAACAGTTGCCCCTGTTCAATCTTCTTGAACCTAAAGAGTTAGATTGGCAAGCTTGCCTTTTGCGACTCGAGGGTAAAAGGAGATTGGACACTAGAGTGCCCTGAAATTTGCACTCGCATGCTGGAGTATCAGCAATGTGATGTCGGGAATGGGCTTATAGATGCCATTTGGAGAAATGGTGGATAGGAGGATGGGCTTATAGATGCCATCTGGAAACGTGACAGAACCTTGTCGGGAATGAGCTTATAGATGCCATTTGGAAGGGTTAATCGCGTAAGAGATTCCTTAGCAAGAACTTGTGTATTTTGAGAAAGAAAGATGGTTTCCTGGCCTGTTACAGGTGTTGATCTTCAAACTCTTCATGCAGATATGCCCTGGCTAGGTACAGGTATCGAATCTACAATTAGTTGCTCACAGATGTGCCCTGGCTAGATACAGGAATCGAATCTGGAACTTCAAAAGGTTGCTTACAGACGTGCCCTGGCTGGATACAGGTATCGAATCTCTAAACTCTTCATGCAGATGTGCCCTGGCTAGATACAGGTGTCGAATCCACAATCAGTCACTCACAGACATGCCCTGGCTAGATACAGGAATCGAATCTGGAATTGGTCGTCTACAGATATGCCCTGGCTGGATACAGGAATCGGATCTGGAATTTGCAAATGGTTGGTAGAGATAGCTTTCCTGGCTGGATACAGGTGTAAACCTCTGACCTGGAAATGAAAGATAATTTCCTGGCCTGTTACAGGGGTTGATCTTCAAACTCTTCATGCAGATATGCCATGGCTAGATACAGGTATCGAATCTACAATTAATCACTCACAGATGTGCCATGGCTAGATACAGGAATCGAATCTGGAATTGCGATAGTTGATAGTAATCATCTTTGGATTGACCTTTTCCTGAAAAGGCAAAACATCAGTTGTATGCAATGTCATGATGTATGAAATGCATGATGTCATGATGCTCAAAATGAGATATGGTTGTATGCACTTTATCCTGTATGTAAACAAGATGTATGAAATGTGAAATGTCTATGGATGTATTTTCGTCTAGGAAAATAAATCCTTGACGAGTGTTGGGAACTTGTTGAATCCTGGGCTGATGTTGAAGAGTAGAGTTCTTCGTTTCCGCTGGGGATGACGGTTGCAAGAATAAACCGGTAGCAGAAGATGACTCTGTTGGGGAATAAACTTGTTGGAGAGATTGCTCTGCAGGGAATTACTCTATGGGAAGAGATACTTTGATGAGGTTTTGATGAGGGCTCCGTTGGGGATCCCACTGATGTTGTGTTAGGGAACTTGATGAACTCCACTGGGGATAGGAAGAACTTCGCCGAGGACGATTTTTCCATGGTAATTAGCTGAGAATAACCCAGTTATTCCCTGGTGGGGAAATAACCTTTGAATAAAGCCGGGGAGATGCGTTCGTTCGCTACAGGGGATAAGCTTCCAGAATCTACTGGGGATAAGCTTCAGAATCTACTGGGGAGATTGATTCAACTTTCCTGGGGAAACTTTTCAGACTGTACTGGGGTGTTGGTATTTCACCGGGGAACAAATCTTATATTAAGACTGCCGGGGAGGCTTGCTGAGGAATATCTATACTCCACTGGGGGAATGTTGAGATCTTCTGGGGATACCCAAATTCCTTAAGGCTGGCAGTAGACTAACTCTGCTTAGGGAGAGTATCGTTGACTTGCTAGGGGAATATTGTGCCTTGTCAGGGCTGATAGGAAACCAACTCTACTTGAGGAGAGTATTGCTAAAATCTAGTCTTACTCTGTGGGGAGTTGAGGTAACTTGGTTACGTTCTTCAGTCGAACCTACCTTGGCACCTTGGTGGATAGAGCAACTAGATTGCTTAGACAATTCTTTATTGCCCCTGTTTCTGATGTCACCTGTAATCAGTCCTTTGTTTTGCATGCAACTATTCATGATTAGCAATTAATGTCAAATGCATATATCAAAAATGAACATTGGACGTTCTTCACAACACAAAACAGAAAAAAGGAAAAACAATGGATAATTTGTCTGAGAAATTGAACTTGTATTGATTTTGAAATTTGCCTGTAAATAGGCGTTTTGTGTACAGGAGGCTGACGTCCTAGTAAGAGAACGTCGCCGAGCAAAATAGAGTTTATATAATTTTGTGAAAAGGAAACAAAACAGCTATGTGAAAAATAATCCCTCTGGGTTCCAACTCTGCTATCGCCTTTATGTCTTCAAGCGTCTTATCACTTTGTTGTTTAGTTGAAGATGAAGCTGATTGATTGGAGTCATCTGAGCCCGATAGTTGATACGGAATTCTGGATGCAAGGTGATCCAACGAGACATAGTATTACCCTTTATCCCTAACTTTTTCCTGGACCACCCTTTCGGGTTTTCAGTCCACCGGGATACCCATATTTGCCCAAGCCGCCTTTTCAGGTTTTTGACTTGCCGGGTGTACAGATTTTTTTCATTTCATCCCTTATTTTTGCTCGAACCCTTTTGGTTCGCCGAGAAGCCCTTATTTTTGCCTAGGTGTGTCAACCTAGTGGGTCTTTAGTTCATGCGTAGTATCTTTTTACTATGTCTGCATTGGCGGGGTGAGGAAGGTCGTCACCATCCATGGTGGTTAGAATCATAGCCCCTCCTGAGAAGATATGTTTAACCACAAATGGCCCTTCGTACGTAGGGGTCCATTTTCCCCTGGTATCACTTTGAGGAAGAATGATGCGCTTCATTACCAGGTCTCCGACTTGATACTCTTGTCGTATGACCTTCTTGTTAAATGCCCTGATCATCGGTTTTTGGTACGTCTGACCATGACAAATAGCAGTGAGTCTTTTTTCATCAATTAGGTTTAATTGATCAAGTTGAGTCTGGATCCAGTCATCTTTGCTCAAACCTTCATCCTTCATTATTCGGAGAGAGGGTATCTGGACTTCAATAGGCAAGACTGCCTCCATGCCATAGACCAAGGAAAAGGAAGTTGCCCCTGTTGACGTCTGTGCTGAGGTACGGTACCCATGAAGAGCAAACGGTAACATCTCGTGCCAATCTTTGTAGGTCACTGTCATCTTCTGCACAATCTTCTTGATGTTTTTATTTGCCGCTTCGACAGCCCCATTCATCTTCGGCCGGTAAGGTGAAAAGTTGTGGTGCTGTATCTTGAATTGCTCGCAGAGCTCAGTGATCATTTTGTTGTTAAGATTGGTACCATTGTCCGTAATGATCCTCTCAGGTACACCATATCGACAGATCAGGTTGTGCTGAATGAACCGTGCCACGACGTTCTTGGTTACGGTAGCGTAGGAAGCTGCTTCAACCCACTTTGTGAAGTAATCAATCGCTACCAAGATGAAGCGGTGCCCGCTAGATGTCGTAGGTCGGATCTCTCTGGTCATATCAATGCCCCACATTGCAAAAGGCCAAGGTGTTGTCAAGACGTTCAGAGGAACCGGAGGAATGTGCACCTTATCAGCATAGATCTGGCATTTGTGACACGTCCGAGAATGTTGATAACAGTCGGCTTCCATTGTGGATAAGAAATATCCTGCCCGAAGGATTTTCTTTGCCATGGTATGTCCACTGGAATGTGTTCCGAATGTACCTTCATGTAGTTCTGCCATGATCTTTTCTGCTTCAGTCTTATCCACACAACGCAGTAAGGTTGAATCATGGTTCCGCTTGTACAGAATGTCGTTGCTGAGGAAGAACTTTGCCGCGAACCTTCTCAAGAACTTCTTGTCATTAACAGATGTGCCTTCGGGGTATTCTTGAGCTTCCAGGTACCTCTTCACTTCATGATACCAGGGTTTTTCAGTTACCTCTTCAGCCTCAAGATCACAGCAATATGCAGGTTCGTCCAATTTCCAGATAATGATCCGGGGAGCCTCATTGTCCCATTTGACTTTGAACATGGAAGACATCGTATCTAGTGCGTCCACTAACTGATTCTCCTCTCTTGGTAAGTGTTCAAAAGGTATCTCTTCGAAGTGGGGAAGCAATGTCAGCACATACTCCTTGTAAGGAATAAGATTTGGGTGTTTCGTATCCCACTCGCCTTTGACCTGATTGATCACGAGAGCGGAATCTCCGAAGACACTCAGAAATTTGATCCTTAAGTCAATTGCAGCTTGAAGACCCATGATAGATGCCTCATACTCTGCCATGTTGTTGGTGCAGTTGAAACATAGTCGGGCAGTGAGTGGAGTATGAGTGCCTTTAGGGGATATGATCACAGCGCCGATTCCATTACCCAAAGCGTTCGAGGCTCCGTCAAAGTGCATAGACCATCGGGATCCTTCCTCAGGTCCTTCATCCGGTCCAGGTACTTCACAATCAGTCACTACCATGATATCCTCATCTGGAAATTCAAAGTTCATAGATTGGTAGTCGTCCACTGCTTGGTGTGCCAAATGGTCTGCCAATACACTTCCCTTGATTTCTTTTGGAGTCGTGTACTGGATGTCATATTCCGTCAAGATCATTTTCCATCTTGCTATTCTCCCAGACAGAGCAGGCTTTTCGAATATATACTTGATTGGATCCATTTTTGAAATCAATAGAGTAGTGTGAGTCAACATATACTGTCTCAGCCGGCGAGCAGCCCATACCAAAGCGCAGCAAGTTTTCTCGAGCAGTGAGTATCGGGTCTCACAGTCAGTAAACTTTTTGCTAAGGTAATAAATGGCGTGTTCTTTTCGGCCAGACTCGTCATGCTGCCCCAGCACGCACCCCATTGAGTTGTCCAGTACAGTCAAGTATAAGATTAGAGGTCTCCCTTCAACCGGCGGCATAATAATGGGTGGTTCTTGGAGATACTCTTTGATTCTTTCGAAAGCGGCCTGACATTCATCGTTCCAACGTACTACTTGATCTTTCTTCAACAGCTTGAAGATTGGTTCACAGGTAGCAGTTAGATGCAAGATGAATCGGGCAATGTAGTTCAACCGTCCTAGAAAGCCTCTGACTTCTTTCTCTGTCTTGGGAGTTGGAATCTCTTGTATGGCTTTCACTTTGGCAGGGTCCACTTGAATGCCTTTGTCGCTTACGATGAAACCTAGCAATTTTCCAGATCTCACCCCAAAGGTGCACTTGTTTGGGTTCAACCTCAGCTTGTACAACTTCAGGCGGTCAAACAGCTTCCGTAAATGGTCAAGGTGTTCCTCCTCAGTTTGGGACCTTACAATCATATCGTCGACGTATACTTCTATCTCATGGTGGATCATATCATGAAATAAAGCAACCATGGCACGTTGGTAGGTTGCCCCAGCATTTTTCAACCCAAAATGCATGACCTTGTAGCAAAAGGTGCCCCACTGAGTAATAAAAGTGGTCTTCTCCATGTCTTCAGGAGCCATCTTGATCTGATTATAACCGGAGAAACCGTCCATGAAGGAGAAAACTTTATGCTGAGCAGTGTTGTCAACCAGAACGTCGATATGAGGCAGAGGGAAACCATCCTTAGGGCTTGCCCTGTTCAAATCCCTGTAATCAACACACATTTGGACCTTACCATCTTTCTTCGGCACTGGAACCACGTTGGCAACCCACTGAGGGTAAGAAGTCACTTCTAGAAACCCGGCATCAAATTATTTCATAACCTCGGCTTTGATTTTCTCGGACATTTCTGGACGCATACGGCGGACCTTTTGTTTAACCGGAGGGCAGTCTTCCTTGGTAGGCAGGTGATGAACCACAATGTCGGTATCCAACCCAGGCATGTCTTCGTAAGACCAGGCAAAGATTTCCACATAGTCATGCAGCATCTGAATCAACCGTTGTTTCACACTGAGCTCTAGATTGGCACCAATCTTGACTTCCTTTCTGTCTGTCTCGGTACCCAGATTTACCGTTTCCACTGGCTCTTCATGTGGCTGAATGGCCCTCTCTTCCTGGAGTAGTAGTCTTGCAAGTTCACCAGGCACTTCGCAATCATCTTCACCTTCGTCTTCGGCTAAGTTGATCGGATTTTCGAAGTCATAACTGGCAGTAGCAGAGTCGTTACCAGTGAGATCTAGAGTGGATTGGAACCTGTATGAGTGAGTGTGTGTAAATATAGCTGTTTTGCAATATATAATAAAGAAAGAAAAGGATCACAAGATTTTGAAATGCAACAAACGTCCAATGTTTTTATTGATGATATATGAAAATGACACACAAAAGCCCTCACAAATGAAGCCACGGTGCCCCGGGCAGGACACCGAGCCAAAAAAGTTTCAACATATTGTTTGTTACAAATTGAAAACAAAAGAGTTCATTACTGAGTGACAAAAGTAATAGGTGTGAAGTCTTTGGCAGTCCAGTTGCTTGGTCCACCGTCGGTTGTTGGGTAGATCCAGCTGTCGAATTCAGATTCCTCCACGTCGTCTTCAATAGCATTCACTCCCGGGTTGGTGATGAACACAGGAGATTTTCCAATTCTTGCCTTACGAAAAGCCCTTTAAGCTTCTGCAGTGAAGCCCAAACCAAACTTGTCAGTCTTCGGAGTAAAGTCAGGAAGTCGGCCCCAATTTGCACACTCACCCTTCTCAATCACAGCCCGGGCATCCTTTAAGGAAGCCATCCTCAAAGGAGGGTCTTCAATCACCGTTTCAGCTGATGCCAGTGTCTGAGGTGCCTCTTCAAAGTGCTGGAATGGAGTCTCAATGAATTCCCCATCCATCTCTATGTAACGGAACGAGTTGAGGTGGCTGACCATATATTCTTCTTCCCCTTGAACTGTCACGATCTTCCCCCTAACCGGGTACTTAAGCTTCTGATGTAGTGTGGAGGTCACAGCTCCAGCCTTGTGGATCCATGGACGATCCAGCAAACAAGAATAGGAGGGTCGGATATCCATTACATAGAAAGTAGAATCAAAAACTTGAGAGCCAACCCTGATCGGAATGTCAACTTCCCCATGTACCATCCTTTTCAAACCGTCAAAGGCCCGGACCACAATGTTACTAGGCTTGAGCTCTAAACCCTCACAATCCAACCTATCTAGGGCCTTCTTGGACAATACGTTTAATGAAGAACCGGTGTCTACCAACACATGGGCAAGAGTAGTTCCCCTGCATTCAATGGAGACATGCAGGGCGTCGTTATGGTTCTTTCCTTTGGCAGTCAGATCGACGTCAGAGAAGCCCAAACCATTATCAGCAGTCAAGTTAGCCACACAATCAGTAAATTGATCAGCAGGCGTTTCTTGTGGCACATGGGCCGTCTTCAGGAAGGAAATCAGGGCCTTGGCATGGGCCTCTGAACACAACAACAGTGATAGCATAGAAATCTTCGATGGGGTGTGCCCCAACTGCTCAACTACATTGAAATCACTTTTCTTGATAATCTTGAGAATCTCTTCCATCTCTTGCTGGGAAGCTTCAACAGTGGTTGTCTTCGGTGCCTCCGTCAGGGCAGGCAAATCAGTAGCAATCCCTTTGCCCCGAGCGTCAGATGACTCGGCAGCAGGGGTAGAAACAGGAACTTGATTAGGAAGGGGAGCAGGCACACTTGCAGGTGTGATGATAAGAGGTTTCTGAATAGCTGGTGGCGCAATATCTGGTGAGAACAGCCTACCACTGCGAGTAATTTTGGCAGGCCCGATGATGTTACTGACGCCGGTACTTGTATCAAACTCTTGTTTTATTCCAAGAACATAAACATCTGCCCCATAGTGCCATGGGACAGCTTTGTCGGATGTATAGGGGAGGGGCCCCGGAACAGTGATGATGATAGGAGCAATCTTCTGAGCGGACATGATTTTGACAGGCTTCTTTGAGAGAGCCTTAGGAGGTTTGTTGAAAATAGTGACAATAGAAACTTCTTCGGTAGGGGTAGCAGGAACAGTAATATTCTCGAACAAGATCTCTTTGCTATCCATCAGGCTTTGGATACCTGATTTCAGCAATGGACAACTAACAGGTGAAACAGCACATAGCAGGCAACCTTTACCACATCCCGGAAATAAACCGGCTAGCAACAGGTTCTTCTTGACAGTCAACAGCGGAGTGACAATCTCTTCCACGGAGGCTACATATCGGTCTTCTTCCACAACATTCACTCCATGCTGGGGCATGGGAGCAGTCACAACATTGGGCCTTTCGGGCGCCTCAAACTGTATTTCTTTAGCATCAATAAGATCCTGAACCTTATTCCTCAGAGCCCAGCAGTCGTCCGTAGTATGCCCCGGGCTATTAGAGTGATAAGCGCAGCGGGCATTGGGGTTGTACTTTGGAGAGGCCGTGTTCACGACCTTCGGAGCTTTTTTGACAGTTACCAGATTGGTTGACAGTAGTTGCGGCAAAATCTGAGACAGGGTCATGCTAAGCCGAGTGTACTGCCTTTTAGGCCTCTCACCCCTTGGTTGGTTGAACTGCTGAGGAGCAGCAATAGGCTTTGAAATTACCAATGCATTGATAGCTTGGCGGCGTTCCGGCTTAATTTGTCTTCTGGGACCATAAACAGCATTGGCTTCCTTCTTGAAGGGCTTCTTTTCAGTACTCGCGGAGGCACCTTTCTGTATCTTCCCCGACTTGATACCAGCTTCTATCCTCTCACCAGTTAAGATCAGGTCTGTGAACCCGGCAGAAGAATTACCAATCAGATGGTTAAAGAATGGACCAGACAAGTTCCTCAGGAACATGTCAACAAGTTCACGGTCAGTCAGCGGTGGCTGCACCCTGCCAGCCAGGTCTCTCCACTTTTGCGCATACTCCTTGAATCCTTCGCCCGTCCCTAGTGACATGCCCTGGAGTTGGGTACGCGTGGGAGCGAGGTCAGAATTATACTGATACTGTTTATAAAATGCAGTAGCCAAGTCCTCCCAGTTTCGGATACTGGCTCCATCCAGCTGATAGAACCACTCGAGTTGAGCCCCCGAAAGGATATCCTGAAAGAAATGGATCCATAGGTTCTTGTCTGCAGTGTAAGGTTGGATCTTCCTTACATATGATCTGAGATGCATCTTCGGGCAGGATAGCCCGTCATTTCTTGCAAAAACTGGCACTTTGAACTTCGGGGGGATCACAATTCCAGCAACTAAACCCAAATCTTCGAAATCTAAGCCGGGAACTCTCTGCAGCTCCATAGCTGCCAACCTGTCTTCCAAGCCTTTGTACTTATCATCGGCGGGCGGGTATTGTTGCTCAGAGTAATCTTCGTCCTCTTCAGCCTCCTCTTCTTCAACTTCGGATTCGGAAGGTACCGCAGCCGCATTTCCTTTATTGGTTCCCTCTTCAGATGTAGGGGGAAATTCAAGAACTCTTCTGGCTTCACCCTCAAACCTTCTTCCTAGGGTAGCCACCCCGATTCTTTTCTTCTTCTTTTTCACTTGCTCTTTGTTCCCAAGCAGGGCTTTTAGATCCTCCTGACCCTTAGCCAAGGTCATCAGGAGATGTTGAAACTGTGAGTTCTGAGACTGCAAGTCCTTGACCGTCTGTTCGAGATCCATCTTACTGAAATAAACAGCAGAAAGATAAGGAAACCTGGTGTGGAGACCTGCTTATGCGCATGATGAATGATATGCTTATGTATGCAATGCATTCAAGGATTTAGCAAATTCAAAATTGTTGCAAACAAAAAGAACGCACGTCATATTAATAAGAAGAAATTTGTCAGTACATAAATGCCCCATGGGCCAAATATTACAAAAAACTTCTCAAGGTAAAAAGACGTTGCGCATCCTCTTTGGTGCGATGTAGGTGTTGAGGGTCTCTTCCTCATGGAGTCGGCGAGTAAGCTCCAAAACCTTCTTCTCACTGGCGTAGAAGCTGGCTTCAAAAGTGTTTCGTTCCTCCTTGAGTTGGATCCAACTCTTCTGCATCTCCTCCCACGATGTAGGCATGTCAGGATATAGGATGGTGTAGGGAACCTCTCCTTCCTTAACGGGCTCTTTAATCACAGGGAGAACATGAGGGTAAGGCATCATTAGACTCTGGGCTCGGGTTCGTACCCACTTGAGATAAGGCTCAAGAGGGATGGAGTTCTTGTGCCCCAGTGTCTTGCTGTCTACCTTGTTAGGCATCCTCCAAGCTCTGGTGAATTTTTGGCGAAGTCCTTGCGCATCGTTGTCGAAGTCAAAAACTAGGTCAGGAATCAACATGTCGTGAGGGCCATCCCTCCGTGCATATCCAAATTCTCTCAAAGCTAGACAAGGGTTGTAGGTAATGCCTCCTCTAATGCCAAGCAATGGAACATTAGGGAACTCTCCACAATGATCGACGATGATGACATTTTCTCTGGACCGAGAACACCAATGTACATCAGAGTGAGTAAGGGTCATCAACCGTTGTGACCACCTTAATCCTTGGTCATTCTTCAAAACAGATTGTGGAAGCTGTGAAATAAACCACCTTGCAAGGAGAGGAGTACAGCACATGAGAACACCCCTCTTTCTCATTGTTCGTGTGTAAAATGAGTGAAGAATGTCCCCAAGCAATGTTGGTATTGGATTTCTGGATAAGAAGATTTTGACGGCATTGACATCTATAAGCTGGTCAGAATTTGGGAACAAGACCAACCCATAAATGAGGAGTGCCACAATTTCCTCAAAGGCTTGTAGATCCAATGAATTCTAACACTCTTGTGCCTTCTCAAACAAGAATTTTGCCAAGAAGCCTTTGACACCGCTTTTGGTTTCCCAATGCCCCTTGATGTCAGATGGTTGCAAGTGTAGTGCTTGAGCAACATCTTCAGGCTTTGGTTCTTTTTCTGTACCGTTGTAGGGTAGTTGATTAAGAATAGGAATTCTCAAGAGTTGAGAAAATTCCTCCAAAGTGGACATCAATTGATAGTCGGGGAAAGTGAAACAGTGGTGAAGGGGGTCAAAGAACTGGAACAACACCTTTACCATGTCCTCTTCAATGCTGGTGTTGACTAGGCTGAGCAGTCTACCATGTCTTTCACTGAAGGGAGAGTTTTCCGGAATCCTGGATGTGAGCTCCTTGAGTTGAGGAGGGATTCTCACAAGGTTGACTTGGATAGTTTTCCTGCGAAGGATTTCCATGACCTACAAAACAAGAACAAAGATGAAGATCCAAACCCTTGAAATGGTTAGTGAGTGCATATGATGCTTTATGATGTTCATGATGTATGCACAAACATATGTACAAGCAATTCACACCAAACCCTAGTTTCAGGCTTGCATGGGGTTTCATAGGTAAGTACCCTCTTGAGTGTAGTTGGCTTAAAAACATGTCCTATAAATAGTAACCGGGTTCTAAGGAGCTTAATATCGTTGGATTGTTTTCCATGTTCATTGTTTTAGTTTAGCCACTTAACTAGCGACCAAAATATTCCAAGAAAACAACCCTCAATGAGTATAGTATCGAGGATCTACCAACTTCGGACTGCACCAAAGCCGGTCATCTCACTACCCCTAATGAAAGGCCAAGATGGTCAAGTAAGGTTCTAGGTCATTAGTGCTTAGTGACATCACTCAGCGGCCCCGTACTCTCCTTGATTGAACTCAAGGGTTACCGGTACTCACAAATATGTCGCACTAATATAGCTATTGCTTCAACCGTGTCGGTATACCCCGCACAGTTTCCACAACGTATTGCTATCTATGAATGTTTCCCCAAATCCGGGTGTAGGATTGCAAACCCAAACAAGAGAGCCAAGATATAAAGCAATCAAAGCAAACAAATAGTCATGCAAGAGGGTGATCTAGGCCCTAAGGTTACTCCACTTTAAAGTTCTCCCCAGCAGAGTCGCCAGTTCTGTGATACGGTGGGAGAACTGACTTGAGGTTTTACGTTTGTGTTTGCAAATGTTTCGGTTGAGCAAGAGTCGCCACCGACTTTTTATTTTATCCTAAGGAAAGGTTAAAAAGCACAGCAAAAACCTTTGAGATGTTTTCTTGGGTTCGGGGAGTAGATTATAGAAAGGGAAGGTATTAGCACCCTTTCTATCCATGGTTATCCATGGGCTCTTAGTTACTTGCTTAGATCAACTTGCCTTGATTTTCAATTGTTTGAAATGGTGCTTTCAATTGTTTGAAATGGTGCTTTGTGTGTGGGCTTGAAAAATGTTTTGAAAAGAGGCCAATGTGGTGGTAACCTTTGTAATGATCCATGTTGGGATGTATACAAAGGTGTATGTCTTTTGAAAAGTTTTCAATGTTTTTGAAAGTTGTTTTGAAAGTGTGTTGTGATGTGTGTTTTTGAAAAGATAGGCAAGTGTTTTTGTTTTGCAAGTTGGCAAGTAACCAAGAGTTGTCTACTCCTAAATTTACTCAAAGATCTTTGTTATGTTTTAACCCTTTTAACAATTTTGTTCCACCATTGTATTTGGTGGACAATCTTGTGTTAGGATGTGAACGGGACGGGCATGGGTCATCGTTTAGACCATGATTGCAATGGTGCCAAGTGTCTTTGGCAACATTTTCCTTTAAGGGACTTGATCATTTTTTAGGCAACTTTCGAAAGCGTCATCGAGGGACTATGATCATTTGGTATTGTTTTGTTTTGCCAAAGACACCTAACATGCAACATGGCCCATTATTGAAGGCAACAAGTGGAATAACCCTAGGGGTGCAAGTGTGATTGATGTTGTCCATTTTCATGCTTTTTTGTCTTTGAATTAGGTCAAGCTATTTGTTTGATTGATTTTTGCATACAAAACCCTAAGTCTATCATGGTATAATTAGAAAGCTTTAAAGTGCGAAATTTAAAGTCCTAAACTATTACAACACAATTATGGGATGGGGGGTACAAATGTTCAAATGGGGGATATTTAGCAAGAAAAATTAAATCTAAACTATTACATCCAAATTGAATATACAAATTATTTAATATACAATAAAAATAAAATAAAATATGCAAGACGCAAAAAATGATTTTTATATGTATGTAAAAAGGTATTTTCATGTGTCAAATAAACAAAAATAAAAAGGATAATTTTTGGGTATTTTGTGTTTTTAGGGCAAAACCCTAATTTTATAAATAAAAGGTATTAATTATTTATTATATACAACATTTATTAATTATGTACAAAAAATAAATAAAAAAAGGAAGTATATTGTAAAAAAAAGTATTTTTGAGGTTAAATATTAATAAAAATAAAAGTGTATTATTTTTATGTTTTTTCCCTAAATATTCTAATAAATATATAAGTATTTATATTATTTACTAAATATATTAAATATGTACAAAAAATAAAATATTTATTATTTACAAAAAGAAAAGTATATTTTTTAGGAAATGTTTTCAAGAGATAAAATAAAAATAAAATCAGAAAATAAAGTGTATTTTGTATTTTTTAGTACTTTAAATAAAAGGATATATATGTTATTTATATGTATAAACTCAAATAAAACAAATAAAATTCAAATAAAATGCAAAAATGGTTGAAAAAATGTTTTTAATATTTTTTATATTTTGGCAAAATATAACAAGTCAGAAATAAAAAAGAAAAAGTCAAAAAATGATAAAAATAAACACAATGAGCCAGGGGGTGTATGTGAAATAAAGTGGTGCAAAAAGGAAAACAAAACTCAGGCCCAGCCCAAGTCTACCTTCTTCAACCTCCAGCCAGTTTGTTTCAAAAAACGCGTGTTTCTCATGATGATTCAAACATCCTGATTCTTGGACTTTCAAGCAAAACTTATAACACAAAAAATGTCAAGCATCAAATCACGAATCCATACATACCAAGAACTTGATCTAACTCTCAGAAATGAGAGAGAATTTCTTCTCCCCCAATTCCTGACCTAACTTTTTCCTAATGTTCAGGTTCCAAATACTCTTAGCACACACAATATAAATGAAAAGTAACTATATGGATGGCTTCAGGGATATGATTAGAACATGTTTTCTTCACAAACTTAAGCCTAACTATGCCTGGATAGAGAGATAGAAGTTCAAAAACTTACCTGTTCAGCTTGATTCGTGTATGACAATGGAGGTACTTTCAATGCAATGTGAGGACTTGTATAGCTTGCTTGAAGTTCAGGGATGCTTCTCCAATGCTTGGTGTGTTTTGAATCTTGCTATATCAAGCTACAGAAGTCAACCTGCAAGAGAGAAAAGTGAAAATGGCACACTTGGTTAGAGGTGTTACAGTTCGTATCCAATGCTTGGGATAGTTTGTATGGGTGGTAGGGAGTGTGTTTGAACTGGTTTTGGTCAAGGCGCACGAATGGATTGAGTTGTGGACCTCAATCTGCAGCAGGTGCCCTGTTTTTGCAAGAGGATGTGTTTCTGTGTTTTAGGAGGTATTGGAAGTGGTTGGCTCGTGTTTTAGGTCAGGCTTGATGTTTGTAAAATGTTCACAATGTTTGCTTAGGCTTGTATTGGCAGGAACTCAATGTTGTGTTTCAAAATGCAAGTTTCTTCTTATGTAAGCAAAAGTTGTCAAGTTGGTTTACAAGCTTATGCAGGCCCCCTAAACATGATGCCTCAATCCCTCTTGATCAGTGTGATTAGTTCCTGAACTTGTGCCTAGAAGATATGCTTTGGTACTTCTTTGATTTGCTTTTGACATAGAGCACCTCTTTACAAGAATGGATAACTTGCTTTTTCCATTTATGGCTTAATTCTTCATGTAATGTCCAAATGCACAAAATAATGCTAGAACACAGTTGATTGGCATTTAATTATTGAGTGTAAATGAGATTAGAGGCCTGTAACTAGCTTGCACATGCTGATTTCAAAAATGCATAAGTTATGAATATGTACATGGCTTATGAACAAAGTGACTTTTGCCCATATTGACAAATTCGATTCTCCCTAACCACAAGGGTGTTTGAGATGTTCTTGGACAATTTGGAAAGCTTGGAATGTGTACTACAATCCATATTTGTAATGCAAGTTGAGATTCCAAGTGGAAGCATGTGAAAAGTGGTCATGAAGTTAGGCAAAAATCCTGCCTAGAATAGGTCAAAAATTTTCTAAGTTAAGAATGTTTTGCACCCTTATTCCAAAAATCATAACTTGAGCTACAAGCTTCTTTTGAGGAAACTTTGTGAATAAAAATTGTAGATTTTGCAATGGACTATAACTTTCATGTTTTGAGTTTTGTTTGAATCCAAATTTATCTTGATGAAAAAATGGGATAAAGTTAGGAAAAAATTAGGAATTTTCATAACTTAGAAAATTTCTAAGTTATGAAATTTCTTCATTTCAAACCCTAATTTGTGATTTTTGATTTCTTGATGAACAAGTTTCATAATTTGACATATTTTGATGAAAAATGAATCTTGACACTTGATTTTGACCAAAAAGTCAAAGTTTGACTTTTCAGTATACAGTCAAATTTTGCTCAGTTGACTGGAAAATTCATCTGTCAATCTTGTGCATTTGGGATCTTTTGAATTTGTTGAACATGTCAAGACAATTCCATTGAGTCCTTGAGTCCAAATGTGAGCTTGGTTTGCCATTGGCTAGGTCAAACAGTCAAAAATTGCTTTTGTGCAGTCAAAACCCTAAAAATGACCATTTTGCCCTTTTGGTGATCTGATCAAATTTCTTGTGGAATTGTGATCCAAACTTGATCAAATGGTCCATATGAGTTCATAATGATGTGGGTCAAAAATCATGAGGTTTGACTGTCAATTGACCACAGTTGACTTTTTCCCCAATACAGCTGATTTCTAGGTCGATTGTCCAATGTACTGAGCAAAGATTGGAATCAAGGCTTGAAACTTGGTTTGGATAAACTTGTGAGTCCAACATGAAGCATGAAAGTCATTTTGGGCCTTTTAGGTCAAAACATCTTTGTGCAAACTTAAACCCTAATTTGGGTCAACAGTGCAAGGAGGAGTCTTGAGCAGGGCAAACCCTAGCTTGATCTTGAGCTCCAAGGGTCTTGTGGTGAGAAAATGTTGAAGAAATGGGAGGGCAAATTTTGGGGTACAACAGTCTCCTTCATAGGTTTTGACTTAGCGGGTTTTTCTTTTTTGAGAGACAATGACTGCCTATGTGATAGGGAACCATCATTATCTTTTGATTCTAGAGGAATGTTTTGATGTCATTAGTTGCATTACAAAGTGAAAGTTTGCGACTTAAATCGCATTTGAATTAACTGAGAGACTACCCTGCCCCGGGTTTTGATTAAAGGTTTCAATTTGTATGGAAAAAAACTTCTACTTCTTTGGCTCAAAGGGGTTGACTAGGGATTATCTTCCTTATAACTCTAGTGTTTAGGATTTGAAAGAACACATGTACATCATCAGTGTTGTACCCCAAAGTTGCCCTCCCATTTTTCATGCAAGATATTATCCTAGGGTTTCTCGAATATCCAATTTGGCTCAAAAGTTGATCAGACTGATTCTCTTCCTAGGCGGTAAATCAACAATTAGGGTTTGGTATTTCTCAGAGAAAATTGAGTTTTCAAGGTTTCAAATGGTCTCCATAGGTCTTCCTGTCTCCTCAAGGATGTTTATGCCAGTTTTCAAACTTTGCATTGCAAGTTTTCTCAGTCGATGGCTCAGATAACTGAAAACGACTACATTGACCCAAAAATCGACCTTTTGCGAGAGTGAGTTCAAAACGATTGTAACTTCTTCATTATTAGATATTTTTGAGCGGTTATTTTTGCGTATGATTCTCCTTGATGTCATCTCCAATTTCTCTTCACAAATCAAGAGCTGATTACATGTAGAAGAACACCAAAATTCGAATATGTTAGAAGTCGCGTCATGGACTTTGACCTAATCTTAAGTAATTATCGCCTGATTTATAAAAATTGTGATTCCCTCAAATTATAAGATCTTGGGACGATTATTTCTGCATATGGACATAAGTGATGTCGCTCACGAGTTTATCCTCAAAGATCGAAAGGAAATTGTGTTTGGAGGACTTTGAAAGTTATCGAATCGTCGCAAGTCATTTGTTTGATTTCGAATGTTCTTAACCACAATTTGTTTTTCTCAGGACTATGTTTCTCAGGTTGAAGTTTGTTAATTCTACAAGATTGATGAATGTTCTTAAGGCATGTTTGTTTTGGCAATGAAGTTCCATTTTAATCGATCATGGCGTGCGAGTTAATTTTGAATGCAAATTTGATTTGGACAAGATGTGAAGATTAAGACTTTCATTTAAACGACCATAGTTTTGGGTCCGAGTTAACCAAGTGAAATTGGATTCTTAAACATTTATTTTGTTTAGGAATTTGATTGGAGTACAAGGCGCATAGTTTATTTGATCATTTGTGATTACTTGAAGTTCAAGTTACCAAGTCAATGTGTATTATTCAAACCATTCAAATTGAGAATTTCAAAATTCAAACAAAGTTCAAGATTCGTACAATGAATTTCATCATTTACAATCTTTCTCAAGTTTTTGTGTTCATTACACTACAAATGAAATAAATTACAAAATTTGTTTTGTTTACAAAGAAAGAAGTTTAGTTTTGTTTCTTCAAGTATTCATTGCTTCATCTTCAAGAAATCCATCCAATCCTTTCTAGCCATGATTTTATCTTCACCTTGCCTCGCTTGTCATACATGAAACAAAATCAAGAAAGAATTAGTGATCAAATAAATTCAAAGTAGACAAAATCACAATTGATTGGAAAAATTCATCATTAGGGTGGTTCTTGGAATCAGAAAAAGAAAAAGTTTGTTTATGTGCCAAGGCCTCAAATTTTCAGTTTTATCATGGGCCAAGTTTCTATTGCAAATCTCAAAGGAATTGGTTCACAATAGACAAAAAGGTGCAAACAGAATTTCAAGTCCAACACAATTTAGCTCAACATAATTTCAAGCCCAAAAATCAAGCCTCATACATGTTTCAAAAAAAATCAGAATTTGTATCATTGGCCTAAGAGATGTGTTACTTTTTGAAAATCACAAAAGTGGATTTCTTGGTTCACAAAAAGTAAAAGATAAGGAAGAAAATCAGATTAAGATCATGTATTCACGCAAAGAAAGTCACATTTCCAAGTTACTGCAAAAGTAAAACATTGTTCACAGTAAAAGAAGGAAGAAATTCAGAAAAGTACATCACCCAACAAGCAAACGGTACAACAAGTACAACCAGCAATGCCAATCCAACAAGCAACAAGTACAAAGTTGATTTGTGAACAATCAAGTCAAAACTGAACATAGCAAAGTCAACATCAACATATCATAGAAAATTGAGCAAGGCCAACCAGTATAAAAGCCAATAGCAACACTATTCAAAGGAGAGAAGTTTTTGTCCAAAAAATATACAGATTCATAAAACAGAACCGAGCAACCCTCAATATAACCCCTTTCTAATTTCTGTCCAGCAAAAGATATAGGGTTACAAAAACTACACAGCCACAAAACAGAGTCAAAAAATCAAATTTTGTTTATCAAATATACAAACACAAAACAGAACTGCAACGAACACAAACAAAACCCTAACATTTTTGTCATCATTTCCCTAAATCCAGACCCTTCCGAATCATAGAAAAGGAAGATAATCAGAAAGAACTCACCCAATATCAATTGGTAAATATTTCAAAGCCTTTCTTCTTCCTTTATCTCTTTTCCATTTTTACTGTAAAAAGGGTCATAGCAATCGGTTAGCAAAGCAAAGAAACAGAGATAAGAGAAAAAAATGTAAAGAGCGTTACAAGCATGGCGTCACCATGAAGAAGATGAAGAGGACATGAAAACAAAGTCACAAAGAGAAGAAGATGAAGGCGTCGCTGCCTCTTCTAAGGCTAGGGTTCACAAACCCTTGACAATCGTTTGTTTTGTTTATGTGTTAAGAGGTGGGCCTTGGGTTGACCCAGTTCGGCCCAAGCCCACCATATTTTTTTTATTTTCAAATTGATGTTTTATTTTATATATATATTGTTAGAGTTATATTAATAACAGAACAAAGCATTTGGCTCGGTGGTAAGGAGTAAGGCAGCGTAAGCAAATGGACAGGGGTTCGAATCCCCCAGGGCCTTTTGATTTTGTTACATTTTAGTTTGTTTTTTAAGGGCCCCAGGCCCACGCCCTACCTTACACATGCACCCCCTCATTACTCAGCATACCACGCAGGCCCAATGCTTTTTTTTTATTTTATTTTCTGCTTACAAAAAAAAACTCCTCTTGGGCCACACTTAACCAAAAAAATTGTTTTTTACACAAAAGACCTTAAATTCAATTTTTACCCCCTAACTTATTTCTTTTATATTTGTTATTTTATTTTTATTTCTTTAAATATTATTTTTGTAATTATTATTTTTATTAACAAAAAAAAAGACAAAAATATTTTATTTTATTAATACTATGTACTTATTTTATTAAAAGCACCAAAACATTTTATTACAAAAATTTAATTTCTTTTCTAATCAATTAATATTTAGACTTAAGGTTATTCTTTCATTAAAATCAATTTGGAACTTAGGACTTTTATTAATCAATTTTTTTCTTATATTATTTTAATTTAATTAAAACCTTTTCATAAAAAAAAACCTAAAAAAACTTGTTTCTTAAAATAAATTAATCTCTTTGTTAATTAACTTAGATTTAATTTTCTTTTAGTTAACTAAAACAAAACCTATTTTCTTAACAAATCCAAAAAACAAATTCATTTCTTTTTCATTCCTGCCTTGTACATTATATTCATTTCAATTCTTGTACACTTAATTCAATATAGTTGTAATAGATAATTAGGTTTAATTTCTTGCAATCCCCCATTTGTAAATATTTATACCCCCCATCCCCAAATGATGTAATAGCGTAGAACATTTATTTTTCGCAATTTATCGTTTTTATATAAATGCTAGTAATTAGGGTTTGTATGGAAAGATAAAATCAATGCTTAGAGAACCCTAATTCAAGATAAACCAAGTATGCAATCAAATAAACTTTGCACACATGCACCCCTTAGGATAATCCCACTTGTTGCCTATCAGAAAAATAGTCATGTCTCTCAAACATGGGCGTTTTAGCAAATACCCTCGATAAAAGATCGTAGTCCCTCGATGACCCTCAATGTTGCCTTCGGGAAACGATCTAGTCCCTAAACGACATTGCTAAAACGTCCCATAGGTTGCCTCTTATGACTACACAAACGTCCCACACTCGTCCATTCACATCCAACGATGGGGCTTCTTACCAAATCAATGGTAAGATAGCAACATCTAAAGAAGGAGGGAAAAGAACATCTAAGACCTTTTAAGTATGTAGATTTGCTCCTAGTTGCTTGCTTGCTCACAACAAAAACATTTTATGCACCAACATTCTCATTTTGAAACATTTTCAAAAGACAACACTTTGTACGCACTCTTATAGAAATGAGAGTCATTACAAAAACACCTTTTCAAAATCACTTTCAAAAACACATTCCATAAACACACTCTTTGAACTATTTTTGAAACAAACACTTTGTACGTGTTCTTATAGAAATGAGAACCAATACAAAGACGTTTTCAAAATACTTTCAAAACCCATACAACAAGCACATTCAAACAAAAAGAAAGTGATCTAGCAAGCAACTAAGAGCCCGTAGATAACTACAGATGAAAAGGGTGCTAATACCTTCCCTTTTCATAATCTACCCCTCGAACTCAGAAATAATCTCGAAAGGTCTTTCCTATTCTTTTCAGCCTTTCCTTATTGGATAAAAGAAAAGTTGGTAGAGACTCTTGCTAATCGCAACATTTGCGATCAAACACAAAACAACCAAGTCAGTTCTCCCACCGTGTTATAGTTAGCAAGGTCTGTCCAAAAGCATATTGTATGGGATTAAGGCATTATTTTCGTCATCCTCCCTCTAAAGGCTTGTAACTTTTAGCAAGAGTTGAGAGTAAAAAGCATAGTTTAAATATAGTGAAAACGAATGGATGAATTCAAGACAAACATATACAATGCATTAATGAAACATAGTTTAACATTAATAGATAATTGTTTGAATAACAAAAGAAATTACAATGGAAAATTCAAAAATGAACTGGAACACTCTATGATTTGGCATGGGAGCGATGATCACGTTGGGAGTCTCTGGAGGATCAAATTCGATCTCCTTGGCGTCAATCATGTTTTTAATCTTGTACTTCAGCGTCCAACAATTGTTAGTATCATGCCCGAGACTGCGGAATGATAAGCACATGTTGCATTAGGATTGTAGTTAGGAGAAGAAGTTTTGGGGTTTGGATGAGGTCCTATCAACATAATCAGATTCATCCTCAACAAGTGTTGTAGTGCTTGAGACAGCGACATCTTGATGTTGGTAAACTATCTTTTGGGCTCGTCTGGCCTTCATTGATTTCCCCTTTGTTAATGCCATTGCGACGCAGGACCGAGATCAGGACTGCCCCCACATGTTGGTCATGATTGCTCTTGTTAAGACTCTTTTGACCAAACACGTCATTGGACTCTTTCTTCCCATTGTATGGCTTTTTCTGAGCATCAGAGGGTGTAGCCCTTTGGATCTTTCCACTTTTGATGCCAGCTTCGACCTTTTCGCCAGTCAGTATTATCTCGGTGAACCCAGCTGAGGAGCTTCCAATTAGGTGATTGAAGAAAGGTCCTGTCAAAGTTCACATAAAAATGTTAGTTAACTCCATGTCAGTTAATGGGGGATGCACCCTACCAGCCAGATCTCTCCATTTTTGGGCGTATTCTTTGAAGCCCTCGTTGGAACGCATGGCCATATTCTGCAACTACACCTGAGTTGGTGCAAGATCAGCATTGTATTGGTACTGCTTGTAGAAAGCAACAGCTAGATCTTTCCAAGTGTGAATGTGGGAACTCTCAAATTGATAGAACCACTCAAGTTGCATCCCAACTAAACTCTCTTGGAAGAAATGGATCCAAAGTTTCTGATCAGTTGTGTATGGTTGAATCTTGCGGACATAAGACTTTAGGTGCATCTTAGGGAAAGATACTTCATCATACGGGGCAAAGGTAGGGATTTTGAACTTTTGTGGGATGACCACTCCAGGGACCAAACCTATGTCTCCTAAGTCCAAGTCAGGCACAACTTGGATCTCCACAGCTTTTAGTCTGTCTTCAAGCTATTTATATTTTTCATCTGTTGGTGGATATTGCTCCTCAGAAGACTCATCATTATTAGTAGCTATGTTAGCTCTAATGCTTCTAGCTTCCTCTTCTTGACTGTCTTCTTCTTTAAAAGAAACATCTTCTTCTGGGCATGCCCCTTGGACCTTCTCCTCACGTTGAGGATGACAAACTTTTTCTTCTTCTTGCTCTCTTTAGAGTGTTTTCAGATCTTCCTGCCCCTGGGCCAAGTTTATGAGTGCTTGTTGGAACTGAGCGTTTTGAGCTTGAATATCTTTAATTGTTTGCTCTAGAGCCATCTCAACTGAAATAAACAGTAAGCAGATGAGAAAACTTGTAGGGGAAAACCTGTTATGCATGATATGTGGATGCAATATTTTCAAGGATCTCGCCGGGTAAACACAGGAAGATGTTAGAAATTGAACGTTGGTCAACAGCTTTGATTGGGGAACTTCGTATCAGTGGATGCCCTTCCACGAGAATTAAGCTCACCGTGTCAAGTGGGTCATAGCCCTTGACTCAAGTTATCGTGCTTTAGTCTTTTACGGCATTTGATTAGAGAATGAATCCCTTTTTTCCCTTGATAGGCGCCTGGCTCAACATGACCCTGCATCACAGGCCCTTGAGATCCTTGAAATAGTTATTGAAAATGCTATGGTATGATGTTATGATGTTATGTACAAGTATGCAAAGCAACTAAGTTGTTATGTACAAATAGTCATATTCACACAAAGTAGACAAGTCCTTAGGTTTAGGCTTGCATGGAGTTCATAGGTAAGTACCCTCTTGAAGTTTAGTTGGCTCAACCTGTCCTAGTAATAGTAACCGGGTTCTAAGGGATCTCAATATCACTGATCTTTCTTGTCGAGCATTATTTCAGCACAAGCCTCTTTAATGGCGACCGAAATATCCCGAGAAGTATGATCTTAATGAGCGTAGTATCGAGTATCAACCAATTTCAGGCTGCACCAAATTCGGTTATCTCACTACTTCCTAATGGCCAAGTTGGTCAAGTAAATGTTCTAAAGTCAGTTAGTGCTTCATGACACCACACAGCAGCCCTATATTTTCCTTGACTACTCAAGGGCTACCGGTACCCACAAATGTGTTACACTAACGTAGCTATTGCTTAGACCATGTCGGTATACCCCGCACAGTTTCCATAACATATTGCTACTTACCTATAAGGTATCCTAAATTCGGGTAGAGGATCAAAACAAGCCCAAACAAGGAACCAAAATGTAAAGCAAGCAAGTCAAACAATGAAAGCAAATAAAAGTGATCTAGCCCTAAGGTAACCCTACTTTTAAGTTATCCCCAGCTGAGTCCCCAGTTCTGTAATACGGTGGGAGAACTAACTTGGGATGTTTTACGTTTGATCACAATTGTTGCGGTTAGCAAGAGTCGCCACCGACTTTTATTTTATCCAAATAAAGGAAATGGTGAAAAGAACAGGAAAGACCTTTGAGATATTTTCTTGAGTTCGGGGGGTAGATTATGAAAAGGGAAGGTGTTAGCACCCTTTTCATCCATAGTTATATATGGGCTCTTAGTTTCTTGCTAGATCACTTGCTTTGTTTGAAAATGTGCTTTGTGGTGGTTTTTGAAAGTAATTTTGAAAAGGCGCCTTCGTTTAGGCGAACTTTGTAATGATTCTCATTTCAGCGGAAATGTATATAAAGTGTTGGACCTTTGAAAATATTTCATGTTTTGAAAGTGTTTGGTATTTGTTTTGAAAGTGTTTGATGTGTGTCTTGAGCTGATCAAAGCTTGTGTAGTCTTGAATCAATTGAGATCTTATGAGATATTTCTTGAGAAATGAGAGGGAAAATTTTGGGGTACAACAGTTATTATCCTTGGAATTATATTGTTGTACATAATATATGAGAAGGCGTTCAAATTGTTGTATGCCAACTTTCCAAGCCTTATTTAATTCCTAACTTCCAGTCCTAGGGGTATTCTACTAATTTGCATTATAGATTTAGTAGTGCCTGAATCTTCTAAGGATCACGACTTAGTTACTAATGTTGATGTTCTAGAAGGTCTATAGTAATAGTTTTGACATGCTTAAACTATAACTTAACATACAAAAGACCTTCAAAAACTTAAGAGAAATTTAAAAATAATTGTCACAAATATGATTTGTCATTAAAGTGGTGCTAATTAATTTCATTAATCTATAAATAATAACTCTCACAAAAGAATAAAAAATCAAATACGTAGTTAAGTCTACTCATAACCATAAACAAACTTAAGTCTTCCACCATCTTTTAATCCCTTTCAATTTTTATAATCAACTATCTATATATAATTAAGAACCAAACATGAATATGAACTTCTTTGATTACCCTTTTCATTTTATAAATTATATTGTCAAAAATAATTTTTAGTAATTAACAAAAGATAAAGTTTTAAAGCTTACAATTCTCTCAATGACATACTTTTATCTACTATCATTTTAAAAAATAATTTTTTGTAATAACTAATTGGAGTGAATAGAAAAATCTCAAAACCTTTTTCATTTTATCTCTTTTCTTTCTTAGTTCATTTCTTCTTCACTCTTTTTCTTCTTTCAGGTAGTAGCTATATTAATCATAATTTAAAGTTAGTTACTGTCACATAAGGTTAATTACATGATTATTAGAGGATAAGGCTTCTACAATAAATGTACACACCAGTTAATAGTTCTTCATGGAACTTGTGAACAAAAGAAACAAAAAATCTTACTTGTAACACTTGTAAGCTAAACCTCTAAAAGCAGCTTTAGCTTCTGCTGGTTCAAGGAAAATAACCTGATACCATCTCCAAATAATTCAAAGCATGAACAATAATAATAATGAGCATGTAACAGGAGAAGAAAAATATCAGGGCCAATGTTTTTGTGGAGGGGAGAATTATTTTATCCAAACTACCAAATTTCCCAAACATCTTTGCAAGTTCAATTTCGGTAGCGCCATAGTGCAAATTCTTTGCTAAAATTACATGGTTACTTATTTTAATGCTATCAACTTTACCCTTCACAAGCTCATCCAAAGCTTCCACGTTCACTCCAGCTATTTTAAATACAATTGGCTATCTCTTTCCTTGCATCTTGGCATTGGGAAGATAGAGATTTAATAGCACCAAGTTCTTTAGCTCTAACTGGGGCATCATTACCAGGGCCTAAAAGTTGGAGGGGTTATTTTGTTGCATCTGCTGTCAATAGCTTTGAGCAAAAATATGCATCTTCCATCATTATACAAGCAAGTAAAAAGCACACATTAGCTAAAGTGCTAGACTGTCATGTTGTCAGTAACTTCAGTAATATATCCACTCCTCCAGACTGTACTTTCGCATTCCAGAATCTCTCAGTACCACTGTAAAGATTTTTCAATGCTCCAATCAACAAACTATCTACTACACTTCCACACTTTAGGCCCTTTTGCAGCTGTTCTCAGAGAACTGGAATAACTCCTTCAGTTGAAAAGATTTTTGATCCAACGTGATCTTTGGCATCCATCACCTTGGGAGACAGCAAAAATTGTCTTTGCATCAGCTACTTGACCTTCTGCAGAACTGAACTTTAGTAATTAACTCACGTAGCGGCTAGATGGCCGTAATCAATATCGCAATCCTTGTACTGATCAAAATCACGATAAATTTTACCCTTTTAATTGCAATCGAAGGCTTGTCTCATGCTTCATTCCTACAACAACCTGCACAAAGTTCGAGATCAGTCCAAATTTATCATCACATTTTTCACGTACATAAGATCTAATAATGTGCTGTTTTGAATGATTACATAAAGAAACTAAGACTCCTAAGTGTTTTCATCAATACAAAAAAAAAATCTCATAAACACTAAATAATTGTTGACAATTATTGGGAAAAAATTATGCATAAAGCAAGAAACATTATCGGTATTGTGTTGACATAGAGCTTAGGACCCGTGAAATTGAACTATAAAGGTGAAGAACTATGTGACTTCCTATTAGGACCAAGGACAAGCTCACCAAATACAGGGGGCCATTGCCTTGGAAGCTGGAACTCCAAAAATTGATGTAGTTCATCAATTGTTGGTTTATATGCAGTTAGAAATTATAGTGGATGATGCTTATATTTCACATGGAATTTATTTATAGTCTCTTACCGTCAACTTCATCATCCTGTCAATAATATCATATGATATCATCAAATCAACCAAATAAGGCACAGACAGAAAAACATCAAACCATGTTACACATGAAACACACACATTCAATGCAGAGGAAGATCCCATACGGTACCGACGCCCAAGTCGGATTCTTTGCATTACAATTAAAACACGACTGAAACAAAACAAAAAAACCAGCACAACTTTAAAAATCAAAACAATGCTCACATAGAAATCGCAGACCTCAAACGCAATCTCGAGAATCAAAGAATGAAGGTTTCCCTACAATAATCTCTCCTGCAATATGATTTGGAAAAAAATTGAGAATATATATTAAGAGGAAAATATCTATGAAGAATATTTAGTATGTTTGCAGACCAACCACAAGTATCACTTTCCTTAATTTTAACTGCTCTAGTACATAGGCAACACTTCTCATGTATATTCAGCCAAGAGAAGTAACTTGTAAGTACTTCAAGTACTTACAATTTAAAAGGAGATTATGGAGTCTTAAAGTTTCCTCTTTGCTAACTCTTAGAATTTGGTTTGGACCAAACTCAATACTACAAAACTGAGTTTTAAGGTGATGTTTGCTTACACATTATCAGGTCACATCTCATGTATTGTGGGACTCTCAACATACACCCAAAATTGAATATTTAGAGTTTAATCTAAGAGGCTGATAGCATGAGGTCTTCCTATTTGTGTTAAGTTAACTCATCTCTATAAATACAACTTGTAAGGTGATAGATGTATCTCACTTGTAAACCCATTTTCAAGCTATATCTCATCCAACAGGGGACTCTCAATAGTAACAAAATGACAAGAAAACATTACCTGATTTTCAAGATACTTGTAGTTAGCCTTTCTCTCTGCCCACCTGAAATGCCTCTATCTAGTCCATCTCCAACCAGAGTGTCGGTGTAACACCCCAATTCTACCCGACAATATAAATGTAAATCAGAGTTATAAAAATTATACAACTGAATCATGATGCCACAAATTTAGCTTAAAAACCATTGCATTCAACATGGATACATAACACTTTAAAAATTCAGATGAACTAATAGCAAAACAAATTAATCTCTTAAATCAACAACTTGAACAACTACGCAACAGAGTCAAATATTCAACTTAAAGGAATATAACATCTTTATCCAACTAAAACAACTTCAGATAACAAGTATTTAACGAACAACAACATAAAGTTCAATCAGCTGAATTAATAACAACAATAAAACAACAAGCGTTCATCCCCCTGAGTGTTACATATCAGAGCAATGACACCGACTCGAACTACTGAAAGTCAACCGCCTTCACTCTGGATTACCTGTACGTTACCAACATAAGGGTAACATTCAAATAGAAGGGGTGAGATATCGAACACTATAATAGAATGTATGATAAATATTATATTAGAATCAGTTCATGCAAAAATCACCACTTCACAACTTATAAACAACAACAATCACAACAAAATACAATAATTAATTCATCAACGCAATAGCTCAATCATACTACTTGGAATGCGACTCAATACTATGTGAATGCATGTTGTACCATTGGAGCAGAACTCCCATCTTAAAAACGGAGCAGAACTCCTATCTTAATAATTTCCAATTAATAGAGGCATCAACAAGGCATAAGCCTTCTTCGCTGTTTGCCAATCCAGACCATCACAAACTATGCAAATGTATGTCACTCAATGAATGCACTATCACATACTCACAACAATCATCATCCATCATAAGGCATTAGCCCACATCACCATTATTACCAGTAAATAGAGGTAATTCATCATCATGTAAATTCCCTGCAACTTCACGTTATTAATAAGAATTCACGACATCGCCACATCACAACAACTCAACATAAATCAACATTGGCCATAAGTCTATCACATCAATCAACGATTCAGTCATTAACATAATCAACCAAAAACTTAACAATAATTTCACAGTGCACTGGTAACGACTAAAACACAACATGTACGGGCAAAAGGGATAGGGAACTACGTTCCCCTCGACATGTATAGCAACTAGGACAACATAACAACTAAATCATACTCCTCGACATGCATAAGGGAAAACAGGGTAACGACCAACCTATGCTCCTCGACACTTCCAGCAACCTAATCCTGCTCGAAAAACCCAATGCATCATTCCCCGACACGCCCCGCAGTCTAAAGCGCCTCTCAGTACCTACTACTTCAGTATCCTCCCCGACCACTAATTCGGCCAACAACACAGTCACGATGAAACGTCTTAACAACCACACCACTATAATCCATAGCTTCTGGCAAACCACTTGGAGTAACACGGTAACGAGCAACTATATTCTTATTGATAGATTCGTTCGTTATACAAGATCGACTACAATAATAATTCCTAACTTCCTACTAACTGCTCGAACCACTACAACATCATAACGACCATACCATCATACCGACCATAACAACCTAACAACCATAACAACATGCAACAATCTACACTAACCTACTCGTTTAATCTATCGGGCAGTCATGCAGACAACATAAAACATTCACAACATAACGGAACGGGCATCTTCCTTAACAGGTTCAGCAACATCACGGCAACAATCATAGTTACGACCAATCCTCCATAACAAACATCATAAATCCCATTATATGGTCAGAACCCCACCCTTACCTGGATTGAAGGTCGCTCAACCAAAGCTTCAGACGTAATCCTTGATTCGCTCTGCTCGACACCGGGCATCTTGCTCCTCGTCCACACAGCTCTACCGGTCAGCGTACAGAAATCCTTATTCTCCAACTAAAACAAATCTTTGTGTTAGCTTATCCTTATATGACAATCCCCTTGGGCCTAACCTACACCCCCATTTTACTACTTCAAACCAATAGTATAAGTCCAACATTATATATTCCATAACTTTCAATATTATAATTATTATTAATCAACTAATTAATTAATTAATAATATAACAACTTATACCAATAATTCTTAATATCTCGCAACCTCCCAAATAATCCAAAATAATTTAATTAAATAAATAATTAATTAATTAAATTACGGGCGTTACAACTCTCCCCCACTTCGAATATTTTCGTCCTCGAAAATTTACCTCATTCGAACAACTCAGGATAGGAGTTCTGCATTTTGCTTTCCAAGTCATGCTTTCTCTGGCAGCTCCTAGCCAAACCACTTTCACCAAAGCAATTTATTTGCCCCTCAGAGTCTTTATTTCACAATCCGTGACTCGTACCGGCATCGTCCCAACAGTAAGATTATCCCGCACTTGTACATCATCCATATGAATCACATGAGATGGATCTGAAATATACTTCCGGAGTTGTGACACATGAAACACATCATGCAAATTCGAAAGATTAGGAGGTAAAGCCACTCTATAAGCAACATTCCCAACTCTTTCCAAAATCTTATATGGACCAATAAAATGAGAAGTGAGCTTTTTAGACTTCAATGCTCGCCCAACACCAGTTATAGGTGTAACTCTCAAAAACACATGGTCACCATCTTGAAATTTGAAATCCTTCCTTCGTTTATCATGATAACTCTTATGTCTACTTTGGGAAGCTTTCATTTTTTCCCGCATTATCTTCACCTTCTTAGTAGTCTCTCGAACAAGTTCAGGTTCAAGCACTACACTTTCTCCAGATTCATGCCAACATAAAGGAGTTATACATCTCCGACCATACAACGCTTCAAAAGGTGCCATCCCAATACTAGAATGGTAATTGTTATTATAAGTGAACTCTATCAACGGAAGGTAAGTATCCCACGAACCTCCCTGCTCAAGAACACATGCCCTTAATAAATCTTCCAACGATTGAATAGTCTGTTCAGTCTGACCATTCGTCTGAGGATGATACGCCGAACTCAACCTCAACTTAGAATCCAACGCTTCTTACAAACTCTACCAAAAATCAGAAGTAAACCTCAGATCTCTATCTGATACAATGCACAAAGGAACACCGTGCAGCTTCACAGTTACACTAGTGTAAATCTCAGCCAACTTCGACACTGGAAAGCTGATGTTAATAGGAATAAAATGAGCCGACTTCGTAAGCCTATCAACAATCACCCAAATTGAATCATGTCCTCTTAAAGTATTAGGTAACCCTGTCACAAATTCCATCGAAATGCTATCCCATTTTGATTCTGGAACTTCTAACGGTTACATCAACCCTGCAGGCTTCTGATGTTCAACTTTCGACTTCTGACAAGTTAAACATGCATACACAAACCGAGCCACATCACTCTTCATCCCAGGCCACCAGAACAAATTCTTCAAATCCCGATACATCTTTGTAGCTCCCAGATGAATACTTAGCTTACTTCTATGAATATCTTCAAGGATCACTTTTTATCTCTGCATCATCAGGAATACAGATCCGATTATGAAATCTCAGCACACTTTGCGCATCTAACTTAAAATCACTATTCTCTGACTGATCGACCCCAACCATCGAATCTACCAGTTTCACATCCAACTTTTGAGCTTCTCTGATACTGTCTAGAAATTCATTATTAATCTTCAACATCCCTAACATAACACTTTGCGGTGTCACCTTGCAAACTAAGCTCATATCCCTTAACTATTCAATTAATTCCAACTCTTTAACCATCATTGTTGACATATGTAAAGTCTTTCGACTCAATGCATCAGCTACCACATTTGCTTTTCCTAGATGATAATTCAAACCGAAATCATAATCCTTTAACAATTCCAACCATCTTCGTTGCCTCATATTCAACTCCTCCTGATCGAATAAATACTTTAAGCTCTTATGGTCACTAAACACTTCAAATCTAGAACCATAAAGATAATGCATCCAAATTTTTAATGCAAAAACAACAGCAGCAAGCTCTAAATCATGCGTGGGATAGTTCTTCTCATGAGTCCTCAACTGCCTTGACGCATAAGCAACTACCTTATCATTCTACATAAGCACACCTCATAAACCCATCTTATAAGCATCACAATATACCAAAAAAGGTTTTTCTGGATTAGGTAACGTCAAAATTGGAGCCGACGTCAATCTCCTCTTCAACTCTGCAAAACTTTCTTCGCACTGAATATCCCACACATAGGATCTACCTTTACAAGTCAACTTAGTCAACGGATGTGCAAACTTAGAAAAACCTTCAATAAACCTTCTATAGTAACCAGCTAATCCCAAAAAGCTTCTAATCTCAGTAGCTGACTTCGGAGTTTCCCATTGCAACACTGCATCAACCTTCAATGGATCTACAGTAGTGCCACTACCTGAGATCACATGACCAAGAAAACTAACCTCCTTTAACTAGAACTCACACTTAGACAACTTTGCATACAACTTCTTCTCTTTCAAAACTTGAAATACTACTCTTAAGTGTTATGTATGCTCTTCTTCTGACTTAGAGTAAATCAAAATGTCATCAATGAACACCACTACAAACCAATCCAAATAAGTATGAAAGACGCGGTTCATGTATTCCATGAATACTCTCGGTGCATTAGTAACACCGAAAGGCATCACCGAATACTCATAATGTCCATAACGCATTCTGAAAGCCGTCTTCTGGATATCCTTATCCTTCACTTTAATCTGATGGTAACCCGACCTCAAATAAATCTTACTGCACACACGAGTATCCACCAATTGATCCATCAAGTCATATATTCTTGTAAGCAGATACTTGTTCTTAATCGTCACTTTATTCAACTGCCTATAATCAACACAAAGCCTCATACTTCCAGCTTTCTTCTTTACTAGCAACACTGGAGCTCCCCACGGCGATACAGTTGGTCTTACAAACTTCTTTTCAAGTAACTCTTCCAATTGCTTCTTTAACTATGACAATTCATATGCGGACATCCTATATGGTGCCATAGACATAGGTCTGGTACCAGGTACAAGATCAATAGCAAATTCAACTTCCCTCTCTGGCAGTACATCAGGAATTTCATCATGGAAAACTTCAGGAAACTCACGCACAACTTACAATTCCTCAATTATAGCTTGAGTCTTGACAGATAGTGACACCATCAATGATAACATATTTGTTTCTTCTAGCATCAACTATCGTAACTGTCTAGCAGACAACAGACTATCTTCCTCTTCTTCATGAGTAGAAAACCTCACAGACTTACTGTTGTACCCCAAAATTTGCCCTCTTGTTTTTTGCAAGATCTTCTCTTACATGGGTGGCTACAAACACTTGCTTGAAGAAAAATAACAATTTTTGAAGTTGGTCAGAATGTCCTTAGATGAGGTGTCTTTGGATTGGTATTCTACACAATGACATTCGATTGGCATGGATACAAGACCCTTCGATTGGACTTTTGGCAAGACCCTTCGATTGGCCTTTTGGCAAGACCCTTCGATTGGCCTTTTGGCAAGACCCTTCGATTAACCTTTTGGCAAGACCCTTTGATTGGTCTTTTGGAAAGACCCTTTGATTGGCCTTTTGGCAAGACCCTTCGATTGGCCTTTTGGCAAGACCCTTCAATTGGTCTTTGGCAAGACCCTTCGATTGGCCTTTTGGCAAGACCCTTCGATTAGTCTTTTGGCAAGACCCTTCGATTGACGCTTCAACAAATACCCTTCGAGTGGTATTTGGGCGAAGGATTTTCGAATGACAGGAAGGTGTTCGAAGGGGTCAAGTGTCCAGGTTCATCAAAGAGACACGAATGTTCCAAAGAGGAATGCTTTTAATTTGTCTGATTCTTGTCTCATGGCTTTAATGGCATGTTTAATTGGTTGTCTCTTGTCGTTACTGGACCATCATACTCCTATAAATACAAGGGCAAGCATACAGTGCCAGAGGGGAGAGCAAATGAAAGAGGGGACGAAAGAGAGGGGGAGAGAAAACGAAAGAGAGAGAGAGAGAAAACAAAAGGGAGAACAAAAGAGAAAACGAAAGAGAGAACAAACACATATACTTTTGCACACGAGCAGATCACGCTGCCATATTGCAAATAGAACAACCTTTTTTGCAGGCACTGTCAGCCCAAACGAAGACCAGATCCTTGTTCTCTCATCCAGAAGTCCACCCCAACTCCTAAGCAAACATCTCCACACCCAGAGCCACAGGTCATCATCTTCGATTGGTAAGGGCTTGCAAAACCTTGTTTTCACCTTCGTGACGTTTAACTATACGTTGCATACATATATTCTAGTTATTATTGATTGTGCTGCATGTAAGCTAAGGCGCAGAGATGGGGTCGTGCCATTGTTGGGGCACGATCTAAGTTATTCCTTTGAATCACAGGATAAAACGAACCCAGGCCCAGATTCAGCAGATTCGAACTAAGGAAGGAGTCGAATTGAGAGAAGATTCGAATCAGGGGGGTAAAGTCCCCCTGGGTCTCTAATGTTTGTTTCTTTTGCAGGGAACATCTTTTCAAGACCTTGTTCAGAGCTTCGAAGCAGCTCAACCTCGAACTAGATTCAAGGGTCCCAGATCGAAGGATAATATATCCATATCGAACACTCCAAAGTGCACCCCCACATGCATCTTCCATCAAGCCTCCTCGCTGGATCGAAAGACAACCCGAGTCTCTTTCGATCCAGCCCCCCAGAACTACCAGATCTTTCGATTTCTGCTTTGTGTTGACTATTTTACTTTTTTTTATCAGCATAAAATTAATCAAAAAACCACAAAAACATTATGATACTTTTTTTTCTATTAAACTAATTTTATTAATTAATCATTAATTATTTTACCACATTTTCTTAAAATTAAAATTAAATAGACTTGGGTCTTATTTTCTTTTATACCCAAAAAACAATAAAAAGATTTTCTTTTACTTTGCGCGCGTTTATTTAGTTCAATATTTTACTATTATTGTATATGTTTACCGGATGTAATAGATAAAATTAGGATATTTATTTCTTTATTCCTCCATTATCCTTGTATAATGTAAATCCCCTCCCCGAAGCAGTGTAATAGCGTAGGATCTCTATTTTCTGCATTTTACTGCTTTTCATATTAACTGCTAGTAATTAGGATTGTATGATAAGACTAATAATTAAAACATTAGCTAACTTAATAAAAAGACAAAAAATAACTGAATCACAACACAATTGCACACGAGCACCTCTAAGGTACGCCCACTTTGGTTTCCTTTAAAAAACAGTCATGAGGCAGGAATGCTTTAGCAAAGACCCGTAAAAATTAAAGATCATAGTCCCTCGATGACCCTACAAGTTGCCTTTTAGGTAAATGATCTAGTCCCTTAAACAGAATTGCTAAAGCATCTCCATAAAATTGCCTTCGTGATTGTAACGTCCCTTTGATTGTCCCTCAACATCCAACGACAGGGTTGCCTACTCACTAATAGTAGGATAGCGTTGTCTAAAGGAAAAGAGGAAAAGAACGACCCTTTTAGAGTAATAAAGTAGATAGTTGTTACAAGTTTGCTCAAACATTTTGCACTTACACAGAAAACTACTTTTCAAAAACAATTTCAAAACATTTACTTTGTTAACACTCTTGAGGACTGATACAAGAGTTAAACACAAAGCAAATCGCTACACTAAGGCATCTCTCAAAACATTTTTAAACACACAAAGCACAAAAACATTTTAAAAAATGAGCAAGTCTCTAAGAACCCGTGGAAAACTATGGATGGAAAGGGTGCTAATACCTTTCCTTCCCATAATCTACCCCCTTACTGAAAAACATCTCGAAAAGGTCTTTTTTCTGTTCTTTTCACCCTTTCCTTTGTTGGATAAAAGAAAAGATGGTGGCGACTCTTGCTTACCGCACATTTTGCAAACAAAAAACGCAAAACCAGTAGTATATAAACAGTCAGTTCTGCCACCGTAAAACAGAGTCGGCGACTCTGCTGGGGAATATTACAAAAAAAGTGGGGTAAACTTAGAGTTAGTTCATTATTTAACTGCTTTATATGCTTTGATTGCTTTACTTTTGAGGGCTTTGCTTGGGTTGTTACTATAGATCCTACACCCAGATCTGGGGCACACTTTTAAGTAAACAGCAATAGATCGTGGAGACTATACGGCATAGACCGATATGGTTGAAGTGATGGTTGTGTTGGTCGGACACTTTGGTTGATACCGGTATCCCTTGTGTTGAAACAAGGAGAATACAGGGTCGTCGCGTGGTGTCGTGAAGCACTTACGGACCTTAGAACCTTTGTTGAACAAACTTGGCCATTAGAAAGTAGTGAGATAGTCGGTCTCGGTGTAAAGCTGGGAATTGGTTGATACTCGATGCTACACTCATTGAGATTGGACTTTCGGGATGTTTCGGCCGCAAGAAAAGATTTCTAAGCTGAGATAATACTGATAAAGGAATATCAATGATATTGAGACTACTTAGAACGCAATTACTATTTCTAAGACAGGTTGAGCCAACTAAACTTCAAGATGGTACTTACCTATGGAATCCATGCAAGCCTAAACCTAAGGCTGCTTGTGTGACTTGTTTGCCTTCATTATCTAACAACTTGAATTCTTTGCAGGGTTTACTTGCTTACATCACCTTACACTTTTGCATAACAGATACTATAGGTACAAGCTTCTTATTCCTTCGCTGTTTATTTCAGCAAGAAGAAATGGCTCTTGAACAGACAATCAAAGACCTTCAGGCTCAAAATGCTCAGTTCCAGCAAATGTTCCTGACTCTGACCCAGGGGCAAGAAGACCTGAAAGCTCTGATCGTCAAAAAGAAGGCTAAGAGGGGAAAGAAACCAGTTCATGTTTCGAGTGTGGGAAGAAGAAGACCAGCTAACCGAGCTCTAGATTCCGCAACCTTATCAAAGGGAGTGGATAGTCAAGAGGAAGATGACGAAGAATCAGATGAAGGAGACAAAAGCCCAATGTCTGAAGAAGAGGAACCTGACTACTCTAAGGAGAAATATCCTCCTACTGACGATAAATACAAAAGGCTAGAGGATCGACTCAATTCCATAGAGATCCAAAGGGTGCCTGGTCTGGATTTTGAAGAATTAGGGCTGGTTCTTGGAGTGGTCATCCCACCTAAGTTCAAAGTCCCTATCTTCGCAAAATATGACGATGTTTCCTATCCTAAGCTTCACTTGAGGTCATATGTCAGAAAGATCCAGCCTCACACTGCTGACCGGAAGTTGTGGGTCCACTTCTTCTAAGAAAGTTTGGCCGACACTCAATTAGATTGGTTCTATCAACTAGAAGGAACTCACATCCATACCTGGGAAGACTTGGCTGCTGCTTTCTACAAGCAGTACCAATACAATGCTGACCTGGCACCAACTCGAGTGCAACTGTAGAATATGTCCATGAGCTCAAAAGAAGGGTTCAAAGAATATGCACAAAAATGGAGAGATCTAGCTGGCGGGGTACAACATCCTCTAAATGATTGTTAAATGGTAGACATGTTCATGGGCACTCTGACAGGTCCATTCTTCAATTTGCTGATTGGGAGTTCCTCACCCGGGTTCACTGAAATGGTTCTGACTGGAGAAAGGATCGAAGGTGGTATCAAGAGTGGGAAGATCCCGATGGCTACATCTTCTAATGCTGAGAAGAAGCCATTTACTGGTAAGAGGGAAGCCAATGATGTGCATGGCCAGAGGGGTCGCAATAAGGCCGACGACCACAATCAATTTGTGGGGGCAATACTGGTCTCTAATCCTACGCCTATGCAACGACACCAATAGGGGAATCAACATAAAGAGGTCATGCCTAAGAGACAATTCACCAGAATTAACATGTCACTAGCTCAAGCACTACAACACATGTTGAAAGCAGTGTTGATTATACTAAAGGCTCCTCTACGAAATCCCAATACTTTTTCTCCTAGTTACCACCCCGACGAAAGGTGTGCATACCATTCTGACAGTCCGGGACATGATACCAATGGCTGCTGGGCTCCGAAGAACAAAATCCAGGATATGATTGACGCCAAAGAGGTTGAATTCGACCCTCCAGAGACTCACAAAGTGATCACTGCTCCTGGGCCAAATCATTGAGAACTTCCAGTTCATTTTTATTTTTCATTTGTAATTTCATTTGTTGCTCAAACAATTACTGTTATGCCGAACTTTAGTTTTCTCATTAATGCATCGCATATGTTTTTCTTGAATAATTTCATTGTCATTTTATTTAAACTGTTTTCTTGCTTCCTTTACGTGATATTCAACTCTCGATCAAAAGCTTTGAGCCTTTAGAGGGACGATGACGAAAATGATACCACAATCCATACAATGTGCTTTTGAACAAACCTTACTGACAATGTACAGGCGTTGTTTCAAATCCCAAACAGTAGAGTTATAAGGAAGATAATCCCTAGTTAACCCCTTTGAGCCAAAGAAGTAGGAGTTTTTCTTTTCACACAAATTAAAACCCTTAATCATAACCTGGGGCAGGGTAGTTTTTTAGTTAATTCAGACGCGTATTTAGTCGCAATCTTCTGCTTCGTACACAATGAATGGCATCGAAGACGTTCCTTCCAAATCAAAAGACAGTGATGTTTCTGCATAATCTTCAAGACATCCAGTCATTATATCTCAAAACAAAAGCGCACTAAGTCAAAACCTATGAAGGGGACTTAAGAAAAACTGGGGCATCCCGCTGACTGTAATCACAAAAAGAAACAGTTCAGGCAAAAGAAGGGATACCGAAAACCAAAAAAGAGGTTACTAAAAATCCTCAACAAAAAGAAAAGGTCACAAAAATGACTGCTTTTCAAAACAAACTTTCAGTATCCGAACCATCACCGGAACATAAAGGACAAGATGTCGGACTCAACTGGAATTCGAAATGCACAATTAACTGAGCATAGGACTGAAGGACATCACGAAGAAAGGGTGGGTCCAAATAAACTTTGAGCCTTTATCCTTTGTTTCTTAAACCGTGAACCAGGCTACGTTATAACCCTTAAAAGTCTTAACTGAAGCATGGGTTAGTTCAAAAGCATACTATTACAAAAGGTATCCTGACTCCTGTAGGACTGGCTATGAATCCTGAGTTGATATCACATTCTTGTAAATTTTGTTTTACTACAAAAAATGCATTTTCAAATAAAATTTCAAGACAGACATAAGCTTTGCATTCTTTAAATAACATTGTTTGCATATGGTTAATTATTCAAATGACATAGAAATTCACATGACGAATATCTAGTGAATATGAACTTTCTCAATGAGAAGGTTCACCTCAAGTGGAAAAACACTTCCAACCAAGGGGCACAGCATGATCATTATCTGGGGAAGTCAAGTCAAGATTCAAGGAATCTCTCAAAAATGCCAAATAGACAGGGGCAAATCTCCATCTGAATCACTTGGGGCATTAGACATGAATTCCAACAACGAATCACGTACAATCAAGTAAAGCCAATGTTCCTCAACAGATTTCTTCTCAAAACAACAAAACAAGAATTCCCAGCGGAAACATTCTGAATAAAGCAGATTATCATCTAGAAATGATTTAGGTACGATCCAAAGACGAATGTCATCCTGACACCTACTCCAGATTCTCCCCTAGTACAGTGCAGATACGATCCAGAGACGAATGTCATTCTGACACTTATCTCAATACATCTTCTAGAAACAGTTCAGGTACGATCCAGAGACGGATATCATCCTGATACTTAGTCTATATTATCTCCTAACAACAGTTCAGGTACGATCCAAAGACGAATATCATCCTGATACTTATTCAGATCATATTCTAGCAACAGTTCAGGTACGTTACAAGACGGATATCATCCCGATACTTATTCAAATCATCTTCTAGAAACATTTCAGGTATGATCCAGAGACGGATGTCATCCTGATACTTATTCAGACCATCTTCTAAGTACAATGCAGATACGATCCAGAGACGGATGTCATTCTGACACTCATTCAACACATGTTTCAAGTACAGTGCAGATACAATTCAGAGACGGATGTCATTCTGACACTCATTCAATACATGTTCAAGTACAATCACAATATAGATCCATCCACGAAATCTCCGCAGGTACTTTCTCCAGCAAACACAGGGGAAAAAACATCCTGATGCAAAGTCATCGTCGTACCCTCCGCATACGTCTGAGACATCTATGTTCCCTACAGAGCAGAAACGACCAAAGTTTTGGTCTCTTCTTCCCCAAGCAGGGATTACCTTTTTCAACTGAAGTCTGTTTTCCCCAGCCCAGTTTAAAACCTCCTCCCAGGTAGAGTTTGTTTCTCAGACTGTGGAAGTTCATTCCCCAACAGAGTTTATTTCTCTACATCGGCAGAGTCTTCCAACAAGCATCTCTCTCCATAGAATGATTCTCAAGTAGAATCAATTCTCAAGCAGAGTCAATCCTCAGCAGGTTATCCTCAAACAGAAAGAGGAAATCCCCGGGGAATCATCTCCATTCACTATCCCCAACAGAAATGAAGGATTCAGCCTCCCAATACTTTCTAGCGGTGGTCTGGGATTTATTTTCCCAGACTAAAATATCGCGATAACATCCCATATTCATACATCATGGAATGTGCATACACATCGCATACAACATAATATCATTTATTTTGAGAACATCATCACAATGCATTTCATACATCATGACAATATATGTGACTAATTATTTACCTTTTTCAGGGACAAGATCAAATCAACAAACACTGTTGACTACTTGTGTGACCTGGTAGTCCTCTCGAAAACTATGTCTAATGAAGGGTTGTTCCAGCAGTTTCCTCAGAAAGATACCTCATAAGACCTTCTCTGGTTCAGTAAGATCGATACTAATATCTCCCTGATTCTTATTCCAGTTGAAGACATTCCAAGACTTTCATTTGGTTTAGTTAAATTGATCCTAAGATTTTTCTGATTCTTATCCAGTCAAAGTTAATTCAAGACCTTCTCTGGTTCAGTCAGATCGACACTAAGATCTCCCTGATTCTCATTCTAGTTGGAGATATTCCAAGGATTTTGTCTGGTTCAGTTAGATCGATCCTAATATTTTTCTGATTCTTATCGAGTCAAAGTTAATTCAAGACCTCTGTTGGTTCAGTTCAAGTTGACCATTGATTTGCTACTGATTTTTTTCCGGTAGACCTTTATTGGTTCAGTTAAATCGATCCTAAGATTTTTCTGATTCTTATCCAGTCAAAGTTAATTCAAGACCTCTGCTGGTTCAGTTCAAGTCGACCATTAATTTGCTACTGATTCATTTCTGCTAGACCTTTACTGGTTCAGTTAAATCGACCCTAATATTTTTCTGATTCTTATCCAATCAAAGTTAATTCAAGACCTCCGATGGTTCAGTTCGAATCGACCACAGATTTGTTGCTGATTTCTTAATAGCTTAATCTCATCTCCCCGGTAAGTCGCCGTGAAACCTGGAGCACAACCAGATAACAGTCAGCCTTATCATCTTCAGCAAGTCACTGCAAAGCCTGGATCCTGACCAGATAGCAGTCCATTTCCGTCTCTTCAATCAAGTGATGACTCCCCAATAGAGTAACAGACAACTAAAGCTCCTAAAACTCTATGCTCCAAGACAGAGACCAACATTCCTCAGCAGAGTCTTCCTCAACAACAGAAATAAGGATTCCCACAAAGGAATATCTCATGAAATCAACAGTCTTCTGGATGGCATCTTTAAGCCCGTCTCCGACGACTCTCCGTCACATTCTGATGGCATCTTTAAGCCCATCTCCGACGATCTCCTGTCATCTTTTCCAAATGGAATCTATAAGCCCATTCCCAATACTATCTACACAGTCAAGTATCATCTCAGACGAGTGCAAATTTCTGGGCACTCTAGTGTTCAATCATCTTCCACCTTCAGATCACGAAAGGCAGACAAGCCAATCTACATCTTCAGGTTTAAGAAGATTGAACATGGGCAGTTGTTGTATCCCAAAATTTGCCCTCTTGTTTTTTGCAAGATCTTCTCTTACATGGGTGGATACAAACACTTGCTTGAAGAAAAATAACAATTTTTGAAGTTGGTCAGAATGTCCTTCGATGAGGTGTCTTTCGATTGGCATTCTACACAATGACATTCGATTGGTATGGATACAAGACCCTTCGATTGGACTTTTGGCAAGACCCTTCGATTGACCTTTTGGCAAGACCCTTTGATTATCCTTTTGGAAAGACCCTTCGATTGGACTTTTGGCAAGACCCTTCGATTGGTCTTTTGGAAAGACCCTTTGATTGGCCTTTTGGCAAGACCCTTCGATTAGCCTTTTGGCAAGACCCTTCGGTTGGCCTTTTGGCAAGACCCTTCGATTGGTCTTTTGGCAAGACCCTTCGATTGACGCTTCAATAACTACCCTTCGAGTGGTATTTGGGAGAAGGATTTTCGAATGACAGGAGGGTGTTCGAAGGAGTCAAGTGTCCAGGTTCATCAAAGAGACACGAATGTTCCAAAGAGGAATGCTTTTAATTTGTTTGATTCTTGTCTCATGGCTTTAATGGCCTGTTTAATTGGTTGTCTCTTATCGTTATTGGACCATCATACTCCTATAAGTACAAGGGCAAGCATATAGTGCCAGGGGGAGAGAAAACGAATGAGGGGACGAAAGAGATGGGGGAGAGAAAACGAAAGAGGGGACGAAAGAGAGGGAGAGAGCAAACGAAAGGGCGAAAAAAATAGAAAACGAAAGAGAGAACAAACACATATACTTTTGCACACGAGCAGATCACGCTGCCATATTGCAAATCAAAACAACCTTTTTTGCAGGCACCGTCAGCCCAAACGAAGACCAGATCCTTGTCCTCTCATCCAGGAGTCCACTCTAACTCCTAAGAAAACATCTCCACACCCAAAGCCACATGTCATCATCTTTAATTGGTAAGTGTTGTACCCCAAAATTTTCCCTCCCATATTTCTCAAGACATGTCAAGAATAATCTTCAAGTTGTTCAAGATGGCTCAAGAGTTGGACAGTCAAATCACCTCATAAGGCAGTCAAGTCAAAATTAGGGTTTTGTGTTGCATCAAGGTCCTTATATCCAAATGAACTAAAGTGCTCCCAAATGTCCTAATATGTTCACAAGTTCATCCATGTCAAATTTCAAGCCTTGCAGAGGAAGTTTGGTCAGTCAATTGCTCAAGAGGTCCAAAAATCGACTGTGCTAGGGCAAAAGTCAACTGTGACCTACAAATAGTCAAACCTCAAGATTTTTTGTCAACGTTCTCATTTTGAAGGATAATTCATCATTTGATCAAGGTTTGATCATGATTCATCAAGGATTTCTCAAGATTCATCAAGATTCAAAAGTTGTTAAATTAGGGTTTTGTAGGAAAAGTCAACTCAACTTTGACCAAGCATAACTTTATCATACTTTGTGAGAAATGACCCATCCAAAGCTCCTTTTGAATGGGATGCAATTTCCTAAAATCAATCTCACACCCCAAGATCAAGAAATACACTCACAAAAAGTTACAAATTTGGACATTATAGGTCATTTTTGAAAGTCAACAAAAACACCTTTTTTTCCAAAGCTTATAACTTGAGCATGGAAGATAAAAATTGGATGATACCAAAAGGGTTGGTTAGAGGACATCTCAAGGTTTCTAAAAAGTCCAAGAACACTTTCAAAAGTTCAAAATTGAAGAAGTTATGCATTGGTGAAGTTGGACATTTTTCCAAAATTGCCAAAAGTCAACTATCCTCCAAACTCCAATTTTTGACAAAAGGACCCACTTTTTTCCATTTGATTTGGTCTTATCATACCCCACACGTGTCCCATATTTAATTTCATGACCAAACATTTATTTTTCTATTTTATTTAATTTTTATTGATTTAATTCATTTTAAATCAATATTAATTCAAATAAAATCTAAAAATTAATGGAATGAGATTCTTGTGGTCATTACAGCTTGCAAATATCATAAGAAACTCAATCAAACTCGTGCCAAGTCAAAACATGCACAAAATCTCAGATTTGATGCAAATATGGAAACTTGATAATGGTGATCAAAATCAAATCTCCAAAATTCAATTCCTATGGATTCAAGCCCAAATTTTAACCTAAACTCATTCCCTTATGTACACACAAGCCATAGAGATCAAAAACACGCCCTAAGGACTGCAAAAACGGCCAACTCAGAATTGAAAAAAAGTGTGAAAAGTGAGAGATTGAAATCTTGTTTGGAGGGGTTTTCAGGGCAAAATCTTCACATAGCTCTCTTGCTGGCAATCTCCTGAAGTTGTAGCAATCAAAACCAGCCCTTGAGACACCATCAATCGCACTGTAAGTCATCATGAACGTGGCTCTGAACATGACATCGTGAAACCATTCTCTTGCATCCTTTGGCCAAATCTTTTGTATAATCATGCTTAATGTTAAATTTCTAACATGTCTGCATTATTTAATTTCATTTTCATGGCCTATAATCATGTGCCCGAACCTAGGGTTTTCTTGTGTTGTTTTTAGGCGTTTGAATTACAAGAAAAATTGGGTCAAATAATGGTTACAGGGATGATCAGGGGAAGGAGACGAGTACGAGGGTGTTCTTAAAACTCGTTTCCAAAGCCTACAGGTGATTTTAGATGGCAGCCATGAATTCTGTTGCGGATAAAATCCGCAGGTAAAAACCCTGGCTTTTTCAACGAAGAAGACGAAGGCGTGTCTTCTTCTTATTGGCTGATTCAAATTAGCGCGCCTTTTTTTATTTTTTCCAGGCATAATTAATTGTTTGATATATAATATTTGTTTTCTATTCTAATAACAATTAGGCAGTTCAGTTGAGTTGGCAAGCACGCTATGGGAAAACCCCTTGGGACCTGGGTTCGAATCCCAGGTCCCCCAAAACCTTTGTATATTTTTTCTCCAGGTAATTGCATGTGGCTCAGCAAGCATGAACTATCATACGCTTCCAGATCTCAAACGCCAAGTGGCCCACAAGGCAAATCCAATGGCCTAGGTTGAAGGACCACCATGGTCTCAAGTCAACAAACACGCGCTGGATTCTGAAAGTCAACAAGGCTGCCTATGTTTGGGCCCAGACAATTGCCATTCAGACCCCCTCTTTGGGCCTAACACCCCTTGGTTTATTCTATTTTCTTTTCATTATTTTTTTTATTTACTTACTTGTTTTATTTTTATTATTCTTAATTAATTGCTAACCAAATAATTATTATTTTTCTTAATAAAAATCAGAAAACATAAAAAAACATTATTTTTAATTATTAAACTTAATTTCATTATTTTATTTCTTTTGTAAATAAATAATTTAATCAATTTAGTTCTTTTTAATTAGGTATAATTTTAACATATTTTGCAATAAATTAAAATCAATTTAGAATATTAGGTTTTTTAATAATTTTAATCATTTTATTTTATTTCCTTAAATATAAAAATCCAAAAATATCTCTTTTTATTAATTAATTAATTAACTTAGGTTTAATTTAATTTAATTCAAAAAAATAACAAAAATATGCTTTCTTTAATAAAAAGGGTCAAAACCCTAAAAACACTCTGATTTAATTTTCTCGCACGCGTATTATTTTTTTCCAATAATGTAATTGCTTCGGGAATGTAATAGTTTTTTTTAAATTAGGATTTTATTTATTTATCACTTTTATTTACTTTCCACAATTTAATTTTAAAGGGTTTGTTTTTGGCGATGTAAATACCCGACGCCTTGTAATAGCTTAGATTTAATTTCCCGCAATTTAATTTCCGCACAATATTAACTGTTAGATGTTTGATAATTAGGCAATGCGTGACAAGATCAATCTTTAACTTAAAATCAACAGTATCTCACCATTAACATGTACAGATAAAATTAACCGAATTAACACACCTGCACATGCCACTCTTAGGGTACACCTCACTTGGTTGCCTCGAACGTGGTCATTGAGTATAGGAAGTTTTAGAGGTCGCCCTCTTGTCCAAAGATCATAGTTGCCTCGAAACGGTTGCCTCGGATAAAATGATCTAAGACATTAGGGTTACCGCTAAGGCATCCTAACATTGCTTTAGTGACCACACGTCCCTTAATCGAATTGACCCTTAAAACTCCAACGACGGTGCTACCTACTCCTCAATAGTGGGATAGCATTGTCTAAAAGACACTTGTACAGTTTAATTCCTTTTTCGAGTAGGTAGATGGTTCTTAAGTACTTGCTCATTTTAAAACAAAACAAAAACTTTTCGCACTTACACTCCTTTCAAACAAAAAACTCTTTCAAACCCACAAACACAAAGAAAAGCAAACTTTTGAAAACACAATGAGCAAGTACCTAAGAGCCCGTGGATAACCACATATAAAAAGGGTGCTAACACCTTCCCTTTCTATAATCTACCTCCCGAACCCGAGAAATATCTCAAAAAGGAATTTTTCTGTGCTTTTTTCCTTTCCTTGTTGGATAAAATAAAAGACGGTGGCGACTCTTGCTTACCGCGACATTTTGCAAAAACATACGCAAAATGCGAACCAGCATTCCAAAGCAGTCAGTTCTATTCCCACCGATCACAGTAAGGGTTTGCAAAACCAAGATTTCACCTTCGTGACATTTAACTACACGTTGCATATATATATTCTTGTTATTACTAATTGTGCTGCATGTAAGCTAAGGTGCAGAGATGGGGTCGTGCCATTGTTGGGGCACGATCTAAGTTGTTCCTTCGAATCACGGGACAAAACAAACCCATGCCCAAACTCAGCTGATTCGAACTAAGGAAGGAGTCGAATTGAGAGAAGATTCGAATCAGGGGGGTAAAGTCCCCCCTGGGTCTCTAATGTTTGTTTCATTTTGCAGGGAACATCTTTTCAAGACCTTGTTCAGAGCTTCGAAGCAGCTCAGCCTCAAACTAGATTCAAGGGTCCCAGATCGAAGGATGATATATCCAGATCAAACACTCCAAAGTGCACCCCCAGATGCATCTTTGATCAGGCCTCTTTGCTGGATCGAAAGACAGCTCGAGTCTCTTTCGATCCAGCCCCCCAGAACTGCCAGATCTTTCGATTTCTGCTTTGTTTTGACTATTTTACTTCTTTTTTTATCAGCATAAAATCAATCAAAAAACCACAAAAACATTAGGATAGTTTTTTTTCTATTAAACTAATTTTATTAATTAATCATTAATTATTTTAACATCTTTTCTTAAAATTAAAATTAAATAGACTTAGGTCTTATTTTATTTTATACCCAAAAAACAATAAAAAGATTTTCTTTTACTTTGTGCGCGTTTATTTAGTTCAATATTGTACTATTATTGTATCTGTTTACCGGATGTAATAGATAAAATTAGGATATTTACTGCTTTATTCCCCATTATCCTTGTATAATGTAAATCCCCTCCCCGAAGCAGTGTAATAGCGTAAGACCTCTATTTTCTGCATTTTACTACTTTTCATATTAACTGCTAGTAATTAGCCTTGTATGATAAGACTAATAATTAAAACATTAGCTAACTTAATAAAAAGACAAAAATAACTGAATCACAACACAATTACACACGAGCACCTCTAAGGTACGCCCACTTTGGTTGCCTTTAAAAACAGTCATGAGGCAGGAATGCTTTAGCAAAGACCCGTAAAAATTAAAGATCATAGTCCCTCGATGACCTTACAAGTTGCCTTTTTGGTAAATGATCTAGTCCCTTAAACAGAATTGCTAAAGCATCTCCATAAAATTGCCTTCGTGACTGTAATGTCCCTTCGATTGTCCCTCAACATCCAACGATATGGATGCCTACTCACTAATAGTAGGATCGCAGTGTCTAAAGAATAAGAGGAAAAGAACGACCCTTTTCGAGTAATAAAGTAGATAGTTGTTAGAAGTTTGCTCAAACATTTTGCACTTACACAGAAAACTACTTTTCAAAAATAGTTTCAAAACATTTACTTTGTTAACACTCTTGAGGACTGATACAAGAGTTAAACACAAAGCAAATCGTCGCACTAAGACATCTTTTAAAACATTTTTAAACACACAAAGCATAAAAACATTTAAAAAAAAAGAGCAAATCTCTAAGAGCCCGTGGAAAACCACAGATGGAAAGGGTGATAATACCTTCCCTTCCCATAATCTACCCCCCTTACTCAGAAACATCTCGAAAAGGTCTTTTTCTGTTCTTTTCACCCTTTCCTTTGTTGGATAAAAGAAAAGACGGTGGTGACTCTTGCTTACCGCATATTTTGTGAACAAAAAACGCAAAACCAATAGTATATAAACAGTCGGTTCTGCCACCGTAAAACACTTACTATAGCAGTTAATATGATCATAGTTACGCTCTAACCAGTTCATACCCAGAATCACATCCAACCATCTTAAAGGCAAACAAACCAAATCAACAGCAAAGTCCCTATCGAAAATCGACAAAGGACACTTTAAACACACAAAAGAAGTAGTCACCGACCCCTTGGCTGGAGTGTCGACGAACATCTCTCCATTCATAGAAGACAACATAAGACCCAATCTTTCAACACAATCAACAACAATAAAGCAATGAGTAGCACCGATATCAATAATAGTAATTAAAGGAGTACTATTAATGAAACATGTACCTCTGATAAGTTTCTCCTCAGCAGCCACCTGATCCTCAACCAAAGCAAACACTTTACCACTTGTGTGCGCCCTCTTTGGTTTCTGACACTAACTACCAATGTGTCCTTCTTCACCATAATTGAAACAAATCACCTCCTTATGCTTGCACTCAAATACAACATGTCCAGTCTTACCACAACAAAAACACCTCTTCACCTCAGTAGTACACACATTACTCTTATGCCCAGGTTTTCGACATTTGAAACAAACCACACCAGCAGGACATCTCCCCTACTAGTCTTCTGATCTTGAGCAGCTTTTTGTTTACCTTTACCAGCTGGGGCATCATAAGGCTTACCACGATTCTGTTGGTGCTTACCCCTCTTCTCACTGATAATCTTGTAATGAGCATTATTATCCTCTTCATAAATTCTGTAACTATCAATCAGATCGGCAAAGACACAGATCTTCTGGTATCCAACTGCCTTCTTGATCTCTGGGCGCAACCCGTTCTCAAACTTGATGCACTTCGAAAACTCAGCATTTGTCTCACCGTAGTGCAGATAAAACTTAGCCAACTCAACAAACTTTGCAGTATACTCAACAACCGACATACTCCATTGCTTCAGCTCAAGGAACTCAATCTCCTTCTTACCACGAACGTCTTCAGGAAAGTACTTCCTCAGAAATTCTCTACGGAACACAGCCCAAGTAACATTTTCACCTGCAACTTCCAACCTCTAACACGTCTCTAGCCACCAGTCATCAGCTTCGACTGCTAGCATATGAATACCATATTGAACCTTCTGCGCTAGAGTGAAGTCCATCACACAGAAGATTCTCTCAATCTCTTTCAACCAATCCAATGCTCCATCAGGATCATACTTTCCCTTGAAGGTAGGCAGATTCTCTCTCTGGAAAGTCGCTAAACTACGAGATCCAGCATTCTCGTCAGCATTCAGCTGATTCTCCATCGCATGCGCCATTGTTTCTAAAGCAGCAGCAAGTGCGTCATCATTCCTTCCAGTCATCTCAACTTATCTCTATAATATAAACAACGGTTAGAACTCAAATTAACAATACTCTATTGTTAGACAACTACGACTTGACAACTTGGTCGGACGGACCGACTTGCTCTGATACCAACTTTGTAACACCCCAATTCTACCCGACAATATAAATGTAAATCAAAGTTATAAAAATTATACAACTGAATCAGGATGCCACAAATTCAACTTAAAAACCATTGCATTCAACATGGATACATAACACTTTAAAAATTCGGATGAACTAACAGCAAAACAAATTAATCTCTTAAATCAACAACTTGAACAACTACGCAGTGGAGTCAAATATTCAACTTAAAGGAATATAACATCTTTATCCAACTAAAACAACTTCAGATAACAAGTATTTAACGAATAATAATTTAAAGTTTAATCAGTTGAATTAATAACAACAATAAAACAACAAGCGTTCATCCCCCCGGGTGTTACGTATCAGAGCAATGACACCGACTCAAACTGCTGAAGGTCAACCGCCTTCACTCTAGATTACCTGCACGTTACCAACATAAGGATAACATTCAAACAGAATGGGTGAGATATCTAACACTATAATAGAACGTATGATAAATATTATATTAGAATCAGTTCATGCAAAAATCACCACTTCATAACTTATAAACAACAACAATCACAACAAAATACAACAATTAATTCATCAACACAACAACTCAATCATACTACTTGGAACGCGACTCAATATTATGCGAATGCACGTGGTACCATTGGAGCAGAAATCCCATCTTAAAAACGGAGCAGAACTCCCATCTTAATAATTGCCGATTAACAGAGGCATCAACAAGGCATAAGCCTTCTTTGTAGTTTGTCAATCCATGCAATCACAGAGTATGCAAATGTATGTGACTCAATGAATGCACTATCACATACTCACAACAATCATCACCCATCGTAAGGCATAAGCCTACATCACCATTATTACCAGTAAATAGAGGTAATTCATCATCATGTAAATTCCCTGCAACTTCATGTTATCAATAAGAATTCACAACATCACCACATCACAACAACTCAACATAAATCAACATTGGCCATAAACCTATCACGTCAATCAACAATTAAATCATTAACATAATCAAACAACAACTTAATAATAATTTCACACCGCACTAGTAACGACTAAAACACAACATGTACGGGCAAAAGGGATAGGGAACTACGTGCCCCTCGACATGTATAACAACTAGGACAACATAACAACTAAATCATACTCCTCGACATGCACATGGGAAAATAGGGCAGCGACCAACATATGCTCCTCGACATGTTCTACAACCTAATTCTGCTAGAAAAATCCAACGCATCATTCCCCGACACGCCCTGTAGTCTAAAGCGTCGCTCGATACCTACTACTTTAGTATCCTCCCCAACCACTAATTTGGCCAACAACATAGTCACGATGTAACGTCTTAACAACCACACCACTATAATTCATAACTTCCAGCCAACCACTCGGATTAACACAGTAACGGGCAACTATATTCCTATTGATAAATTCGTTCATTATACAAGACTGACTACAATAATAATTCCTAACTTCCTACTAACTGCTCGAACCACTACAACATCATAACGACCATACCATCATACCGACCATAACAACTTAACGACCACAACAACAAGCAACAATCTACACTAACCTACTCGTCTAATCTATCGGGCAGTCATGCACACAACATAAAACACTCACAACATAACGGAACGCGCATCTTCCTTAACAGGTTCAGTAACATCACGACAACAATCACAATTACGACCAATCCTCCATAACAAACATCATAAATCCCATTATAAGTTCAGAACCACACCCTTACCTGGATTGAAGGTCGCTCAATCAAAGCTTCGGCCGTAATCCTTGATTCGCTCTGTTCGACACTGGGCAGCTTGCTCCTCGTCCGCACAGCTCTACCGGTCAGCACACAAAAATCCTTATTCTCCAACTAAAACAAATCCTTGTATTAGCTTCTCCTTATATAACAATCCCCTTGGGCCTAACCTACACCCCCACTTTACTACTTATAACCAATAGTATAAGTCCAACATTATAGCTTCCATTACTTTCAATATTATAATAATTATTATTCAACTAATTAATTAATTAATAATAATATAAAAACTTATACCAATAATTCTTAATATCTCGCAACCTCCCAAATAATCCAAAATAATTTAATTAATATAAATAAATAATTAATTAAATTACGGGCGTTACAGTTAGCACAAATATCCAATCCAAGTATCTACAATATGAAATGTTTGAATCCATATGTTAAAAAGAATAGAAAATATCTAAAGCGAGCGATTCAGTAACTTTGTGTTCTAACTCAACCCCGATTTAAGAAGATGTACCTTTACAACAAATTTCGTTTGAAGATTTTTGCTTTGTCCTTCAACAGAAATAGTCTGCAAAAGTATGTGTTACTTTCTTTGTCAACTTTTTTCTTTCTAACTATGACATATAAATTGTGCATACTACAATTAACTTCATATAACTATCAATATCCAGGTCAGGAAAGATTCCTTGTTCTTTTTCTTTCCTAGGGATTTCAGTCATTATATCTGTAATTCAAAGGATATATATGAATGCATACTGGTATTGTATTAGTTACAAATTATATGGATAATCTAGGATTGAATAAGCAAGAAAGCTAACCTTCCAACCCCCTGACAACGTGCCAAGAAGTCATTTGTTTCCCTCACTGTCATATTAGGAATGTGTAGGTCATACTGGCTTATGTAAGCTGATGTTTTTTGAGGAACAAATTCATCTAACTTGTGACCATTGTAACAGATTTCTCCAGAAATTGTTGTGTACTCATATTACAGTAATACTTAAGGACCGTGCAATTTTTTCTTCCAATTATTGTCTGTATCTACAAAGTACATAAAAATGTTCAAATATAACATAATAATCAACAAATAGATAAACCAAGCAACATATACCTAAAAGCAAAAGATAGATTCCACTGACTCCTTAAGCATATGGAAAGTGAGGTCAAGTATGATAAGGAATCATGGATAGGAATAAATATATTAGATATTTATACCTTGATTCTAGTTCTTCCTTTGAGAACCCACTCTTTGTCAATCCCCATCATCAAACCGCAACTGCATCAACCACTTTCTATTGTTCCACACAACCTGCAATGACAAACCATTCAAACAAACAATTACACCATATAGTTAGCTGAAATTGACCATATATCAATGGCTGTTGTATATTATGAATAATTAAGAAGTAGCTCAGGAGCTTTGTACCACCGAGTAACAACATACTTAGTCATGAAATCGATTTTTGTTGTACTGACTTTAAAAATCAGAGTTGCTGAAGTGTTCTCAAATGCTCAAGCAAGTGAGAACCAAAATCAACACAATGAGCCTGCCGCTTCTCGTTATCCAGAACCTTGTGCACTGCAAGACCCCCGACAGAACATACAGGGTACCCACCAAAAGTGTTAAATTGAATCTTTTGGGCCATCACGCTTGTTATTTATGGAGTTTTAACTATAGCTCCTATTGGCAAACCATTTCCAATACCATAAATACAAATTAAGATGAGATACTATGGAGTAACTGCAAAAGAGATTAAGATCTAATATAAATCATCACATATGAATCAGAACAATATAGTTGCTCATTATGAATTTTGTTTTATTTTTCTCATTTGGAGAGAGTATGGATGTGTCAAGGTAATAACCATTGTTAACAAAAACATGTTCAGTATTGAAAAAATGCAAATTAAAAGAAAAAACCCTACATCAACATTATTCAATTCAATCAGTTGAAAATAAAAGTAACTCTCACCAATTTAAGCTCCCCATGGAAGAGAAATGCGACATGATATGGATTAAATCGAGACAGATTATGATATGCAATCAGATTTATCCAAATCAAACAAAAGGAAAACGAAAGAGAAGAAAGAATCAGTAACATACATGTGATTGCGATGATTCGCGAAGAACTGAGATTGAAGTGCACAAAGCTTCTATCATAGCAGAAATAGAACAACTAACCTGTATGACAAGTTTTACCATATCTCTTTGACTTTTGCATGATATTTTAACTCCTTACGTAAATATGGCATTTGACTATCCGCCTTTTGTTAATTTAGTTTGAACTGGCAGCACCAGCTTTGCAAAAACCCAAGGCCAAAGCCATATATAAAACTTTATTTATCTATCACTCATGTTCACCTTCCAATGGTCCTCTTGCACCAACACATGTCAATCTTCCAGTTTCTGCTATTGCAAGGCCTGCTGTTGATACTTCCCTTGGAGTGGGAGCTCATGGTGTATGTTACCATACATTTCAATAATTGGTTCCTTACACTTATATATTTAAGATCTCATGCTGATTAATGAATATTTTGTTTTCATTTCTTTCTTTAGCCCTTTCCACCTGTCGCAACAACTACTAATGATAATGCTTTGTCTGGTTGGATGGCCAATGCCTCAGTTTCGCCATCTGTCCAAGCTGTTGTTGTCACCGCATCACCCATATCAGTTTCGTCATTGAGCAGAGTCGATTCAAAATTGACAATCGACGTGTTCCCATTTTCAATTACACGTAAGGGTCCGCATCTGCAGAAAACCCAGATATTACTCTTAAATTCTATTATTCCATGGTAAAGTCGCTTTCACTCGGAAGAAGATTCATCCAGATACTTCTTTAGTTCGTATTCAGAACCTATAAACAGATAACAACAAAACTGAATTGAGTTTTAGTATTCAGAATCTATAATCAGAAAATAGTGAGAACATACCGAGAAGCTGAATAGAAATGGACTCAGTTGTGAATTTCACACGATCAGATAAGGCTACATGGTGCTTCTTCAAATCGTAATGCAAGAAATAATCACAAAATAAAGAAAAATTATGAGAAACACAAAACAAAACCCTCTAAACCCAAATAATATGAAGAATCCAAGGTTGTCAATCACGAAAGCAAATAATAATAGTTTTCTACATTATGTCAACAACACTTTGTACCAAAATCATGTATCACAATCATTGAAAATAATAGCAGTCTGTCCATATTCTGATATGCTATGGCCTCGAATTAACAATACTGGAATATTCTCCTTCAATAGCATTTGTGGCAACATTTATTTCATCCACCGTTAACTGTGTGGCATAATGAAAATATATAGATATTTATAAATATATAAATTATAGATTTAAAGTAAGATGGAAATGTCTTTTTTTAATCAACACTAAAAAAATGTTCATAGCACCATTGTGTTGAATAACCGGTCTCCCTCCATGAATTGCAGACATTAGAAGTGCAATGTGGTCACCAACATTTCCAGTGTGAAAATTAATTCTTGCATTGTCTGCATGTACTTGTTTATCCTTCGGTCAGTAAAATATTGAGTTGCCAACAGAAAGCATAGCAGCAATGGAGATAATTTTGTGAGAACATTTGTACTTTTCTGAAGCAACTGTCATTTTTGACAACATAGGATCAATCAGGAACTCTGCCATCCGTCTACCTACCTTGGTTAATTTGCGCCAATAGTTAAAGTGTTTTGTGCATATAAAAGTTGAACAACTTTTGTTACCGCCTCAACTGGTGGAGGATCCATAAATTCAAACTAGAATAACTTTTCATTCTCAATACCAAGACAACTTAAAGATAAGATTACATTTCCAAGGTTAGTTCGTTGTATTTCAGGTGCAGTGTTATCTTCCAAATCATTTAGAAAACTATAAGCAGTATACAATCAAAAGCACTTACCAAATCTTGTCCTTCCAGAACGACCAACTCTTTGCTTTGCTGTAGCTTTTGAGATGGGAGTTACCAGTAAAGACTTCATTCCAGTTCTTGGATTATAACATTTCATCTTATAGAATCCTGGATCAATGACATACTTAATCCCATCAATTGTTAACGATGTTTCTGCAATATTAGTGGCAATGACTACCTTTCTAGCCCCTTCAGGTGTGGGTTCAAATATTTTAGCTTGTAGTTCAGTTGGCAAGTTTGCATATATCGGGCATATAATTAAGTCAGCTATTTTAGTACCAAAACCTCTCATCCGATGTTTCAGGATTTCTTCTACCGTTTCAATTTCTTCTTGACTCGTAAGGAATACCAATATATCTCCTGGAGGTTGAGTAGCATGGATTTGAAATATCGTGACAATAGCAGCATCCAAGTAGTTGGGTTTTGGTGCTTTGGTGAAATGTATTTCAACAAGATAACATCTCCCAGAAATTTTGAATATTGGACAAGATCAAAGTAATCACTGAACTTCTCTGCATCAAGAGTAGCACTGGATATCAACAAATAAGCAGTATGCTTGTGGTCGCCGCTTCTTCATGATGATTCCACTGCTTGTCGTCGCCTTCTGTCACCATTGTACTCTTTGTCTCGTGTCAACCACCATCTGGTCTTGCTGCCACCATGCGCTCGTCGTCTCTATTTCGTCTTCAAAGCCAATAAGAAGCATAACAACACCTAACAATAATGAAGATGATGAAAAAATACAAAGTCATATGGTTTTTTGAGCGGTCGGTCTGAGTGAAAGCGATTTTAACCACAACGGTACATGTATTAAATTAACAATAAACTAAAATACTTATGTATTAAATTGCAGTAGGCATACCCAATGTTGGTATAAAATCTAACCTTGGTAGTTGGAAAAAAATGCCATCAGGTGGCATGATAGGTTCAGAGTGAAGTTTTCTTCTCCTTCGAATGTGTCCACATAGAGATTACATATTGCAGCAATGGAAATTGAACCTATCCAAAAGGTCTTGACGGTAAATTCAAAACACCAATTTGTAATGAATTATGAGTTCTCTCTGAAATATGTTACGATCCAGCAAAACTTAAAACTCAAAACACATTCAAAAAACCACTTAAGGTAACAAATTCCATCCAAATTTCATAATAAAAAAATTAATGACAAATTAGGATTACCTTCTTATTCTTCTACTTGCCACCAACAAATTTTGTCGGCTGGAGGAATGAGTTGTTGTCCACCCAGCAACACTCGCCACTTTCCCTGCGATTTTCAGAAACGGAGAGGAAAGAGTATTTGGGTGACAACAACACCATTACTCAAAGAGCGAAGATTAGGGCAACAACGCCATTTCACTCGCCCGATGACGAAAATTAGGGCCACGGAAAGAGCGAAGACGAAGAGCTTCGAAGGCGCCATGAGAATCAACGCCAACAAATCTTCAGGAAGAGAAAACACCATTATTGAAAAACCAAAGGGTTGAGTTTTGATATAGTGAAGATTTTCGTTTTTTTTTTTTGGAGACGGTTACAAATGAAAATCTGATCGTGACAGTATTTAGGAGAAATTGCAGGAGAATCCCAAAATCTGAAATGGAGAACAATGGAAGTAGTCACATGGGGTGATTTTGGAATAAGAGAACAAAAGTGTCAGAATAAATAGATTCACTTTTCTTATATTATAAATTAGAAAAAAAATGTTTATCATATAATTTTTTTTTCCAGATGATTGAATTTCTTGAGAAGTCAAAAGAAAAAAATCTATATCTAAGAAAAATCCAAACTTTTTTTTTTCACGGAGATTTTTACATAAAATATTGCTATGATGAAACGACAGAATATGAGCTGTCGTATGCAGTAAACAAAAGCGAAAGGTTAAAATCGTCCAGAACCAAATTTGGCCACGTCGCCGCTATATTAGGGTTTACGCCACCCACTTCGATCAAAACCAGTTTCGCACAATCAAGAGAAAACGAAAATGGCGTCGAGGGTTTCTCTGAAGGCGAAAGGCAAAAGCTCAAAGGGAACGAAAGGATCGGAAGATCGATCGCTGCTTGATTCCGCGAAGGAATGGACAACATGGGGATTGAAGAAGACGAAGGTTATCGCTCATTACGGTTTCATTCCTTTCATTATCATTGTTGGTATGAATACTGATCCCAAACCCCAGATTTCTCAGCTTCTCAGCCCTGTGTAATCGTTCTTCATATGGAATCGGAAGGGATTATGTGTAGTTTGTTTGATTTTGGATAATTGTTGAAGGTGTAGTAGTAGAATAATTACGATATTTGAATGTTTTTGTATGTGATTTGGTTTCATGTACCTCATGTTTAAGCCTGGTTGAGCTTTTTTTCTTTTTCTTTTGAGATTGTTCTGTGCGTTAGGGTATTTGGTTTTGTGATTGTGACTAATATTTTATGATAGTTTTTTATTAGATGAAAGTGAAATTTTGGTGCTACAATGATTGCTGGGAAGATCATTTTGGTATATCAAATGATTATAACATCATCTTGATTATGATTTTTTTTTTGGCATTCAGAAGCTATGTATATGTAGCATCGGCACCTCTGAAGTTTTTCAAATTGTTACTCGTGTCGATGTGCCGTGTCCGGTGTCTGTGTCCGAGCTTCATAGGTCAGAAGTTACAATTAACTAAGACCAAGTTAATGTCATTTGATAGTGGGATGGTACAAAATTTATAGTTTTGGGATAGATTTAATCTTGCTTATCTTGCAAAACCATAATTGAGATTTTATACATCTTTCCAATTTGAAGAAAGTGAAACTAATTTTTCTTCTTGATTTTTTTTTTTAATTTCGTCTGTGGCATGGGCTGTACCTCATAGATGAGTAGTTTTGGTTTGATTAGGATTGTGAGAGGGGAAATGATGAGAGTTGGCTGGCAGCTTAGCTTTTTCTTATGAGACGATTGTATCATTAAAATTGGGTCCCTGTGTGCATTGAAGATTGCATAACTTATAGTTTTGACAAGGTTTTGGTAGGCATGCCAATATGTTGCAGACCATAACTCTACATGTTATGTTCCTTGTGTGGTGCAATTTAAGAATAAAATGCTCTTTTGAGAGGCAGGTTAATGTAGGGTGGAAAAATAGCATTGTATTTTGTTCCATGCTTAGCATTTTAAGTATATAAGCAATGGAACATAAGGCTGAGAGCTAATTGAAAAGTCAAATTCTTTTTCATTTTGGTGTTTGCTAAAATATACATACCTATATGTACATTGGTTTTGTTACTTGTAACGGTTTATATTATCTTCATTATCTGTAGTTAATGTTGGGAGTCTTGTGAAAGTGAGGATGGTAGTGGTGTCACAGGCAGCCTGACCAAATACCTCATTGTAATCTTAATGCTTTGTATGTCTGCCTCTTAAGTGTTCTCTAATGGATGACATTTGAGCTATACTAGGATTTGTAACACAGCAAATTAAAAAACAATCCATTTTCTATAATTGAGTCCTTGATGGAAGAGAGGTCAGTGATAATGTTGAAAGTGTGGAGAGAGCCATGGGGGTCCTGTCATACAAGTTAGAGTTATAGTCGTATCCTATCATGAGTCCTTGATTACTTGTCCCTTTACTATGATTCAACATACCATTTGAGTTTGGGCTCTATAAAAGTTTGGGCTCTATCTTGGATTTTGTTTGAAATTTAAATTGGAAACTGTAAAAACTATTATGAGCCATGGATGTTGTCTTTTTTGAAATAGAGTCATTAAACAGAGTTTGGAATATTAATTTGATAGCATTGTTTGTTTTTTGTATATATTATTTGTCGAGATCATTGCGAATTAGATTCAAATTTGCGATTTGGTGTGATGTGATTAATTATGAATCTATATACTTGGGATGTAAGCTTGGATATAATCTGCCGAGTTACATCTCCAGGTTAAACTATTTTGCTTCAGTTCACACCACCCTACTCATTGTGTGTATGTGTATAATCAAGAAATTGTGTTCAAGTGGTTAACTGTTTTCAGTTGACGATGAACTGGTTGAGAGCATCCGACTTTGAATTTGGCTAAGAAAACACTTGGTTAGACTTTATTTACATAGCTTGACTGAACTTCAGAATATCCCCAACCATCCCTATTTATGATATTTTTCTTGCTGTAATCACTACTTGTTTTCTCTCAATTGGAAGTGACATTTACCGACATTTGGCAAATTTAAAAAGTATATACTCCCTCAATTTCAAAATGAGTGTTCTTAAAGTTTTTGCACGGAGTTCAAATAATGTAATAATGTTTATAAAATGTTATATTTTTACTAAATTAATTTTATAAATGTGTTGGAAGTAGTGTAAAGTGTAACAATTAAAGGATATAATTAGAAAAATAACAATGGAGAGTAATTTTTAGCAACTTGAGCCAACATTTGACGGGAATAGAATGAAAGGTTAAATTTTGAATGTTTGTATTTTAACTCTTTGTTTCTCATAGTAAGGAGTCTTACTAATATGAAGTTTATCTTGTACATAAAAGAAGTCTTATCTAATATCGTTTCACTCATAATTCAATATTGAATTCTCTCAAATGTAAATACTAATTTGTTTTGTTATTTTTATCAAGTCCAGTGACATAATATGTTAAGATGAATCAATTGATTCAATAGACCTATCATAGAATCAATCGTTAAATATATGGTTGATATTGAATTGTCTGTAACAAATTATAATTAAATTTGACTTTTTTGATATATTTGATAATTTGTGAATCTAGTTCATATATGAATTAGATACATTAATTATAAAATGTATAAAAAAATTAAATTTATTTATAATTTGTTATAGAGAGGGTATTAATATAATACATTATAAATTTATTTTTTTCTCATTAAGAATATATAACTCAACTCTAAATCAATATAAATATTTTATAGTAATTTAAATGTATTTTCTCTCATTAAAAAAATATAACTCAAATTTAAATCAACACAATATTACGTTATGATCTTTCCAAGCAATTGAGTTGGGTTTTGACCAAGAGTTTGTAGAGAATGTCCTTATTTACGTTCTAACTACAAGGGTAAGACCGAGCTAAGGTAATAAACGAGCCAAATTGATCAATCTGACTCATATCAAAATTAATGTGGAAGGAATATTTGAATCAATATGCATTAAACAACATTTTCAAATTAATGGTAACAATGAATAAGAGCAGGCAAGGGAGCAATGACTATATAAATTATAATGACTATTAAATGGTTTTCATAAGCTCTAAATATAAGATAAGATAAGACTTAAAGGACATAATACAGAGGAGAAAAGAGATATTTTTCCATACGACTTAGACTTATATTTGCAACTCTAATGGGCTCTGTGTTGATAGAGTTATCAATCAGTGTATCTTATATGTATATTTGACGTCTAATGTGGAGTTCGGTAAAATTATTCTGAGTCACACAATTATATTCAAATATCAACTCCTTAGCGTCCCACGAGGGTAGGGGCGGCCACCAAGAGCAACTACAACGAAGGTCGAGCCACCACAGTGGAGATGATGCTCCTGATAAATTGCATCGCCAAAACGAGACCTTACAAGACAATGTTATATGCAATAACAACTACAACCAGTAGGAAACGAGCACGAAGACCCATTGGATTCTCAACCTTTAGCAGCGGAAATCTGAGATGTCTAGGTGCCTTACAATTTCAAGCCACCCTTGACAATATTTGATGGAAAGAGTGAACTCCAAGAGCATATCATCGTTATCAATATACAAATGGATATCATAGGGATGACTAATTTCCTCAAATATAAGCTAATGGAAAGACATTGAAGGAAATAACCCTTAAATGGTATATGAGCATTACGAGATTTCAATAATAAGTTACTAAGACTTAATAAAATTTGTTTTCTGTCATTAAACATAGGAAGGTCTCTCATACGAGCCTTTTTAATGTTTGTCAAGATCATTTTAAATCATTGTGAGAGTAAGTATCCCAATTTAGTGAGTAAACCAACAAGGCTGATCATATGAACCAGGAGATGTTTGTAAGAGCCTTCTAAATTGGCCTCAAATCTAGGTACTTTAACAAGTCTCTAGTGCACTACATCCTCAATAGAGGATGTCATGGCTAGAGTGGAGTGTTATATCAAGGGAGAAGAAAACAATGCTGAGGAAATTACTGAGCAAAGAGCGTAGAAGAATTCAATTAAAGTGTATAAGTTAAAATGATTTTGAATAAGAAATGACATCTTTATTTAAAGACACAAGTGACATACATGAAAGTGGACATACTTAATGATAACAATTTAGGAATGTAAGGTTAATGATGAATCTGGTTTTATGTGAGTCCTGAGGCACTTAGCAATAACTAAGGCTAACCAAAATTGAATCCCTAGTGAAAATAGAAAATTCAGGAGACAGTAAAATAAAAAAACAAAATTGGACACAACTTCAGGTGATATCATTATAAAATGAGACATCTCGTCCTTATAGAATACTAGACATCTCATCCTTAGAGAAACCTAGACATCTCGCCCTTACAAAGGTCTAAAGCATTTTGCTCTTACAGACCTCATGCTTGACAGCCTATGTACAATTCAATTTTGAACCTAAAGCATTTCACTCTTACATATGTCATGGTTGAGGGGTCATATACATTTCAGTTTCCCACTTAAAACATATCACTCATACAGACCTCATAGTTGAGGGACTATATATATTATGATCTCTCATCTAAAGCAGTTGGGTCTGGTTTTGACCCAGAGTCAGAGAGACTGTTGATTAATTGGATCCAAACACAAAAAAGGAAGGTGTGAATTGTGACATTCAAAATTCGTGACTATTTTATATATACCTTGTGTTTTGATACATATGCTTGGAAAACTCAAAGTGAAAAAGTAGAATAAGTTCAAGCGCAAAGACTCATGGGACAACTATTTTGGGTTGGCCAAAGACCCAATTAGACTAGCCAAATCTTTAATCCCAATCCAGTACCGCCAATCACTAACATACATGTAGACCCTCTAATATATTATTTTGTGTGATATATTTAACCCTCTTATACTTGACTTTTATGGTAGATTAGAGCTTGAGTAATGTCATTTATTTATGTTTTATGTTACTTTGGTTAATTTATGATAGAGCATACTAGGTGTTATCTTTTGTCAATTTTATGTGTTTTGTGCTTTTGCAAAAGTGACTCTTATGACACATTTTGTCACGCCATAAATCTTTGAACACCATCTAGCAGGCCTCAAGCCAGAAGATGTTAGTGTGGGTCCTTAACTTAAGTGTTAATATCGACATGACAAATATTTGAGAAGAAGATAGAATGGATCTAGGGAAATGATTGGATAAGGATGAAACACTACAAGATAAATTTTGAAAATTTGTTAAGGCATGTTGTTGTAGTGTTGTTACTGCTCATGTGTTATTGTTGAGATGCCACAGTATGATGTTATCTCCAATATGTAGTGTACTATCATAATACAAAGGAATATGCTTTATTCTTTGGACTTAAGTTAATCGATAACTGTAAAGGCTCAAAATGCAAACAGATAGACATTATGCATTTGAGAAACATCTATAAATACAACTGCAATAAGGGAAATTAAGGATACGAAGAGTTTTGGCGTGACTCCGGTCTTGTCAGATATGAAGAAAACAACACCGGAAGGTGAGACAGAAGACATCACTTGCTTAAAAAATTGAAAGTGATTGAAGTGTCAATTTTAGGTTTATCATTTCTATCTTCTTGCTTAAAAATGTTTAACTTAAAATATTTATTTGTTGTGTTTACTTTACTCAATATGAGCTAAAATTGCTTTGTTGGATAATGTGAAGTTTAATTAATTAATTATATTTTGGATGTTATGAATGCGTTTTCTTGATATATTTTGTTCATATGAATTTATGTCATATGTTTATTCATTTGTCTAATCACATTGGGAGTAAAAATTACTAATGTTGAGGAATCCTTTAATGACTGAACCCATGATAAATATGGATTGAAAATATAAATAGAAATATTTGTCATCTAGTTGCTTTAGTGATAAAGAGCTAGAACCATATGGGGAATGTTAAACTCAAGTAAAGACATGCACTAATGCTATTGTGAGACTTAGGAATTTGTTGTTCCTTGGTTTAGTTACATTTATTTTGATATTGTAGGCATATTGTGATACGGTGGCAGAACCGACTGTTTAATACTGGTTAGTGTTTTGCGTTTGTGTTTGCAAAATGTCGCGGTAAGCAAGAGTCGCCACCGACTTTTATTTTATCCAACAAGGAAAGGACAAAAGCATAGAAAAATTCCCTTTTTTCGAGATTTTGAGTACGGGGGGTAGATTATAGAAAGGGAAGGTATTAGCACCCTTTCTATCCGTGGTTTTCCATGGGCTCTTAGGTACTTGCTCATCATTTTAAAAATTTGCTTCTGTGTTTGTGTGTTTGAAAAGTTTTTGTTTTACTTCGATTTAACCCTTGCTTCTGTCTTCAAGAGTGTTACGAAGTCATTTTAAAAACTTTGTTTGAAAAGAGTGTAAGTGTGGAAAAGTTTGATTTTGAGCAAGTACCTACTAGTATCTACCTACTCGAAAAAAAGAATGTTTCTGTTCTCGTTTCCTTTAGACAGCGCTATCCCACTGTTAGTGAGTAGGTAGCACCGTCGTTGGAATTGTAAGGGTCAATTCGAAAGGGACGTACAATCACTAAAGCAATGTTAGAACGTCTTAGTAATAACCCTAATGTCTTAAGATCATATTTGAGGCGACAATTCCGAGGCGACCTTTCCGAACGGGACATTTGATCTTTTAGACAAAAGAGCGACCACTAAAATATCCTATACTCAATGACCGTTTATCGAAGGCAACTGAAGTGGGAGTATACCCTAGGAGTGCGCATGTGCGAGTGATTCAATTTCAAGTTTATTATCTTTGCACATTTAGGGTTCTCTAATTGTTTTAATTTTAACATACATTCTTGTCATGCAACCCTATCATCATACATCTAACAGTTAATATTTGCGGAAAATTAAAATGCAGAAAATAAGCTACGCTATTACAAGGTTTTGGGTGAGATTAATTACATAGCCAAAAAACCCGTCAAAACGATAAATGAAAGGAAAAAAAGGTCCTAATTAATCTATTACATCCTGTGAGCAATTACGTCAATATAAATAAAAATAAATAAATGCGCGACGAATAAAGAACAGAAGGAAGTTAGGGTTTTGACCCCGTCTAACCTAATTAAAAGAAAAACTTATTTTTGTTGTTTTTGATTATTTTAAGAAAAAAGAATAAGGTTTTGAATTAAATACAAACCTAATTACTAATTAAATTAAATTAATAAAAAAAAATTATTTGACCTATTTTTGTGTTTTTGGTTATTTTTAAGGAAAGAAAAATAAAAATAAAATTAGACAAAAACCCTAGTTTCTAATTTATTTTAATTTATTTACAAAAAGAATTAAAGTTATCTAATTAATTAAATTAACTAACTAAATTAATTTTTATAAAAAAAAAACCTAAATCTAATTTGGTGAAATATTGATTTTATGATTTTATAAAAAAAAGAATTAATTTTTGTTAGCAAAAATAATTTAAATGAATTAAAGAAGGAAAATATAAAAGAAAAGAAAAAGGACAATGGGGCTGTAATCAGCAAATTGGAAAGGTGCCTTTAGCAATTTTTGGGCCCAAGAACCCTGGCCCATGTTGACTTTTTTGATCCAGCGCTGTGCATTGACCAGGGTGCATCATGGTCTTTCATGTGATGGCCTTCAGACCTGGCCTTCTGGAGATCCAATGATTGAGCCTTGAGGTCACATGGTGGTCTTCATGATGCGTAGGATATTGGATATATGAAGAATAAATAAGAAAAATTGCAAATGTTTGGAGGCAGGGGTCGAACCCCTGACCTCATGCCTGCAATGCCTTAGCGCCACCTGGACTACCACTGGGCCACTTGATTCAATTTGTTAAATTATGAAACAGAAACAATAAAATGAATAAAATGAAGCTAGCTGTAAAACACACACCAAAATTCAAATGGGCGAGTAGGGTGATGCCACGCATGTCTTCTTCTTCCTCTCTCCGTTGGTAAAAGTCAGAGACTTTTACCTACGGACATAGGTCCGTCACTACAAACCCTGCATATCTCAAAATCTCACACAAGCATGATATGTAAGTATGAGAGTGCACCTAAGAGGGGGGTGAATTAGGTACTTTAATAATTCTGCCGTTTTAGTGAGATAGATATTATTTTTCTGGTTTAGTGCATGAGTTTACAATTGTGTTTCTTTCTTTTCTGGTTTATGACTAGTGATGAAAGCGGTAAATGCGGAAAAGTAAAGAACACAAAGATGTATCCTGGTTCCCCTCACAGTCCGAGAGTACTCCAGTCCCCTTTCAACATGAAAGAGATTTCCTTATTGTTAGATCTCAAGACAAGACACCCTAGTCCTTCTATACAAGACTCTAACCAATAAAACCACCAAGAACAATCATCTTGGACCAAGAACAATCCTCTTAGATTTTCACTAAGTTACCTATGAGAACAATCCTCTCAATGTAACTACACTTGTATCCAACAACTTGGAAAGACAAGATTTCAACAAAAACACTTAAACTTAATTCCAACAATCCTGGAAAATAAGTAAGTAAATATCAATTTGTGAGTTTGAGTGAGTAGAGTAATATTGATCACTTAAGAGTGAGTTTGACAATGTATAATCTTCTTCTTTCAATAATAATATTGTACAAAGACTCAAGATATATTTGCTCAAAGTTTTCTGTTTTAAAGTATGAAAATAATTGCAGAAAACTTATGCATGAAAATGAAGAATGCTTGAGTTTGTATTTTTAAAGTTCAGAAAAATATTATGAAAGAAGGTTTTTGATCTGAATTTGAAAATGAATATTTATATGTTCATAACACCCTTTTGAAACATCATGAAGATCTGGAATTGTATCATGAACAAATGCCAAGTTTGAGTGAAAAGATGCAATGAAAAGGCATGATCAAAAGGCATGAACAAAGCTGCAATTTTTCAAATTCGTGCAGTGTGTAATCGATTGCACCTTTAGTGTAATCGATTGCACAAGTTTTTCAACAGCTATATTTTCAAAATTTTAAGAGTGCAATCGATTGCATCAACAATGTAGTCGATTGTAGGCTAAGTCAGTAGCAAAATTTAACTGAGTGCAATCGATTGCACCAACTATGTAATCGATTGCATGCTAAGACATAATCAAATGTTTTGAAAATTTTAAGTGTGCAATCGATTGCACAAACTATGTAATCGATTGCATCAAGAAACAGAAGCAAAAGATTTAGAATTTTTAAAGAGTGCAATCGATTGCACTTAGATGTAAATCGATTGCATGCACATGAAAAATGAAAATTAATCTTTGCAAAGCTTGAGAATGATTCTTAAACTATTTCTTTTTCATTTTTGAGCATCTATATCTTAAGATCAAAGTAGACAATATTATTATACCTTTAAAGTTGTAGAGAGCTTTGATTGAAGATATTATCCTTAGATGCTTAGATGCTTGACCAAAGTCTTTGCCTTCTTTTGTAATCCATGGTTTGTCTTCATCAAAATAAAAGCTTTATTTGAGAAGCTTGATTTCACATTCTCCCCCTTTTTGATGATGACAAACAATCTTTCTTTATGCGAAGTACTTTCCGGAAGAGCTTCTCCCTCTAAGATGCAAAACTCCCCCTATGTAGGAGAGGGTTGAAATCCTTTGCAATTCTTCATCTTGAATGGAGAGTACCTTGAAAAATAAGACAAGGAAAATACAATCATAAAGTACCACATCCTTCTCCCCCTTTGACATTATCAAAAAGAAGGGAAAGATGCAATAAAAAATGGACAAAATAAATATAATAATATTGAACGCTTAACCATCCATATTGCTTCATGATGCTTTTTATCATACTTTGATAAATGCACATAGTAGTTATCTTCATCAAAACATGATGTTGAAGCCTTTGACACAAAGTTGACTTGTACTTAGAAGTTGTCTTTTGTTCTTCAATATAAAGTACGTCTTCAATGGATATGAAAGTTAGTGTATCAACTTTGCCAATGCCAAGAATTCTTCCTTTAAGGTATTTCCCATATGTGAAATAATCCTTGGACTTGAACTAGATTTGAAAGATAGTGTATGTCTCCCGTCATATGCTTTGAACAACCACTATCAAGATACCAAATATTGCATGTGGTTTTCAAGCATACCTACAAAAAAAATTAAGTTTGATTTGGTACCCAATGTGCTTTGGGTCTATCATAGTTAGTTCCTTTCTTAACCCACACATAATGCCCACTTGCCACACTAAAGTTTCTAACATAGCAAGAATTAGGTGTATGTCCTTTAATACCACAATAAAAATAAGTAGGTTCAAAGTCACTTCTATATCTAGAAGGATAAGATTTCTTCTTAGAAAATGTTTTCTTTTTAGGATAGTGACGAACTATTTTAGGTTTGTTCACTTTCTCTTTGGAAGATTGATCACTTGCCTTAACAAAGACAGTTTTGTTAGAACTTGGTTTTGAGAACTTTGAATATCAAAGTCCACTTTTATCATTGAAGTATCTTTGTTGGCTAGGAACACCTTCCAATCCAATTTTCCCTTTTTCATATCTTTCAATGACTCTTTTTAATTGGACAATTTGGAAAGAGAGTGAATCACAATTTTTGCATACAAAATTAAGTTTTTGTTCATCACTTGATTTTTGTTTTTCTTCTTTGAAATCTTTTTCCATTGAAACATATTTTTCTTCTAGAGATGAAATTTGTTTCTTTTGTGATGAAATGGTTTTATACAAAATTTTGCATTCATTCAATAGCTCATCTATAGCACCTTGTGCATCACTATCAAAAAGAGAAAATTCATTACTAACCTCATTGTCTTCATCATCAGAATGGTGTGAGGCCATTAATGCTAGATTTGCACGTTGATTGTTTTCGGAATCGGAAGATGAACTTTCCCATGCTATATATACTTTCTTTGACTTTTTATCTTTATTTCTCTTGAAATATTTCTTCTTCTTTTCAAGTGTAGGACATTCACTTTTAACATGTCCCTTTTCTCCATATTCAAAGCATATAACCTTCCTTGTTGGTGCTTCCCTTTTACTTTCTTTTCGTAGAACCTTTTCAATCTTCTTGATAAGACCATCATCTTCACTACTAGTGGATTCATCCTCTTGATTGCTATCATGATTTTTTATCCTTGTATTTAGAGCCATATCTCTTGAATCTTTTACTTGGATTTCATGCTTTTCAAGTCTTGCAAGTTTCGTCTCATATTCTTGAAGTTTTCCGAACAAAGTGGCAGAAGTCATTATGGATAGATTCTTCTTCTCGGATATTGCTGTCACTTTTGGTTGCCATTCCCTGGATAAAGATCTAAGCACTTTAAGATTAAGTTCGTCATTAGTTAAAGTCTTACCGAGTGCTTTCAAATGATTTTTCAAGTGTACAAATCTTTTTTGCAAGTCGAGGATAGATTCTCGGGGCTGCATTCTGAATAGTTCATATTCTTGACTCAAAGTATTTAATCTTGATCTTTTAACTTCAACAGTTCCTTCATGATTTCTACCAGGATATCCCATATTTCTTTCGCTGTTTTGCATGCCGAGACACGGAAGAATTCGTCCATACTAAGTGCACCTTGAAGAAGATTTATTGCCTTTTTATCATAGAGAACTTTCTTCTTATCATCATCGTCCCATGCAGTTTTAGGCTTTGATGAGCCAACACCATTGATTACCGTTATAGGGATAAATGGACCATTTTCGACGGCATCCCATATTTCTTCTCCTTGTGCTTCTAGATGCGCCTTCATGCGAATTTTCCAGAAGTCAAAATATTCACCACAGAATAGAGGAGGCTTGTTGTTACTACCACCATCTCTGAAAACGGGATTATGATTTGCGGAAGCCATTCTGGATCTTTTAGGAGCAGGTTATCTATAACCTACTCTGATACCAATTGTAAGTATGAGAGTGCACCTAAAAGGGGGGGTGAATTAGGTACTTTAATAATTCTGCCGTTTTAGTGAGATGGATATTATTTTTCTGGTTTAGTGCATGAGTTTACAATTGTGTTTCTTTCTTTTCTGGTTTATGACTAGTGATGAAAGCGGTAAATACGGAAAAGTAAATAACACAAAGATGTATCCTTGTTCCCCTCACAGTCCGAGAGTACTCCAGTCCCCTTTCAACATGAAAGAGATTTCCTTATTGTTAGATCTCAAGACAAGACACCCTAGTCCTTCTATACAATACTCTAACCAATAAAACCACCAAGAAAAATCCTCTTGGACCAAGAACAATCCTCTTGGATTTTCACTAAGTTACCTATGAGAACAATCCTCTCAATGTAACTTCACTTGTATCCAACAACTTGGAAAGACAAGATTTCAACAAAAACACTTAAACTTAATTCCAACAATCCTGGAAAATAAGTAAGTAAATATCAATATGTGAGTTTGAGTGAGTAGAGTAATATTGATCACTTAAGAGTGATTTTGACAATGTATAATCTTCTTCTTTCAATAATAATATTGTACAAAGACTCAAGATATATTTGCTCAAAGTTTTCTGTTTTAAAGTATGAAAATAAATGCAGAAAACTTATGCATGAAAATGAAGAATGCTTGAGTTTGTATTTTTAAAGTTCAGAAAAATATTATGAAAGAAGGTTTTTGATCTGAATTTGAAAATGAATATTTATATGTTCATAACACCCTTTTGAAACATCATGAAGATCTGGAAATGTATCATGAACAAATGCCAAGTTTGAGTGAAAAGATGCAATGAAAAGGCATGATCAAAAGGCATGAACAAAGCTGCAATTTTTTCAAATTCGTGCAGTGTGTAATCGATTGCACCTTTAGTGTAATCGATTGCACAAGTTTTTCAACAACTATATTTTCAAAATTTTAAGAGTGCAATCTATTTCATCAACAATGTAGTCGATTGCAGGCTAAGTCAGTAGCAAAATTTAACTGAGTGCAATTGATTGCACCAACTATGTAATCGATTGCATGCTAAGACAGAATCAAATGTTTTGAAAATTTTAAGTGTGAAATCGATTGCACAAACTATGTAATCGATTGCATCAAGAAACAGAAGCAAAATATTTAGAATTTTTAAAGAGTGCAATCGATTGCACTTAGATGTAAATCGATTGCATGCATATGAAAAATGAAAATTAATCTTTGCAAAGCTTGAGAATGATTCTTAAACTATTTATTTTTCATTTTTGAGCATCTATATCTTAAGATCAAAGTAGATAATATTATTATACCTTTAAAGTTGTAGAGAGATTTGATTGAAGATATTATCCTTAGATGCTTAGATGCTTGACCAAAGTCTCTGCCTTCTTTTGTAAGCCATGGTTTGTCTTCATCAAAACAAAAACTTTATTTGAGAAGCTTGATTTCACATGATAAACGAAATCTAATGGTATAGATCCAATCATCCTGACCCTGTGATCATCATGGCCCCCTTCTTGTGGGCCAATTTTGCCTGTACAAAAAGATCCCAAAACGCGCAAAGAAACCTTAGCAATGGTGGATTCCAATATAGCTAACGGAAATGCAATTAAATGGTACTGTTAGCTTGCAAACATGATCAGGATTACAAATATGCTATTGAAACATGATAAAGATACAAGAATAAAGGAATACGATTTTAAAAAAAAGCCAAACCGTGAGAGTCGTGGAAATGAATTCTGGGCATGAGGATACTTTCTTTTGATTGGTATAGCTTCCTTGTATGCTCAGGAAGCGAATGAGATGGCTTAGGAACCTTGAAAACGCCTGGAAGTACAAAATCAGATCAACACTTTTTTTGATGATTTTTCAAGTTTTGTTCTTCCTCTCCACGCCTCAAAACCTTGTGCTTCTGGCCTGCATTCGTCCACTATATACCACTGATTGAATTAGGGTTACAATTGTGCTCTCAATCTTTGTCAATTATGATCTTTGATCATGATTTGATCTTCATGAAATTCTTTCCAAAAATAGGCCAAAATCAATCTTTTTATGCCCAACCATGCCTTGCACGATTTGATTTTGTTGCTAGCTATATAAGTGACCTGAAATGTGCACAAAATCTTGAGGTTTGAATGATTTGGATATTTTCATGATTTATTTTGATTTAATTTGATTTAATTGAAATAAAAAATCAAAATAAATAGCAAAAATAAGATAAAGACAAGTGGAAAGAACTAGGGCTCGTGGACCATGTTACAAACTCAAAACAAATGCAAAAAGTTAGGCCCATTTGATAAAAATTGCAATTTGAGGCACTTTTGACTTTTGGCAATTTTGCAAAAAAGGTCAACTTCACTAATGCATAACTTCTTCAATTTTGACTCTTTGAAGGTGTTCTTGGAATTTTTAGAAATATTGAGATGTCCTATAAGCAACCATTTTGGTCTCATATCAATTGAGTCTTCCATGTTCATGTATGAAGCTTTGACAAAAAAGGTGTTTTTGTTGACTTTTCAAAATGACCTATAATGTCAAAATTCACATCTTTTTGTGAGTGTATATTTTGAACTTGGGAGATGAATATGAATTGTAGGGAATTGCATCCTCTTCAAAATTATCTTTGTATGGGTCATTTCTCATAAAGTATGAGAAAGTTATGCTTGGTCAAAGTTGAGTTGACTTTTCCTACAAAACCCTAATTTAGCAACTTTTGGGTTTTGATGAATTATGAGCAATCCTTGATGAATTATGATCAACCCTTGATCAAATGATAAATAATACTTCAAAATGAGAATGTTGACCAAAAATCTTGAAGTTTAACTGTATGTGGGCCACAATTGACTTTTGCCCTAGCACAGTCAATTTTCAGGCTTTTGAGCAATTGACTGAGCAAACTTCCTCTGCAAGGCTTGAAACTTGACATGGATGATATTGAGAACATATTAGGACAATGGTGAGCACTTGAGACCCTTTGGATTCAAGCATCTTAATTCAACATGAAACCCTAAGTTTGAGGTAGACTGCCTTAGGAGAGAGTTTGTCTAGTCAACTCTTGGACTTTGTTGAGCAATTTGAGGACCTCACTTGAAATGTATTAAGAAATATGGGAGGGCAAATTTTGGGTTATGACAGCTGCCCCTGTTCAATCTTCTTAAACCTGAGGATGTAGATTGGCTTGTCTGCCTTTCGTGATCCGAAGGCGGAAGATGATTGAACACTAGAGTGCCCAGAAATATGCATTCACATGCAGTGATATCTGTCTTGTGATGTCGGGAATGGGCTTAGAGATACCATTTGGAAGTTGAAGTCGGAAGATGGGCTTAAAGATTCCATCAGAAGAAGTGTCGATCGCCTAAGAGATTCCTTAGCGAGAGCTTACATACCTGTTGTTGAGGAGGATTCTGCTGGGGAATGTCGGTCTCTGTCTTGAGAGAAAGTTGAATTTTAGGAGCTTTGGTCGTCCGTTATTCTACTGGGGAATAGTCTCTTGGTTGAATAGGTGAAAATGAACTATTATTTGGTCGTGATCCAGGCTTCATAGTGATAAGATCGACTGCTATCTGGTCGTAATCCAGGCTTTACAGTGATCTACTGGGGATATGAGATTAAACTTGCTATCCGGTCGTAATTCGGGCTTCGCAATTTCTCAATTCTTATCTGGTCGTACTCCAGGCTTCAGAATGAATTAAGTTGTTATTCGGTCGCATCCGGGCTTCAACTTGACTTTAGGGCATACTAATATCCGGTCGACTCCGGGCTTCTTAGTAATTGTCCAGGTAAAACTGCTATTTGGTTGAAATCCAAGCTTCACAGTGTCTTGTACCGCTATCTGGTCGTAATCCAGGCTTCACGATGTAATATACCATTATCTGGTCGAGTCCAGGCTTCATGGCGTCTTGTATTGCTATCTGGTCGTAATCCAGGCTTCACAATAACTTTGTTAAGCGACTATCTGGTCGACTCCGGGCTTCACGACTTGTGTTTATAATATACCACTATTTGGTCGTAATCCAGGCTTCATGGTGTCTTTGTATTACTATCTGGTCATAATCCAGGCTTCACAATAACTTTGTTAAGTGGCTATCCGGTCGACTCCGGGCTTCACGGATTGTGTTTATAATATACCACTATCTGGTCATAATCCAGGCTTCAAGGTGCTTTGTATTGCTATCTGGTCGTAATCCAGGATTCACAATAACTTTCCAGGGATTAAACTATTATCCGGTCGAATCCGGGCTTCATAGCTTGTGATAAACCACTATCTGGTCGTAATCCAGGCTTCACAGCATTTTGATATTGTTATCCGGTCGTTCTCTGGGCTTCACAATATGATGGAGGAATCAAGATATTATCCGGTCGGATCCGGGCTTCATAGCTTGAACTTTGTGAGAATTTGATTGTATCTTTTCCTAAAAGATAAGGGTTAGTCGTATGTAATGTCATGATGTATGAAATGTATTGCGTAATGATGTTCTCAAAATAAATGAGACTGTGCTGTATGATTCATATGCGCATGTCATGATGTATGCAATGTTCTCGTGATGTTTTCCAGCTGGGGAAAATAAATCCTGGACTGCTGTTGGAGAATAAAAGGAGTTTTTCTCGCTGAGGATAACGACCGAAGATGATTTGAGAATATACTGGCAGGAGAATAATTCTACTGGAGAATAAACTGGTGAAAGAATGACTCTGTGGGGAAGAGAGATACTCTGTCAGAAGACCTATTAATTTGGAGAAATAATCTCGGCTGTGGATGAATTAACGTTGCTGGCGATGATGAACTCTGTCGGGGATAAAAATTTCTGCTTGTGGAAGAAATAAACTCCACTGGGGATGGTCTTCCATTATTGGTGATAGATGAACTCTGCTTGGGGAGAACTAACACCACTTTTTTTGGATATCTTTTAACTCTGCAGGGAGTATATATACTTTCAGTCTCATTCTTCAATTGGGTCTATCCCTATACCTGGGGGATAGAGCAACTGTGAGGTTTGGACATTTCTTGTTTGCCCCTGTTCCTGAAATTACCGGTAATCGTCTTTTGTTTCGCATGCACATATTTATGAGCATCAGTTATTGTCAAATGCATATATCAAAAATGAATCATTGGGCGCTCTTGCAAAACAAAACAGAAAAAGAAGGCACAATTTTGAAATTTCTTTGTGAAAATGGATTGTATTGATTTTGAAGTTGGCCTGTAATAGGCGTTTTTGTACACGAGGCTGACGTCCTAGTAAGAGAACGCCGCCGAAATGATACAATTTATACAATTTGTGAAAAACAAAGAAAAACAGCTATGTGAACAATCCCACTGGGTTCCAACTCTGCTATTGCCTTTATGTCTTCGAGCATCTCATCACTTTGCTACTTGGTTGAAGGTAGATCAGATTGATTGGCGCCGTCCGAGCTTGATAGTCGATATCGAAATATGGTTGCAAGATGATCCAATGAGACATAGTGTTACGCTTTGATCCCTAATTTTTGCCTGGACCGCCCTTTCAGGTTTTCGGTCCACCGTGATACCCTTTTTTGCCCAGGCCGCCTTTTCAGGTTTTCGACTTGCCGGGTATACAATTTTTTCTTTTCATCCCTTACTTTTTCCCGAACCCTTTTGGTTCGCCGGGAAGCCCTTATTTTTGCCTAGGCCGGTCGACCTAGCGGGTCTTTGATTATGCGTAGTATTTTTTCACTATGTCTGCATTGACGGGGTGAGGAAGGTCGTCACCATCCATGGTGGTTAGAATCATGGCTCCTCCTGAGAAGATGTTCTTAACCATAAATAGCCATTCGTAAGTGGGGGTCCATTTGCCCCTGGGATCACCTTGCGGCAGTATAATGCATTTGATCACCAGATCCCCGACTTGATACTCTTGTCGTCTGACTTTCTTGTTAAATGCCTTGATCATTCGCTTTTGATACGTCTGACTATGACAAATAGCAGTAAGTCTCTTCTCGACGATTAAATTCAGCTGATTGAGCCGGGTCTGGATCCAGTCGTCTTCGTTCAAACCCGCGTCCTTCATAATCCGGAGAGAGGGTATCTGGACCTCAATGGGTAAGACTGCCTCCATGCCATACACCAAAGAGTAAGGTGTTTCCCCTGTTGACGTCCGCGTTAAGGTGCGGTACCCATGAAGAGCGAATGGTAACATCTCGTGCCAGTCTTTGTATGTCACCGTCATCTTCTGCACAATCTTCTTGCTGTTCTTATTAGCCGCCTCAACAACCCCATTCATCTTCGGCCGGTAAGGAGAAGAGTTGTGATGTTGTATCTTGAACTGTTTGCAGAGCTCGGTGATCATTGTATTGTTGAGATTTGTACCATTGTCCTTAATGATCCTCTCTGGTACACCGTATCGACATATCAGATTGTGTCGGATGAACTGTACCACGACGTTCTTGGTCACTGTAGAAAAATAAGCTGCCTCAACCCACTTCATAAAATAGTCAATAGCTACCAGAATGAAACGATGTCCGTTAGACGCAGTAGGTCTGATCTCGCCAATCATGTTGATGCCCCACATTGCGAAAGGCCAAGGAGCCGTCAAAACATTCATAGGAACTGGAGGTACATGCACCTTATCAGCATAGACTTGGCACTTATGACAGGTCCGAGAATGCTGATAACAATCGGCTTCCATAGTAGACCAATAATATCCTGCCCGTAGGATTTTCTTTGCCATGGTATGTCCACTAGAGTGAGTTCCGAAGGTACCTTCATGTAACTCTGCCATAATCCTTTCTGCCTCGTTCTTGTCTATGCATCGTAGTAAGGTTGAGTCATGGTTATGCTTGTAAAGGATACCATTACTGATGAATAACTTCGCCGTGAACCTTCTCAAGAACTTCTTATCATTAACATATGCACCCTTGGGGTATTCTTGAGCCTCAAGATACTTTTTTACCTCGTGGAACCAGGGTTTATCTGCTACCTCTTCAGTCTCGATGTCACAGCAATGTGCGGGTTCGTCCAACCTCTCGATGGTAATCTGGGGAGCTTCATTGTCCCACCTGACCTTGAACATAAAAGACATAGTAGCTAGCGCATCTGCTAACTGGTTCTCCTCCCTGGGGAAATGTCCGAAGGTTATCTCCTCGAAGTACGGAAGCAACGTCAGTATATACTCTTTGTAAGGAATAAGATTTGGGTGTTTCGTATCCCACTCGCCTTTGATCTGACTGATCACGAGAGCGGAATCTCCGAATACACTTAAGAACTTAATCCTAAGGTCAATAGCTGCTCGAAGGCCCATGATGCATGCCTCATACTCCGCCATATTGTTGGTGCAGTTAAAACATAATCGGGCAGGGAACAGAGTATGGCAGCTGTGGTATGGTGGGAGAGAACTGATTGTTTTTTGGAATACTGGTTCGCGTTTTGTGTTTGTTTTCGCAAAATGTCGCGGTAAGCAAGAGTCGCCACCGACTTTTATTTTATCCAACAAGGAAAGGGAAAAAGCACAGGAAAAATTCATTTTTCGAGATGTTTCTCGGGTTCGGGGGGTAGATTATAGAAAGGGAAGGTGTTAGCACCCTTTCTATCCATGGTTATCCACTGGCTCTTAGGTACTTGCTCAAAGTGTTTTCAAAAATTGCTTTTCTTTGTGTTTGTGGGTTTGAAAGAAGTTTTTGTTTGAAAGGAGTATAAGTGCAAAAAGTTTTATTTTTGTTTTAGAAGGAGCAAGTATCTAAGAACCATCTACCTACTCGAAAAAGGAATCAATCTGTGCTAATGTCCTTTAGACAATGCTATCCCACTATTGATGAGTAGGTAGCGTCGTTGTTGGAGTTTAAGGGTCAATTCGATTAAGGGACGTGTGGTCACTAAAGCAATGTTAGGACGCCTTAGCGGTAACCCTAATGTCTTAGATCATTTTTCCGAGGCAACCGTTTCGAGGCAACTATGATCTTTGGACAAGAGGGCGACCTCTAAAACTTCCTATACTCAATGACCATGTTCGAAGGCAACCAAGTGAGGTGTACCCTAGAAGTGCGCATGTGCGAGTGTGTTGTATTCAATTAATTTTGTCTTTGTACATGTCAATGGTTATCTATGTTGATTTTAGGTTTAAACATTCGATCTTGTCATGCATTCCCTATTATCAAACATCTAACAGTTTATAAGTTGCGGAAATTAAATTGCGGAAATTAAACTAACTATTACAAGGCGTCGGGTATTTACATCGCCAAAAGCAACCCTTGAAATTAAAATGCGGAAAATAAATAAAGCGATAAAAATATTTAAAGTCCTATTAAACTATTACATTCTAGGAAACAGATACAATATTGAAACAAAATAGATCGCGTGCGAGAAAATTAAATCGGGCGCATTCTAGGGTTTTGAACCTTTTGTTTATTAAAGAAAAATATTTTGGTTTATTTTTGAATTAAAAAGAAACTAAACTAAGTTAATTATTAAATTAATAAACAAATTAATTAATTAATTAATAAAATGATGTTTTTGGATTTTTGATATTTAAAGAAATAAAAATAAATTAATCAAAGTTAATAAAAACCCTAATTGTCTAGGTTAATTTTAATTATTCACAAAAGATATTAAAGTTATTTCCTAATTAAACTAAATTAATTAAATTAATTTATTAACAAAAATAAAATGCTGAAAATTAATTTAAATAATGAAAATGTTTTTTTTGGGTTTTTAATTTTATTAAGAAAAGTTTTAATTGGTTAGTGATTAAAAATAATAAAACAAAAACAATTAAATAATTAAAAGAAGAATAAAATAGAAAACAAAACTCAGGGGGGTTCTGGGCCCAAATTGGAGGTGAGAATGGAAATTTCCAAGGCCCAACTGACTTGGCCTGGCTGACTTTCATGCATCCCATGTGGCACGTTGACTAGGGCATATGGTGGATATCACATCTGGACCACCAGATCTGGCATGGGGCCATCTGGCGCTTTGAGATTTGAGGGAGTATGGTGTGCTGCGCGTTTGATATTGCATGGAATCACTTGGCTGAAAAATACAACAAATAATATGGGGACCTGGGATTCGAACCCAGGTCCTGTAGTCCATTGCATACACGCCTTTGCCACTGAACCAATGTGTGTTAGTTGTATACATACTGGACAATAATAATAATATATGAAAACGTGTAATATTCTAGAAAATATAAAACAACGCGCGCGAATTATGAATTGTCCAATGGGGAAGGGCCACGTCTTCCTTCTTCGTTCGCCCTGGTTATTTACCTGCGGATTTATATCCGCAGCTAAATCCGTATGACATTCCAAAAATCAAACCTAGACCATGAAAACGAACCCCAAGACCATGGTTCTATTCGTCTGGGCATCCTGAGTACACCTATACCATTCTTGGACCTTGATTTCGCCTGTACAAGAAAACCCCAAAAAAACAAACTACGAACCCTAGATTCGGCTAGGGGGTTACAGGCCATATTAATGCAATCAAATAATGCAGAAAGCTTGTAAATTGAACAAACATCATGAATATGCCAATAATTTGTCAAAAAAATGCAAGAACATGAGGATACGATTTCGAATACAGAGAGGTTTTTTGAGAGACTTACAGCGCGATTGAGAGGGTATGAGAACTTGCTTTTGATTGCTTCTGACTCAGTGATTGCCCAGCAATGGATTGGTGTTGAGATTTGGTTCTGAATTGGCCTCTATGCACGATTTCAGTTTCAAGCTTTTTTGCCAATTTTTTCAAGTTTGCTTTTTGTGTTCTTGCAGCCTCCAACCTCTAATTCGTGTGCCTTTGCATTGTATATGTATGCTGCAATGTATTAGGTCAACAATTTCGGACTGAATCCTTGTGCATTATGGCTTGGAGATTTGATTTGATTCACCATTGATAACCTTGCTATTTGGTCCAAAGTCCAATCTTTTTGCACATGGAATGGATGATACGAATTTTATTCACTTGATGATGATGATTAGGTCCTGAAATAGCCAAAAAGAGATCAAATAATCAATGTTTGGATTTTATTTGATTTAAATTGATTAAAAATGAAATAATTCATTAAAAAATGAAATTAAATAATAAAATTGACAAATAGTCACAAGGCTGAAGCTAGGATACGTGTGTAGTGTGACAAGATCAAATCAAGTGGAAAAGAATGGGTCCCTTTGACAAAATTTGAAGTTTTGAGGATAGTTGACTTTTGGCAATTTTGCAAAAATGCCCAACTTCAACAATGCACAACTTTTTCAATTTTGAACTTTTGGAAGTGTTCTTGGATGTTTTATAAAGCTTGAGATGTACTCTAACCAAACCTTTTGGTCTCAACTCATTTTGATATTCTATGCTCAAGTTATAAGCTTTGAAAAAAAAGGTGTTTTTGTTGACTTTCAAAAATGACCTATAATGTCCAAATTTGTAACTTTTTGTGAGTGCATTTTCTGATCTTGGGGTATGAAGATGGATTGTAGGAAATTGCATCCTATTAAAAATGAGCTTTGTATGGGTCATTTCTCATAAAGTATGAGACAGGTATGCTTGGTCAAAGTTGAGTTGACTTTTCCTACAAAACCCTAATTTAGCAACTTTTGAGTCTTGATGAATTTTGAGCAATCCTTGATGAATCATGATCAACCCTTGATCAAATGATGAAATATCCTTCAAAATGAGAATGTATACAAAAAATATTGAAGTTTGACTATTTGTAGGTCACAGTTGACTTTTGCCCTAGCACAATCGATTTTTGGACCCTTTGAGCAATTGACTGAGCAAACTTCCTCTGCAAGGCTAGAAACTTAACATGGATGAACTTGAGAACATATTATGACATTGGGGAGCACTTGAGGTCATTTGGATGCAAGGACCTTGATGCAATACAAAACCCTAATTTGAGGTTGACTGCCTTAGGAGATAGCTTGACTGTCCAACTCTTGAGCAATTTTGAGCCACTTGGAGATTTTTCTTGCAATGTTTTGAGTAACGTGGGAGGGAAAATTTTGGGGTACAACAGCTGCCCCTGTTCAATTTTCTTAGACCTGAGGATATAGATTGGCTTTCGGGCCTTTCGTGATCCAAAGGTGGAAGATGATTGAACACTAGAGTGCCAAGAAATTTGCACTCGCATGAAGTGGTATCAACATTGTGATGTCAGGAATGGGATTACAGATGCCATTTGGAGACTGTTGATAGGTTGTTCGGACTTTAAATGGAATACGAATCAGGGAGATCTTATCGGAGATCTAACTGAACCAGAGGAGGTCTGGGATTAACTTTGACTGGATCGGCATCAGAAAAATCTTCAAATCGATTTAACTGGACCAGACAAGAGTCTTGGAATAACTTCAACTGGAATACGAATTAGGGAGATCTTATTGGCGATCTGACTGAACCAGAGGAGGTCTTGGATTAACTTTGACTGGATCGGCATCAGAAAAATCTTTGAATCGATTTAACTGGACCAGACAAGAGTCTTGGAATAACTTCAACTGGAATATGAATCCGAGAGATCTTATCGGATATTTGACTGAACCAGAGGAGGTCTTGGGTTAACTTTGACTGGATCGGCATCAGAAAAATCTTCGAATCGACTTAACTGGACCAGACAAGAGTCTTGGGATAACTTCAACTGGAATACGAATCAGGGAGATCTTATCGGCGATCTAACTGAACCAGAGGAGGTCTTGGATTAACTTTGACTGGATCGACATCAGAAAAATCTTTGAATCGATTTAACTGGACCAGACAAGAGCCTTGGAATAACTTCAACTAGAATATAAATCAGGGAGATCTTATCAGAGATCTGACTGAACTAGAGGAGGTTTTGGTTTAACTTTGACTGGATCGACATCAGAAAAATCTTCGAATCGATTTAACTGGACCAGACAAGAGTCTTGGAATAACTTCAACTAGAATACGAATCAGGGAGATCTTATCGGCGACCTGACTGAACCAAAGGAGGTCTTGGATTAACTTTGACTGGATCGGCATCAGAAAAATCTTCGAATCGATTTAACTAGACCAGACAAGAGTCTTGGAATAACTTCAACCGGAATACGAGTAATTATCAGCGATCTGACTGAACCAGAGGAGGTCTTGGATTAACTTTGACTGGATCGGCATCAGAAAAATCTTCGAATCGATTTAACTGGACCAGACAAGAGTCTTGGAATAAATTCAACTGGAATACGAATCAGAGAGATCTTATCGGTAATCTGACTGAACCAGAGGAAGTCTTGGATTAACTTTGACTGGATCAGCATCAGAAAAATCTTTGAATTGATTTAACTGGACCAGGAAAGAGTCTTGGATTAATTTTGACTGGATCGGCATCAAAAAAATCTTAGGAGCGATTTAACTGGACCAGACAAAAGTCTTGGAACATCTTCAACTAGAATACGAATCAGGGAGATCTTAGGGTCGATCTGACTGAACTAGAGAATGTCTTTGACATAGCTTGAGAACTTAACTACATCTTTCCTGAAAGGTAAAGGTCTATTATATGCAATGCATGATATGGATCAGGCAATGATGTTCTCAAAATAAGTGAGATTGTGTGGTATGATGCGTATATGCATGTATCATGATGTATGGAAATGTAATGTTTTAGCTGGGGAAAAATAAATTCCGGATAGCTGCTGGAGAATAGAGTTGAATTCTTCGTTTCCGCTGGGGATGGTGAATGAAGGTGATTGTGAGAATAGACCTGCAGGAGAGGATAACTCCGTTGGGGAATAAACTGATGAGGAGATTACTCTGTGGGGAAGAGATGCTCTGCTGAAGATTCCACTGAAAAACTCTACTGGGGATGGATTACTGTTGCTGGTGATATTGAATCTATTGAGGATTGAATTCCTGTTTGTGAAAGGAAAGGACTCCGCTGGGGATGATCTTTCAAATGCAACTTGCTGGGGATAACCCTTTAGACTTTTGTGGGGATAATCCTCTGAATTCTGCTGAGAATGATCCTTTGAACTCGGCTGGGAAGATTTATTTTTGTACTCCGCTGGGGGTAAACTTCCAGAGTCTATTAGGGATGATGCTTCAACTCCGCTGGGGAAGCTTTTTCAGACCGTGCTGGGGAAATATTGACTCCACTGGGGGGTATCTTGTATTCTGCCGAGGAACATTCTTATACTTTGCTGGGGAATATTCTTATACTCCGTTGGGGAATATTAAGACTGCTGGGGATATCAAGCCTTTTTAGTGCTGATGGTTGATCAACTCTGCTTGGGGAGAGCATTGCTGATTCGTTCATAGTTGCAAGTCTCAGATGGGGAGAGCTACCATTACTGTCTTACTCTGCGGGGAGTGAAAGTACCTTATCCATATTCGTCAGCTGAATCTACCTTTGTACCTGGTGGACAAAGTAACTATACAGTTCAGACAATTCTTATTGCCCCTGTTTCTGATATTACCTGTAATCGTCTTTTGTTTCGCATGTAAATATTTATGAGCAGCAATTAATGTCAAATGCATATATAAAAAATGAACATTGGACGTTCTTTTGCAAAACAAAACAGATAAAGGAAAAACAGTTTGAAATTTCTTTGAAAAGGAATTGTATTGATTTTGAAGTTTGGCCTGTAAATAGGTATTTTTGTACAAGAGGCTGACGTCCTAGTAAGAGAACGCCACCGAATAATAGAATTTACACAATTTTGTGAAAAGAAACAAAACAACTATGTGAATGATCCCACTGGGTTCCAACTCTGCTATTGCCTTTATGTCCTCAAACATCTCATCACTTTGCTACTTGGTTGAAGGTAGATCAGATTGATTAGTGCCGTCTGAGCTTAATAGTTGATACCGAAGTCTGGATGCAAGGTGATCTAATGAGACATAGTGTTACACTTTGATCCCTAATTTTTTCCTGGACCGCCCTTTCGGGTTTTCAGTCCACCGGGATACCCTTTTTTTCCCAAGCCGCCTTTTCAGGTTTTCGACTTGCCGGGTGTACAGATTTTTCATTTTCATCCCTTATTTTTGCCCGAACCCTTTTGGTTCGCCGGGAAGCCCTTATTTTTTCCTAGGCCAGTCAACCTAGCAGGTCATTAATTATGCGTAGTATCTTTTCACTATGTCTGCATTGACGGGGTGAGGAAGGTCGTCACCATCCATGGTGGTTAGAATCATCGCTCCTCCTGAGAAAATGTTCTTAACCATAAATGGCCCTTCGTAAGTAGGGGTCCATTTGGCCCTGGGTTCACCTTGAGGTAAGATAATGCGCTTGATTACTAGATCCCCAACTTGATACTCTTGTCGTCTAACTTTCTTGTTAAATGCCTTGATCATCCATTTTTGGTACGCCTGACCATGACAAATAGCGGTAAGTCTCTTTTCGTCGATTAAATTCAGCTGATCAAGCCGGGTCTGAATCCAATCATCTTCTCTCAAATCTGCATCCTTCATGATCCGAAGGGAGGGTATCTAAACTTCAATGGGTAAGACTGCTTCCATTCCATATACCAAGGAATAGGGTGTTGCCCCTGTTGATGTTCGCGCTGAGGTACGGTACCCATGAAGAGCAAACGGTAACATCTCATGCCAGTCTTTGTATGTCACCGTCATCTTCTGCACAATCTTCTTAATGTTCTCATTAGCCGCTTCTACAGCCCCATTCATCTTCGGCCGGTAGGGAGAAGAGTTATGATGCTGTATCTTGAACTGATTGCAGAGCTTGGTGATCATCTTATTGTTGAGATTGGTACCATTGTCCGTAATGATCCTCTCTGGTACACCGTATCGACAAATCAGATTGTGCCAAATGAATCGTGCTACGACGTTCTTGGTTACAGTAGCAAAGGAAGCTGTTTCAACCCACTTCGTAAAGTAATCAATTTCTACCAAGATGAAACGATGCCCGTTGGACGCTGTAGGTCTGATCTCGCCGATCATATCAATGCCCCACATTGCAAAAGGCCAAGGAGCTGTCAAGATGTTCAGAGGTACTGGAGGTATGTGCACCTTATCAGCATAGACTTGACACTTGTGACATGCCCGAGAATATTGATAACAGTCGGCTTCCATTGTGGACCAAAAATATCATGCCCGAAGGATTTTCTTTTCCATGGTGTGTCCACTGGAATGAGTTCCGAAAGTACCTTCATGTAACTCTGCCATGATTCTGTCTGCTTCACTCTTATCCACACAACGCAGTAAGGTCGAATAATGGTTACGCTTATAAAGAATGCCATTGCTGATGAAGAACTTTGCTGCGAACCTCCTCAGAAACTTCTTGTCGTTAACGGATGCACCCTCGGGGTACTCCTGAACCTCAAGATACCTTTTCACCTCATGAAACCATGGTTTATTTGCTACCTCTTCAGTCTCAATGTCACAGCAATGTGCATGTTCGTCCAATCTTTCAATGATGATCCGGGGAGCTTCGTTGTCCCAATTGACCTTGAACATAGAAGACATCGTAGCCAGCGCATCCGCCAACTGATTCTCCTCTCTCGGGAAGTGTTCAAAGGTTATCTCCTCAAAGTGCGGAAGTAAAGTCAACACATACTCCTTGTAAGGAATAAGATTTGGGTGTTTCATATCCCACTCACCTTTGATCTGACTGATCACGAGAGCGGAGTATCCGAAGACACTCAGAAACTTAATCCTTAGGTCAATGGCTGCTCAAAGACCCATGATACATGCTTCATACTCCGCCATGTTGTTGGTGCAGTTGAAACATAATCAGGCGGTAAACGGAGTATGAGATCCTTTAGGAGATATGATCACGACGCCAATGCCGTTACCCAAAGCGTTTGAAGCTCCATCAAAGTACATAGACCATCGGGATCCCTCCTCAGGTCCTTCATCCGGTCCAGGTGTCTCATAGTCAGTTACCAACATGATATTCTCGTCCGGGAATTCAAAGTTCATAGACTGGTAATCATCCACTGCCTGATGTGCCAAATGGTCTTCCAACACACTTCCCTTGATTGCCTTTTGGGTCGTATACTGGATGTCATACTCAATCAAGATCATCTGCCATCTTGCTATTCTTCCGGACAAGGCAGGCTTTTCGAAGATATACTTGATTGGATCCATCTTCTATATCAATAAAGTAGTGTGAGTCAGCATATACTGTCTCAGCCGGCGAGCAGCCCATGCCAAAGCGCATCAAGTTTTCTCGAGCAGTGAGTATCGGGTCTCACAGTCGGTAAACTTTTTGCTAAGGTAATAAATAGCATGCTCTTTTCGGCCAGACTCGTTATACTGACCCAACACACATCCCATTGAGTTGTCGAGTACTGTCAAGTATAAGATCAAAGGTCTCCCTTCAACTGGAGCCATCAAAATAGGTGGCTCTTGGAGATACTCTTTGATCCTTTCAAAAGCGGTCTGGCATTCATCGTTCCAACGTACTACTCGATCTTTCTTCAGCAGCTTGAAGATTGGCTCACAAGTAGCAGTCAGGTGCGAGATGAATCGGGCAATGTAATTCAGACGTCCCAGAAAGCCTCTGACTTCTTTTTCCATTATGGGATCTGGCATTTCCTGTATAGCCTTCACCTTTGCAGGATCCACTTGAATACCTTTGTCGCTTACGACGAAACCCAGCAGTTTACCAAATCTCACCCCGAAGGTGCACTTGTTCGGATTTAACCTCAACTTGTACAACTTCAGCCTGTCAAACAGCTTCTGCAGATGGTCAAGGTGTTCCTCCTCTGTCTGGGACCTTGCAATCATATCGTCAACGTATACTTTAATCTCATGATGGATCATGTCATGAAACAAAGCAACCATGGCACGCTGATACGTTGCCCCAACATTTTTCAGTCCAAAGGGCATGAACTTGTAGCAAAAGGTACCCCACTGAGTAACAAAGGTTGTCTTCTCCATGTCTTCGGGAGCCATTTTAATCTGATTGTAATCGGAGAAACCATCCATAAAGGAAAAGACCTTATGTTGGGAGGTGTTGTCAACCAGAACGTCGATATGAGGTAGAGGGAATCATCCTTGGGGCTCGCCCTATTCAAATCCCTGTAGTCAACACACATTCGAACCTTACCATCCTTCTTTGGCACAGGAACCACATTGGCCACCCACTGAGGGTAAGAAGTCACTTCTAGAAAACCGACGTCAAATTGTTTCATAACTTCAACCTTAATTTTCTCATACATCTCTGGGCGCATTCGGCGGACCTTCTGTTTCACTGGAGGACAGTCTTCCTTGGTGGGTGTTGGCTCCTAAATTCGACACCCTTGTTTGTTATCAATATAGACCATTAATTATGAGTCAGAAGAATTTCCTACATAAGAAGGCTTCGACCAGCTGATCCTGTCGAAGGCTCATTAGATAATGACAAGGTACTTAGAGAATTTCCTTTAAATGGGAATCTTGTCGTCTTCGATGTCGAAGGAACCTCTCGACAAAGGTACCTGATGCCCAGGGTCGAACGGTTTGAGATTTGAATGCTTGGAGGGAAAACGGTTCCCAACAGTTACCAAGTGCAACGTGCCGAGATCTGGAGCGTCGAATGCTGTGAGCGTGCCATGTGGCGTCATCTCGAAGCGACGTAACTGCCCAACGGTTACTTAGGATTTGTTTTAGTATAAATACTAGTTGTTCACGTAGTTTTCATGTGTGTTCATCATTTTATACAAGTCACTCATCTAGATTCAAGTACCCAGTGTGAGCGAAAGAATCGTTGAGAATGTATGTGTGAAACACCATTTAAATTAATCAAAGTCTTTTATATTCAAGCACTTTATTGCTTTTCATTTACTCATCTCCGTCGAAGCCTTTTATTTAACGCTTTTATTTATTCTATCAAGCTTTTCTTCATGCAATTTACTTAAAGTGTCTTTACTTTACCGACATTAATCACCATTAGGATTAGTCAAACTCCAGAAAATCAACCATGTCTTAGGATCTATCTGATCGATCCTGCGAGTCACCAAATAAGTAACCTTTTGGAAGATCAGCGGTTGTTTACCAATTTCCACGGTAAACAAATTGGCACACCCGGTGGGACCTTGTGTTGATTTTTAAGTTTAACCGTTTTATACAAAATATCCTCCTTTTTCGAGAGTATTGCATGTTATTGAGAAGTGGTAGAATATACACCAACGATACCAATACTAGGAGAAGAAGTGAAGCGATGGCGAATCCGCCAAACAATGGCGAAATCCCACAAACAAACGTGGGAACAACGGTCATCCCAACCGTAAGTGAAATGGTAACCGCTGGTTCAACACCAGCAGTAACGGTCACACAAACGGGGCCATTACCTCCATTTACTGGCCCCAGAATGCCTTTGGGAACTCCCCCACCAAGGGGAAACCAAGGAACTAGGCCTTACGTTCCTCCAGGTTTTTCGACAGTCGGTCTAAATCGAGAACCACTCTATGGCATGCCAACTTCTGAATTGGCTAGCCTGACGAATGCTGCGTCCACTTTTTCAGACCCTTTAGTGAGCGCCTCTTCGCCACTCCAAGGTTCTGGAGTTGGTATGGCGAACAGGGGTAGGACCCAACTCTTAGGAGGAACGTCCCAAGTAATGCATGGCCTTACGAATGCCTCGACAGCAGTCTTGAGGCAGCAAATGGACGAAAGCAACCACGATATGGTTCAAATGTTGGCACAAACTTTAAGCACAGTGCTAAATCCTCTAATACAAAATACCACCCAGTCGAATCAGCAAATGACAGCGCAAATGGCGCGTCTGGCCAACTTTTTTGGGGTACCCCAACCTATTCGACAGCCCCAAAGGGCACAGATGAGGGGAAACCAAGGTATACTTCTAGAGGAAGAAACCACTATTAACCAAGTCTAGCAGCCTGTCGAAGAAAACCTTAGGATGCGAATGGAACAACCCGGGGTCGAAGAACCTAGAGTCATAGCCCCGGAAGTAAGGATAGTCAATAGAAACCAAAATGCTGACGAAGTAGTTCAGCAGATCCAATACCAGAATATTGGTTTGGAAAATAACTTGACAGCCATGATCGAAAGAATCATGATGCAAAATGGGATGAATACGGGCTTCCGTAGGCCCAACTTTACATCCCACTGTCAGAATATGTGTTACAAACGGACTTACCTCCTAGATGCAAAGTCCCTAAGTTCACTAAATTTTCAGGGGACACGATAGAATCCACTGTCGAACATGTGGTGAGATACTTGATCGAAGCAGGAGAGATTTCAAACAATGAAAACCTGAGGATTAAGTATTTCCCAAGTTCCCTAACAAAGAACGCGTTCACTTGGTTCACAACTCTTCCCCCCAATTCGATCCACCAATGGACCCAGTTGGAGAGATTGTTCCATGAGCAATTCTACATGGGATAAACCAAGATAAGCCTGAAAGAATTGGCCAATGTAAAGAGGCGATTCACTGAACCTATAGACGAAGATCTAAATAGGTTTAGGTTGCTCAAAGCAAGATGCTTTACGCAAGTGCCAGAACATGAGTTAGTCGAAATAGCCGCAGGAGGTCTAGATTATTCCATTAGGAAGAAATTAGACACTCAATACCTGAGAGACATGGCCCAATTGGCCAATAGGGTTCGACAGGTAGAACGCCTTAAAGCTGAAAAAGCCAGGGCGACAAAAACTCATAAAAGAGAAAGGATAGCATATGTCGAAATGGACGATGAAGATCCAGAAACATTCGACGAACCTATAACCGTCGAAGAAAGTGAGGTCGATTTAGCGGAGTTAAAACAAGGGCCACCATACTCTTGCAAACTACTAGTCCCCTCAAGTGGAAAAAACCCCACTGGTCCTGAAAGGGCCAACGATAGGTTCCCTAAAAAGACTTACAGTTTTGATATTACAAAATGTGATGAAATTTTTGACTTACTTGTAAAAGATGGACAAATGATAATACCCCTAGGGGTAAAAGTGCCTCCTCTTGATCAAAGAAAGAAAAGAGGCTTTTGTAAATATCATAATTTTCTGGGCCATAAAACATCTCAATGTTTTCTTTTCAGGGATCTCGTACAAAATGCTATCGAAGAAGGGAGGTTGAAATTCGCCGATAAGACCCCCATGACTGTGGACTCTAACCCTTTGCAGGTTGAAGCCCATTATGCTGAACCTTTAGAGGTGAATGTGATCGAGGCGTCCAGAAGTCAGGTGAAAAGGCCAGGAATAACTATGGTCGAAGTCACCAAGGATCATATCAACATGCCAATCTTTGGCAGTTTTTCTGGGAATCTTTCTAGAAAAACAATCGAAGCAGTCCAAAAAGCTGCTGAAGGCCCAAAACTGGAGACAGGTGGAGCCTCAAAATCTGGAGCTAAACCCAGTTCCTACTTGGCTGCAGTCCAAGGCCAGACAGAAGACCTGGAGGCCCAGATGAAGCAGATGACTCTTGCTACCAAAGACACCATGAATGTCAACATGGTCGAAATCTCTGAATCAAAAGCTTCAGAGGAGGCCATTAAGCAAGAGCAAGAAAACAAAACGGCTTTCCCTCGGGAAAACGAAAATCTGGCAGATTTCCTGCAAAGATGCCAGAAGAAGAAGTCATAAGTGATGCTGTGTCCTCGATGCAGCTCAATTTTCGACAAGAAAGCTGCTGAACACATCCAAGGTGTAAGAGCAGCAAACAGAAGAAGGGAAGGTGTTGATGTTCGACATGACCCCAGAAGAACCTACCAAAAGGGTTCAAATCAAGAAAAGAGGCCACTGACTTTCAGGCCTCCAACCAATGTGCCAGTTGATACGTGGCATAAAACATTGGGTCGAAAGAGACCGAGCAAAGAAAGGTGGAACTCCTTCGAAGTGCCAAGAGGTTCATCTTTGACACACAAGAAAGAACCTCAAGTTGTTGCCTCCAAAGTGACCCAGGTATCAAGTAACTACAAGGGAAAGAATCCCATGTCTCGATCCCAATGGAGAAGATACCAGAGGCGGCGAAAGGCTGAGAGGGAAGCTATCAACGAACCAAAGCCAGAATCAAGTTCAAATGTCCCTCAGCGAAATCAGAGAAAGCCTCTGGAGAGGCAGCCAGTGACCAATAGACTGGTATGGCCTAACCAGGGCGAAGTTGATGACGAAGATGGCTCTGAGTCTGATGACACCCTAGATATCATGGTGAACATAGTCTTAGTTTTGCCAAGAGAGTTCAACCGCCAGATGGAGGTCGAATCGAACGACTGGGAAGTCGAACAAGAAATGGCCAAGCATAGGCCAGTATGCTACTTCGTTATGGATAATGGCCGTACCGAAGAGAAAAATGGTTTCTTCGAACCACCTACTGAGGCGATGAAAAATCACCTCAAGCCTTTATTCATAAGGGCAAAACTCGAAGAAGCCACCGTAAATAAGATCTTGGTGGACTATGGGGCAACCATCAACATCATCCCTCACTTCATGCTGAGAAAAATAGGCAAGAGTGATGAAAACATCAAGCCTCATAACATGGTCCTGTCGAATTATGAAGGCGGAATAGGGACCACTATGGGTGTGATCCAACTAGACCTCAAAGTAGGATCCATCCTTCGACCAACTATGTTTATGGTCATATCGGCCAAACCAAATTATAATCTTTTGTTGGGCCGAGAATGGATACATGGTGTTGGAGCAGTACCATCATCAATGCACCAAAGGTTAATACTATGGCGTCCTGATGGAATGGTCGAAAATATAGAAGCGGATCAGAGCTATTACTTGGGCGAAGTAAATCACCTGGGGAGAGCTGACTTCGACAAAAATTTGGCTCACATTGGGCCATGCCCAGCACCTGACTTCGACAAAAATTTGGCTCACATTGGGCCATGCCCAGCACCTGACTTCGACATGGCGCCAGCACAAAATGCTTTTTATTCCTTGTACCTGCACCCTGAGCATGGTTTTCAATGGGACAGAGAAGACTTGTCCCACATTGATTTCAGTGGGCTAACTGACATCCAGCCAACTGGTTGGGGAAGTGAATTCAGTGATAATGACTGAGTCACAATCACTGCAGCGAATTTCGGCTTATGTAGCCGAAACAAGGATGATAGCGGCTCTCGAAGTCGAAGTAAAATATATGGCCACTCAGGCCAACGATCAAGAGCTATCCTCTGTAGGTCCTGGAAAGGATTTCGACCCAGAACCTCCTGATATCATGACAGAAGGAATGCAGGAGCAAAGGCTCGACGCCATCTATGACGATGAGCCTTTGGGATTCGAAAAGGACCCCCTGGCGAACAACATCAAAATGTTAGCACAAGATCCTTTAGAAGAAATCAACTTGGGCGAAGGGTTAGAGAAAAAGCCAACTTACATCAGTGCCAAAATAGACCCAGAGCTCAGGTTTGAAGTGATCCAATTGTTAAAGGAGTTCAAGGACTGCTTTGCATGGGACTACGACGAGATGCCTGGTCTCGACAGAGGATTGGTAGAACTTCAGTTGCTAATTAAACCTGGGAAGAAGCCAGTCAAGCAAAGTCCAAGACGCTTCGCTCCAGAAATATTGTCGAAGATCAAAATAGAAGTCGAAAGACTGCTGAAGTGCAAATTCATACGAGCTACGAGGTATGTCGAATGGATTGCAAATATTGTGCCAGTAATTAAGAAAAATGGTACGTTGAGGGTATGCATAGATTTCAGAGATTTGAATGCTGCCACACCCAAAGATGAATATCCTATGCATGTGGCGGAAATGCTAGTCGATTCTGCCGCTGGCCATGAGTACTTGAGCATGCTCGATGGTTACTCAGGATATAATCAAATTTTCATTGCTGAAGAAGATGTGTCGAAAACAGCTTTTCGATGCCCCGGGGCTTTAGGCACTTACGAATGGGTAGTGATGCCTTTTTGCCTAAAAAACGCTGGGGAAACATATCAGCGAGCGATGAATTCTATCTTCCATGATTTTATTAACACTTTTATGCAAGTGTATATTGATGATATTGTTGTAAAATCTGTTTCCAGGAAGAACCATATAGACCACCTTCGGCAATCATTTGAAAGAATGAGAGAACATGGTCTGAAAATGAACCCTTTGAAGTGTGCGTTCTGTGTAAAAGCTGGAGATTTCTTGGGCTTCGTCGTCCATAATAAAGGAATCGAAATCAACCAGAACAAGACGAAGGCAATCTTGGAAGCGAAAGCGCCAACGAACAAGAAGGAACTGCAATCTCTGTTGGGCAAGATAAATTTATTAAGGAGATTCATATCTAACCTAAGTGGAAAAGCTCAAGCCTTCTCACCCTTACTTCGATTGAATAAGGAAAGATTCGAGTGGGGGCAAGAGCAACAAGAAGCCTTCAACAAGATCAAAGGGTATCTCACCAAGCCACCTATTTTGGTGCCTCCTTGCAACAACAGGAGTATGAGATTGTACATAGCTGCATCCGACAGAACTTTGGGAAGCATGTTAGCCCAAGAAGATGAAAATGGAGTCAAAAGACCCATTTACTATCTTAGCAGAGTTTTGAACGATGCAGAAACTAGATATAGCAAAGTTGAAAAATTATGTCTATGTCTTTATTTCTCTTGTACAAAGCTCAAACAATATATAAAACCAGTTGATGTGTATGTTTCGTCTCATTTTGATGTTTTCAAATACATGTTGTCGAAACCCATCTTGCACAACCGAATTGGTAAGTGGGCGCTAGCATTAACTGAGTATTCATTGACCTTTATGCCTCTTAGGGCAGTAAAAGGGCAAGTGGTAGCAGACTTTATAGTCGACCACTCAATTCAGGTTGAAAATATAAATTACGTGGAGATAGAGCCTTGGAAATTCTACTTCGATGGTTCCAGCCATAAAGATGGAACAGGAGTAGGGGTCTTGATTATTTCTCCAGAAAAAATTCCAACAACATTCAAGTACAAGATAGCAGGTACTTGTTCGAACAATGAGGCTGAGTATGAAGCTCTAATTACTGGCCTTGAGATATTGTTGGAATTAGGGGCAACTCGAGTCGAAATAATGGGAGACTCAGAGTTAGTCATTAAGCAAGTCACAAAAGAGTATAAATGCATGAGAAAATCTTATTATGTACTTTGTGATAGCAAATCGTTTATTGAAAAAATTCGAAGTGGTTAACATTCGACACATACCTAGATTGGAAAATCAAGTAGCCAATGATTTGGCACAGATTGCATCTGGGTACAAAATTTCAAAAATGAGATTACAAAGAGCAATCAAAGTTCGAGAAAAAATAAAAGCAACCAGCCTGTCTCCAACAGATTTGAAATCGACAAGACTAGGGTATGCTGATCAAAGGAACTTTGAAATATCGTTCATAGACAATTTGTCAGAGCAAGATTGGAGGAAACCCATTGTAGATTATCTACAAAATCCAGTAGCTTTGACAGAATGAAAAATAAAATATAGGGCGTTGAGTTACGTACTCATGGGTAATGAGTTATTTAAAAAGACGCCTGAAGGGGTATTGCTAAAGTGCTTAAGCGAAACTGAAGCATACATAGCCCTTTCGACTACGCACGCTGGAGCATGTGGGGCTCACCAAGTAGGCCATAAGATGAAATGGTTGTTGTTTCGACAAGGACTATACTGGCCCACTATCTTGAAATATTGTGTTGAGTTCGCGAAGGGTTGCCAGGAATGTCAAGCCCATACAGGCATCCAACATGTACCAGCAAGCGAACTTCACTCAATAGTGAAACCTTGGCCTTTTAGAGGATGGGCGTTGGATCTTATTGGAGAGATTCGACCAGCATCATCAAAGAGCCAGAAGCATATACTGGTAGGCATTGATTATTTCACTAAATGGATCGAAGCTATCCCTTTAGTTAATGCAGACCAAGAAAATGTCATTGAATTTATTCAAAAGAACATTATCTACAGATTTGGAATCCCTGAGACTATAACAACTGATCAAGGATCAGTGTTTACTGGTCGAAAGATGCAGGAATCCGCTCAAGAAACAGGCTTTAGACTCCTAACATCAACACCTTATTATGCACAGGCAAATGGTTAAGTCAAAGCAGCGAATAAAATAGTGATCGGCCTGATAAAAAAGCATGTAGGGAAGAAGCCAAAAAATTGGCATAAGACGTTAGACCAGATCTTGTGGGCCTGTCGAACGTCCCCAAAAGAAGCCACAGGTACAACACCATATCGGCTAACTTTCGGTCATGACGCAGTACTGCCAGCAGAAATTTGTCTTCAATCAGCAAGGGTTCAGAGACATCAAGATATTCCCTCTGAGGTTTATTGGGATATGATGTTAGACGAACTAGTAGATTTAGACGAGGAAAGACTACGCGCTCTCGACCTACTGAGAATTCAGAAGAAAAGAGTGGAAGACTCTTACAATAAAAAAGTAAAACCTAAGGCATTCTCGCCTGGAGAATTAGTTTGGAAGGTGATTCTCCCCATGGATCGAAGAGATCGAAGCATGGGAAAATGGTCACCCAAGTGGGAAGGACCGTTCAGAATTATCCAAATTTTTTCTAGTGGAGCTTATGAGGTTGAAGAGTTAGGCGAAGATAAAAGACTCTTGAGAGTAAATGGCAAATATTTGAAAAAATATAAACCTATGCCCCAAGAGATCAAAATAAATAACAGTTAATGACCAAGTTAACCATAAAGAGCCAAAATGGAAAATTATATATTGATTAACCAAAATGGTTGCATTGTATTACAAATATTATAGTACATGGTCAATGAGGTGCTGAGCAAATTAGAAAGGGATGGAAGCTTTAAGTCGAAGATATTTGGCTTGCTGCAACTCCAGCCGTTTGTTACACAAGGCAGTCGCCTGAGAAAGTTTGGCAATCTGGTCGTCAAGGGCTTGGGCCCTTTCAGCGAACTCTAAGCCTCGGGTAACTTCATCTTGGCTCTCTGCGTCCGAAACAGTCGAAAGGAGTTCCTCTTTGCGCTTGGTGTTAGCATTTAACTTGGCCTCCAACTCCTCGATCTGCGCCCTTATAGAGGCGTTATCTTGATCTATGGCGTCGATTTCCTGCTGTTTGGATGTCTTCTGTTTCGACAATTCTGCAATTCGAGAAGTTGATTCAGCTACTTCGGTCCAAGCAGAAGAACTCTTGCCATGTAGTGTTTCGAGTTGGCTGTTGAACCCCCTTTGACGTCCATAGTCCGCAGAGACTTGGTCAATGATGGAGTATAACTCCAAGATGAAGCTGGAAACTTCTGGAGAAACAGCAAGCAAATCAACCGCACCCAGAACAGCTCCCAGACAAGAGTGGGGCACGTGGCGCTCATTTGGTGATGTAGCCGTTCTGCAGAATGGAAGCGGTGCAGTGTGCGTTCTCGATTTCGGGGAATCGTCATGATGACAATCTGTGAAAGGACATTGGGCGTGCCAAACGCCTTACTGAAGTGACGTCTTAGGAACAGGTGGAATAATGGCTTTTTGAGATTGTCAGTTGGTTGGTAGGAGGCGAAAAGCGCACAAACTAATCTGTGGCTAAGAGTGAAGGACAGGTGTCGAGTGGAATCTCAAAGAATGCCTTTTTCTTTTCAGCGTCGAAATAAGACATTCTTGGGGGGCAATTTGTTGGCTCCTAAATTCGACACCCTTGTTTGTTATCAATATAGACCATTAATTATGAGTCAGAAGAATTTCCTACATAAGAAGGCTTCGACCAACTGATCCTGTCGAAGGCTCATCATAGAATGACAAGGTACTTAGAGAATTTCCTTTAAGTGGGAATCTTGTCGTCTTCGACGTTGAAGGAACCTCTCGACAAAGGTACCTGATGCCCAGGGTCGAACGGTTTGATATTTGAATGCTTGGAGGGAAAACGGTTCCCAGCAGTTACCAAGTGCAACGTGCCGAGATCAGGAGCGTCGAATGCTGTGAGCGTGCCATGTGGCGTCATCTCGAAGCGACGTAACTGCCCAACGGTTACTTAGGATTTGTTTTATTATAAATACTAGTTGTTCACGTAGTTTTCGAGTGTGTTCATCATTTTATACAAGTCACTCATCTAGATTCAAGTACCCAGTGTGAGCGAAAGAATCGTTGAGAATGTATGTGTGAAACACCATTTAAATTAATCAAAGTATTTTATATTCAAGCACTTTATTGCTTTTCATTTACTCATCTCCGTCGAAGCCTTTTATTTAACGCTTTTATTTATTCTATCAAGCTTTTCTTCATGCAATTTACTTAAAGTGTCTTTACTTTACCGGCATTAATCACCATTAGGATTAGTCAAACTCCAGAAAATCAACCATGTCTTAGGATCAATCTGATCGATCCTGCGAGTCACCAAATAAGTAACCTTTTGGAAGATCAGCGGTTGTTTACCAATTTCCACGGTAAACAATGGGCAGGTGGTGAACCACAATATCGGTATCCAACCCAGGCATATCTTCGTAAGACCAGGCAAATATCTCAACGTAGTCATGTAGCATCTGAATCAACCGTTGCTTCACACTAAGCTTCAAATTTACACCGATCTTGACCTCTTTCTTGTCTACCTCTACCCAGATTCACTGTTTCCAATGGCTCTTCGTGCGGCTGTATGGCCCTCTCTTCTTGAAGTAGCAGTCTTGCAAGTTCACCAGGCACTTCGCAATCATCTTCACCTTCGTCTTCGGCTAAGTTGATCAGATTTTCGAAGTTATAACTGGCAGTAGCAGAGTCGTTACCAGTGAGATCCAGAGTAGATGTAGACCTGTATATGTGAGTGTGTGTAAAATAGCTGTTTTGCAATACATAATAAAAGAAAAACAAGGAGCGCAAAATTTGAAATGCAAGAACTTCCAATGCTTTTATTAATGATATATATAGATGATACATGTAAAGTCCTCACAAATGAAACCATGGTGCCCCGGGTAAGACACCGGGCCGTAAAGTTTAAAACATTGTCTATTACAAATTCAAAACAAAAAGTTTCATTACTGAGTAACAAAAGAAATAGGGGTGAAGTCCTTCGCTGTCCAGTTGCTTAATCCACCATCGGCAGTTGGGTAGATCCAGCTGTCAATATCAAGTTCTTCATCATCGTCATCCCTGATAGCATTCACCCCTGCATCTTGTTTAGGCTTTTCTGATGCTCCAAACTCGATCTCCTTTGCATCAATTAAGTCATGTATTTTATTCTTCAAAGCCCAACAATCATCTGTATTATGTCCCGGGCTATCAGAGTGGAAAGCACAGCGGGCATTCGGGTTGTACTTCGGTGATGTTGTATTTGGATTCTTCGGGGCCTCCCTTGGAATCACCAAGTTGGTTTTCAGTAACTGTGGCAGAATCTGAGACAAAGTCATGTTGAGCTGAGTGAATTGCCTTTGCGGTCTCTTGGCCTTTTGTTGATTGTTGTGCTGAGTAGCACCAGCAGGTCTTGAAATAACAACCGCATTGACAACTTGGTGGCGTTCAGGTCTATTTTGACTTTTCGAACTGTAAACAGCATTGGACTCCTTCTTAAAAGGCTTTTTCTCAGCACTTGATGAAGCACCCTTTTGTATCTTACCAGCCTTAATACCAACCTCAATCCTTTCACCGGTCATAATTAACTCTGTAAATCCAGATGAAGAACTTTGGATCAGATGGTTGAAAAATGGACCCGACAAGGTCCCTAGAAACATATCCACAAGCTCCCGATCAGCCAAAGGTGGATGTACTCTTCCGGCGAGGTCCCTCCACTTCTGAGTATAATCTTTGAAACCTTCACCCGTTCCCATTGACATACCCTGGAGTTGGGTATGCGTGGGAGCGAGGTCGGAATTGTATTGGCACTGCCTGTAGAAAGCAGTAGCCAAATCCTCCCAATTGCGGATACTGGCTCCGTCCAACTGATAAAACTACTCAAGCTGATTCCCTGAGAGACTGTCTTGAAAGAAGTGGATCCATAGGTTCTTATCAGCGGTGTACGGCTGAATCTTCCTTACATATGACCGGAGGTGCAGCTTCGGATAAGAAACTCCGTCATACTTAGCCAAGGCTGGTGCTTTGAATTTGTGGGGAATCACCACCCCAGATGATAGACCCAGATCACTAAAGTCCAGACCAGGCACTTTCTGAACTTCCATCACACTCAATCGGTCTTCCAGTTGCTTGTATCTATCCTCAGCAGGAGGATACTGGTCTTCGTCGAAGTCCGTCTCATTGTCCGAGGCCACAGGGCTAGGAGCCCTCCTTTCTTCCTGACTATCTTTCCCTCCAGATGAGGTGGTCAAATCAACTTCATCTCGTAGCCTGTTTCCGAACCTGTGACTTGTGTTAAACAAGACTGTCCTCTTCTTCTTCTTCTTCTTCCTCTTTTTCTCCTTCAGAATCAGGGTCTTCAGATCTTGCTGACCCTTAGCTAGATTCATGAACAACTCTTGGAATTGGGCATTCTGGGCCTGTAGGGCCTTGATTGCTTGCTCAGTTGAAGGTTCAGCAGACATTATGAGTGCTGAAATAAACACCGAAGAAGATAAGAGACCTGTAATGGTACCTGTTATGAAGTGCATGGGATGAAAAGCGCATGACATGATTTCAAAGACAATCGAGAGATTCAAATTTGTAAACCAGAAAGGAAACACACTTTATTAGATAAACTTTGGAATTCAAATTGTTCAACTGATTCCCTTAAGGCGTTACAAGAAAGGAAATACTGAAAAGTAAATAAAAACTGGAAAGGAAATCATCAAAGGACAATCAGTGCTCCCATGGTCGCTTCTTGTCGGTGCGGACATAGTCATTGAGAATCCGCTCGTTCTCCAACTGCCTAGTCAACTTCTAGATCTTCTACTCTTGCTCGTTAAACCTTTCACGGTAAGCATCCCGTTCTTCTCTCAGCTGCATCCAAGACCTTTTCAGTGCCCCAATGTCAGTGGGCATATAAGGATGGAGAATGGTCGGAAGAACCCCCTCTTCATTAGCAACTTCCACAATGATAGGCAGGACGGCTTCATATGGCATACCCAACTTTTGGGCACGGATACGAACCCATCTGAGATATGGCTCCATCGGAAGAGAAGTCTTTGGGCCCAACTCATGTGGATCAGATCTGTGAACTCTATCCCAAGCCCTTATGAATCTACGGCGTTGCTCGTCGCTATCCCCTTGAAAATCAAAGATGATACTAGGCATTAACAGCTCATGAGGTCCTTCTCTTCTGGCTCGCCCAAACTGACGTAAGGCCAAGCATGGATTGTAAGAAATTCCTCCACAGGTTCCTATCAGTGGAACATTGGGGTACTCCCCACATCGATCAATAATAGCCACCTCGTTCATACCCTTGATAGTCCAGATAATGTCATTATGAGAGAGAGACATAACCCTATAGGCCCAGCCCATGCCTTCTTTGTTCTTCAGCACTGATTTGGGGAGGTGCGAAATAAACCACCTCGCCAATAATGGAGCACATCACATCAAGGTTCCCCGCTTTCGAGCAGTACGGGCATAAAGCTGATGAAGAATGTCACCCAAGAGGGTGGGTACAGGATTACGAGAGATGAAGATTTTCACCGCATTCACATCAACAAAGGATTCAGGATTCGGAAACAATACCAAGCCATATATTAGAAGAGCCAGAATATCTTTGAATGCCTTGAAGTCTAGACTATCCCAGAAATAACTAGCCTTACCAACCAAGAACTTAGTCAGAAAGCCCTTTGCTCCACTTCTAGTCTCCCAATTAACCATTACCTCATCCTTGGTCATATGAAGGGCTAAAGCAATCTCTTCTGGCTTAAGGATCTTCTCCCAACCAGTAAACAGGGTTTGCTCTAGGATAGAGATACCGAGCAGCTCAGAGAACTCTTCTAAAGTGGGAACCAACTGGTAGTCTTGAAAAGTAAAGCAATGGTACAATGGATCATAGAATTGGACCAGGACACTCATCATCTGTTCGTCCAATTTGGAGGTGACCAAACTGAGAAGATACCCATGTCTTCTGATGAAGGAGGTAGTATCAGACATCTTTGCAACCAACTCTTTAAGCATGGTGGGAACCTGGACAAAGTTGATCTGGATGGTATTCCTACGCATAAGCATCATGACCTACAAAACAGAACAAAGATGAATCCCTCCTGTCTTTGAAATAGGTTAGTCCAATGCAAGATGTATGCAATGTTATGATGTCATGATGTCATGATAAAAAGCACATCACAAGTATCCACAAATAGCAAACATGGTAAAGGCACACAAGTCACACAGAGAGCCCTTAGATTTCAGGCTGGCAAGGAGCTTAGGTACTACCCTCTTTCAGTTCAGTTGGTTTAAACCTGTCCTAAAAATAGTAATCGGGTTCTAGAGGATCTCAATATCATTGACTACCCTCGATCGGTCATAATTCCAGTTTAGTAACCTTTTCTTGCGGCCGAAATCATCACGAGAGTTTAGTCTCAATGAGTGTAGCATACTGCTACTGTTCTATGGCCAAATTGGTCAATTTAAAGGTTCTAAGGCCAGTTGGTGCTTAATGACCCCTTAGAAGACCCATTTTCTCCTTGTTCCAACACAAGGGATATCGGTACAGACTAAAGTGCCACACCAATGTAGCTACTGCTTCAATCGTATCGGTCTATGTCGTACAGTTCCCTCACAGTTTATTGCTACTTACCTAAAGGGTATCCCCCAGATTCGGGTTAGGATCTATAGTAACTCTGATACAAGCCCACAAATATAAAGCATACAAAACAAACAATTGAAAACACAATGATCTAATCCTAAGGTACACCCCACTTATTAATATTCCCCAGCAGGGTCGCCAGTTCTGTGGTACGGTGGGAGATAACTGACTGTTTTTTGGAATGCATGTTCGTGTTTTGTGTTTGTTTTCGCAAAATGTCGCGGTAAGTAAGAGTCACCACCGACTTTTATTTTATCCAACAAGGAAAGGAAAAAAGCACAGAAAAATTCCTTTTTCGAGATATTTCTCGGGTTCGGGGGGTAGATTATAGAAAGGGAAGGTGTTAGCACCCTTTCTATCCATGGTTATCCACGGGCTCATAGGTACTTGCTCAAAGTGTTTTCAAAAATTGCTTTTCTTTGTGTTTGTGGGTTTGAAAGAAGTTTTTGTTTGAAAGAAGTGTAAGTGTGAAAAGTTTTATTTTTGTTTTAGAAGGAGCAAGTATCTAAGAACCATCTACCTACTCGAAAAAGGAATCAGTCTGTGCTAATGTCCTTTAGACAATGCTATCCCACTATTGATGAGTAGGTAGCATCGTCGTTGGAGTTTAAGGGTCAATTCGATTAAGGGACGTGTGGTCACTAAAGCAATGTTAGGACGCCTTAGCGGTAACCCTAATGTCTTAGATCATTTTTCCGAGGCAACCGTTTTGAGGCAACTATGATCTTTGGACAAGAGGGCGACCTCTAAAACTTCCTATACTCAATGACCACGTTCGAAGGCAACCAAGTGAGGTGTACCCTAGGAGTGCGCATGTGCGAGTGTGTTGTATTCAGTTAATTTTGTCTTTGTACATGTCAATGGTTATCTATGTTGATTTTAGGTTTAAACATTCGATCTTGTCATGCATTCCCTATTATCAAACATCTAACAGTTTATAAGTTGCGAAAATTAAATTGCGGAAATTAAACTAACTATTACAAGGCGTCGGTCGGGTATTTACATCGCCAAAAGCAACCCTTGAAATTAAAATGCGGAAAATAAATAAAGCGATAAAAATATTTAAAGTCCTATTAAACTATTACATTCCAGGAAACAGATAAATATTGAAACAAAATAGATCGCGTGCGATAAAATTAAATCGGGCGCATTCTAGGGTTTTGACCCTTTTGTTTATTAAAGAAAAAGATTTTTGGTTTATTTTTGAATTAAAAAGAAACTAAACTAAGTTAATTATTAAATTAATAAACAAATTAATTAATTAATTAATAAAATGATGTTTTTGGATTTTTGATATTTAAAGAAATAAAAATAAATTAATCAAAGTTAATAAAAACCCTAATTGTCTAGGTTAATTTTAATTATTCGCAAAAGATATTAAAGTTATTTCCTAATTAAACTAAATTAATTAAATTAATTTATTAACAAAAATAAAATGCTGAAAATTAATTTAAATAATGAAAATGTTTTTTTTTTGGTTTTTAATTTTATTAAGAAAAGTTTTAATTGGTTAGTGATTAAAAATAATAAAACAAAAACAATTAAATAATTAAAAGAAGAATAAAATAGAAAACAAAACTCAGGGGGGTTCTGGGCCCAAATTGGAGGTGAGAATGGCAATTTCCAAGGCCCAACTGACTTGGCCTGGCTGCCTTTCATGCATCCCATGTGGCACGTTGACTAGGGCATATGGTGGATATCACATCTGGACCACCAAATCTGGCCTGAGGCCATCTGGCGCTTTGAGATTTGAGGGAGTATGGTGTGCTGCGCGTTTGATATTGCATGGAATCACTTGGCTGAAAAATACAACAAATAATATGGGGACCTGGGATTCGAACCCATGTTCTGCAGGCCATTGCATACACGCCTTTGCCACTGAACCAATGTGCGTTAGTTGTATACATACTGGACAATAATAATAATATATGAAAACGTGTAATATTCCAGAAAATATAAAACAAAGCGCGCAAATTATGAATTGTCCAATGGGGGAGGGCCACGTCTTCATATTCTTCGTTCGCCCTGGTTATTTACCTGCGGATTTATATCCGCAGCTAAATCCGTATGACATTCCAAAAATTAAACCTAGGCCGTGAAAACGAACCCCAAGACCATGGTTCTATTCATCTGGGCATCCTGAGTACACCTATACCATTCTTGGACCTTGATTTCTCCTGTACAAGAAAACCCCAAAAAAAAAAACTACGAACCCTAGATTCAGCTAGGGGGTTACATGCCATATTAATGCAATCAAATAATGCAGAAAGCTTGTAAATTGAACAAACATCATGAATATGCCAATAATTTGTCAAAAAAATGCAAGAACATGAGGATACAATTTCGAATACAGAGCGGTTTTTTGAGAGACTTAAAGCGCGATTGAGAGGGTATGAGAACTTGCTTTTGATTGCTTCTGACTCAGTGATTGCCCAACAATGGATTGGTGTTGAGATTTGGTTCTGAATTGGCCTCTATGCACGATTTCAGTTTCAAGCTTTTTTGCCAATTTTTTCAAGTTTTCTTTTTGTGTTCTTGCAGCCTCCAACCTCTAATTCGTGTGCCTTTGCATTGTATATGTATGCTGCAATGTATTGAGTCAATAATTTTGGACTAAATCCTTGTGCATTATGGCTTGGAGATTTGATTTGATTCACCATTGATAACCTTCCAATTTGGTCCAAAATCCAATCTTTTTGCACATGGAATGGATGATACGAATTTGATTCACTTGATGATGATGATTAGGTCCGGAAATAGCCAAAAAGAGATCAAATAATCAATGTTTGGATTTTATTTGATTTAAATTGATTAAAAATGAAATAATTCATTAAAAAATGAAATTAAATAATAAAATTGACAAATGGTCATAAGGCTGAAGCTAGGACACGTGTGTAGTGTGACAAGATCAAATCAAGTGGAAAAAAATGGGCCCCTTTGACAAAATTTGACGTTTTGGGGATAGTTGACTTTTGGCAATTTTGCAAAAATGCCCAACTTCAACAATGCATAACTTCTTCAATTTTGAACTTTTGGAAGTGTTCTTGGACTTCTTAGAAAGCTTAAGATGTCCTCTAATCAACCCTTTTGGTATCATATCATTTTGATATTCCATTATCAAGTTATAAGCTTTGGAAAAAAGGTGTTTTTGTTGACTTTCAAAAATGACCTATAATGTCCAAATTTGTAACTTTTTGTGAGTGCATTTTCTGATCTTGGGGTATGAAGATGGATTGCAGGAAATTGCATCCTCTTAAAAATTAGCTTTGGATGGGTCATTTCTCATAAAGTATGAGAAAGTTATGCTTGGTCAAAGTTGAGTTGACTTTTCCTACAAAACCCTAATTTAGCAACTTTTGAGTCTTGATGAATTTTGAGCAATCCTTGATGAATCATGATAAACACTTGATAAAATGATGAAATATCCTTAAAAATGAGAATGTTGACAAAAAATCTTGAAGTTTGACTATTTGTATGTTACAGTTGACTTTTGCCCTAGCACAATCGATTTTTGGACCCTTTGAGCAATTGACTGAGCAAACTTCCTCTGCAAGGCTCGAAAATTGACATGGATGAACTTGAGAACATATTAGGACATTGGGGAGAACTTGAGGTTATTTGTATGCAAGGACCTTGATGCAACACAAAACCCTAATTTGAGGTTGACTGCCTTAGGAGATAGCTTGACTGTCCAACTCTTGAGCAATTTTGAGCCACTTGGAGAGTTTTCTTGCAATGTTTTGAGAAACATGGGAGGGAAAATTTTGGGGTACAACAACAACCTTCAGGAGATATGATCATGGCGCCAATTCCATTACCCAACGCATTTGAGGCTCCGTCAAAATACATAGACCATCGGGATCCTTCCTCAGGTCCTTCATCCGGTCCAGGTTCTTCACAGTCAGTCACCAACACGATGTTCTCATCCAGGAACTCGAAATTCATAGACTGGTAGTCATCCACGGCCTGATGTGCCAAATGATCCGCCAATACACTCCCTTTGATTTCTTTTTAGGTTGTGTACTGGATATCATACTTAGTTAAGATCATCTGCCATCTTGCTATTCTTCTAGACAAGGCAGGCTTTTCGAAGATATACTTGATTGGATCCATCTTTGATATCAACAGGGTAGTGTGATTCAGCATATAATGTCTCATCCGGCGAGCAGCCCATGCCAAAGCGCGAGAAGTTTTCTTGAGCAACGAGTATCGGGTCTCGCAGTCGGTAAACGTTTTGCTAAGGTAGTAAATAACACGCCCTTTTCGCCCAGACTCGTCATGCTGCCCCAGCACGCACCCCATTAAATTGTCCAACACTGTCAAGTATAAGATCAAAGGTCTTCCTTCAACTGGAGGCATCCGAATTGGTGGCTCTTGAAGATATTCTTTGATCCTTTCGAGAGCGGTTTGACACTCATCATTCCACTTTACCACTTGATCTTTCTTCAACAGTTTGAAGATCGGCTCACAAGTAGCAGTCAGATGTGAAATGAATCAGGCAATGTAATTCAGACGTCCCAAAAAGCCTTTAACTTCCTTTTCTATGCGGGGAGCTGGCATTTCCTGTATAGCCTTTACTGTTGCAGGATCCACTTAAATACCTTTATCACTAACGAAGAAACCCAATAGTTTACCAGACCTCACCCCGAAGGTGCACTTGTTCGGGTTTAACCTCAACTTGTACATCTTCAACCTGTCAAACAATTTCTGGAGATGGTCAAGGTGTTCTTCTTCAGTCTGGCATCTTGAAATCATGTCATCAACGTAAACCTCAATCTCATGGTGAATCATGTCGTGGAACAAAGCGACCATGGCGCGCTGATAAGATGCCCCAACATTCTTCAACCCAAAAGGCATCACATTGTAATAGAAGGTACCCCACTGCGTAACGAAAGTTGTCTTTTCCATATCCTCGGGAGCCATCTTAATCTGATTGTAACCAGAGAAACCATCCATGAAGGAGAAGACCTTATGCTGTGCAGTGTTGTTGACCAAAACATCGATGTGAGGCAGAGGGAAATCATCCTTGGGGCTTGCCCTGTTCAGATCTCTATAGTCTACACACATACGTACCTTACCATCCTTCTTTGGCACCGGAACAACGTTGGCAACCCACTGCGGGTAAGAGGTAACAGCTAGAAATCTGGCGTTAAACTGTTTCATAACCTCAGCTTTGATTTTCTCAGACATTTCGGGGCGCATACGGTGAACCTTCTGCTTTACCAGAGGACAATCTTCTTTGGTTGGCAGGCGGTGTACCACAATATCAGTGTCTAAACCAAGCATATCTTCGTAAGACCAGGCGGAGATCTCAACATAGTCGCGTAGCATCTGTATCAACCGTTGCTTGACACTAGGCTCCAGATTTGCACCTATCTTGACCTCTTTCTTGTCTTCCTCCGTACCTAAATTCACTGATTCAACTGACTCTTCATGTGGCCGTATGGCCCTTTCTTCCTGTAACAACAATCTAGCAAGTTCCCCAGGAACCTCACAATCATCCTCACTTTCTTCCTCAGCTTGGTTGATCGGATTTTCAAAGTCATAACTGGCAGTAGTAGAGTCGTTATCAATGGGATCCAGAGTGGATGTGGATCTGCATTATGATATGTGAGTGTGTGTAAGACAATAGCTGTTTTGATAAAGTGCAAAATAGAAAAGAAAAATAAGGAGCGCAAAATTTGTAATGCAAGAAAATGTCCAATGCTTTATTAATGATATATGAAAATGATAAATAGTAAACCCTCACAAACAAAGCCAAGGTGCCTCAGGCAAGGCACCGAGCCATAAAGTTTCAAATTGTCTGTTACAAATCTAAAAAAAAAGTCTATTACTGTGTAATAAAAGAAACGAGCACGAAGTCCTTCACCGTCTAATTGTTCAAGCCACCGTTGGTAGTCGGGTAAATCCAGTTGTCGATATCTGACTCTTCTCCATCATCTTCAATTGCATTCACTCCCGGATTACTGATGTGCAGAGGAGGTCTTCCAATCCGCGCGTGCCGAACAACCCTTTAAGCCTCTGCAGTAAAGCCTAAACCAAACTTGTCAGTTTTGTGTGTGAAGTCAGGGAGTTGTCCCCAATTTTCACACCCACCTTGATCAATAACAACCCTGGCATCCTTGAGGGAAGCCATCTTCATCGGGGGTTTGTCAGCAGCAACTTCGGTTGATGCCAAAGTCTGGGGAACCTCTTCAAAGTTCTGACACGGGGTTTTGATGAACTCTCCATCCATTTCCACATACCGGAAGGAGTTAAGATGACTCACCATGTACTCCTCTTCACCTTGTACCGTAACAATCTTCCCTTTTACTGGATATTTCAACATCTGATGGAGCGTAGAAGTCACTGCCCCAGCCTTATGAATCCAAGGGCGACCCAACAAGCAAGAATAAGATGGTCAGATATCCATCACATAGAAAGTAGATGCAAAAGTCTGAGAGCCAACTTTAACAGGGACATCCACCTCCCAGTGCACCATCCTTTTTGACCCATCAAAAGCTCTAACCACAATATTACTCAACTTTAGAACCAAACCTTCACAGTCCAGACGGTCTAATGCTTTCTTTGAAAAAACATTTAATGAGGACCCAATATCCACCAGTACGTGAGCCAGAGTAGTGCCCCTGCACTCGATCGAGACGTGCAGAGCATCATTGTGATTTCTTCCTTTAGCAGTCAGATCTGCGTCTGAGAAACCCAATCCGTTGTCAGCAGTCAAACTAGCTACACAATCTTTGAATTGATCAGCAGAAGTCTCCTGTGGCACATGCACAGTTTTGAGGAAAGCAATTAAAGCATTTGCATGGGCTTCCGAGCATAATAACAAGGATAACATGGAAATTTTTGACGGGTCTGCCCCAGCTGCTCGACTACGTCGTAGTCACTCTTCTTGATAATCTTCAGAATTTCCTCTATCTCCTGCTTAGAGGTTTCTACAATAATCTTCTTAGGTGTCTCCGTCCGGGCAGGCTCACCTGTAACTTCTTTGCCCTGAGTGTCAGATGACTCAGTGACAGGAGTGATAACTGGAGTAAGAGTTGGAACAGTAGCTGATGTATTGGCAGATGGAATGTTAACAGGTTTTTGAACAGTCGGAGGGAAAATCTCAGGAGAGAAGAGTCTTCCACTTCTGGTGACTTTGCTAGACCCGACAGTATTGTTGATACCAGCATCAGCTTCTTCAATCTTTAAGTCTTGCTTAATCCCATGGTAATACACATCGGCCCCATAGTCCCAAGGGACAGCCTTATCCAAAGTGTATGGGATAGGACCAGGGATAATAATGATTAGCGAAGCAATTCTTGGAACAGATGTAATCCTAACAGGCTTTCTCAAGGAAGCCTTGGAAGAATTGGCGGAAATAGTTATGATGGCAACATCTTCAATTGGAATCAATGGAGTCAAAGTCTTCTCAAACATGATCTCTTTATTATCCATCAGGTGCTGAACACCTGACTTCAATAAATGGCAACCAACACTTAGAATTGAACATAGGTGGAAACCTTCGCCACAACCCGGAAATAAACCGGCCAACAAAAGATTCTTCTTCACTGTCATCAAAGGAGTAGAGATGTCTTCCACAGAGGTCACAAACAAATCATCGTCCACAACATTTACTCCATGACCATGCTTGGGCATAGGAGCAGTTATGACATTGGGTTTCTCTGGAGCGTCAAACTCGATCTCTTTAGCTTCAATCAAATCTTGCACTTTATTCCTCAAAGCCCAACAGTTATTCGTATCATGACCCGGGCTATCAAAGTGATAGGCATAACGGGCGTTGGGATTATATAGTGGAGATGTGGTGCTGGGATTCTTCGGGGCTTCCCTAAGAGTTTCCAGATTGGTTTTCAATAATTATGGTAGAATCTGAGACAAAGTCATATTAAGCCAAGTGTACTATCTTTGCAGCCTCTCCATTATTTTCTGATTGTTGCATTCTGGGGCAACAGTGGGTCTTGATATTACTACCGCATTCACTGCTTGACGGTGTTCAGGTTGGTTTTGGCTCCTCGAACTGTAGACTGCACTAGCTTCTTTCTTACCAGCAAAAGGCTTCTTTACTGTACTGGATGACGCATCCTTTTGTATCTTACCACTTCTGATACCAGCTTCTACTCTCTCACCAGTCAAAATCAATTCAGTAAACCCAGCTGATGAACTGCCGATCAGATGATTGAAAAATGGGCCAGACAACGTCCCTAGGAACATATCAACCAACTCCCTGTCAAACAAAGGGGGCTGGACTCTTCCAGCCAGATCTCTCCACTTCTGAGCATAGTCCTTAAAGCCTTCGCTTGCACCCATAGACATACCCTGAAGCTGAGTACGAGTAGGAGCAAGGTCGGAATTATACTGGTACTGCTTGTAGAAAGCAGCAGCAAGGTCCTCCCAGTTTCGGACATTAGCTCCTTCCAATTGATAAAACCATTCAAGCTGAGTCCCTGACAGACTATCTTGAAAGAAGTGTACCCACATATTCCTATCAGCAGTGTAAGGTTGAATTTTTCTGACGTATGAGCGGAGATGGAGTTTTAGACAGGATACTCCATCGTACTTAGCAAAAACTGGAGCTTTGAACTTGTGAGGGATCACCACCCCTGATGGTAGTCCCAAATCTCCAAAGTCCAACCCAGGAACCTTCTGAATCTCCATAGCACTTAGACGGTCCTCAATTTGTTTGTACCTATCCTTAACAGGAGGGTACTGTTCATCATCAAAGTCAGTGTCATTATCAGAGACCACAGGACTAGGACCCTTTTCTTCCTCTTGATTCTCTCCTCCTTTGAATGAATGAGACATATCAACTTCTTCTCGCAACCTATTCCCAAATCCGTGGCCCATATTCAGAAGAACCACCTTCTTCTTCTTCTTCTTCTTCTTCTTCTTCTTCTTCTTCTTCTCTTTCAGGATGAGAGTCTTCAAATCTTGTTGCCCTTTAGCCAGGTTCAAGAACTTCTCCTGGAATTGAGCATTCTGTGCCTGAAGAGCTTTGATGGCTTGATCAGTAGGCATTTCAGAAGACATTTTATGCTGAAATAAACAGCGAAGAAGATGAGAAACCTGTAATGGTACCTGTAATGATGTGCATGATAATGGAATGCGTATGAAATGATTTCAAAGACTTTGGGAGATTTAAATTTGTAAGACAAACATAAAACATACTTTATTAGATTAACTGGTAAAAATGTTCAACAATTCCTTTAAGGCCTTTACAAAAGAAATAACTGAAAAGAAAATCTAAACTAGAAACAATAAAAGACATCAGAAATCCCATGGTCGTTTCCCCTTCGTGCTGACGTAATCATTGATTGTCCTTTCATTCTCAAGTTGCCTCGTGAGCTTCAAGATCTTCCTCTCTTTCTCATGGTACTTCTCACGGTAGGTATCCCTTTGTTCCTTCAACTGAATCTAGGATCTCTTTAATGCCCCAAGATCAGTAGGCATGTATGGATAAAGGACCGTATAAGGAACACCCTCTTCATTGGTATGCTTCACAATCACTGGCAGCACAACTTCATAGGGCATCCCAAGCTTTTGAGCACGAGCTCAGACCCACTGGAGATAAGATTGCATAGGGAGAGAAGTCTTCGGTCCTAGCTTGTGAGGGTCAGACCTTTTCACCATGCCCCAGGCTCGTATGAACCTTCGACGATGCTCATTAGTGTCTTCCTTGTAGTCAAAGGCAATATCTTCAAGAAGCAACTCATGGGGACCGTCTCTTCGAGCGCGACCAAATTGTCGTAAAGCCAAACAAGGACTGTAGGTTATTCCCCCTCTAATTCCAAGCAACGATACATTAGGATATCCCCCACATCGATCAATGACAACAACCTTTTCCATATCTTTAGAGCTCCAAAGAATGTTTGTATGGGCAAGGGACATTATCCTGTAAGACCAACCTAGACCTTCCTCATTCTTCAATACAGACTTGGGGAGGTGCGAAATAAACCACCTCACTAGCAGCGGCATACAACACACGCGGGTCCCTCTTTGTCGCATAGTACGAGTATAGAGGGCATGCAGGATATCACCCAGAAGAGTAGGCACAGGATTGTGGGACAGGAAGATCTTAACCGTATTCACATCTATGAAGGAATATGGATTCGGGAAAAGAACCAAGCCGTAGATGAGGAGAGCCAAGATGTCTTCAAAAGCCTGAAAATCTAAGTTATCCCAGAACTGTTGAGCTTGATCCATCAGAAACTTAGCCAAGAAACCTTTAACCCCACTCCGTGTCTCCCAGTTAGATACTACATCAGCCTTTTTTAGATGTAAGGCTGAAGCAATGTCCTCAGGTCTAGGAACCTCTTCCAAACCTGTGAAGGGTGTCTGCTCGAGGATGGATATGCCCAGTAAATAAGAAAACTCCTCCAAAGTGGGAACTAGCTGATAATCCGGGAAGGTGAAACAATGATGCACCGGATCAAAGAACTGGAAAAGCACACTCATCATCTGCTCATCCAACTTTGAGGTAACCAAGCTAAGAAGCTGACCATGTCTCCTAATGAATGATGAAGTATCAGAAATTCTCGAGGCTAAATCTTTGAGTTGAGCAGGTATTTGCACAAAGTTAACTCAGATGGTGTTTCTGCGCATGGAAGCCATAGTCTGCAAAACAGAACAAAGATAAATCCCCTCGGTCTTTGAAATGGTTAGTGTAATGAAATATGCATGCTATGTTATGATGCATGAGGTCATGATAAAACACACAACAAGTATAGCAGATATCAGACATGGTAAAGGCAAACAAGTCACACAAAGAGCCCTTAAATTTCAGGCTTGCATGGGGTCTAGGTACTACCCTCTTGAAGTTCAGTTGGTTCAACCTGTCCTAATAATAGTAATCGGGTTCTAGAGGTTCTCAATATCACTGACCATCCTCCATCGGTCATGGTTTCAGCTCACGCAATCTTTTCTTGCAGCCAGAACTATCTCGAGAGTATGGTCTCAATAAGTGTAGTATCGAGTATCAACCAGTTCTCAGCTTTATATCGAGGCCGGCTATCTCACTACTTCCTATGGCTAAGTTGGTCAATTATAGGTTCTAAGGTCAGTTGATGCTTAACACACATAGCAGCCCCGTATTCTCCTCGTTTCTCCACAAGGGATACCAGTACCAACCAATGTGCCACATCAATGTAGCTACTGCTTCAACCGTATCGGTCTATGCTGTACAGTTCCCTCACAGTTTATTGCTACTTACCTAAAAGGTGTCCCCTAGATCCGGGTTAGGATCTACAGTAAATTCAATACAAAACCCACAAAAATAAAGCAATCAAATCAAACAATAGAAACAAATATGATGAACTAATCCTAAGGTATACCCCACTTATTTAGTCCCCAGTAGATTCACCAGTTCTGTGATACGGTGGCAGAACCGACTATTTAATACTGGTTAGCATTTTGCGTCTGTATTCACAAAATGTCGCGGTAAGCAAGAGTCGCCACCGACTTTTATTTTATCCAACAAGGAAAGGACAAAAGCACAGAAAAATTCCCTTTTTTCGAGATTTTGAGTACGGGGGGTAGATTATAGAAAAGGAAGGTATTAGCACCCTTTCTATCCGTGGTTTTCCACGGGCTCTTAGGTACTTGCTCATCATTTTAAAAATTTGCTTCTGTGTTTGTGTGTTTGAAAAGTTTTTGTTTTACTTCGATTTAATCCTTGCTTCTGTCTTCAAGAGTGTTACGAAGTCGTTTTGAAAACTTTGTTTGAAAAGAGTGTGTGATCGGTGGATCTGGAACTGACTGTTTAATGCTGGTTCGCGAAATGTCGCGGAAGCAAGAGTCGCCACCGTCTTTTATTTTCTCCAAATGGAAAGGACAAAAGCACAGAAAAATTCCTTAAAGAGATTGCTCTCGGTTCGGGAGGTAGGTTATAGAAAGGGAAGGTGCTAGCACCCTTTCTATCCATGGTTATCCATGGGCTCTTAGATACTTGCTCATTTGTGTTTTCAAAAATGGTTTGTTTGCTTTTCAACTGTGGGTTTTAAAAAGTTTCTTTGAAAATTCCAGTTCGACTCTTGTATCGGTCCTCAAGAGTGTTTGAAAAATTGCTTTCGAAAGCTTTTGAAAAGGTGTCGGTGTGAAAAGTCTTTTGATTTGTTTTGAAATTAGAGCAAGTATCTAGAGTTGTCTACCTACCCTAAGGAATTCGTCTGTGTAAATGTCCTTTAAAGTAGTGCCATCCCACCATTGAGAGGTAGGTAGCACCACCGTTGGAGGTGTTCGGGTCAATTCGAGGTTCGGAACATGGTGATCACCAGAGCAATGGGAAGACACCTTAGAAGCTACCCTCATGCCAGGTTCCCGTATCATGAGGACTTACTAAGACATGCTCTACTCGACGATCACCTTTCGAGGCAAGGCAACAGTGAGGCGTACCCTAGGGGTGGTGTGTGATTTGTGTGTCGTTTTCAGTTATTTTTGTCTTTTGTCATGTCAAAGTGATCTATGCGTTTGTTTTTATTTTTGTCATTCATTCTTGCATGCATTGATTAACAGTTAAAAAAGTTGCGAGAAAAGTAAATTCTAAGCTATTACAAATGGCGCGGGTCCACATCGCCAAAATTAACCAGGACCCGATTTGACAGAAAAATAAAGAAAGTAAAGTAAATAAAGAATTAAAAGTGCAAGAAAATTAAAATGTTACATGGCCTTGGGAGAGATACAGAAATATTAAGCAAAATAGAAACAAATATGCGAATTAAATAAGAAATCGAAACGAGGGCGTTGGACCCTTTTGCAAAAATTGAATTACATGGTGAAATTGATTAATTAATTAAAAAGAAAAAGAAAAGGAGATGTTTTTGGTATTTTTTAGTATTTTAGGATTTAATAGAAAAAGGAATTAATTGAAATTAAATGATAACCCTAATTCTATTTTATTTTTAATTTATTAAGAAAACATTGAATTTTAACCTAAATTAACCCTAATTTTTATTTACAAATTTAACTATAAAAATAAATAAAATATTTAATTATTTAATTATTTATGAAAGAAAAATAAAAGGATAAAAAATTATTAATTAAACCCTAATTCTACATTTTTTAGATTTTTTATTAAAAGTATTAAAATTAAACCTAATTTACACTAAATTTAATTATATGCATTTATTTATGAAAATACTAGAAATAAAAATATTTATTGTTTTTCTCTTTTTTCTAATTTTTATGGTTTTTTTTATATTTTGTGAAAATAATAAATTAATTAAACATAATAACAAAAATAGAAATAATGCAAAAGAAAATATTTTAAAAAAAAAAGCAAACCTAGGGGGGTATCAGTCCCCAATGTGGAGGTTCAGTCCAAGAATTCTGGCCCATTTAGCATGGTCCGTTTGACTTTTTTATTCACGTGCAGAAGCGTTGACCAGGGTCCATCATATTCCTTAGATCTGAGCCTTTGATTTGGTTCTATTGGACGCGTGGATGTTGGATTCTGAAGGCGTATCATGGAACAATAACGTTGAACCTGCATGTGATTGTTAATTGGAAAATAATATTGAGAAAGTGAAAACCTGGGGATCGAACCCAGGTCATGTACTTTACCAATCCTTATGCTTGCCAGTGGAGCCAGATGCGCGTGTTGTATATTAAATAAACTAAGAATAATATAATAAGAAGACAATGGTTAGTGGAAATCAGCGCGCGAAATTTAAACTAGCCAATCGTTGGCATCCACGAGGTCATCTTCCTCGTTGTTCCTGAAACACAAAACACACAGGCCACGGTTTTCTGAATGTTCTTTTAGGCCATCTATGGAAAAATAGCGATTAGCCATTAGGTTCTCATAAATTGAGCGCGAGTATAGGTTCATGATCGTCTGAGCATGCTGAAGTGAATGGTCTAATTCATATGCTCCAATTTTTCCTTGTTTTAAAATCCCTAATTTGGAATCCTGTAAACCCTAAAAATTGACAATGGTGGAATCGTATATAATGCATAATAATTCAATCAAATCACATGGTTAGCTTTAGAATCACACAAGGAACATGAATCAAACATTAAAAAAGCTAAATGCGCATGAATTGGGATGCACGATTGTGAAAAAAAAAGCAAGAAAAGTTAGCTTCTGTACAACAATTCTTTGAGTTTTGATGGATGTTTTTGATTGGAAATCGTTCAGTGAACCTCCAGGAAGATGTTTGAACAACTATTATGCCTTGAATCAGCCTGCAAAAGGGTTTTCAGTTTTGAGTTTCTTAACAAAAATTTCAAGTTTGATGGATGGCTTCTAGCGCAGCTCAGTGGTCCTTGGTATTAGGTTTTCGTTCATGCTTATGTAATGAATCAATTAGGTCAAGAAAAACAAAACAAATCAATTGCATTCATGGTTTTGAGATTTGATTTTCAATCATATTTTTTCCAATCTTTTTCATGCAATTTTGTACCAATCATGATCCAATCAATCCAAATCTTTCCATATTGAATTATGCACGAATTATTGAGTAGATTACATGCGCAAAAAGATTTGATACTTAGGTTAAATATTTTCCATGTATTTAATTTGATTTAAATGAATTAATATAAATAAAAATTCAAATAAATAAATAAAAAATGAAGAAATACTTCCCTTTGGGCCAAGTGGTCGTGCACATGCCTTGGATAGTGAATTGTGGAAGAAAAATGGGCCCATTAGCAATTTTAGGTCATTTGAATCAATGTTGACTTTTCAAAATATCCAAAAAGTTCCCAACTTCCACAAGGCATAACCTGCTCAATTTTTAAGCTTTGCTCATGTTCTTGGACATTTTGGAAAGGTCTTTGAGTCATCTAACCAATGCCTTTGGTCCCATGCCATTTTGATTTACCAATCTTAAGTTATGGCCTTTGACTTAAAGTCCCTTTTTGTTGACTTTTGAAAATGACCTATAATGTTGAAATTGATAACTTTTTGTGAGAGCATTTCTTGGACTTGAAGTATGAATATGAGTTGTAGGAAATGTCTTTCTCTTCAAAATGAGCTTTGGATGGAATTTTTCTGATAATCCATGTGGAAGTTATGCTTTGGTCAATTTACAGTTGACTTTTCCAACTGTCCAAATAAGGAAACTTTTGCATCTTGATGATTTTTGAGCCAAGCTTTGAGAATCATGATCAAGCATTGATCCAATGATGTTTGTGGCTTCAAAATGATATGTTGACCAAAAATTTGAACTTTTGACTGTCAAATGACCATTTTGCCCCTACAGTTGACTGTAGTGCAATTAGGGTTTTTGACTGTGCAATTTTGTGCTGAATGTCTTGAAACTTGGTATGAGGATGCTTGACCATGTTTGTAGGCATCTGAGACTTGATTGGGCCCTTGGAAACTTTATTTTCTTGATCAGAACACAAACCCTAATCTTGACTGTTTTAGGAGACCCTTGCACTGTGCAACCCTTGGGGAATTTTGAAGCTCGACTTGGCAATTTCTTGAAGAATATGGGAGGGCAAATTTTGGGGTACAACAGAGTGTAAGTGTGGAAAGGTTTGATTTTGAGAAAGTACCTACTAGTATCTACCTACTCGAAAAAAAGAATGTTTCTGTTCTCGTTTCCTTTAGACAGCACTATCCCACTGTTAGTGAGTAGGTAGCACCGTTGTTGGAATTGTAAGGGTCAATTCGAAAGGGACGTACGATCACTAAAGCAATGTTAGGACGTCTTAGTAATAACCCTAATGTCTTAAGATCATATTCGAGGCGACAATTCCGAGGCAACCTTTCCGAACGGGACATTTGATATTTTAGACAAAAGAGCGACCACTAAAATATCCTATACTCAATGATCATTTACCAAAGGCAACCGAAGTGGGAGTATACCCTAGGAGTGCGCATGTGCGAGTGATTCAATTTCAAGTTTATTATCTTTGCATATTTAGGGTTCGCTAACTGTTTTAATTTTAACATACATTCTTGTGATGCGACCCTATCATCATACATCTAACAGTTAATATTTGTGGAAAATTAAAATGCGGAAAATAAGCTACGCTATTACAAGGCTACGGGTGAGATTAATTACATAGCCAAAAAACCCGTCAAAATGATAAATGAAAGGAAAAAAAGGTCCTAATTAATCTATTACATCCTGTGAGCAGTTACATCAATATAAATAAAAATAAATAAATGCACGACGAATAGAGAACGGAAGGAAGTTAGGGTTTTGACCCCGTCTAACCTAATTAAAAGAAAAACTTATTTTTGATTATTTTAAGAAAAAAGAATAAGGTTTTGAATTAAATACAAACCTAATTACTAATTAAATTAAATTAATAAAAAATAATTATTTGACCTATTTTTGTGTTTTTGGTTATTTTTAAGGAAAGAAAAATAAAAATTAAATTAGACAAAAACCCTAGTTTCTAATTTATTTTAATTTATTTACAAAAAGAATTAAAGTTATCTAATAAATTAAATTAACTAACTAAATTAATTTTTATAAAAAAACCTAAATCTAATTTGGTGAAATATTGATTTTATGATTTTATAAAAAAAAGAATTAATTTTTGTTAGCAAAAATAATTTAAATGAATTAAAGAAGGAAAATATAAAAGAAAAGAAAAAGGACAATGGGTCTGTAATCAGCAAATTAGAAGGGTGCCTTTAGCAATTTTTTGGGCCCAAGAACCCTGGCCCATGTTGACTTTTTTGATCCAGCGCTGTGCATTGACCAGGGTGCATCATGGTCTTTCATGTGATGGCCTTCAGATCTGGCCTTCTGGAGATCCAATGATTGAGCCTTGAGGTCACATGGTGGTCTTCATGATGCATAGGATATTGGATCTGTGAAGAATAAATAAGAAAAATTGCAAATGTTTGGAGGCAGGGGTCGAACCCCTGACCTCATGCCTGCAATGCCTTAGCACCACATGGACTACCACTGGGCCACTTGATTCAATTTGTTAAATTATGAAACAGAAACAATAAAATGAATAAAACGAAGCTAGCTGTAAAACACGTGCCAGAATTCAAATGGGCGAGTAGGGTGATGCCACACATGTCTTCTTCTTCCTCTCTCCGTTGGTAAAAGTTAGAGACTTTTACCTACGGACATAGGTCCGTCACTACAAACCCTGTATATATCAAAAGCTCACACAAGCATGATAAACGAAATCTAATGGTGTAGATCCAATCGTCCTGACCCTGTGATCATCATGGCACCCTTCTTGTGGGCCAATTTTTCCTGTACAAAAAGATCCCAAAACGCACAAAGAAACCCTAGCAATGGTGGATTCCAATATAGCTAACAAAAATGCAATTAAATGGTACTGTTAGCTTGCAAACATGATCAGGATTACAAATGTGCTATTGAAACATGATAAAGATGCAAGAATAAAGGAATACGATTTAAAAAAAAGCGAAACCGTGAGAGTCATGGAGATGAATTCTGGGCACGAGGATGCTTGCTTTTGATTGGTATAGCTTCCTTGTATGCCCAGGAAGTGAATGAGATGGCTAAGGAACCTTGAAAACGCCTGGAAGTACAAAATCAGATCAACACTTTTTTGGTGATTTTTCAAGTTTTGTTCTTCCTCTCCACGCCTCAAAACCTTGTGCTTCTGGCCTGCATTCGTCCACTATATACTACTGATTGAATTAGGGTTACAATTGTGCTCTCAATCTTTGTCAATTATGATCTTTGATCATGATTTGATCTTCATGAAATTCTTTCCAAAAATAGGCCAAAATCAATCTTTTTATGCCCAACCATGCCTTGCAAGATTTGATTTTGTTGCTAGCTGTATAAGTGACCTGAAATGTGCACAAAATCTTGAGGTTTGAATGATTTGGATATTTTCATGATTTATTTTGATTTAATTTGATTTAATTGAAATAAAAAATCAAAATAAATAGCAAAAATAAGATAAATACAATTCGAAAGAACTAGGGCTCGTGGACCATGTTAAAAACTCAAAACAAATGTAAAAATTTAGGCCATTTGACAAAAATTGCAATTTGAGGCACTTTTGACTTTTGGCAATTTTGCAAAAAAGGTCAACTTCACCAATGCATAACTTCTTCAATTTTGACTCTTTGAAGGTGTTCTTGGACTTTTTAGAAAGCTTGAGATGTACTCTAAGCAAATCTTTTGGTATCATCTAAATTGAGTCTTCCATGTTCATGTATGAAGCTTTGACAAAAAAGGTGTTTTTGTTGACATTTCAAAATGACCTATAATGTCAAAATTCATATCTTTTTGTGAGTGCATATTTTGAACTTGGTAGATGAATATGAATTGTATGGAATTAAATCCTCTTCAAAATGAGATTTGGAGGGTCATTTCTCATAAAGTATGAGAAAGTTATGCTTGGTCAAAGTTGAGTTGACTTTTCCTACAAAACCCTAATTTAGCAACTTTTGGGTTTTTATGAACTGTGAGCAATCCTTGATGAATCATGATCAAACCTTGATCAAATGATGAATAATACTTCAAAATGATAATGTTGACCAAAAATCTTGAAGTTTGACTGTATGTGGGCCACATTTGATTTTTTCCCTAACATAGTCGATTTTCAGGCTTTTGAGCAATTGACTGAGCAAACTTCCTCTGCAAGGCTTGAAACTTGACATGGATGATCTTGAGAACATATTAGGACAATGGTGAGAACTTGAGACCCTTTGGATTCAAGCATCTTGATGCAACATGAAACCCTAATTTTGAGGTAGACTGTCTTAGGAGAGAGTTTGTCTAGTCAACTCTTGGACTTCCTTGAGCAATTTGAGGACCTCACTTGAAATGTATTGAGAAATATGGGTTGGAGAATTTTGGGGTACGACACATACACCCCTAGATCAAGTTCTAGCCTCATTTGTCAAAACAATATGTATCACTCATACACTAGATGAATTTATTAAATAGAACATTGCCCAACATATTATTTCCCTTTGTGTTAACCTTTAATTATATTTTTTGGTTTTTCACATTATTAATTACATGATACATGATAGGAAATTAAGACACAATAATAGACTAATACACAACGAATATAATATTTCTCAAACTTCTAGGAATCTTGAGGATCAATAACAAATATAAGACGACAACCGAACAACAAAGGCACAAAAAAACACTGATATTTTTAACGTGGAAAACCCCTAAATATGAGAGTAAAAACTACGAGTCATCCAGACCAAAGAAATAAATCCATTATAATCAATTGAGGATACAAGAGAGTCTTAAAGTGATTCACAAAATAGTGATAACCCCGCAAATCACAAAGCAAACTAGCTTACAAATAAGAATCAAAAAGTTGAAAATTTTCCCAAATCCGCAACTTTAGTGTGAAGCCTATATCTCTTAACTCAGACCTTGTTTTGAAGATCCCAACGGTTGAAAATTAGATATATGTGTTTCAAACAATCCCACCAAATTTCAGCTCGATCCGACAGTGAACAAATTGGGGATCATCTTTTAGTGAGATTGTTGCAGAAAAAACAAGAAGGAATGTCTCTCCTCTTTTCCCTCTTTTGAATCCTTATTTTTTCTCTATTTATCTTAACCCTAAATTAAAATTATCCACTTATATAAGTTCTACAAATGGGCTATTCATATTTGGGTCTTTCTTTACATAGTAAGGGAACCCAGGCCCAATAAATCTCCCCCTCACAACTATGTGGAGGAAATTGCCAAACCGACGATATCACAACAAGCTTCAAATTTCCCTCTTGACAATGCTTTAGTCATCATATCATAATAATTATCATCTGTATGAACCTTATCTAACTCCAACAACTTATCATCCAAAACATCACGTATCCAATGATATCTCACATCAATGTGTTTGGACCTATTATGAAAAGTTGGATTCTTACCAAAATGAATAACGTTTTGACTATCAACAAATAACACATATTTGTCTTAAACAAAATCAAGCTTCTGCAAAAACTTCTTCAACCAAAGTAACTCTTTGAATGCTTAGATAATGACAATAAACTCAGGCCCAATAGTCGACAATTCTATACACTTCTGCAATCTGGATGCCAAGCCACAGCCCCCCTGCAAATTTAACCATGTAGCCCAAAGTAGAATTTCACGAATCAATGTATCCAGCCATATCAGAGTCAGAGTATCCTACTAGAGTAGGTTTATCTCCTCCAAAGAAAATCCTCATACAAGTAGTACCGCGAAGATATCTTAAAATCCATTTTACAGCATTCCAATGCTCTCTACCTGGATTTGACAAAAATTTACTAACTGTACCAACAACTTGTGCTATATCTGGTCTTGTACATACTATTGCATACATCAAACTACCCACAATAGACGTTGTGATACGGTGGGAGAACTGACTTGAGGTTTTGTGTTTGTTTTCGCAAATGTTTCGGTTTAGCAAGAGTCGCCACCGACTTTTTATTTTATCCTAAGGAAAGGTTAAAAAGCACAGGAAAAACCTTTGAGATGTTTTCTTGGGTTCGGGGAGTAGATTATAAAAAGGGAAGGTATTAGCACCCTTTCTATCCATGGTTATCCATGGGCTCTTAGTTACTTGCTTAGATCACTTGCCTTGCATTTTCAATTGTTTGAAATGGTGCTTTCAATTATTTGAAATGGTGCTTTGTGTGTGGGTTTGAAAATGTTTTGAAAAAGATGCCTTGTCTAGGCAACCCTTGTAACAATTCTTTACTCGAATGTTTTACAAAAGGTGTTTGTCTTTTTGAAAATATATTTCAAGGTTTTTTAAAGTTGTTTTGAAAGTTGTGTTTGTGAAGTGTGTTTTGAAAAATGGCAAGGATTTGTTTTGCAAGTTGGTCAAGTAACCAAGAGCTATCTACCCTAAATTTCTCAAAGATCTTTCCTATGTTTTAACCCTTTTAACAGTATTGTTCCACCATTGCATTTAGTGGACAATCTTGTGTTAGGATGTTAACGGGACGGGCGCGGGTCATCGTTTAGACCATGAATGCAATAGTGCCAAGTGTCTTTGGCAATTTTTCCTTTAAGGGACTTGATCATTTTTAGGCAACTTGAGAAAGCGTCATCGAGGGACTATGATCATTTGTTTTGTTTTGTTTTGCCAAAGACACTCAACATGCAACATGGCCCATTATTGAAGGCAACAAGTGGAGTAACCCTAAGGGTGCAAGTGTGATTGGTGTTGTCCATTTTCATGCTTTTTTGTCTTTGAATTAGGTCAAGCTATTTGTTATTTTTGATTTGCATACAAACCCTAAGTCTATCATGGCATATTTAGAAAGCTTTAAAATGCGGAATTTAAAGTCCTAAATTATTACAACATAATTATGGGGATGGGGGTACAAATGTTCAAATGGGGGATATTTAGCAAGAAATTTAAATCTAAACTATTAGAATCCAAATTGAATATACAAGTTATTTAATTGTACAATAAATAAATAAATATGCAAAATGTATTATGCACAAAAATAGTTTTTTATGTATGTAAAAGTATTTTTCAATGTAAAATATACACAAAAATAAAAAGTCAAATTTTGGATATTTTCATGGTTTAGGGCAAAACCCTAGTTTTTTAAATAAATAATATTTATTAATTATTTTATATACAATATTTGTTAATTATTACAAAAAATAAAAAAAGGAAGTATATTGTGGAAAAAAAGTATTTTGATGTCATATATTAATAAAAATAAAAATGTATTATTTTCATATTTTTGTCCTAATATTTAATAAAATATGTATAAGTATTTATATTATATATTAAATATACTAAATATATACAAAAATGAAATATTAATTATTTAAAAAAAGGTATATTTTTAGAAAATGTTTTCAAAATCTAAACAAAAAATAATAACTAAAAATATATTTTTGTGTTATTTTTTGGTATTTTAAATAAAAGTATATGTATTTATTTATATGTATAAGTTTAATAAAGCAAATAAATTCTAAATAAATGCAAAAATGGGTGGAAAAATATTTTTAATATTTTTTATATTTGAGCAAAAAATAATAAGTCAGAATCAAAAAGAAAAAAGAAAAAATGATTAAAAAAACACACAATGGGCCAGGGGGGTGTAAGTGGAAAAAGTTGGTGTGAGAAGTAGAAACAACTCAGGCCCAGCCCAAGTGGCTTGTCTTCAACCTCCAGCCATGTTTGAACAAGAAACCGCGCGCTTCCTTCTCCACCTGCTATCTCTTGATTCTTTGACTTTTAACAAAAACTTACAACATCAATAATGTAGAGCATCTTGTCACGATTTCAAATATATAAAAAAGTTGTTCTAACTCTCAGAAATGAGAGAGAATTTCTTCTCCCCCAATTTCTGACCTAAGTTTTTTCCAATGTTCATGTCCCAAATTCTCTCAGCACACACAAAATAAATGAAAAGTGACTATATGGATAGCTTCAGGGCCATGAGTAAGACATACTTTCTTCACAAACTTAAGCCTAAATATGCTTGGATAGAGAGATAGAAGTTCACATTTTACCTGTTTCAGCTTGACTCAAACAAAGTAATATGGCCAACTTCAATGGTGTTTGAGGACTTGTACAGCTTGCCTGAGGTCCAAGGATGCTTCCCCTATGCTTGGTGTGTCTTGAATCTCTCTGAATCAAGCTATGGAAGTCCACCTGCAAAGTTGAAAACTGAAAATGGCAAGTGATGTTAGGGATGTTACAGTTTGTGTTCAATGCTTGGGATAGCTTCAATGGATGGTAGGGAGTGTGTTTGAACAAGCTTTGGCCAAAACGCACGAGTGGAAGTGTTTGTGGAAGTCAAGTTACAGAAGGGACTCTGTTTTTGCAGCAAGAAGGTGTTTCTGTGAATGAGGAGGTATTGAAGGTGGTTTGGTCGTGCTTTAGGTCAGTTAGGGAGTATGAAATGTGTTTACAAAGTTTGTTTTGGCTCTTGCTTGCAGGAAGTGAATGTGGTATCTCTTTTGCAATGTTTCTTCTTATCTAAGCAAATATTGTCAAGTTGGATTATAGGCTACTACATGCCCCTCAAGCATGCTGCAAACTTGGTTCTTGATCAGTGGGATTTTTCCATAAACTTGTGCCCAAAAGATCTGGCTTGTACCTCTTTGATTTGTGAATTTGACATAAAGCACTTCTTTATCAAAATGGCAAATGTGCTTTTTCCATATATGGATTAATTTTGCATGTAATGGCTAAACACACAAAATAAGGCTTGAACACAAAGGATATGCATTAAATTATTGAGTGTAAGAAATATTAGAGGCCTGTAATCTAGTTTGTGCAAGCTGAGTTTGAAAATGCAAAGTGTATGAACATGCCTTGGTCAAGAACAAAAGTGGATTTTGCCCAACTTTGCAAATTCGATTCTCCCTAACCACAAGGGTGTTTGAGAAGTTCTTGGAAAATTTGGAAAGCTTGGAATGTGTACTACAATCCAAATTTGTAATGCAAGTTGAAATTCCAAGTTGAAGCATGTGAAAAGTGGCCATGAAGTTGGGCAAAAATCCTGCCTAAAATAGGTCAAAAATTTTCTAAGTTAAGAATGTTTTGCACCCTTGTTCCGAAAATCATAACTTGAGCTACAAGCTTCTTTTGAGGAAACTTTGTGAATCAAAGTTGTAGATTTTTCAATGGAATACAACTTTCATGTTTTGAGTTTTGTTTGAATCCAAATGTATCTTGATGAAACAATGGGACAAAGTTAGGAAAAAATAAGGAAGTTTCATAACTTAGAAAAATTCTAAGTTATGAAATTTTCTCATTCTAAACCCTAATTTGCAATTTTTGGTTTCTTGATGAACAAGTTTCATAATTTGACATGTCTTGATGAAAAATGAATCTTGGCACTCGATTTTGACCAAAAAGTCAAAGTTTGACTTTTCAGTATACAGTCAAATTTTGATCAGTTGACTAGAAAATTCATCTGTCAATCCTGTGCATTTGGGACCTTTTGAACTTGTTGAATGTGTAAAGACCATGCCATTGAGTCCTTGAATCCATATATGAGCTTGGTTTGCCATTGGTTAGGTCAAACAGTCAAAAATTGCCTTTGTGCAGTCAAAACCCTAAAAATGACCATTTTACCCTTTTGGTGATCTGGTCAAATTTCTTGTGGAATTGTGATCCAAACTTGACCAAATGGTTCATATGAGTTCATTATGTTGATGTGGGTCAAAAATAATGAGGTTTGACTGTCAATTGGCCACAGTTGACTTTTTCCCCAATACAGTTGATTTCTAGGTCAACTGTCCAATTGACTGGGCAAAGATTGGAATCAAGGTTTGAAACTTGGTATGGACAAACTTGTGAGTCCAATATGAAGCATGAAAGTCATTTTGGGCATTTTAGGTCAAAACATCTTTGTGCAAACTCAAACCCTAATTTGGGTCAACAGTGCAAGGAGGAGTCTTGAGCAGAGCAAACCCTAACTTGATCTTGAGTTCCAAGAGTCTTGTGGTGAGAAAATGTTGGTGAAATGAGAGGGCAAATTTTGGGGTACAACAGTTGCCCCTGTTCAATCTTCTTGCACCTGAAGAGTTAGATTGGCAGGTTTGCCTTTTGCGTCTCGAAGGTAAAAGGAGATTGGACACTAGAGTGCCCTTAAATTTGCACTCGTCAGAACAATGGATGCGGGAATGGGCTTAGAGATGCCATTTGGAGATGAGCTTAAAGATGCCATCTAGAGGGGTGACAGAATCTTGTCGGGGATGGGCTTAAAGATGCCATCTGGAATGAGTATCAGAAAGGTGTCCATGTTTTGGAACATCTCTGAACTGGGGGTTTTGAATAAGCAATGGATTGATATCCGTGTTTGGAGAATTCGTAAACTGTTTTCAAAAGTTGAGTCTGAACAAGCGATAGATTAACATCCGTTGTTGGGAGGAATCTGTAAACTGTTTTCAGAGGTTGAAGAATCTGAACAAGCGATAGGTTAACATCTGATACTGGAGAACCCGTGAACTGTTTTCAGAAGTCTTGACGTTGAATAAGTAATAGAGCAGCATCCGTTGTTGGGAAGCGTCCGTAAAATGTTTTTAGAAGTCTGGAAGTTGAATAAGCAATAGAGCAGCATCCGTTGTTGGGAAGCATCCGTAAACTGTTTTCAAAAGTTGAGTCTGAACAAGCGATAGATTAACATCCGTTATTGGAGAATCCGTAAACTATTTTCAGAAGTTGAGTCTGAACAAGCGATAGATTAACATCCGTTACTGGAGAATCCGTAAACTATTTTCAGAAGTTGAAGAATCTGAACAAGCGATAGGTTAACATCCGTTACTGGAGAACCCGTGAACTGTTTTTAGAAGTCTTGACGTTGAATAAGCAATAAAGCAGCATCCGTTGTTGGGAAGCGTCCATAAACTGTTTTCAAAAGTCTGGAAGTTGAATAAGCAATAGAGCAGCATCCGTTGTTGGGAAGCGTCCGTAAACTGTTTTCAAAAGTTGAGTATGAACAAGCGATAGATTAACATCCGTTACTGGAGAATCCGTAAACTGTTTTCAGAAGTTGAGTCTGAACACGCGATAGATTAACATCCGTTACTGGAGAATCCGTAAACTGTTTTCAGAAGTTGAAGAATCTGAACAAGCGATAGGTTAACATCCGTTACTGGAGAACCCGTGAACTGTTTTCAGAAGTCTTGACGTTGAATAAGCAATAGAGCAACATCCGTTGTTGGGAAGCGTTCGTAAACTGTTTTCAGAAGTTGAGAAGAATCTGAACAAGCGATAGGTTAACATCCGTTACTGGAGAACCCGTGAACTGTTTTCAGAAGTCTTGAAGTTGAATAAGCAATAGAGCAGCATCCGTTGTTGGGAAGCGTCCGTAAACTGTTTTCAAAAGTTGAGAAGGAACCGGTGTAGGGTTTCCTGATGATGAGTCCGTGTAAAACTGCATCTTGAATAATTGTTAATGATAGCCTTTTATTCTTATCCTGAAAAGGACAAAATGTTAGCTAAACACAAAATTATGTTGCATGAAATGTATGATGCAATATATGTGTTATATCAATGTTTATGATATGAATGTAAATGAATGCGTATGTAAGCTGAAGAGCTGTCTTGCTGAGGATAAATGAATCCTAGATGGCTGGAGATAAAAGAATCTTGACTGCTGCCAGGGAAAGTGAGTCATTGACTGTTGCAGGGGATTGCAAGAACCTTTGATTACTGAAGATGAGACATCCTTGTTGACTACTGCTGGTGAATCAGGAGTTTGGGTTGTATACCAATCTACTGGAGATTCCTGTCTTGAGGAGACCTTCACTGGGGAATATCTGAATATCCTGTGAGGAACTGAGAATGAGAGTCTTCATTCTGCTTGGGGAATGCAAGATCTTCAATTGTTGAGGGATCTTAGAACCACTGCGGGGAATTGGAATTCCTTGGTGACTTGTAGGGCGAGAGAATTCTGATGATCTCTACTGAGGAGTCCAGAATCTGGTAGGCTTATGCTGGAGAAGTAAGATTGAGAATCCTCAGTTTGGTGAGAAGTATTTCTGTGGGGAGAAGGTTCACTAGTTTAGTTCCGCTGGGGATTGATAGTTGGAATTTTTAGCTCCACTGGGGAGTGGATTTTCAGATTTTTAAGGCTCCACTGGAGATACTGAAACTTAACTCTGGGGGAAATTGAGTTCAGGAAGGCTCTCTGGCTGGGGAAATTAGTTTTGAGAAAGCTTCTGTTCTGCTGAGGAGATCTAAAGTTTAACTCTGTTTGGGGAATTACATTCTGGATTGAGGAGTTTTAAATTTGCTGGGGAATCCTTCTGAAAGGGCGCTAAGATATCTACTTGTACCTTCGACCTATCAGTAATCAACTTTCCTGATTTGTAAGAAAATGATTATGTTCAAATGCATATGCCTATTTAACAAAACATTGGACATTTCTCAAATAAAACATAAGTGTAGAAAAGCAAAAGGAAGACAAAGCAAATTTCTGTATTTGGAAAAGTATTTGTATTAACTTTTATGAGTATCTTTGTACAAAGGAGACAGGCATCCTAGTAAGAGGATGTTGTCGTAAAAATTTAAAAATTTATACAAAAGAAAGATGGCTATGTGAAACAATTCCATGGGATTCCATTCTGCTATAGCCTCCACAACTCTGAATATCTGTCTATTCAATGCTTCGTCTGCCGATGACTGGATTGATCAGAAGCTTGGAGCTGGTTGATGAAGAGATTATCCTTAAAGTGATCCGACGAGACATGGTCATACACTTTAATTCCCTAACTTTTGCCTGAATCGCCCTTTCGAGTTTTCGATCCACCGGGAAACCCCTTTTTCCCAAGCCTCCCTTTCGAGTTTTCGACTTGCCGGGTGTACATATTTTTTTTGTCTTTTCCCTAATTTTTGACTGAACCGCCCTTTCGGGTTTTCGGTTCACCGGGATGCCCATTTTTTCCCAAGCCGCCCTTTAGGGTTTTCGACTTGTCGGGTTATTTTATGCGTAGTATCTTTTGACTATGTTTGCGTTCGCAGGGTGTGGTAGATCGTCGCCGTCCATGGTGGTTAGAATCATTGCACCACCAAAAAATATGCTCTTGATCACAAATGGTCCTTTGTATGTAGGAGTCCATTTTCCCCTGGGATCACTTTGCGGTAAGATAATCCGCTTGATTACGAGATCTCCGACTTGGTATACTTGACGTTTGACTTTCTTGTTGAAAGCCTTGATCATCAGTTTTTGATACGTCTGACCATGGAAAATAGCAGCGAGTTGCTTCTCGTTGATCAAATTGAGTTGATCAAGTCGGGTCTGAATCCAATCATCTTCATTCAAACCTGCGTCCTTCATAATCCTTAAGGAAGCAATCTGAACTTCCATGGGTAGGACAGCTTCCATGCCATATACCAAAGAAAATGGGGTTGCCCCTGTTGAGGTACGTACCGTGGTACGGTATCCATGCAGAGCAAACGGTAACATCTCATGCCAGTCCTTGTAGGTGACTGTCATTTTCTGAATGATCTTCTTGATGTTTTTGTTTGCAGCTTCAACAACACCGTTCATCTTCGGCCGATAGGGAGATGAATTGTGATGATAAATCTTGAACTGTTTGCACAATGCGGTGATCATAGTATTATTCAGATTTGTACCATTGTCTGTGATGATCCTGTCGGGAACACCATACCGGCATATGAGGTTCTGCTTGATGAAGCGGGCAACCACATTTTTAGTAACAGAGGCGAAGGAAGCCACTTCGACCCATTTGGTAAAATAGTCAATGGCGACCAGGATGAAGCGATGTCCATTGGATGCTGTGGGCTTGATCTCTCCAATCATGTCAATGCCCCACATTGCAAATGGCCAAGGAGCTGTCAGACTGTTGAGAGGAACCGGAGGAATATGAATCTTGTCAGCGTAGACTTGACATTTGTGGCAAGTACGGGAATGTTGATGGCAGTCAGCTTCCATAGTAGACCAATAATAGCCCGCCCTTAGGATCTTCTTAGCCATTGTATGCCCGCTCAAGTGAGTGCCAAACGTACCGCTGTGTATCTCAGTCATGATTAACTCTGCTTCAGCTTTATCCACACATAGGAGTAAAACACAATCATGGCTGCGTTTATAGAGGATGCCGTTGCTCAGGAAGAACTTAGCAGCAAATTTCCATAGGAACTTTTTATCATTTACGGAAGCTCCTTCGGGATATTCTCTAGTCTGAAGATACCTTTTGATTTCATGGAACCAGGGTTGTTCCACTACCTCTTCGGTATTAATCTCGTGACAATGTGCAGGTTCATCCATTCGCTCGATGGTGATTTGGGGAGCCTCATTATCCCAGTTGAGTTTAAACATGGAAGACATTGTAGCCAGAGCATCTGCTAGCTGATTCTCTTCTCGCGGGAAATGCTCGAAGGTAATTTGCTCGAAATGAGGCAACAAGGTCAGGACATGTTCTTTGTAGGGGATAAGATTAGGGTGTTTCGTATCCCACTCTCCTTTGATTTGACTGATAACCAAAGCCGAGTCCCCAAATACGATCAAAGAATTGATCCCCAAGTCTATAGCAGCCTTGAGATCAAAGAGGCAAGCTTCATATTCAGCCATGTTGTTGGTGCAGCTGAAGCAAAGTCGGGCCGTGAAAGGTGTGTGACAACCTTCCGGGGAAATAAGTACCGCACCGATACCGTTTCCAAGTGCATTTGAAGCACCATCAAAGTACAGGGTCCATCGGGATCCCTTTTCAGGTCCGTCATACGGTCCATTACCTTCAATGTTATCCAAATTCATGACATCCTCGTCCGGGAAGTCGAATCTCATGGATTGATAATCTTCGATAGCTTGATGAGCTAGATGGTCAGCTAGTACACTCCCTTTTATGGCTTTTTGGGTGATGTACTGGATGTCATACTCAGTCAGGATCATTTGCCATCTAGTGATTCTTCCAGATAAAGCAGGCTTTTCGAAGATATACTTGATAGGATCCATTTTGGAAATCAGTAGAGTGGTATGAGTCAGCATATACTGCCTCAGTCGGCGAGCAGCCCATACCAAAGCGCAACAAGTTTTCTCGAGCAGTGAGTAGCGAGTCTCACAGTCGGTAAACTTTTTGCTAAGGTAATAAATGGCATGCTCTTTTCGACCAGACTCGTCATGCTGGCCCAACACGCACCATATTGAATTATCCAACACGATCAGATACATGATCAGCGGCCTTCCTTCGACGGGTGGCATCAGAATAGGAGGTTCTAGCAAATACTCCTTGATCTTATCAAAAGCAGCTTGGCAATCGTCGTTCCATTCGACTACCTGATCTTTCTTTAATAGTTTGAAAATTGGCTCACAGGTAGACGTTAGATGAGAGATGAATCTGGAAATATAGTTCAAGCGCCCCAAGAACCCTCTAACCTCCTTTTCAGTACGGGGAGCAGGCATTTCTCGTATAGCTTTCACTTTTGCTGGATCGACCTCAATGCCTTTGTTGCTGACAATAAATCCTAGAAGTTTACCAGACCTAACTCCAAAAGTACACTTACTTGGATTCAGCCTGAGTTTGTACTCTTTCAACCTGGCAAACAGCTTCTGCAAATGCTCAAGGTGTTCCTCCTCTGTTTGTGATCGAGCTATCATGTCGTATACGTAAACTTCGATCTCATGATGTATCATATCATGAAATAAAGCTACCATGGCACGCTGATAAGTTGCCCCTGCGTTCTTCAGTCCGAACGGCATCACCTTGTAGCAGAAGGTACCCCATTGTGTAACAAAGGTTGTTTTCTCCATGTCCTCGGGGGCCATTTTAATCTGGTTGTAGCCCGAGAATCCATCCATGAAGGAAAACACCTTGTGCTGAGCTGTGTTGTCAATCAAAATATCAATGTGCGGTAGCGGAAAATCATCTTTAGGACTAGCCCTATTCAAATCCCGGTAGTCCACACACATCCTGACCTTGCCGTCTTTTTTAGGTACTGGCACAATGTTAGCAACCCATTGTGGATAGGATGTAACAGCCAGAAAGCCAGCGTTGAATTGCTTCATTACTTCTGCTTTAATCTTCTCAGACATGTCGGGCCTCATTCGGCAGACTTTTTGCTTGATCGGTGGAAAATCCTCTCTTGTAGGGAGACGGTGAACCACGATGTCTGTGTCTAAACCCGGCATGTCTTCATAATACCAGGCGAAGATTTCAATGTATTCACTCAACAGCTGTACCAAACGCTCCTTGACACTTGGCTCCAGATTGGCACCCACTTGTACTTCTTTCCGGTCTTCCTCTGTTCCTAAGTTGACAGTTTCCAACAACTCTTCGTGAGGCAAGATGACTGTTGTACCCCAAAATTTTCCCTCCCACATTCTTCAAGATTTGCAAAGAGCATGCTTCAAAATCTCCCAAGGGTTGCACAATCCAATTGCCTCCTAAATAGTCAAAAACTAGGGTTTTGGTTCTGGCAAAGAAATTGAAGCTTCCAAGGGTCCAAACAAGTCCCACCTGCCTACAAACATGGTCAAGCATCCATATGCCAAGTTTCAAGACTTACAACACAAAATTGCACAGTCAAAAACCCTAATTGCTCAACAGTCAACTGTAGGGGCAAAATGGTCATTTGACAGTCAAAAGTCCAAATTTTTGGTCAACATCTTATTTTGAAGCCACAAACATCATTTGATCAATTCTTGATCATGATTTTCAAGGCATGGCTCAAAAAGTCTCAAGATGCAAAAGTTTCCATATTTGGACAGTTGAAAAAGTCAACTGTAACTTGACCAAGGCATAACTTCCACATGGTTTATCAGAAAAATTCCATCCAAAGCTCATTTTGAAGAGAAATACATTTCCTACAACTCATCTTCACACTTCAAGTACAAGAAATGCTCTCACAAAAAGTTATCAATCTCAACATTATAGGTCATTTTCAAAAGTCAACAAAAAGGAACTTCAATTCAAAGACCATAACTTGAGATTGGTAAATAATAATGACATGGGACCAAAGGCATTGGTTAGAGGACTTCAAGACCTTTCCAAAATGTCCAAGAACATGATCAAAGCTTAAAAATTGAGCAAGATATGCCTTGTGGAAGTTGGGAAAGTTTTGGGAATTTTAAAAAGTCAACTTTGTTTCAAATGCCTCAAAATTGCTAATGGGCCACAATTTCTTCCAAGAATCATCACCCAAAAGCTATGCACGACCCATTGACTTTAAAGGGAGTTATTTTATCATTTTTTATTAATTATTTGAGTTCTTATTATTATTAGTTCATTTAATTAAAATAAAATATGACAAAAATAGAAAACCATGTTTTCCAATCCCTTTTTGCAGCATATTCTCTCCACAAAACCTCAAGATTTCGTGCATCACTAATATGGAAATATTTGGCCATGATTGATATCAAAAGGGCATGAAAAAGATTGAAAAGATTACATTAAAAATCAAATATTTGATTCATGAATACAAAGGTTTTTGGTTTGGATTTTCACCCTAATTCATTCCACATATAAGCACAAACCTAAACCTAATGCAGAAGACCTGGAAGCCGCGCCTCAAACCAAAGAACAAACTTTGCATTTTCACTAAAAATTTCAAATCTGATTCCATAGCTAGAGCACTTTTACAAGCCAAAGAACGATTCCATTACCTTCCTGACGCATCAAGGAAGCTTTCTGAATCAAAACCACAGTCTCTAACCTCAAGAATCGGTAGAATGAGGCCGCCTTGTTCTTGACATTTTTCATATTCGTGTTTTAATTTATACGCATCATCCTTGCATTTTTCTTGTTGATTTATACTAATATGGTTGTTCTAAATCGGTTGGCATCATTTAATTGAGTTTTTGTGCCCTGTACGAGAATCTGCCATGGAAATTTTCTAGGTTTTCACAAGCTTGAAATTGGGGACTTTTGCATATGGAAAAATTAGACAGCAAGACTTATACCATTGAAATCGTGACGTTCCAACGAATCTAAAACACTCATCGCGCTTTTTTTATATTTGTTCAATTCCTATTCGCTATTTTTTTGTGTTTCAGATTGTGGGGGTTTAAAACCCCCGCTATCCATTCTTTATTTCTCAGGTAAAAACGCACAAACGAAGAAGAAGGTTGTTTGTCATCCTATGGTTGGTGGATTCAAATAACTGGCGCATTTTTCTATTTTTTCCACTAATCTGTGTTTTCTCTCTCTTATTATTTACGTCCCATTAATCTAACAAACGAATGCGCTTGGCTGGTTGGTTGATGCGTTGTCCTTCAAGCACTGGGACCTGGGTTCGATTCCCAGGTCCCCTATACTCTTAATATTTTTTCTTGCAACATGATCAGGTACACTGATTCTCCTATAGCCCACTAAACGTCCAGCGCTGGTGCTTGCCACATGGCCCCTGAGATCAATCCAAAAGCCAAGATATGAGTTCCATCATGCACCTTAGTCCAGGGGTCTACACGTGACCATCAAAAGTCAACCAGGCCTGATACAAATGGGCCAAAATTGCTTGCAATATACCTCCAAAAGGGTCAACAAACCCCCCTATGTTTGTATTTCTTTTCTCATTCTTTTTTTTTTATTTGTTTTAATTTAATGATTTTTTTCCTTTAATTCATAAAATAAGTTTTATAACATAAAAATACAAAAAAAAAAAACAGAAAGTCAAAAATAAAAATATATTTATTTATTATTTAATGTACTAATGTTTTTGTTGTAAATAAATTTGATAATTAATTTAGCTTTAAATTAGGGTTTTAACTTTAACTTCTTTTCTTAAATAAATTAAAAACATAAAAATTAGGGTTTCTAGCTTTTTATTCTTTTTTTTCAATAATTAAAATTTCTTCTTATTATTATTAATAATTAATTATTTTTGTAAGTAAATATGCCATGTAAATAATTAATGTAAATTAGGTCAAACTTGAATTTATTTCTTTAATAATTAAAAAAATGTTTAGAATTAGGGTTTTAATTCCATTTAATTTTCTCATTAAATTCCATAAAAATACAAAAACTCCAAAAAATAAGTTCTTGCTTTTATTTAATTTAATTAATTTACAATTTCGATGTAATTTCTTAAAAAAGGGTCCAACGCCCTCGCATTCTCGATTTTATTTCTTTTCGCACATTTACTCTTATTTCCCTTTTTTTTAAATTTCATGTACTTGCCCCAAAGCCTTGTAATAGATTAATTAGGGTATTTACTTTCCGTATTTTTTATTTTATTCAAATCGGGTCTTGGATTAATTTGGCGATGTAGACCCGCGCCTTTGTAATAACATAGGACTTTTATCTTCCCGCACCTTTTAACTGTTAATAACCACATGAAAGAATGAATGCCAAAAATAAAAACAAAGCGTAGATCACAAATGCATGACAAGATAAACATAATTGAAAATGACACACAATTCACACACCACCCCTAGGGTATGTCTCACTGTTGCCTTGCCCCTCGAAACGTGGTCGTCGAGTAGAGGATGTTTTAGTAAGTCCTCATGTCCATGAACATGGCATGAGGGTAGCTTCTAAGGTGTCTTCCTATTGCTCTGGTGACCACAATGTCCCGAACCCTCGAATTGACCCGAACACCTCCAATGGTGGTGCTACCTACCTCTCAATGGTGGGATGGCACTATCTTAAGGACATTTACACAGATTAATTCCTTAGGGTAGGTAGATGACTCGTAGATGCTTGCTCTAATTCAAAACAAATCAAAAAATTCTTTTCACACCGACACTTTGCAAAAAGATTTCAAAAACAACTTTTCAAACACTCTTGAGGACTGATACAAGAGTCGAACTGAAATTTTAAACGAAACTTTTTTCAAACCCACTCTGAAAAGCAAACAACCATTTTGAAAACACAATGAGGAAGTATCTAAGAGCCCATGGATAACCATTGATAGAAAGGGTGCTAACACCTTCCCTTTCTATAAATCTACCTCCCGAACCGAGAGCAATCTCAATAAGGAATTTTTTTGTGCTTTTGTCCTTTCCATTTGGAGAAAATAAAAGACGATGGCGACTCTTGCTTCCGCGACATTTCGCGAACCAGCGTTAAACAATCAGTTCCAGATCCACCGATCACAGAACTGGCGACTCTGCTGGGGAAATAATCTTATAAAAGTGAGGTGTACCTTAGGACTAAGATCACTGTGTTTTCAATTGCTTTGACTTGTTTGCTTTAAATTGTAGGACTGTCTCGGGAGTTCTATAGATCCTAACCCGGATCTGGGGATACCTTCTTAGAAAGTAGAAACAAGGCTGTGAGGGAACTGTGCGGGGTATACCGACATGGTTGAAGCAGTCTGCTACGTTGATGTGGCACTTTGGTGTGTACCGGTAACCCTTGAGTTCAGTCAAGGAGAGTACGGGGCCGCCGCGTGGTGTCATGAAGCATCAACTGACCTTAGGAACCTTAATTGAACTATCTTGGCCTCTTTAGGGTAGTGAGATAACTGACTTTGGTGCAGTCCGAGGTTGGTTGATACTCGATACTACACTCAATTGAGGGTTGCTTTCCTGGAATATTTCGGTCGCCAATTCAGTGGCTAAATCGAAATGATGAACAATGAAAGCAATCCAGTGATATAGGGACCCTTAGAACCCGGTTACTTCTAATAGGACAGGTTGAGCCCACCAACTTCAAGAGGGTAATACCCAGACCCCATGCTGGCCTAAACTCTAAGGGCTTGTCTTGTGTGACTTGTGTGCCTTACATGTTTGCCTTTGTAAATATTTGTGGTGTGTTTAATCATAGCATCATGACATCATCCAGCATCATATGCATTGACTAACCATTTCAGGGGTTCGAATCTTCATCTTTGTTCTTGTTTTGTAGGACATGGAAACTGTTCGCAGAAAGACAATTCAAATAAACCTTGTAAGGATCCCTCCTCAGCTTAAGGAGCTTATATCCAGGATTCCCGAGAGCTCTTCATTCAGTGAAAGACATGGAAGACTCATCATCTTGGTCAATACCAACATTGAGGAAGATATGATAAAGGTCCTGTTCCAGTTCTTTGACTCTCTGCATCATTGTTTCACTTTCCTGGATTATCAACTGGTGCCTACATTAGAAGAGTTCTCCCGGCTTCTGAAGATCCCTATCCTTGATCAACTACCCTACAACGGTACGGAAAAGGAACCCAAACTTGAAGAGATTGCTAAGGCCTTACACCTACGATCATCTGACCTCAAGGGACATTGGGAAGCTAGAAGTGGTATCAAAGGGTTCTTAGCCGGGTTTCTGTTTGAAAAGGCCCAAGAATGTTGGAACTCCCTTGACCTACAAGCTTTTGAAGAAGTTGTGGCCCTCCTTGTCTATGGTTTGGTGTTGTTCCCTAACCCATATCAGCTTATAGATATCAGTGCTGTCCAGATCTTCATGTCCAGGAATCCCATACCTACGTTGCTGGGGGACATCCTTCACTCATGTTACACTCGAACCATGAGAAAAAGAGGTGTCCTTATGTGCTGCACTCCTCTCCTGGGAAGGTGGTTTATTTCGCACCTTTCACAATCAGTTTTGAAGAACGAGCGGGGTTTGAGATGGTCACAACGGTTGATGACTCTTACACATGCAGATATACATTGGTGTTCTCGGTCCAGAGAGGATGTCACTATCATTGATCATTGCGGGGAGTATCCTAATGTTCCTTTACTTGGAATCAGAGGAGGTATTACTTACAACCCATGCCTGGCTTGGAGACAATTTGGTTATGCCCGGAGGGATGGCCCTCATGACATGTTAATTCCTGACATAGTTTTTAACTTCGACAACGATGCACAAGGACTTCGCCAGAGATTTATCAGAGCTTGGAGGATGCCCAGTAAGATAGACAGCAAGACACTGGGGCACAAGAATTCCATCCCATTGGAACCTTATCTCAAGTGGGTACGAGCCCGCTCCCAGAAGTTAATAATGCCTTATCCTCATGTGCTCCCTGTGATCAAAGAGCCAGCCTTGGAAGGAGAGGTGTCCTACACCATTCAACATCCTGACATGCCCACGTCCTGGGAAGAGATGCAGAAGAGCTGGATCCAGCTTAAGGAAGAACGGAATTCTCTTGAGACCAGTCTACATGCTAGTGAAAAGAAGGTCTTGGAGCTCACCCGCCTATTGCACGAGGAGAGGAATCTCAACACCTACATAGCTCCAAAGAGGATGCGTAGTGTCTTTTGGGATTGATTTGCTTTGTAATATGTGCCCATGAGGCTTTGATGTACTGAATAATTATTTCCTTAATGATAACGTGTGTTCCTTTTTGTCTACAACAAATTTGAACTTTCGAACCCTTGAATGCATTTCATAAACACATATCATTCATCATGTGCATAGCAGGTTTTCTTCTTTTCAGGTTGCTTACTGTTCTTCGCTGTTTATTTCAGCATCATGAACCCTGACTCATCATCAACCGAGATGTCTATCAAGGCCCTTCAGGCGCAGAATGCGCAATTTCAGGAGCTGATCATGGGTTTGGCTCAAGGCCAAGAAGAGCTGAAGGCTTTACTCCTGAAGAAGGGGAAGAAGAAGAAGAGAACTGTTCTTTTCAACACGGGTCGAAGGTTTGGCAACACTCTGCAGAACGAGGAAACTGGTTCTTCTGTAGGCAAGAGCAGTCCCCAAGGGGGAAAAGGTCCTAGTCCGGTAGTCTCTGACAACGAGACTGACTTCAATGAGGAACAATATCCTCCTGCTGAAGACCAGTATAAGCAGTTGGAAGACAGACTGAATGCAATGGAGATCCAACAAGTGCCTGGGCTGGATTTCGGAGACTTGGGCTTATCTACTGGTGTGATCATTCCTCACAAATTTAAGGCACCATCTTTCACCAAGTATGACGGGGTGTCTTGCCCTAAGCTACACCTCAGATCTTATCTGCGGAAGATTCAACCGTACACAGTGGACAAGAACTTGTGGATCCACTTCTTCCAGGAGAGTCTTTCAGGGACTCATCTCGAATGGTTCTATCAGCTGGATGGGACCAAAGTTCGTAACTGGGAGGAGTTGGCTACTGCTTTTTATAAGCAATATCAATATAATGCCGACCTTGCTCCTACATGTACCCAACTCCAGGGTATGTCGCTAGGATCAAGCGAAGGTTTCAAAGAGTATGCACAGAAGTGGAGGGATCTGGCTGGCAGGGTGCAGCCTCCGTTAACAGACCGTGAGCTGGTGGATATGTTCTTGGGGACCCTATCTGGGCCATTTTTCAATCATCTTATCGGTAATTCGTCTGCAGGGTTCACTGATCTTATTCTGACTGGGGAGAGAATAGAGGCTGGAATGAAGTCCGGTAAAATTCAGAAGGGTGCATCTGCAAGTTATGAGAAGAAACCCTTTAAAAAGGAGGCCAGTGCTGTGTATGGGCCTAGGAGGCAAGAGAAACCAGAACGCCGCCAATCTGTCAACGCGGTGATGATTGCAAAGCCTGCTGCCGCTCCTCGGCAAACCAATCCACCCAGGGCTGAAAGACCCAAAAGAGAGTTTACCCGTCTAAGTATGACCCTATCGCAAATCTTGCCACAGTTGCTATCCACCAATTTGGTGACTGTTAGAGAGGCCCCGAAAGTTGTGAACACTGCCTCTCCCAAGTACAATCCAAATGGCCGCTGTGCTTATCACTCCAATAGCCCGGGGCATTCCACTGATGACTGTTGGGCCTTGAGGAATAAGGTGCAGGACCTTATTGATGCAAAGGAGGTACAGTTTTAGGCACCTGAGAAGCCTAATGTGGTGACTGCTCCCATGCCTAACCATGGAGTGAATGCTATTGGGGATGAGGACGAGGTGGAAGAATCTGAGTTCGACAACTGGATTTATCCGACGGCTGACAGTGGATCTAGCAATTGGACTGCGAAGGACAACCTACCTGTTACTTTTGTTACGCAGTAATAAACTCCTTTGTTTTTGTTATCTGTAATAAACAATGAATTAAAACTCTATGGCCCGGTGTCTTACCCGGGGCACCGTGGCTTCATTTGTGAGGGTATATTAATTGTCATTTCATATATCATGAATAAAGACCTTGGACGTTTTCTCGCATTTCAAATCTTATGCTCCTTTTCTTTCCTTCCTTTCTTTATATATTGCAAAACAGTTGTATTTACACACACTCACTCATACAGGTTTCAATCAACTCTGGATCTCACTGGCAACGACTCTGCTACCGCCAGTTATGACTTCGAAAATCCGATCAACTTAGCCGAAGACGAAGGTGAAGATGATTGCGAAGTGCCTGGCGAGCTTGCAAGACTGTTACTCCAGGAAGAGAGGGCAATTCAACCACACGAAGAGCCGGTGGAAACGATAAATCTGGGTACTGAGGCAGACAGAAAGGAGGTTAAAATTGGTGCCAACCTAGAGCTCAGCGTGAAGCAACGGTTGACTCAGATGTTACATGATTATGTGGAGATCTTTGCCTGGTCATACGAAGACATGCCCGGGTTAGACACTGACATTGTGGTCCATCACTTGCCTACCAAGGAAGACTGCCCTCCGGTCAAGCAAAAGGTCCGCCGTATGCGTCTAGAGATGTCTGAGAAGATCAAAGCCGAGGTTATGAAGCAGTTTGACGCCGGGTTTCTCGCAGTGACTTCTTACCCTCAGTGGGTTGCTAATGTGGTGCCAGTACCAAAGAAAGATGGAAAGGTCAGAATGTGTGTCGATTACAGGGATCTGAATAGGGCCAGCCCCAAAGATGACTTCCCCTACCTCACATTGATGTCCTGGTTGACAATACTGCTCAGCATAAGGTGTTCTCTTTCATGGATGGTTTTTCAGGTTACAATCAGATCAAGATGGCTCCTGAAGACATGGAAAAGACTACCTTTGTTACTCAGTGGGGCACCTTCTGCTACAAGGTCATGCCTTTTGGACTGAAAAATGCTGGGGCAACCTACCAACGTGCCATGGTTGCCTTATTTCATGACATGATCCATCGTGAGATAGAAGTGTATGTCGACGACATGATTGCAAGGTCCCAAACTTAGGAAGAACACCTTGATCATCTGCAGAAATTGTTTGACCGTCTGAAGTTGTACAAGCTGAGGTTGAACCCGAACAAGTGCACCTTCGGGGTAAGATCTGGAAAGTTGCTAGGCTTCGTTGTAAGTGACAAGGGTATTCAAGTGGACCCTGCCAAGGTTAAAGCCATTCAAGAGATGCCAGTTCCTAAGACAGAGAAAGAGGTCAGAGGATTTTTAGGACGCCTAAATTACATTGCTCGATTCATCTCCCACCTAACTGCTACTTGTGAACCAATCTTCAAGCTTCTGAAGAAAGATCAGGTAGTATGTTGGAATGATGAGTGTCAGGCTGCTTTTGACAGAATCAAGGAGTATCTCCAAGAACCACCCATCCTTATGCCACCGGTTGAAGGGAGACCTCTGATACTATACCTAACAGTACTTGACAACTCAATGGGGTGTGTGCTGGGGCAGCATGACGAGTCTGGCCGAAAAGAGCACGCCATTTGTTACCTTAGCAAAAAGTTTACCAACTGTGAGACCCGATACTCACTGCTTGAGAAAACTTGCTGAGCTTTGGTATGGGCTGCTCGCCGGCTGAGACAGTATATGCTGACTCACACTACCCTGTTGATTTCAAAGATGGATCCTATAAAGTATATATTTGAAAAGCCTGCTCTGTTTGGGAGAATAGCAAGATGGCAAATGATCTTGACAGAATACGATATCCAGTACACAACTTAGAAAGCTATCAAAGGAAGTGTACTGGCAGACCACTTGGCACACCAAGCAGTAGATGACTATCAGTCAATGAACTTTGAGTTTCCAGACAAGAGCATCATGATTGTGACTGATTGTGAAGTACCTGGACCGGATGAAGGACCTGAGGAATGATCCCGATGGTCTATGCACTTTGACGGAGCCTCCAATGCGGTATCGACGCTGTAATCATATCCCCTCAAGGCACTCATACTCCACTCACTGCCCGACTATGTTTCAACTGCACCAACAACATGGAGGAGTATGAGGCATGCATCATGGGTCTTCAAGCTGCGATCGACCTAAGGATCAAGTATCTGAGTGTCTTCGGAGATTCCGCTCTCGTGATCAATCAGATCAAAGGGGAGAGGGATACGAAACATCCGAATCTTATTCCTTACAGAGAATGTGTGTTGACATTGATACCCCACTTCACAGAGATAACCTTTGAACATTTCCCAAGAGAGGAGAATCAGCTGGCGGACGCGTTAGCTACGATGTCTTCTATGTTCAAAGTCAAATGGGACAATGAGGCTCCCCGGATCATCATCTGGAAACTGGACGAACCGGCATACTGTTGTGATCTTGAGGCTGAACTGGTGACCGAGAAGCCTTGGTACCATGAGGTGAAGAGATATTTGGAAGCTCAGGAATACCCTGAAGGTGCGTCTGTCAATGATAAGAAGTTTTTGAGAAGATTCGCAGCGAAGTTCTTCCTTAGCAACGGTATCCTGTATAAGCGAAACCATGATTCGACCTTATTGCGTTGTGTGGATAAGACTGAAGCAGAAAGGATCATGGAAGAGCTACATGAAGGGACCTTCGGAACACATTCCAGTGGACACACTATGGCAAAGAAGATCCTTCGGGCAGGTTATTTCTGGTCCACAATGGAAGCCGATTGCTACCAACATTCTCGGACATGTCACAAATGCCAGATATATGCAGACAAGGTGCATGTTCCTCCAGTTCCTCTGAATGTCCTGACTGCACCTTGGCCGTTTGCAATGTGGGGCATAGATATGATCGGCGAGATTAAACCTACAGCATCCAACGGGCATCGCTTCATTCTGGTGGCGATTGATTACCTCACGAAGTGGGTTGAGGCAGCTTCCTACGCTACAGTAACCAAGAACGTTGTGGCACGGTTCATTCGGCACAACCTGATCTGTCGATACGGTGTCCCTGAAAGAATCATTACAGAAAATGGTACCAATCTTAATAACAAGATGATCACTGAGCTCTGCGAGCAATTTAAGATACAACACCACAACTCTTCTCCTTACCGACCGAAGATGAATGGGGCTGTAGAAGCAGCGAATAAAAATATCAAGAAAATCGTGCAGAAGATGACAGTGACCTATAAAGATTGGCACGAGATGTTACCGTTCTCTCTACATGGGTACCGTACCTCAGCCAGGACGTCAACCGGAGCAACTCCTTTCTCCTTGGTCTACGGTATGGAGGCAGTCTTACCGATCGAAGTACAGATACCCTCTCTCCGGATAATCAAGGATGCAGATCTGAGTGAAGATGATTGGATCCAGACACGACTTGATCAGCTAAACCTTATTGATGAAAAGAGACTTGCTGCTATTTGTCATGGTCAGACGTATCAAAAACGGATGATCAGGGAATTTAACAAAAAGGTCAGACCACAGGAATATCAAGTTAGGGATCTGGTAATCAAACGCATCATCCTTCCTCAGAGTGATCCAAGGGGCAAATGGACCCCTACGTACGAAGGGCCATTTGTGGTTAAACATGTGTTCTCAGGAGGAGCCATGATTCTAACTACCATGGATGGTGACGACCTTCCTCACCCCGCCAATGCAGACATAGTAAAAAGATACTACGCATGAAAAAAGACCCGCTAGGTTGACATACCTAGGCAAAAATTAGGGCTTCCCGGCGAACCAAAAGGGTTCGGGCAAAATGAAGGGATGAAATGAAAAAATCTGTACACCCGGCAAGTCGAAAACCTGAAAAGGCGGCTTGGGCAAAAATGGGTATCCCGGTGGACTGAAAACCCGAAATGGAGGTCCAGGCAAAAGTTAGGGATAAAGCGTAATACTATGTCTCATTGGATCACTTTGCATCCAGAATCCGGTATCTGCATCAAGTTCAGACGGCATCGATCAATCAGCTTCATCTTCGACTAGGTCATCAAGTGATGAGACGCTCAAAGATATAAAGGCGATAGCAGAGTTGGAACCCAGTGGGATTATTCTTTTCACACAGCTGTTTTATTTTCCCTTTGTACAAATTTGTATAAACTCTTATTCGGCGGCGTTCTCTTACTAGGACGTCAGCCTCTTGTACATAAAACGCCTATTTACAGGCAAACTCAAAATCAATACAAATTCATTTTTCAGTTAAAATTGCCAATTGTTTTTCCTTTTCTGTTTTGTTGTGCGAAGAACGGCAAGGTTCAATTTGTGATATATGCATTGACACTAATTGTTAACTCATAAATATTTGCATATGAAACAAAGGATTAATTACAGGTAACATTAGAAACAGGGGCAATAACGAATTGTCTAAGCGATCTAATTGCTCTGTCCACCAAGGTACAAAGGTAGGTTCAGTTGAAAAACATGACCAAGATATCTTAATTCCCCAGAGAGTGAGCCAGCAAGTCAGCGATACTCTCCCCAAGCAGAGTTAGTCCACTATCAACCTCAAGGAAGTTGGATTATCCCCCACGGATCTCAACATTCCCCAGCGGAGTATACAAACATTCTTAACAAGCATCCCCGGCAGTCTTGATCTAAGATTGTTCCCCGGCGGAATACCAGACATTCGGTGGAGTCACTTCCAATACATCTCAAAATTTCCCCAAGAGAATCCAATCCAGGTTCCCCAGGAAAGTTGGGATACATCTCCCCAAGCAGTAAGCTTATCCCCAGTAGATTCAGGAAGCTTATCCCTCGCAGAGCACGAACGCGTCCCCCGGCTTTATTCAAAGGTTATTTCCCTACCAGGATATAACTGGGTTATCCTCAGCCAAAAGCCACGGAAAGATCGTCCCCAACGAAATCTTCTTATTCCCAGCGGAGTCTATCAAAACTCCCAACATCAATGGTATCCCCAACGAAGTTACCATCAACATCCCAACAAAGTATCTCTCTCCCCACAGAGTATTGTTCCCCAGCAAGGTCGCTAGAGTAGTTATTCCCCGCAGAGTAATCTCTTCGCCAAGTTTATTCCCCAACGGAGTTATCTGCTCCTACCGGTATTCTTGCAACTGTCATCCCCAGCAGAAACAAATATTCTTCTCTTCAACATCAGCCCAGGAGTGACTTCCCGGCACCCGTCAAGGATTTATTTTCCTAAGACGAAAACATACATTCAAAAACATCACATACATCATGATACATGCATAAACGCATCATACCTTAGAATCTCATTTATGTTGAGAACATCATTGCTTGATCCATATCATGCATTGCATATGACTGACCTTTACCTTTCAGGAAAGATCCAGTTAAGTCCTCAGCTATGTTCAAGACCTTGTCCGGTTCAGTTAAATCGACCCTAAGATTTTTCTGATTCTTATCCAGTCAAAGGCCTTCTCTGGTTCAGTCAGATCGACCCTAAGATCTCCCTGATTCTTATCCAGTTGAAGATTCCAAGACCTTGTCCGGTTCAGTTAAATCGACCCTAAGATTTTCCTGATTCTTATCCAGTCAAAGGCCTTCTCTGGTTCAGTCAGATCGACCCTAAGATCTCCCTGATTCTTATCCAGTTGAAGATATTCCAAGACCTAGCCTGGTTCAGTTAAATCGACCCTAAGATTTTCTTGATTCTTATCCAGTCAAAGGCCTTCTCTGGTTCAGTCAGATCGACCCTAAGATCTCCCTGATTCTTATCCAGTTGAAGATATTCCAAGACCTAGCCTGGTTCAGTTAAATCGACCCTAAGATTTTCCTAATTCTTATCCAGTCAAAGGCCTTCTCCGGTTCAGTCAGATCGACCCTAAGATCTCCCTGATTCTTATCCCAGTAGAAGACATCCAAGATTCCCTCAGCGTTCCTGTCGAGGTAGTAATCGCCCAAGGTTCTCTCAGCGTTCCTGTTGAGGTAGTAATCTCCCCAAGATTCTCTCAGCGTTCCTGTTGAGGTAGTAATCGTCCAAGGTTCTCTCAGCGTACCTGTTGAGGTAGTAATCGTCCAAGGTTCTCTCACCGTCCCGTTGAGGTAGTAACCATCCCTGATCCATTCATCACCTTTTGAAGCTCCAGACTCGATTCCTGTATCTCGCCAGGGCACGTCTGAGGAGGTTCAAAAATTCGATACCTGTATCCAGCCAGAATGCATCTACATAAAGAGTTTGAAGACCAGCTCCTGTAACAGGCCAGGTAATCATTTTCTTTTTCAGGTACGCAAGTTCTCGCTAAGGAATCTCTTATGCGATCGACACCCCATCATATGGCATCTATAAGCCCATCCACCTATCCAATCTCCAAATGGCATCTGTAAGCCAATTCCCCACATCACACTACTATGTGAGCGCAAATTTCTGGGCACTCTAGTGTTCAATCATCTTCCACCTTCGGATTCCGAAAGGCACGCCAACCAATCTACATCCTCAGATGTAAGAAGATTGAACAGGGGCAACAGTTGTACCCCAAAATTTGCCCTCCCATATTCTTCAAGATTTGCAAAGAGCATGCTTCAAAATCTCCCAAGGGTTGCACAGTCCAATTGCCTCCTAAACAGTCAAAAACTAGGGTTTTGGTTCTGGCAAAGAAATTGAAGCTTCCAAGGGTCCAAACAAGTCCCACCTGCCTACAAACATGGTCAAGCATCCATATGCCAAGTTTCAAGACTTATAGCACAAAATTTCACAGTCAAAAACCCTAATTGCTCAACAGTCAACTGCAGGGGCAAAATGGTCATTTGACAGTCAAAAGTCCAAATTTTTGGTCAACATCTTATTTTGAAGCCACAAACATCATTTGATCAATTCTTGATCATGATTTTCAAGGCATGGCTCAAAAAGTCTCAAGATGCAAAAGTTTCCATATTTGGACAGTTGAAAAAGTCAACTGTAACTTGACCAAGGCATAACTTCCACATGGTTTATCAGAAAAATTCCATCCAAAGCTCATTTTGAAGATAAAGACATTTCCTACAACTCATCTTCACACTTCAAGTCCAAGAAATGCTCTCACAAAAAGTTATCAATCTCAACATTATAGGTCATTTTCAAAAGTCAACAAAAAGGAACTTTAAGTCAAAGACCATAACTTGAGATTGGTAAATCAAAATGACATGGGACCAAAGGCATTGGTTATAGGACTTCAAGACCTTTCCAAAATGTCCAAGAACATGATCAAAGATTAAAAATTGAGCAAGATATGCCTTGTGGAAGTTGGGAAATTTTTGGGAATTTTGAAAAGTCAACTTTGCTTCAAATGCCTCAAAATTGCTAATGGGCCACAATTTCTTCCAAGAATCATCACCCAAAAGCTATGCACGACCCATTGACTTTAAAGGGAGTTATTTTATCATTTTTTATTAATTATTTGAATTATTATTATTATTAGTTCATTTAATTAAAATAAAATATGACAAAAATAGAAAACCATGTTTTCCAATCCCTTTTTGCAGCATATTCTCTCCACAAAACCTCAAGATTTCGTGCATCACTAATATGGAAAGATTTGGCCATGATTGATATCAAAAGGGCATGAAAAAGATTGAAAAGATTACATTAAAAATCAAATATTTGATTCATGAATACAAAGGTTTTTGGTTTGGATTTTCACCCTAATTCATTCCACATATAAGCACAAACCTAAACCCAATGCAGAAGACCTGGAAGCCGCGCCTCAAACCAAAGAACAAACTTTGCATTTTCACTAAAAATTTCAAATCTGATTCCGTAGCTAGAGCACTTTTCCAAGCCAAAGAACGATTCCATTACCTTCCTGACGCATCAAGGAAGCTTTCTGAATCAAAACCACAGTCTCTAACCTCAAGAATCGGTAGAATGAGGCCGCCCTGTTCTTGACATTTTTCATATTCGTGTTTTAATTTATACGCATCATCCTTGCATTTTTCTTGTTGATTTATACTAATATGGTTGTTCTAAATCTGTTGGCATCATTTAATTGAGTTTTTGTGCCCTGTACGAGAATCTGCCATGGAAATTTTCTAGGTTTTCACAAGCTTGAAATTGGGGACTTTTGCATATGGAAAAATTAGACAGCAAGACTTATACCATTGAAATCGTGACGTTCCAACGAATCTAAAACACTCATCGCGCTTTTTTTATATTTGTTCAATTCCTATTCGCTATTTTTTTGTGTTTCAGATTGTGGGGGTTTAAAACCCCCGCTATCCATTCTTTATTTCTCAGGTAAAAACGCACAAACGAAGAAGAAGGTTGTTTGTCATCCTATGGTTGGTGGATTCAAATAACTGGCGCCTTTTTCTATTTTGTCCACTAATCTGTGTTTTCTCTCTCTTAGTATTTACGTCCCATTAATCTAACAAACGAATGCGCTTGGCTGGTTGGTTGATGCGTTGTCCTTCAAGCACTGGGACCTGGGTTCGATTCCCAGGTCCCCTATACTCTTAATATTTTTTCTTGCAACATGATCAGGTACACTGATTCTCCTATAGCCCACCAAATGTCCAGCGCTGGTGCTTGCCACATGGCCCCTGAGATCAATCCAAAAGCCAAGATATGAGTTCCATCATGCACCTTAGTCCAGGGGTCTACACGTGACCATCAAAAGTCAACCAGGCCTGATACAAATGGGCCAAAATTGCTTGCAATATACCTCCAAAAGGGTCAACAAACCCCCCTATGTTTGTATTTCTTTTCTCATTCTTTTTCTTTTTATTTGTTTTAATTTAATGATTTTTTTCCTTTAATTCATAAAATAAGTTTTATAACATAAAAATACAAAAAAAAACAGAAAGTCAAAAATAAAAATATATTTATTTATTATTTAATGTACTAATGTTTTTGTTGTAAATAAATTTGATAATTAATTTAGCTTTAAATTAGGGTTTTAACTTTAACTTCTTTTCTTAAATAAATTAAAAACATAAAAATTAGGGTTTCTAGCTTTTTATTCTTTTTTTTCAATAATTAAAATTTCTTCTTCTTATTATTAATAATTAATTATTTTTGTAAGTAAATATGCCATGTAAATAATTAATGTAAATTAGGTCAAACTTGAATTTATTTCTTTAATAATTAAAAAATGTTTAGAATTAGGGTTTTAATTCCATTTAATTTTCTCATTAAATTCCATAAAAATACAAAAACTCCAAAAAATAAGTTTTTGCTTTTATTTAATTTAATTAATTTACAATTTCGATGTAATTTCTTAAAAAAGGGTCCAACGCCCTCGCATTCTCGATTTTATTTCTTTTCGCACATTTACTCTTATTTCCTTTTTTTTTAAATTTCATGTACTTGCCCCAAAGCTTTGTAATAGATTAATTAGGGTATTTACTTTCCGTATTTTTTATTTTATTCAAATCGGGTCTTGGATTAATTTGGCGATGTAGACCCGCGCCTTTGTAATAACGTAGGACTTTTATCTTCCCGCACCTTTTAACTATTAATAACCACATGAAAGAATGAATGCCAAAAATAAAAACAAAGCGTAGATCACAAATGCATGACAAGATAAACATAATTGAAAATGACACACAATTCACACACCACCCCTAGGGTACGTCTCACTGTTGCCTTGCCCCTCGAAACGTGGTCGTCGAGTAGAGGATGTTTTAGTAAGTCCTCATGTCCATGAACATGGCATGAGGGTAGCTTCTAAGGTGTCTTCCTATTGCTCTGGTGACCACAATGTCCCGAACCCTCGAATTGACCCGAACACCTCCAACGGTGGTGCTACCTACCTCTCAATGGTGGGATGGCACTATCTTAAGGACATTTACATAGATTAATTCCTTAGGGTAGGTAGATGACTCGTAGATGCTTGCTATAATTCAAAACAAATCAAAAACTTCTTTTCACACCGACACTTTGCAAAAAGATTTCAAAAACAACTTTTCAAACACTCTTAAGGACTGATACAAGAGTCGAACTGAAATTTTAAACGAAACTTTTTCAAACCCACTCTGAAAAGCAAACAACCATTTTGAAAACACAATAAGCAAGTATCTAAGAGCCCATGGATAACCATGGATAGAAAGGGTGCTAACACCTTCCCTTTCTATAAATCTACCTCCCGAACCGAGAGCAATGTCAATAAGGAATTTTTCTGTGCTTTTGTCCTTTCCATTTGGAGAAAATAAAAGACGATGGCGACTCTTGCTTCCGCGACATTTCGCGAACCAGCGTTAAACAGTCAGTTCCAGATCCACCGATCACAATGACCCTCTCTTCTTGTTGTAGAAGTTTGGCTAGCTCTCCTGGTACTTCACAACCTTCGTCATCTTCATACTCAGCCTGATTGACCAGATCTTCAGAGTTATTGAAGGACATAGCAGAATAGTCACCCATAGAATCCAGAGTGGATGGGTACCTGCATTTGTGAGTGTGGGTGTGTGTAAGGGATAACCATCCTTAAACAAACAAAAATGCAAAAGGAAAGAAAAATGAACATAGCAGTTTATCAATGAAAAACGTCCAATGAATCATTAAACATGGCATATGGATATGAAGATAATCAAAACCCTTACAAATGGACCTACATACCCCGGGCAAGGCATGAGGTGAAAAAGTAGCGTGCAAATTGTTCAAAAGTAATTATTACAGACCACAGGAAATGTTTGACAGATAATTACTGATTAATAAAAGTAATGGGGACAAAGTCTTTTGCCTCCCAGTTGCGTAGTCCCCCTTTGATGGTTGGGAAGATCCAGTCTTCAATGTTGGCCTCTTCGTCTTCACCTTCCAAAGCGTTGATTCCATAAGGAGAAATCTTAATGGGTGTTCTTTCAACTTTTGAGCGGCGCATAGCTTTCTGCCCCGCAGCAGTGAATCCTAATCCAAACTTGTCTGTTTTGTGGGGAATATCAAGCAACTGACCCCATGTTGAGCTCTTCCCTTCCTTCATCGCAGCCTTCGCGTCTTTTAGAGATGCCATCCTGGCCATCTGCTTTGGTACCTCAGCTACCGTTTTTGCTACCGCCACCTCAGGAGATACTTCCTCAAAGTGTTGGAATGGTGTTTCAATGAATTCACCCTCCACCTCTACATACCGAAAGGAGTTCAGGTGGCTGATCATATATTCTTCTTCACCGTGCACGGTTATGATTTTTCCTTTGACAGGGTATTTCAGCATTTGATGTAGGGAGGAGGTGACTGCCCCAGCATTGTGTATCCATGGTCTCCCCAGTAAGCAAGAGTGTGACGGACGGATGTCCATCACATAGAAAGTTGAGGGGAACACTTCTGTGCCTACTTTAATGGGAATGTCTACCTCCCCATGTACCATTCTCTTCGACCCATCAAATTCCCTCACAATGATATTACTTGGCCTTAGCTCAAAGCCTTCACAGTCCAATCGGTCGAGAGCCTTCTTAGGAAGGACGTTCAGAGAAGAACTAGTGTCGACTAAAACATGGGCCAAAGTAGTTCCTTGACATTCTACTGACACATGTTAGGCGTCATTGTGCTTTCTTCCTTTTGGGGTCAGGTCAGCATCGGAGAAACCTAGGCCGTTGTCTACGGTAAGGCTGGCCACACAATCTTATAATTGGTCGGCAGAGGTTTCCTGGGGCACATGGGATGTCTTCAGAAATTTTATCAACGCTTTGGCGTGTGCCACTGAACAAAGCAGTAATGCTAACATGGAGATCTTCGAGGGGGTTTGCCCCAGTTGCTCTACCACGTCATAATCACTCTTTTTAATTATTTTCAGAATCTCCTCCATCTCTTTCTTAGAGGTTTCGGGGATGACCAAAGGTTGAGCCCTCGTCCTGACGAGCTCATCTTGGATCCCTTTCCCCTTATCAGCAGAAGTAGGAGGGACAACAACAGGAATAACTGCTTCTTCAATCAACGGGGTTCTTGCGGAAAGTTTTATCGGTGCAGGAATAACTTTGGCAGCAGATGATGGTCCAAAGATTTCCTCTGGGGGGGCAATCTCTGGAGAAAATATTCTCCCACTTCGGCTGATCTTGCTTGTACCGACAATGTTTCCAATGCTGGCATCTTCTTCATCAGAGCTTTCCTCGGTTATCTCAACTTGCTTAACACCATGGTAGTAGATTTCTCCACCGTAATTCCATGGTATTGACTTGTCAGAACTGTAGGGGACAGGCCCAAACATGGTTATTTTCAAGGGAACAATCTTTGTAGCTGATGTAATCTTAACAGGCTTTCTGACGGCCTTGGAAAGATTGGTGGAAATGGTGATTATTGAAACATCTTCAGTAGGGGTTGGAATAGCAGGAATCTTTTCAAACAGAATTTGTTGACTGTCCATCAGGCCTTGGATGCCTTTCTTCAGCAATGGACAATCGATTGGTAGAGAGGAACAACAGTAGCAGTCTTCTTTGCATCCTGGGAAAATCCTAGCCTTTAACAGATTTAACTTGATCGTCAGCAGTGGAGTTATCAGGTCATTAACATCAGAAACATACAGATCTTCTTCAATAGCATGGACATTTCGACCATGCTTCGGCATTGGAGCAGATATTACGTTTGGCTTCTCTGGAGCATCGAACTCAACCACTTTCACCTCTATTAAGTCTTGAATTTTATGTTTGAGCGCCCAACAATCGTTGGTGTCGTGCTCGACATTGTCAGAATGATAGGCGCATTTAGCATTGGGATGATAGTGCAGGGAAGATGTGTTCACATTTTTTGGTGCCTCTTTGATAGTGGCGAGATTCAACTTCAACAGATGGGGAAGAACTTGCGCGGGCGTCATATTGATGCGGGTGAACTGCCGTTGTAGCTGTTCCACCCGTTGCTGATTTGGTCTGGACTGATTATAACGAGGCTGATCATTTGATGGATTTTGGATCATCACTGCCCCCACAGTCGGCCGACGCTCAGTTCTTCCCGCTCTTTTCTGAGAATAAATAACAACTGCTTCTTTCTTAGCCGGAAATGATTTCTTAACAGTTGTAGATGCATAGGCATCCTTTTGAATCTTCCCATTCTTAATACCGGCTTCCACCCGTTCGCCAGTCAGAATTAATTCGGTAAACCCTACGGAAGAGCTCCCGATTAAGTGGTTGAAGAATGGGCCAAATAGGGTCCCCAGGAACATATCAACTAGTTCTCTATCAGAAAGAGGTGGCTGCACTCTCCCGGCCAGATCGCGCCATTTCTGGGCGTATTCTTTGAATCCTTCATTTGAGGCCATTCCCATACTCTGTAGCTGAGTACGGGTTGGTGCCAATTCAGAGTTATATTGATACTGGCGATAAAAGGCAGCTGCCAAGTCTTCCCAACTATGTACCTCTGACCTTTCCAGCTTGTAAAACCAGTCTAGCTGAGTGCCAGACAGGCTATCTTGAAAGAAGTGTACCCAAAGATTTCTGTCGGATGTGTGAGGTTGAATTCTTAGGACGTACGACCTTAGGTGCATCTTCGGGCAAGACAACCCATCATACCTTGCAAATATTGGCACCTTAAACTTTGGAGGGATCACAATTCCAACAATTAATCCCAGATCTTCGAAATCTAACCTGGGAACCCTTTGCAGCTCCATAGCTGCCAGTCTGTCTTCTAGGTTTTTGTATTTGTCGTCGGCTGGAGGATATTGTTGCTCTGAGTAGTCTTCATCTTCTTCAGCCTCTTCCTCTTCAGCTTCAGATTCAGAAGGTACCGCATCCCCTTTTCCTTTACTGGTTTCCTCTTCAGATACGGAGGAAAATTCAAGAACTCTTCTGGCTTCACCCTCAAACCTTCTTCCCCAGGTAGCTACCCCCACTCTTTTCTTCTTCTTTTTCACTTGCTCTTTGTTCCCAAGCAGTGCTTTTAGATCCTCCTGACCCTTTGCCAAGGTCATTAGGAGATGTTGAAACTGTGAGTTTTGAGACTGCAGATCTTTGACCGTCTGTTCGAGATCCATCATACTGAAATAAACAGCAGAAAGATAAGGAAACCTAGTGTGGAGACCTGCTTATGCACATGATGAATGGTATGTTTATTTATGCAATGCATTAAAGGATTTAGAAATTCAAAATTGTTGCAAACAAAAAGAACACACGTCATATTAATAAGAAGAAATTTTGTTAGTACATAAATGCCCCATGGGCCAAATATTACAAAAACTTCTCAAGGTAAAAAGACGTTGCGCATCCTCTTTGGTGCGATGTAGGTGTTGAGGGTCTCTTTCTCATGGAGTCGGCGGGTAAGCTCTAAAACCTTCTTCTCACTGGCGTAGAAGTTTGCTTCAAAAGTATTCCGTTCCTCCTTGAGTTGGATCCAACTCTTCTGCATCTCCTCCCATGATGTTGGCAAGTCAGGATACAGGATGGTGTAGGGAACCTCTCCTTCCTTAACGGGATCTTTAATCACAGGGAGAACATGAGGGTAAGGCATCATGAGACTCTGGGCTCGGGTTCGTACCCATTTGAGATAAGGCTCAAGAGGGATGGAGTTCTTGTGCCCCAGTGTCTTGCTGTCTACCTTGTTAGGCATCCTCCAAGCTCTGATGAATCTTTGGAGAAGTCCTTGTGCATCGTTGTCAAAGTCAAAAACTAGGTCAGGAATCAGCATGTCATGAGGGCGATCCCTCCGTGCATATCCAAATTGTCTTAAAGCTAGACAAGGGTTGTAGGTAATGCCTCCTCTAATGCCAAGTAATGGAACATTAGGGAATTATCCACAACGATCGACGATGATGACATTTTCTCTGGACCGAGAACACCAATGTACATCAGAGTGTGTGAGGGTCATCAACCGTTGTGACCACCTTAAGCCTTGGTCATTCTTCAAAACAGATTGTGGAAGGTGCGAAATAAACCACCTTGCAAGGAGAGGAGTATAGCACATGAGAACACCCCTCTTTCTCATTGTTCGTGTGTAAAATGAGTGGAGGATGTCCCCAAGCAATGTAGGTATGGGATTCCTGGATAGGAAAATCTTGACAGTGTTGACATCTATAAGTTGGTCAGGATTTGGGAACAAGACCAACCCATAAATGAGGAGTGCCACAATTTTTTCAAAGGCTTGTAGATCCAATGAATTCCAACACTCTTGTGCCTTCTCAAACAAGAATTTTTCCAAGAAGCCTTTGACGCCACTTCTAGTTTCCCAATGCCCCTTGATGTCAGATGGTTGCAAGTGTAGTGCTTTAGCAACATCTTCAGGCCTTGGTTCTTTTTCCGTACCGTTGTAGGGTAGTTGATTAAGAATAGGAATTCTCAAGAGTTGAGAAAATTCCTCCAAAGTGGGCACTGTGATATGGTGGGAGAACTGACTATGGTTTTGCGTTTGTTTTCGCAAATGTTTTGGTTGAGCAAGAGTCGCCACCGACTTTTTATTTTATCCTAAGGAAAGGTTTAAAAAGCACAGCAAAAACCTTTGAGATTTTTCTTGGGTTCGGGGAGTAGATTATAGAAAGGGAAGGTATTAGCACCCTTTCTATCCATGGTTATCCATGGGCTCTTAGGTACTTGCTTAGATCAACTTGCCTTGGTTTTCAATTGTTTGAAATGGTGCTTTGTATGTGACTTTTGAAAAGGTTTTGAAAAAGATGCCTTGTATAGGCTACCCTTGTAACAATTCTTTACTCGAATGTTTTACAAAAGGTGTTTGTCTTTTTAAAGATGTTTCAAGGTTTTTTTTGAAAGTTTGTTTTGAAAGTGTTTGTGAAGTGTGGTTTGAAAATAGGCAAGTGTTTTCTTTTACAAATTGACAAGTACCTAAGAGTTATCTACCCTAAAGTTCTCAAAGATTTTTGTTATGTTTTAAACCTTTTGACAATTTTGTTCCACCATTGCATTTGGTGGACAATCTTGTATTAGGAGGTGAAAGGGACGGGCGCGGGTCATCGTTTTAGACCATAATTGCAATAGTGCTAAGTGTCTTTGGGCAATTTCTCTTTGGAAGGGACTTGATCATTTTAGGCAACTTTTCGAAAGCGTCATCGAGGGACTATGATCATTTGATTGTTTGTTTTTACCCAAAGAAACCTAACATGCAATATGGCCCAATTATTTGAAGGCAACAAGTGGAATACCCTAGGGGTGCAAGTGTGAGATGTGTTGTCCATTTTCATGCTTTGATTATCTTGAGATTAGGTCAAACTATTTTGTTCTTTTTATTTGCATACAAACCCTAATTCTAGCATGGTGTATTTAGAAAGCGATAAAGTGCGAAAATTAAAATTCCTACACTATTACAACATCATATGGGAAGGGGGGTACAAATGTTCAAATGGGGGGGTATTTAGACAAAGAAATTAAACCTAGCTATTACATCATTTTTGGAACATTTACAAGTAATTAATTGCATAAATTAAATGGAAAATACAATAAAGATGCAAAAATGCAAAAAAGGATTTTTATATGTATAAAAAAGTATTATTTATGTCAAGTAAATAAAATAAAAAAAAGTATTATTTTTGGAGTTTTTGTATTTTAAGGGTAAAACCCTAATTTTTATTAAATAAATATATTAACTATTTAATATGTATAATATTTAATAATTATATACAAAAATAAAATAAAATGGAGTATATTCAAAAAAAAGTATTTTCCATATCAAATATTAATAAAATAAAAATGTATGTATTTTAGTATTTTTGCCCTAAGTAAATAAAATAAATATATATCTTTATTATTTATTAAATAAATACTATATATGTAAAAATAATAATATTTACTATTTATATAAAAAAAGTATATTTTGTATAAAATATTTTCAAAAGGGAAAATGTAATAAAATCAGAAAAGAAAGTATATTTGCATTATTTTTCCTATTTATTCTAAATAATATATATATGTATTTATGTACAAATAACTTAAACTAAACAAATAAATGCCTATAAATTCAAAAATGGTGAGAAAAATATTTTTTATATTTTTTATATTATAAGCAAAAATAAATGAGTCAAAATGAAAAAAGAAATCAAAAAAATCATGCAAATACACAAAATGGGCTCAGGGGGTGTCAAAGTGAAAGGAGTGTGTGAAAAGAAAATACAAAACAAGCCCAGCCCATGAAACTTCTTCTTCAACCTCTAAACAAAAACGCGCGCCTGTTCTTCCAATTCAAATACCTGGATTCTTTGATCTTTTGCACAAACTTCCAACATAAGAAATGTTAAGCATTGAATCACGATTCTAAATATATAAGAAACTCATCCTAACTCTCAGAAATGAGAGAGAATTTTGACATTCCCAAATCCTGACCTAAGTTTTCTGCCATGTTCAGACTCAAAATTCTTGCAACACACATAATATAAATGACATCTAATTACATGGGCATGTTCAGGGCTATGAATGTGACATATTATCTTCACAAACCTAAAGCTAACAATGCCTAATAAGAGAGATACGAGTTCATGAATTTACCTGTTCAGTTGAGGTTCTATCTGGCAATGGAGGAACTTTCAGTGCAAGATGATGATTGGTATAGCTTCCTTGATGTCCAGGGATGCTATTCCAAGCTTTACTTTGTCTTGAAACCTTTTGAATCGTGCTAGAGCTCTTCACCTGCAAATCAGAAAAGTGAAAATGGCCAGAAGGGTTAGAGGAGTTACAGGTTGCTTCTAATGTTTTGGATAGTTTGGATTGATGGTAGGGAAGGTGTCTGAAGTGATTTGGGCAAGAATGCTTGAAAGGATTGAGAGTTGGAACTCAATCTGCAGAGGTTGCTCTGTTTGAGCAGTTTGATGGTGGTTCTGAGTTTGTGGAGGTATTGGAGGTATTGGAGTCGTGTTCTAGCTTGTGCTTGATGATTAGGAAGTGTACAAAACAAATGCTTAAATGTTCTAATGCTGAGATGGGAGTTATGTTATGTTATGGGATGTTTCTTAACACTTAAGCCAACAAAAGCCAAGTTGTGTTCTAGGCAGGTAGAGGGCCCCTAATCATGCTGCAAAACTCCTCCTTGATCAGTGTGTTATGCTCATAATCTTGTGCCCATTAGATTTGATCTGTACTTGTTGGATTTTCAATTGGACATAAAGCTTGCTTTTGCAAAAATGGCCATTTTGCTTTTTCCATAAATGGATTAAACTTGTATGTAATGCTTGAACTCATAGAACAACACTTTATCACAATGAACATGCATTAAATTATTGAGTGTTGGATGGTTTAAGGACCTGTAATGTAGCACAAACTAAGCTGACTTGAAAATGGCATAAGTTATGAACATGTACATGACCAATTCAAAAGTGAGTTTTTGCCATATTGTGAAATTTGAATCTCTCAAGTTATGAGGTTGTTTGATGAGTTATTGGAAATTTTGGAAAGCTTGGAATGTGTACTACAATTCATCTTTGAAATGAAAATTGAAATTCCAAGTGGAAGTGCATGGAAAATGGACTTGAAGTTAGGTAGAAAACCTTGCCAAAATAGGTTAAAATTTCACTAAGTTAAGAATGGTTTAGTATCCTTATTCCAAAAATTGTAACTTGAGATACAAGCCTCATTTGGGAAAACTTTGTGCATCAATGTTGTAGATTATGCAAAAAGCTACAACTTTCATGTTTTGACTTTTGTTTGAATCCAAATGAATCTTGGTGAGAAAGTGGGGCAAAGTTGGGAAAAATTAGGGTTTTTCATAACTTAGAAAAATTCTAAGTTATGAAAAATTCTCATTTCTAACCCTTAATTTGCATTTTTTGATTTCTTGGTGAACAAGTTTCATGATTTGGCATGTTTTGATGAAAAATGAATCTTGACCCTTGATTTTGACCAAAAAGTCAAAGTTTGACTTTTCAGTATACAGTCAAAATTGATCAATTGACTGGGAAATTCAACTGTCAATCTTGTGTACTTGGGATCTTTTGAACTTGTTGAGCATGTCAAGATAAATCCATGGGGTCCTTGAGTCCATATGTGAACTTGGTTTTCCATTGGCTAGGTCAAACAGTCAAAAATTGCCTTTGTGCAGTCAAAACCCTAAAAATGACCATTTTGCCCTTTTGGTGATCTGATCAAATTTCTTGTGGAATTGTGATCCAAACTTGACCAAATGGTTCATATGAGTTCATAATGTTGATGTGGGTCAATTTTCATGAGGTTTGACTGTCAATTGGCCACAGTTGACTTTTTCCCCAATACAGCTGATTTCTAGGTCAACTGTCCAATTGACTGGGCAAAACTTGGAATCAAGACTTGAAACTTGATATGGATAAACTTGGGAGTCCAATATGAAGCATGAAAGTCATCTTAGGAATTTTAGGTCAAAACACCTCTGTGCAAACACAAACCCTAATTTGGGTCAACAGTGCAAGGAGAAGTCTTGAGCTGATGAAACCCTAACTGGATCTTGATCTTCAAGGGCTTTGTGATGAGAAATCAATGAGAAATGGGAGGGCAAATTTTGGGGTACAACAGTTGCCCCTGTTCAATCTTCTTGAATCCTAAGAGTTAGATTGGCAAGTTTGCCTTTCGTGACTCGAGGGTAAAAGGAGATTGGACACTAGAGTGCCCTTAAATTTGCACTCGTCAAAGCAATGGACGCGGGAATGGGCTTAGAGATGCCATTTGGAGATGGGCTTAGAGATGCCATCTGGAGGGGTGACAGAATCTTGTCGGGGATGGGCTTAAAGATGCCATCTGGAATGAGTATCAGGAAGGTGTCCAAGCTTGGGACCATCTCTGAACTAGGGGTCTGAATAAGCAATAGATTGACATCTGTGGTTGGGAGGAATCCGTAAGTTGTTTTCAAAAGTTGCATCCGAACAAGCTGATAGATTAACATCCGTTGTTGGGAAGAATCCATAAGCTGTTTTCAGAAGTCTTGAGAAGTAACTGAACAAGCGATAGGTTAACATCCGTTACTTGGAGAACCCGTAAATTGTTTTCAGAAGTCTTGAAGTTGAATAAGCAATAGAGCAGCATCCGTTGTTGGGAAGCGTCCGTAAACTGTCTTCAAAAGTTGCATCTGAACAAGCGATAGATTAACATCCATTGTTGGGAAGAATCCGTAAACTATTTTCAGAAGTCTGGAGAAGAATCTGAACAAGCGATAGGTTAACATCCGTTACTTGGAGAACCCGTAAACTGTTTTCAGAAGTCTTGAAGTTGAATAAGCAATAGAGCAGCATCCGTTGTTGGGAAGCGTCCGTAAACTGTTTTCAAAAGTTGCATCTGAACAAGCGATAGATTAACATCCGTTGTTGGGAAGAATCCGTAAACTGTTTTCAGAAGTCTGGAGAAGAATCTGAACAAGCGATAGGTTAAAATCCGTTACTTGGAGAACCCGTGAACTGTTTTCAGAAATCTTGAGGAGGAACAGGTGTAGGGCTTCCTGATGATGAGCTCATGTAAAACTGCATCTGGATAAATTTGGAATAAGCATTAGAATGTTGCCGTGTCCGGGTCATATCTGAACTATTCCTGGAAAGAATCTCGGAAGATAATGATCTTAGTCTTTCGACTGGTTTTACCTGAAAAGGTAAAGAGTTAGTTATATGCAATGTTATGATGCATGACACAATGTATGCTATATGCCATGAATGTAAATGAATGCGTATGTAAGCTGGAAAGCTGTCTTGCAACGGATAGATGAATCCGAGATGGCTGAAGGTGACAGTATCTCGACCGCTGCCGGGAAGAATAATTCCTGGTTGTTGCTGGGGAATAAAGAGCTTGGGTTGTATACCAATCTTCTGGGGAATTCCTGATGATTTTTACTGGGGAGCTCCAATCTAATAGACTCATGCTGGGGAGGTAAGACTGAGAATCCTCAGCTTGGAGGGAAGCATCTCTGGCGACTTCACTGAGGAAATCAAGATTTTCCTTCCTAAAACTCTGTGGTGAGAAGGTTCATTAGTCTGGCTTCGCTGGGGATTGACAATTTGAAGCTTTAGCTCTGCTGGGGATACTGAAACTTAAATTCTGAGGGGAATTGAATTCCGGAGGATCCTCCGGCTGGGGGATTGTAAAGATAAGTTATGCTTGGGAACTCTGATGAACTCCGCTAGGGATAAGAAGAAATTTGGCGAGTGCGATCTTCCGTGGCAATAAGCTGAGGATAACCCAGTTATAAGCCCTTGTGAGGGATAACTTTGAATAAAACTCGGGAGAGACGTCCGTACTCTGCAGGGGATAAGCTTCCAAAATCTATTGGGGATCAACTTCAGGGTTTGCTGGGATATGGATTCCAAATCTCTTGGGGGTTTCCTTTGAAAGGGTATCAAGACATCCAATTGTTCCTTTGACCTATCAGTAATCCTCTTTCTTGATTCATAAGGAAATGATTATGTTCAAATGCATATGCCTATTTAACAAAACATTGGACGTTTCTCAAAGTAAACAATTAGTGCAAAAGAAAGGGAAAGACACAAATTTCTGGGAAAAGTATTTGTATTGACTTTTTATGAGTATATTTGTACAAAGGAGACAATCATCCTGGTAAGAGGATTCTGTCGTAAACATTGAAAGATTTATACAAAATAAAGGATGGCTATGTGAAATAATTCCATGGGATTCCATTCTGCTATAGCTTTCCCAACTCTGGATATCTATCCATTCAATGCTCCGTTTTCCGATGACTGGATTGATCAGAAGCCTGGAACTGGTTGATGAAGAGATTGTCTTTTGAAGTGATCCGACGAGACATAGTCATACGCTTTAATTCCCTAACTTTTGCCTGAATCGCCCTTTCGGGTTTTCGATCCACCGGGAAACCCCTTTTTGCCCAAGCCGCCCTTTCGGGTTTTCGACTTGCCGGGTGTACAGATTTTTGTGTTTTTATCCCTAATTTTTGCCTGAACCGCCCTTTCGGGTTTTCGATCCACCGGGATGCCCATTTTTGCCCAAGCCGCCCTTTCGGGTTTTCGACTCGTCAGGTTATTTTTATGCGTAGTATCTTTTGACTATGTCTGCGTTCGCAGGGTGCGGCAGATCGTCGCCGTCCATGGTGGTCAGAATCATTGCGCCACCAGAAAATATGCTCTTGATCACAAATGGTCCTTCATATGTAGGAGTCCATTTTCCCCTGGGATCACTTTGCGGCAAGATAATCCGCTTGATTACGAGATCTCCGACTTGATATACTTGCCGTCTGACTTTCTTATTGAAGGCCTTGATCATTCGTTTTTGATATGCCTGACCATGGCATATAGCGGCGAGTCGCTTTTCGTCGATCAGATTGAGTTGATCAAGTCGGGTCTGCATCCAATCATCTTCATTCAAACCTGCATCCTTCATAATCCTTAGAGAAGGAATCTGAACTTCCATAGGCAAAACAGCTTCCATGCCATAAACCAAAGAAAATGGGGTTGCCCCAGTTGAAGTACGTGTCGTCGTACGGTATCCATGCAGAGCAAACGGTAACATCTCATGCCAGTCTTTGTAAGTGACCGTCATTTTCTGAATGATCTTCTTAATGTTTTTGTTCGCAGCTTCAACAGCACCGTTCATCTTCGGCCGATAGGGAGATGAATTGTGATGATAAATCTTGAACTGTTCGCACAATGCGGTGATCATCGTGTTATTCAGATTTGTACCGTTCTCTGTGATGATCCTGTCTGGAACACCATACCGACATATGAGATTTTGCTTGATGAAGCGGGCAACCACATTTTTAGTGACAGAGGCGAAGGAAGCTGCTTCGACCCATTTGGTGAAATAGTCAATGGCAACCAGGATAAAGCGATGTCCGTTGGAAGCCGTGGGCTTGATCTCTCCAATCATGTCAATGCCCCACATTGCAAAGGGCCAAGGAGCAGTCAGAACGTTGAGAGGAACCGGAGGGATATGAACTTTGTCAGCGTAGACTTGGCATTTGTGGCAAGTACGGGAATGTTGATGGCAGTCAGCTTCCATGGTAGACCAGTAATAGCCTGCCCTTAGGATCTTCTTAGCCATTGTATGCCCGCTCAAGTGAGTGCCAAATGTGTCGCTGTGTATATCAGTCATGATCAACTCTGCTTCAGCTTTATCTACGCATCGGAGTAATACACAATCATGGCTTCGTTTGTAAAGGATGCCGTTGCTCAGGAAGAACTTAGCAGCGAATTTCCTTAAGAACTTCTTGTCATTTACGAAAGCTCCTTCAGGATAATCTCTGGTCTCGAGATACCTTTTGATTTCATGGAACCAAGGTTGTTCCACTACTTATTGGGTATTAATCTCGTGACAATGCGCAGGTTCGTCCATTCGCTCGATGGTGATTTGGGGAGCCTCGTTATCCCAATTGAGTTTAAACATGGAGGACATTGTGGCTAGAGCATCTGCTAGCTGATTCTCTTCTCGCGGGAAATGCTCGAAGGTAATTTGCTCGAAATGAGGCAACAATGTCAGGACATGTCCTTTGTATGGGATAAGATTAGGACGCTTGGTATCCCATTCTCCTTTGATTTGACTGATGACCAAATCCGAGTCCCCAAATACGATTAAAGATCTGATCCCCAAGTCTATAGCAGCCTTGAGACCAAAGATGCAAGCTTCATATTCAGCCATGTTGTTTGTGCAGCTGAAGCAAAGTCGGGCCGTGAAAGGTGTGTGACAACCTTCCGGAGAAATGAGTACCGCGCCAATACCGTTTCCAAGTGCATTTGAAGCACCATAAAAGTACAGGGTCCATCGGGATCCCTTTTCGGGTCCGTCATACGGTCCGTTACCTTCAATGTTGTCCAAATTCATGATGTCCTCGTCTGCGAAGTCAAATATCATGGGTTGATAATCTTCGATAGCCTGATGAGCCAGATGGTCAGCTAGTACACTCCCTTTTATAGCTTTTTGGGTGGTGTACTGGATGTCATACTTAGTTAAGATCATTTTCCATCTAGCTATCCTTCCAGATAAAGCGGGCTTTTCAAAAATATACTTGATAGGGTCCATTTTGGAAATCAACAAGGTAGTATGAGTCAACATATACTGTCTTAGTCGGCGAGCAGCCCATACCAAAGTGCAGCAAGTTTTCTCGAGCAGTGAGTAGCGAGTCTCACAGTCGGTAAACTTTTTGCTAAGGTAATAAATAGCATGCTCTTTTCGACCAAACTCGTCATGCTGGCCCAAAACACACCCCATTGAGTTATCCAAGACGGTCAAATACATGATCAATGGTCTTCCTTCGACGGGTGGCATCAGAATAGGGGGTTCTAGCAAATACTCCTTGATTCTATCAAAAGCAGCTTGACAATCGTCGTTCCATTCGACTACCTGATCTTTCTTCAAGAGTTTGAAAATTGGCTCACAAGTAGAAGTCAGATGGGAGATGAATCTGGCAATATAGTTCAAGCGCCCCAAGAATCCTCTAACCTCCTTTTCAGTACGGGGAGCAGGCATCTCTCGTATTGCTTTTACTTTTGCGGGATCGACTTCAATGCCTTTGTTGCTTACAATGAATCCTAGGAGTTTACCAGACCTAACTCCAAAAGTGCATTTACTTGGATTTAGCCTGAGCTTGTATTCTTTCAACCTAGCGAACAGCTTCTCCAGATGTTCAAGGTGTTCTTCCTCTGTTTGTGACCGAGCTATCATATCGTCTACGTAGACTTCAATTTCATGATGTATCATGTCATGAAATAAAGCTACCATGGCGCGTTGATAAGTTGCCCCTGCGTTCTTCAACCCGAACGACATCACTTTGTAACAGAAAGTGCCCCATTGTGTGACAAAAGTTGTTTTCTCCATATCCTCGGGGGCCATTTTGATTTGATTGTAGCCCGAGAATCCATCCATGAAGGAAAACACTTTATGCTGAGCTGTATTGTCGATTAAAATGTCAATGTGTGAGAGTGGAAAATCATCTTTGGGGCTGGCCCTATTCAAATCCCGGTAGTCCACACACATCCTGACTTTGCCATCTTTCTTAGGTACTGGCACGATGTTAGCGACCCATTGAGGATAGGACGTAACAGCCAGAAAGCCAGCGTCGAATTGCTTCATTACTTCTGCCTTGATCTTTTCAGACATGTCAGGCCTCATTCGGCGAACTTTTTGCTTGATCGGTGGACAGTCTTCTCTTGTGGGGAGGCGGTGAACCACGATGTCTGTGTCTAAACCCGGCATGTCTTCATAAGACCAAGCGAAGATTTCAACATACTCATTCAACAACCGTATCAGGCTTTCCTTGACACTCGGTTTCAGATTGGCACCCACTTGCACCTCCTTCCGGTCTTCCTCGGTTCCCAAGTTGACAGTTTCCAATGACTCTTCGTGCGGTAGGATGGCCCTTTCCTCTTGCTGTAGAAGTCTGGCTATTTCCCCGGGTACTTCACAACCTTCGTCATCTTCATACTCGGCTAGATTGACCAGATCTTCAGAGTTATTGAAAGATATAGCAGAATAGTCACCCATGGAATCCGGAGTGGATGGGTACCTGCATTTGTGAGTGTGGGTGTGTGTAAGGGATAGCCATCCTTAAACAAAAAATGCAAAAGGAAAGAAAATGAACACAGCAGTTTATAAAATGAAAAACGTCCAATGAATCATTAAACATGGCATATGGATATGAAAAATAATCAAAACCCTTACAAATGGACCTACATGCCCCGGGCAAGGCATGAGGTGAAAAGATAGTGTACGGATTGTTTGAAAATATTACAGACCAAATAGGAAATGTTTAACAGATAAATTACTGATGAATAAAAGTGATGGGGACAAAGTCTTTTGCCTCCCAGTTGCTCAATCCTCCTTTGACAGTTGGATAAATCCATTCTTCGATGTTGCTCTCCTTGTCTTCATCCTCCAAGGCGTTGATTCCATAGGGAGAAATTTTGACTGGCGCTCTCTCAATCTTCGAACGGCGCATAATTTTCTAGCCAGCGGCCGTGAACCCTAATCCAAATTTATCTGTCTTATGCGGAATGTCAGGTAACTTCCCCCATGCTGAATTTTTCCCTTCCTTTATTGCGACCCTTGCGTCCTCCAGAGATGCCATCCTGGCCATCTGCCTCGGTGTCTCAGCTGCCAACTTTGCTACTGCTATTTCAGGAAGGACTTCTTCGAAATGTTGAAAAGGCGTCTCAATGAACTCTCCTTCAACCTCCACATACCGGAAAGAATTCAAGTGGCTAATCATGTACTCTTCTTCACCATGGACAGTAATGATCTTTCCCTTGACAGGATACTTCAACATCTGATGTAAGGAGGAGGTGACTGCCCCAGCATGGTGTATCCAAGGCCTACCCAGCAAGCAAGAGTATGATGGACGGATGTCCATCACATAGAAAGTAGATTTAAACACCTCAGTGCCTATCTTGATGGGAATGTCAACCTCTCCATGGACCATTCTCTTCGAACCATCGAAAGCTCTGACAACAATATCACTCGACTTCAACTCCAACCCTTCACAATCTAGTCGGTCCAAGGCCTTTTTAGGCAATACATTCAACGACGAACCAGTGTCGACCAAGACGTGTGCGAGAGTGGTTCCTCGGCACTCGACTGAAATGTGCAAAGCATCATTGTGGTTTCTACCTTTAGGAGTTAAGTCGGCATCAGAGAACCCTAATCCATTGTCCGCAGTAAGGCTAGCCACGCAATTTTGGAATTGATCTGCAGAAGTTTCCTGGGGCACATGGGCTGCCTTCAGGAATTTTATCAGAGCTTTAGCGTGCGCTTCCGAGCAAAGTAGTAGTGCCAGCATGGAGATCTTTGAGGGGGTTTGCCCCAGCTGTTCTACCACATCGTAATCACTTCTCTTGATTATCCTCAAAATCTCATCCATTTCCTTCTTGGAGGTTTCCGGGATGACCAAGGGTTGAGCCCTCGTCCTGACGAGCTCATCTTGGATTCCCTTACCTTTGTCAGCAATGGTAGGAGAGACAGTACTAGGAACAACAATGTCTTCAATCAAAGGAGTTCTAGCAGAAAGTTTTATTGGTGCAGGGATGACCTTGTCAGCTGACGAGGGTCCAAAGATTTCTCTTGGAGGGGCAATCTCTGGAGAAAATATTCTCCCGCTCCTGGTGATTTTGCCCGTGCCTGCAATGTTACTAATGCTGGCTTCTTCATCATCCGAACTTTCTTCAATTATTTCGATTTGTTTGATACCATGGTAGTAGACGTCACCGCCATAGTTCCAAGGTATCGACTTCTCAGAAACATAGGGAACAGGCCCTGGCATTGTTATCTTCAAAGGAACAGATTTCGTAGCTGGTGTAATCTTAACATGCTTTTTGACGGCCTTGGAAAGATTGGCGTGAATGGTTATGACTGAGACATCTTCAGTATGAACTGGAACATCAGAAACTTTTTCAAACAAAATTTGTCGACTATCCATAAGGCCTTGGATGCCTTTCTTCAGTAACGGACAATCAAACGGCAGAGAGTAACAACAATAGCAGTCTTCTTTACATCCCGGGAAGATCCCGGCCCTTAACAAATTCAACTTAATGTTTAGCAATGGAGTAGTCAGATCATTGACATCAGCAACATACAAATCTTCTTCAATAGCGTTGACATTTCGACCGTGCTTCGGCATGGGTGCAGATATCACATTAGGCTTCTCCGGAGCGTCAAACTCCACCTCCTTCGCCTCTATCAGGTCTTGGATTTTATGCTTGAGTGCCCAACAATCATTGGTGTCGTGTCCAACACTGTCTGAATGGTAGGCGCATTTAGCATTAGCATGATAATGCGGAGAGGGCGTATTCACATTCTTTGGTGCCTCCTTGATGGTGGCGAGATTCAACTTCAACAGATGGGGAATCACTTGCGTTGGAGTCATATTAATACGGATGAACTGCCGTTGTGGCCGTTCCACTCGTTGTTGATTTGGTCTGGACTGGTTATAGCGAGGCTGCTCACTTGGAGTGTTTTGAATCATTACGGCCCCCACAGTTGGCCGACGCTCCATCTTCCCTGCTCTTCTCTGAGAATATACCACAGCTGTTTCCTTCTTAAAAGGTTTCTTCTCGACACTTGCAGCAACACCCTTCTGAATTTTTCCTGACTTGATGCCAGCTTCTATTCTTTCGCCCGTTAAGATCAAATCGGTAAACCCCGCGGAAGAGTTACCAATCATATGATTGAAAAATGGCCCAGATAGGGTCCCTAGAAACATATCAACGAGTTCTCGGTCGGTTAAAGGAGGCTGCACCCTGCCAGCCAAATCCCTCCATTTTTGTGCATATTCTTTGAATCCTTCGCCTATTCCTAACGACATACCCTGAAGTTGGGTACGAGTAGGAGCAAGGTCAGAATTATACTGGTATTGTTTGTAGAAAGCGGTGGCCAAATCTTCCCAATTTCTGACACTGGTTCCTTCTAGCTGATAAAACCACTCCAACTGAGCTCCCGAAAGGCTGTCTTGAAAGAAATGAATCCAGAGGTTTTTATCTGCCGTATAGGGTTGAATATTTCTCACGTAGGACCTGAGATACATTTTGGGACAGGACAACCCATCATACCTCACAAACACTGGCACTTTGAATTTTGGGGGAACCACAATCCCGACGACCAAACCCAAGTCTTCAAAATCCAAACCCGGTACTCTTTGTAATTCCATGGCGGCCAATCTGTCTTCTAGCCCTTTGTATTTATCATCGGCTGGAGGGTACTGCTGATCAGAATAATCTTCATCCTCTTCGACCTCTTCTTCTTCCGCATCAGACTCGGAAGGTACCGCAGCTCCACCTCCTTTGCTGGTTCCTTCATCAGAAATATGAGGAAATTCAAGCACCCTCCGAGCTTCTCCGTCAAATCTTCTCCCCAAAGTAGCCACCCCGAGTCTCTTTTTCTTCTTTTTCACCGGGTCTTTGTTCCCCAATTGAGTTTTGATATCCTCCTGACCCTTAGCCAAGGTCATCAGGAGTTGCTGGAACTGTGCATTCTGAGCCTGTAGGTCTTTGACTGTTTGCTCGAGATCCATCCTACTGAAATAAACAGCAGACAGATAAGGAAACCTGGAGTGAGACCTGCTTATGCACATGATGAATGGTATGCTTATGTATGCAATGCATTCAAGGATTTAGGACATTCAAAATTGTTTCAGACAAAGAAGAACGCACGTCATATTAATGAGAAGAAATTTGTTAGTACATAAATGCCCCATGGGCCAAATATTACAAAATAACTTCTCAAGGCAAAAAGACATTGCACATCCTCTTTGGTGCGATGTAGGTGTTGAGGGCCTCTTGCTCATGGAGTCGGCGGGTAAGCTCTAGAACCTTCTTCTCACTGGCGTAGAAGCTAGCTTCAAAAGTGTTCCGTTCCTCCTTGAGCTGAATCCAACTTTTCTGCATTTCCTCCCACGATGTAGGCATGTCTGGATGTAGGATGGTGTAGGGAACCTCTCCTTCCTTAACAGGCTCTTTAATCACAGGGAGAACATGAGGATAAGGCATCAATAGACTTTGGGCTCGGGCTCGTACCCACTTGTGATAGGGCTCAAGAGGGATGGAGTTCTTGTGTCCCAGAGTCTTGCTATCAACCTTGTTGGGTCTTCCCCAAGCTCTGATGAATCTTTGGCGAAGTCCTTGTGCATCGCTGTCGAAGTCAAAAACTAGGTCAGGAATCAACATATCATGAGGACCATCCCTCCGTGCATATCCAAATTGCCTCAAAGCTAGGCAAGGGTTGTAGGTGATGCCTCCTCTAATTCCAAGTAAAGGAACATTAGGAAATTCTCCGCAACGATCGATGATGATGACATTTTCTCTAGACCGAGAACACCAATGTACATCAGAGTGAGTAAGAGTCATCAACCGTTGGGACCACCTTGAGCCTTGGTCATTCTTCAAGACAGATTGTGGAAGGTGCGAAATAAACCACCTTGCAAGGAGAGGAGTACAACACATGAGAACACCCCTCTTTCTCATTGTTCGTGTGTAAAATGAGTGAAGAATGTCCCCAAGCAATGTTGGTATTGGATTTCTGGACAAGAAGATTTTGACGGCGTTGACATCTACCAGTTGCTTAGGATTTGGGAACAAGACCAACCCATAGATAAGGAGTGCCACAATTTCTTCAAAGGCTTGTAGGTCCAATGAGTTCCAACATTCTTGTGCCTTCTCAAACAAGAATTTTGCTAAGAATCCTTTGACGCCGCTTCTGGTTTCCCAATGCCCCTTGATGTCGAATGGTTGTAGATGTAATGCTCGAGCAACATCTTCCGGCTTTGGTTCCTTTTCCATACCGTTGAATGGTAGTTTATTAAGGATAAGGATTCTTAGGAGTTGAGAAAACTCCTCCAAAGTGGGTACCAACTGGTAATCAGGGAAAGTAAAACAGTGGTGAAGAGGGTCAAAGAACTGGAATAACACTTTCATCATGTCTTCTTCAATGTTGATGTTGACTAGGCTGAGCAGTCTACCATGTCTTTCACTGAAGGATGAGTTTTCCGGAATTCTTGAGGTGAGCTCCTTGAGTTGAGGAGAGATTCTCACAAGGTTGACTTGAATGGTGTTTCTGCGAGGAATTTCCATGACCTACAAAACAAGAACAAAGATGAAGATCCAAACCCTTGAAATGGTTAGTGGATGCATATGATGTTTTATGATGTTTATGATGTATGCACAAAACATATGTACAAGCAAATCACACCAAACCCTAGTTTCAGGCTTGCATGGGGTTTCATAGGTAAGTACCCTCTTGAGTGTAGTTGGCTTAAAAACCTGTCCTATAAATAGTAACCGGGTTCTAAGGAGCTCAATATCACGGGATTGTTTTCACCGTTCATTGTTTTGGTTTAGCCACTTAACTAGCGACCAAAATATTCCAAGAAAACAACCCTCAATGAGTGTAGTATCGAGTATCTACCAACTTCGGACTGCACCAAAGCCGGTCATCTCACTACCCCTAATAAAAGGCCAAGATGGTCAAGTAAGGTTCTAGGTCATTAGTGCTTAGTGACATCACTCAGCGGCCCCGTACTCTCCTTGATTGAACTCAAGGGTTACCGGTACTCACAAATATGTCGCACTAATATAGCTATTGCTTCGACCGTGTCGGTATACCCCGCACAGTTTCCACAACGTATTTCTATCTATGAATGTTTCCCAAAATCCGGGTGTAGGATTTGCAAACCCAAACAATAGAACCAAGATGTAAAGCAAACAATTCAAACAATTAGTCATGCAAGAGGGTGATCTAAGCCCTAAGGTTACTCCACTTTAAAAAGTATTCCCCAGCAGAGTCGCCAGTTTATGTGATACGGTGGGAGAACTGACTATTGTTTTGCGTTTGTTTTCACAAATGTTTCGGTTGAGAAAGAGTCGCCACCGAATTTTTATTTTATCCTAAGGAAAGGTTTAAAAAGCACAACAAAAACCTTTGAGATTTTTCTTGGGTTCGGGGGAGTAGATTATAGAAAGGGAAGGTATTAGCACCCTTTCTATCCATGGTTATCTATGGGCTCTTAGGTACTTGCTTAGATCAACTTGCCTTGGTTTTCAATTGTTTGAAATGGTGCTTTGTGTGTGACTTTTGAAAGGTTTTGAAAAAGATGCCTTGTATAGGCTACCCTTGTAACAATTCTTTACTCGAATGTTTTACAAAAGGTGTTTGTCTTTTTAAAGATGTTTCAAGGTTTTTTTTTGAAAGTTTGTTTTGAAAGTGTTTGTGAAGTGTGGTTTGAAAATAGGCAAGTGTTTTCTTTTACAAATTGACAAGTACCTAAGAGTTATCTACCCTAAAGTTCTCAAAGATTTTTGTTATGTTTTAAAACTTTTGACAATTTTGTTCCACCATTGCATTTGGTGGACAATCTTGTATTAGGAGGTGAAAGGGACGGGGCGCGGGTCATCGTTTTAGACCATAATTGCAATAGTGCTAAGTGTCTTTGGGAAATTTCTCTTTGGAAGGGACTTGATCATTTTAGGCAACTTTCGAAAGCGGTCATCGAGGGACTATGATCATTTGATTGTTTGTTTTTACCCAAAGAAACCTAACATGCAATATGACCCAATTATTTGAAGGCAACAAGTGGATACCCTAGGGGTGCAAGTGTGAGATGTGTTGTCCATTTTCATGCTTTGATTATCTTGAGCTTAGGTCAAACTATTTTGTTCTTTTTATTTGCATACAAACCCTAATTCTAGCATGGTGTATTTAGAAAGCGATAAAAGTGCGAAAATTAAAATTCCTACACTATTACAACATCATAATGGGAAAAGGGGTACAAATGTTCAAATTGGGGGGGGGGGGGGGGGGGGGGGGGGGGGTATTTAGACAAAGAAATTAAACCTAACTATTACATCATTTATTGGAACATTTACAAGTACTTAATTGCATAAATTAAATGGAAAATACAATAAAGATGCAAAAATGCAAAAAAGGATTTTATATGTATAAAAAAGTATTATTTATGTCAAGTAAATAAAATAAATAAAGTATTATTTTTGGAGTTTTTTGTATTTTAAGGGTTAAAACCCTAATTTTTATTAAATAAATATATTAACTATTTAATATGTATAATATTTAATAATTATATACAAAAATAAAGTAAAATGGAGTATATTAAAAAAAAAGTATTTTCCATATCAAATATTAATAAAAT